>OX439483.1:184825566-186031009 GCA_949320155.1 Melangyna quadrimaculata | reverse complement strand
AAAGATAAAGATAGAGTCGATTTTTCAACTTGAAGTTTTCGTAAAGTATGATACATCAATGGAAAGGTGGCACCTCCTTCATCACGAAAATGATAGTTTTAACCCTCTACGGGCTCTAGTTATCGAGATAATTGAGTTTAAAGATAAAGATAGAGTCGATTTTTCAACTTGAAGTTTTCGTAAAGTATGATACATCAATGGAAAGGTGGGACCTCCTACATCACAAAAATGATAGTTTTAACCCTCTACGGGCTCTAGTTATCGAGATAATTGAGTTTAAAGATAAAGATAGAGTCGATTTTTCAACTTGAAGTTTTCGTAAAGTATGATACATCAATGGAAAGGTGGGACCTCCTACATCACGAATATGATAGTTTTAACCCTCTACGGGCTCTAGTTATCGAGATAACTGAGTTTAAAGATAAAGATAGAGTCGATTTCTCAACTTGAAGTTTTCGTAAAGTATGATACATCAATGGAAAGGTGGGACTTCCTACATCAAGAAAATGATAGTTTTAACTCTCTACGGGCTCTAGTTATCGAGATAATTGAGTTAAAGATAAAGATAGAGTCGATTTTTCAACTTGAAGTTTTCGTAAAGTATGATACATCAATGGAAAGGTGGGACCTCCTACATCACGAATATGATAGTTTTAACCCTCTTCGGGCTCTAGTTATCGAGATAATTGAGTTTAAAGATACAGATAGAGTCGATTTTTCAACTTGAAGTTTTCGTAAAGTATGATACATCAGTGGAAAGGTGGGACCTCCTACATCACGAAAATGATAGTTTTAACCCTCTACGGGCTCTAGTTATCGAGATAATTGAGTTTAAAGATAAGGATAGAGTCGATTTTTCAACTTGAAGTTTTCGTAAAGTATGATACATCAATGGAAAGGTGGGACCTCCTACATCACGAATATGATAGTTTTAACCCTCTACGGGCTCTAGTTATCGAGATAATTGACTTTAAAGATAAAGATAGAGTCGATTTTTCAACTTGAAGTTTTCGTAAAGTATGATACATCAATGGAATGATAGTTTTAACCCTCTACGGGCTCTAGTTATCGAGATAATTGAGTTTAAAGATAAAGATAGAGTCGATTTTTCAACTTGAAGTTTTCGTAAAGTATGATACATCAATGGAAAGGTGGGACCTCCTACATCACGAATATGATAGTTTTAACCCTCTACGGGCTCTAGTTATCGAGATAACTGAGTTTAAAGATAAAGATAGAGTCGATTTCTCAACTTGAAGTTTTCGTAAAGTATGATACATCAATGGAAAGGTGGGACTTCCTACATCAAGAAAATGATAGTTTTAACTCTCTACGGGCTCTAGTTATCGAGATAATTGAGTTAAAGATAAAGATAGAGTCGATTTTTCAACTTGAAGTTTTCGTAAAGTATGATACATCAATGGAAAGGTGGGACCTCCTACATCACGAATATGATAGTTTTAACCCTCTTCGGGCTCTAGTTATCGAGATAATTGAGTTTAAAGATACAGATAGAGTCGATTTTTCAACTTGAAGTTTTCGTAAAGTATGATACATCAATGGAAAGGTGGGACCTCCTACATCACGAAAATGATAGTTTTAACCCTCTACGGGCTCTAGTTATCGAGATAATTGAGTTTAAAGATAAGGATAGAGTCGATTTTTCAACTTGAAGTTTTCGTAAAGTATGATACATCAATGGAAAGGTGGGACCTCCTACATCACGAATATGATAGTTTTAACCCTCTACGGGCTCTAGTTATCGAGATAATTGAGTTTAAAGATAAAGATAGAGTCGATTTTTCAACTTGAAGTTTTCGTAAAGTATGATACATCAATGGAAAGGTGAGACCTCCTACATCACGAATATGATAGATTTAACCCTCTACGGGCTCTAGTTATCGAGATAATTGAGTTTAAAGATAAAGATAGAGTCGATTTTTCAACTTGAAGTTTTCGTAAAGTATGATACATCAATGGAAAGGTGGGACCTCCTACATCACGAAAATGATATTTTTAACCCTCTACGGGCTCTAGTTATCGAGATAATTGAGTTTAAAGATAAAGATAGAGTCGATTTTTCAACTTGGAGTTTTCGTAAAGTATGAAACATCAATGGAAAGGTGGCACCTCCTTCATCACGAAAATGATAGTTTTAACGTTCTACGGGCTCTAGCTATCGAGATAATTGAGTTTAAAGATAAAGATAGAGTCGATTTTTCAACTTGAAGTTTTCCGTAAAGTATGGTACATCAATGGAAAGGTGGCACCTCCTTCATCACGAAAATGATATTTTTAACCCTCTACGGGCTCTAGTTATCGAGATAATTGAGTTTAAAGATAAAGATAGAGTCGATTTTTCAACTTGGAGTTTTCGTAAAGTATGATACATCAATGGAAAGCTGGGACCTCCTACATCACGAAAATAATAGTTTTAACCCTCTACGGGCTCTAGTTATCGAGATAATTGACTTTAAAGATAAAGATAGAGTCGATTTTTCAACTTGAAGTTTTCGTAAAGTATGATACATCAATGGAATGATAGTTTTAACCCTCTACGGGCTCTAGTTATCGAGATAATTGAGTTTAAAGATAAAGATAGAGTCGATTTTTCAACTTGAAGTTTTCGTAAAGTATGATACATCAATGGAAAGGTGGCACCTCCTTCATCACGAAAATGATAGTTTTAACCCTCTACGGGCTCTAGTTATCGAGATAATTGAGTTTAAAGATAAAGATAGAGTCGATTTTTCAACTTGAAGTTTTCGTAAAGTATGATACATCAATGGAAAGGTGGGACCTCCTACATCACAAAAATGATAGTTTTAACCCTCTACGGGCTCTAGTTATCGAGATAATTGAGTTTAAAGATAAAGATAGAGTCGATTTTTCAACTTGAAGTTTTCGTAAAGTATGATACATCAATGGAAAGGTGGGACCTCCTACATCACGAATATGATAGTTTTAACCCTCTACGGGCTCTAGTTATCGAGATAACTGAGTTTAAAGATAAAGATAGAGTCGATTTCTCAACTTGAAGTTTTCGTAAAGTATGATACATCAATGGAAAGGTGGGACTTCCTACATCAAGAAAATGATAGTTTTAACTCTCTACGGGCTCTAGTTATCGAGATAATTGAGTTAAAGATAAAGATAGAGTCGATTTTTCAACTTGAAGTTTTCGTAAAGTATGATACATCAATGGAAAGGTGGGACCTCCTACATCACGAATATGATAGTTTTAACCCTCTTCGGGCTCTAGTTATCGAGATAATTGAGTTTAAAGATACAGATAGAGTCGATTTTTCAACTTGAAGTTTTCGTAAAGTATGATACATCAGTGGAAAGGTGGGACCTCCTACATCACGAAAATGATAGTTTTAACCCTCTACGGGCTCTAGTTATCGAGATAATTGAGTTTAAAGATAAGGATAGAGTCGATTTTTCAACTTGAAGTTTTCGTAAAGTATGATACATCAATGGAAAGGTGGGACCTCCTACATCACGAATATGATAGTTTTAACCCTCTACGGGCTCTAGTTATCGAGATAATTGAGTTTAAAGATAAAGATAGAGTCGATTTTTCAACTTGAAGTTTTCGTAAAGTATGATACATCAATGGAAAGGTGAGACCTCCTACATCACGAATATGATAGATTTAACCCTCTACGGGCTCTAGTTATCGAGATAATTGAGTTTAAAGATAAAGATAGAGTCGATTTTTCAACTTGAAGTTTTCGTAAAGTATGATACATCAATGGAAAGGTGGGACCTCCTACATAACGAAAATGATAGTTTTAACCCTCAACGGGCTCTAGTTATCGAGATAATTGAGTTTAAAGATAAAGATAGAGTCGATTTTTCAACTTGAAGTTTTCGTAAAGTATGATACATCAATGGAAAGGTGGGACCTCCTACATCACGAAAATGATAGTTTTAACCCTCTACGGGCTCTAGTTATCGAGATAATTGAGTTTAAAGATAAAGATAGAGTCGATTTTTCAACTTGAAGTTTTCATAAAGTATGATACATCAATGGAAAGGTGGCACCTCCTACATCACGAAAATGATAGTTTTAACCCTCTACGGGCTCTAGTTATCGAGATAATTGAGTTTAAAGATAAAGCTAGAGTCGATTTTTCAACTTGAAGTTTTCGTAAAGTGTGATACATCAATGGAAAGGTTGGACCTCCTACATCACGAAAATGATAGTTTTAACCCTCTACGGGCTCTAGTTATCGAGATAATTGAGTTTAAGATAGAGTCGCACCTCCTACATCACGAAAATGATAGTTTGATTTAACTGTGGAACCGGACGAGTTAAACCAAAAATTTAAACTGAGTTTAAGGTTCAGCTGAACTTACAAGTTTAAACTCTCACTTCGAAAGTGGGGGTTAAAGTGTTTGAGAAATTGCAATTTTTAGTCCAGAAAGTACGCACACGAATTTATAATATGCTACACCGCCATAATAATATAGGTAAGTAAGAAGTGGTATGTAATTATGTAAATGTAAGTATAGGGATTTCAAAAAATAACTTACCGCAAGTTTTAAATTTGATACCCCTCTGTCTAATACATTAGGTAGTCATTGATATCATCTTCTCATTTTCTTTAGGAACATAGGTAAAGGCCTTATAAGAACACTTTAAGAAATATTGAAACCCTTCATAAAGCTTTCAAGGATTTTAAACTTTTTTGAATAACTCACATTTTATTATTTACACGAATCCCGATTTTCTATTAAAAAATTTACAAAATTAACTATGATTTATATATATAAATCATAGTTTTCGAATATTGAACACTTTTCCAATTTTTAGGAAGCGAAAACACAGAATTTCAGGTGCAAAATATTTGTTTTTTTTTTTTTTTAATTATTTTAACTTTGAATTTGAATTTAACAACAACTCGTTAACGGCCGAAACAAACACAACCAATACAACTACCACCACAGTCCACACCGGCGATACGACGACACCGAACGGCAAAAAAAACGACGCAATTAAAAGCAAATCTACGTTATTTTATTTTGTAAGAAAAATTCTTTTAAACACAGAAAACTTATATTTTTTTCTGAGAAAAACACACTGCACAGATTAATAAACAATTATTTAATAAATTTATGACCGAAAAAAGAAATTTTATGTAAAAATTAATGATTTTATCTTCACGATCACGGATCGAACCGACCACAAAATTCACTTAAACTGAACTGATAACTAAAATTTGCAAATGCAAGAGCGACAAAAAAGCTCGAACAATTCATGTTGGATCTTGAATGAGTGAATTTTTGATTTTAAACATTGAAGTGACAAGAAGTGACGAATTCGGATTTATAGATAGGCAATGCATAGGAGAACAGGAGAAATTACTTTCACATCTATTTTCTTTTGTTTTCTGTGGGAGTGTGGGTTGCTAACTTGCTTAAAGGAAAAAGTGTGAAATACATAAATAGGTATGTCTATAGATAGGTAATTTGTAGTCAGACAGAATTAAATTATGTTTTATGTATACCTAGAATAAAGTTCTTTGTATTTGTATTTCTATATTGCTTTGTTATAATTTAACTTTGCTTCATTACAACTAAATAAATAATAAAGAGGGGAAGCGACTGATATACATCAGTGATCCCAATTTTAAATTTTTTCACAAACAAATCGGCTTAACTTATTGTTAATTACAGTCAATTTTTGTAATTATCATTTTAGTAGGTTAGGTAGTTAGTACCTATTTTAATAACTATATGTAGGTTGTCCTTGATTTGCTGGCGATAGTTTTTTGACGATAGTTTGGCGTTTTTCTTTTTTAACTCTGAGCAGATCACGAAACTGTCAAACAAAAATTCTATGTTTTTTCTTAGCTCAGACATATCAGAGCTCAAAAAGTGCGTTTCTTTTTTTCATCTGAGCTAGCTCAGAGCTTAATCGATTAGCTCAGAATTAAATGACCAAGCAAATCGAGCGAAACGCTGAGCGAAGCCAACTTCACTTTTTTTCAGTGATCTGACAGACGAAAGAAATACAAAAAATTAAAAATGGATTCCCAGGACAGTCGCCAGTCTAAATCAGGTAAACAAAAATGTATTTTAGTAAAACACCTATGAAATGACAGTTCAGTGCTCAAATGTGTTTCATAAATAAGTCTGAGGGCTCTGATCATAATCTGTTGAGAGCTCTGCTCTGATCGCTCAGCCTCTGCTCAGAGGTTTGTTTAGAGCCAAAAAAGAAAAACGCCAGTTGTATGGGCTACCTGCCGGCCCGTAGCGTCCTTTGGGGCAGCCGGGGCAATGCCCCGGGGCCCCCGGGCAGGGGCCCCCAACGGATATCTCCTTTTGTATCGCTCGAATCGGTATTAACTTTGTTAAGTTAGATTCGTTAAGCTCTTATTGAGTCTTTGCAACTAATATCCAATTGATGAATAAAATCTAACCCTAATCAACTCTAACTGTATATCCTACGTATAAGCTCACTACAAAGTGAATTCAATTAACCGATGTATTACACCAATTCTTAATTTATCCACTAATATTCAAGTATTTGCTGCTTCGTTTTGTGTATACGTGAACCTTGAAATATTCATTTGTAAAATTAAAATAAAAGAATTCGGAGAAAACTCAAAAAATAATTATGTTCATGTTCATGGTTAGCGAAAGCTCATGCTAGCCAGATGGTGGAATTAGTACGGTGCATTAAGATCTCATTATATGGTTCTCTGGGAAAAGAGTACGACACAAAGTTTGACGTTCGGTTTCAGTACACGAGCCAAAAACTACATTTTGCACAATTTTACCAAGTGTCGTTGTGCTGCCATTTTATTTTTAACGGTTAATTCTTTTCCACACGTAACTTACGTACTCAGTCTTTATCTAAGTTACATGGCATACGCATATTTGTAGCAAATTAAATTTTCTACAAATTATGTTTTTTGTAACTGTTTTCGCTTATTGATATGGCTTAAAAGTAAGTCCATTTTGTTAAAAAAAAAGTTAGGAATGATTTTTTATATCCGTCATAATCTCATATATTTTTTGTTTGTGGTTTCTGATTCTTCTGCTCAGCTACTTTCCATCAGGTCAACATTTTTGACCGATATAAGTTCCATCATAAAATGTTAAAGGATTGGCAACTTTTTTGATCGTTAAAAATTCTTCACTGTCTTTGAGCTATCGAAATATATGCACCGCTCTTATAATTTTTTTAACTCTTTCTGTTACCACAGCAAAAGCGGAAGGATATTTTTCAAAGCAATACAAATTTCTTGCAAAGTACCTTGGATCATTAAAGGCTTAACAATTTATCATTGATATCGATCAACAATCTAAGTTTTCGGCAAATAGAATTGAGAAAAGTATTCGGTTCTGCAAAATCCAGAATACTAATTATTTTAGTACCTGACTTTCTTACCTTTTATTTCTGTGTATACCTAACACATTTAGAATTTTTTGTAGAAATTAATTTAACCATTATTTAGGCAGTCATTGAGAAATAGGGCCCCATATTTGGTTTTGCCCAGGGCCCACAAGCTGTAGCTACGGCCCTACCGGTAACTTTCTCGGAGCGTTTTCTTTTTGAGGGTGTTATTTTTTCAGGAGGACAACATTTTAAATTTATGTGTCACATTCTTTGATGTTGATTATACATTATAGGCACAATTTATAGGAGCTACTAGCGGCGCCCGCCGAACGTTGTTTCGGCTTCACTCAAAATGCTGTTAATAGCAAACTGTTCAATCGATTGTATACAAACCTCACAGGAACACATGGACCTATACCGAAGATGTCCTGAATATTTTGACCCAATCGGTTGGGAGGTTTTCGAAGTCCATAGCATACCAACAAAATAGGGACTTCGTCTTATATATAACTCCAATTATTGGTGTCTCTTCATATAACATTGTGTACCTATCTTTTTCCGGCGAAGGGATACATATAAAGCTAGGTATACCGTTAAGTTTTAGCTAATGATATATGCTTCTACAAAACATTTAAAAAAAATCTTATTTATGAATCAAAAAATTTATCATACGAATATTTTCATACGGGAATCAATCAACTTGAATCAACATAAACAGAATGAGAGAGAGAGTTAAAAGAGAGGGTGCAACAATTTTTGAACGAATTCGAAATCAATATCAGTTCGTTATCCGAAAAAAAATAGAAAGAGAATTATGATGTAATGCAAGTGCAGCAGATGCATCTTCCAACGTACCCACAACATCAAAAAGGATCAGGACATCAAGGAAATTTAGAAAATAATGTTATGTGATGAAATAATATCAAAATAATTACTCTTTTTAAAACTTATATTAGTTGCAGATTTTATTTCAGGGGTCCTACCCTGTATTCATTTTTACAGGGGCCTCTTTTCTACTTTGGAATCTGTTCGAAAGTTATTTTTACTGCTTATTTAAAGTGGTTATATACAGTAAAGTATGTTAAATATTATAGTCTAAGAACTTACATCAAAATTAGGGAGTGGATGTATAACTAAAATGTGAATATGATTTTATTGGTTTATCGGTCCATATTTTAAGATGTTGAAGCCAAAAATCTGACAGGTTTTTTTCTCATACTTTGATGGGGTTTCAAAATAGATAGACCATATAAGAACCAACAACAAAAAATAAGTGCACTCATGCGAAGACGATGATGCAGCAGCATACACCATAGCAAAGCGGTAAATTTTCCTATCTCTCCTTCCCACATCTCTCACAGTGCTTTGGCTTCGTCATTGCATGCAGAGTATGAGTATGTTTATCATCTTATACAAAGCTTGTTGTTCATGCGTATTGCAACTTGTTGTGCCCTTCCGTGCAACTCCGCGTTGCAAGGAGTCTGCGCGGAGTGCCAACATTAGCAATACGCATGCACAGTAGTCCTTAAAGGTTGTGTTTGCCAGTTCCACCATCTGAGCGCACCCGAAACCCAGTATTATTCATAATACTGGGTTGTGGAACGCGATCAGCTGGTGGACCGCAACCAACTTCACCTCGAATTTGCTTCCTTGTGAGCACTTCCTAATTTTTCAATCATTCTCATTTTGCAATTTGGCCCTTTCGGCAAGTTTTTTCTTTCTTTGCTTTATAATTTAAATTAATGTAAAATTCACTTAAATTTAACTTAAAAATTATAAAAACCTTACTCTATTGTGAAATAAAACTTAAAGCTAACACCTAAAAATCTAAATAAATAAAACTTAAAAATAAAATAAAAAGAAGGAAGTTCCGCAATCTCAATCCATTATTAAGGAGAATTTTTTGGTGACGCTTTTGTGCTGCCGCGTCTGGATTTTGGTGGCCACAGTTCCTTTGGCCATACCTGTGCCGAACATTTGGTCCATCGGGCACGGATCTGCCTTGCATCCAGCCTCCAAGAAAATTGTGGAAAATTTGCAAGATTTTATGTCACCACATCCACGTGGCAATTCTGTTCCTGGCCGACGATCGCTCTCCACACATTTTGCCGCCGTGAATTCCTACATTCACCGAACGAGCATAAGACGTCGTCACTGCCCGCCGCTGTGCCAGTTGCTGAGAATCAACACGCTGACGAGAGCATCACGCAAAAAGGTGTTCCTCGTCAATGCTCCAGGTTGCAACACTTTCCGCAACGATCATATGCGAAAGTGGTTGCATCGTCAACGCCTTCCAGACGGAATATATATTGCTTGCTAAGCATATATAAACATAATTGAATTATTACCTCCATTGCTTCGATTGGCGTAGCTGCGCCATTGCTTCGATTGGCGCAGGAGGAAAAGAAGGAGGAGAAGATATCAGGACAATAATCATCAGATTCATCATCATCATCATCATCAGCAGCAGCATCATCATCATTGATACCACCATAAATTTCTGTTAAAAAACTGATGTACAGGTGAGTCTAAGGTTTTTAATAATTGATTGGCATTTTTTATAAATACATATATATCATATATCATTTTTTTATATACAAAAACTCATACGATTGTCAATCTCAGGATGCGCTCTTTCTCTTTCTTTCTCATAAAAGCTTATTGCTCGCGTTTAATAAGTCAATTAGCTTGATTTCTCGTTGCAATTTTTTGTGCCATTTTCGTTTCATTTCAAAGATTCTTTGGAATCATTTTCTTTCCATATG
Organism: Melangyna quadrimaculata; assembly: GCA_949320155.1. NCBI lineage: Eukaryota > Metazoa > Arthropoda > Insecta > Diptera > Syrphidae > Melangyna > Melangyna quadrimaculata. The sequence continues at coordinate 186,020,890 of OX439483.1, read as the reverse complement.
AAAGTTATTTGGATATTCGTGATTCCAAAAAATAGCAGCAACTGCTGAAAATAGGTTCAGTTTTTTGATTTTTTTTCATTTACCGTTTTCACAACGCGTGCGGTTCATACGGTTATACATCTTGCTATTATAACAGTTCCTAAGTTAACTGTTAACATATCGCGTGATTCAAACGGTGATTTTTTTTTAATTTTTAAACAGTTCTATTGTTAACTACTGATGAATACAGTTATTTAATATTTATCTATATCATATTTCAAGTTTTTTGTAACTGGTCCCCAGGTTTTTAAACAATAGATTTTATTCACAAGCTAATTTTTTTTCTCAACTTTAACTTCGCTTTTCGAGATTCTTCTCTGAATCTCGGAAGTTCTTAAAGTTTTTTTTTCTCAATTTTGAATTAGTTTTTGGAGATTCTTCTCTGAATCTCGGAAATTCTTAAATTTTTCTCAGTTTTAACTTCACTTGTCGAGATTCTTCTCTGAATCTCGGAAGTTTTCTCAATTTTGACTTCGCTTTCGAGATTCTTCTCTGAATCTCGGAAGTTCTTAAAGTCTTTCTCAATTTTGACGTCGCTTTTCGAGATTCTTCTCTGAATCTCGGAATTTCTTAAACTTTTTCTCATCTTTAACTTCGCTTTTCGAGATTCTTCTCTGAATCTCGGAAGTTCTTAAAGTTTTTTTTCTCAATTTTGAATTAGTTTTTCGAGATTCTTCTCTGAATCTCGGAAATTCTTAAATTTTTCTCAGTTTTAACTTCACTTGTCGAGATTCTTCTCTGAATCTCGGAAGTTTTCTCAATTTTGACTTCGCTTTCGAGATTCTTCTCTGAATCTCGGAAGTTCTTAAAGTCTTTCTCAATTTTGACGTCGCTTTTCGAGATTCTTCTCTGAATCTCGGAATTTCTTAAACTTTTTCTCAGCTTTTAACTTCGCTTTTCGAGATTCTTCTCTGAATCTCGGAAGTTCTTAAAGTTTTGCTCAATTTTGACTTAGTTTTTTCGAGATTCTTCTCTGAATCTCGGAATTTCTTAAATTTTTCTCAGTTTTAACTTCGCTTGTCGAGATTCTTCTCTGAATCTCGGAAGTTTTCTCAATTTTGACTTCGCTTTCGAGATTCTTCTCTGAATCTCGGAAGTTCTTAAAGTCTTTCTCAATTTTGACGTCGCTTTTCGAGATTCTTCTCTGAATCTCGGAATTTCTTAAACTTTTTCTCAGCTTTAACTTCGCTTTTCGAGATTCTTCTCTGAATCTCGGAAGTTCTTAAATTTTGTTCTCAATTTTGAATTAGTTTTTTCGAGATTCTTCTCTGAATCTCGGAAATTCTTAAATTTTTCTCAGTTTTAACTTCACTTGTCGAGATTCTTCTCTGAATCTCGGAAGTTTTCTCAATTTTGACTTCGCTTTCGAGATTCTTCTCTGAATCTCGGAAGTTCTTAAAGTCTTTCTCAATTTTGACGTCGCTTTTCGAGATTCTTCTCTGAATCTCGGAATTTCTTAAACTTTTTCTCAGCTTTTAACTTCGCTTTTCGAGATTCTTCTCTGAATCTCGGAAGTTCTTAAAGTTTTGCTCAATTTTGACTTAGTTTTTTCGAGATTCTTCTCTGAATCTCGGAATTTCTTAAATTTTTCTCAGTTTTAACTTCGCTTGTCGAGATTCTTCTCTGAATCTCGGAAGTTTTCCCAATTTTGACTTCGCTTTCGAGAGTCTTCTCTGAATCTCGGAATTTCTTAAATTTTTCTCAGTTTTAACTTCGCTTGTCGAGATTCTTCTCTGAATCTCGGAAGTTTTCTTAATTTTGACTTCGCTTTCGAGATTCTTCTCTGAATCTCGGAAGTTCTTAAGGTCTTTCTCAATTTTGACGTCGCTTTTCCAGATTCTTCTCTGAATCTCGAAATTTCTTAAATTTTTTCTCAGCTTTAACTTCGCTTTTCGAGATTCTTCTCTGAATCTCGGAAGTTCTTAAAGTTTTTTCTCAATTTTGAATTAGTTTTTCGAGATTCTACTCTGAATCTCGGAAGTTCTTAAAGTTTTTTCTCAATTTTGATTTAGTTTTCGAGATTCTTCTCTGAATCTCGGAATTTCTTAAATTTTTTCTCAGTTTTAACTTCGCTTTTCGAGATTCTTCTCTGAATCTCGGAAGTTCTTAAAGTTTTTTCTAAATTTTGACTTAGTTTTTCGAGATTCTTCTCTGAATCTCGGAATTTCTTAAACTTTTTCTCAACTTTAACTTCGTTTTTCGAGATTCTTCTCTGAATCTCGGAAGTTCTTAAAGTTTTTTCTCAATTTTAAATTAGTTTTTCGAGATTCTTCTCTGAATCTCGGAAATTCTTAAATTTTTCTCAATTTTAACTTCACTTGTCGAGATTCTTCTCTGAATCTCGGAAGTTTTCTCAATTTTGACTTCGCTTTTCGAGATTCTTCTCTGAATCTCGGAATTTCTTAAATTTTTTTTTTTCAGTTTTAACTTCGCTTTTTGAGATTCTTCTCTGAATCTCGGAAGTTCTTAAAGTTTTTTCTCAATTTTGACTTAGTTTTTCGAGATTCTTCTCTGAATCTCGGAAATTCTTAAATTTTTCTCAGTTTTAACTTCACTTGTCGAGATTCTTCTCTGAATCTCGGAAGTTTTCTCAATTTTGACTTCGCTTTTCGAGATTCTTCTCTGAATCTCGGAATTTCTTAAATTTTTTTTTTCAGTTTTAACTTCGCTTGTCGAGATTCTTCTCTGAATCTCGGAAGTTCTTAAAGTCTTTCTCAATTTTGACGTCGCTTTTCGAGATTCTTCTCTGAATCTCGGAATTTCTTAAACTTTTTCTCAGCTTTTAACTTCGCTTTTCGAGATTCTTCTCTGAATCTCGGAAGTTCTTAAATTTTTTCTCAGTTTTAACTTCGCTTTTCGAGATTCTTCACTGAATCTCGGAATTTCTTAAATTTTTTCTCAGTTTTAACTTCGCTTTTCGAGATTCTTCTCTGAATCTCCTCGTTCTCGGCTCCATCCTTGCACTTGCATAGTTTGTTTTGGACACCCGCTCAGACATGTCGGTCTTAGACGATTTCATTCATTCTGCGGATTTGCTCGTGAAATTTCACGCATCTGCCAAGGAAGTCCCGGAGCGGAGCCACACGCATATGACCTTAGAAGCAAGAAAAATTGAGTTAAAAGATTTATGGCAAGAAGTCAAAAATACATATGCTGATTGTGCCCGGTGGCAACCTTCTCAAAATGATGAGGGAGAAGAAGAAGAGCCCTTAGATATGGATGTTATCGAGCCCAAGTTCAGAAATAGTAATTTTTTTTTTTATTTTTATTTATTTATCTACAAGCGATTTGATTAACAGATGCAATTACAAAATTTATACATATTTATTTAAAATATAAATTTATACAATAACTCAATTTTAAATTTATCTCGAGATAAATGCAAATCAAAAATAACACATACATACACATTGAACGAGGAAATTGCTCGTGATATAGGTTCATTTTTACCATAATTCGTTCTATGCAGTTGTTCAAAAAGGAAATAACTTGTTCTTAACTGTCTAGATGGTACATAAATGGAAATCTGAAAAAGCAAAAACGGACTTCTTATATGATAGCAAAGTATATCTCTCACAAACATTACATCATGGATTTTTCTTCTAGATTCTAGGGATTTTATCCCGAGCAATTGGCACCTAGCTTTATAGTCTGGACTAAAATTCCAACGCATTTTACGAAACACAAATTTAGTAAACCGCCTTTGGATCCGTTCAATCCTTTCAGAATGAACTCTATAGCATGGGTTCCAAATCACATCAGCATATTCGATTGTTGATCTAACCAGTGAGGTGTAAAGGGTTAGTAAGACATAAGGATCCGTAAAATCCTTACTATTCCTTTTAATGAAACCGACTAGGGTGTTCGCCTTCGCAACAATATAATCGATATGCTTTTTTGGAGAAAAAGTATCGTCAAAAATAACGCCTAGATCTTTGATGTTGTTCACTTTAGACAAAAGATTTGATTCAACTTTATATGGAAAATTAATAGCAAATGCAGATTTGGAAAATGTTATAGCTTTACATTTTCCAATATTAAGTTTCAAACTATTTAAAGAACACCAACTTGAAATATGGTTTAAATCTTGTTGAACTCTTACACAATCTTCAATGGTTTTAACTTTAAAGTACAACTTTAAATCATCGGCATATAGCAGATAATTACAATTTTGTATTATGTCAACTATATCATTAATATATATTAGGAAAAGTAAAGGACCAAGATGACTCCCTTGCGGAACGCCGGAGGTACATTTTATACTTCTCGAAACTTTGTTGTCAATAATTACTCGTTGAGTTCTGTTTTCTAAATACGAAGATATCCATTGAAGCATCTCAGAATGAAAACCAAAATACTGAAGCTTTTTCAGTAAAATAATATGATCTACCGAATCAAAAGCTTTACTTAAGTCTGTGTAAATAGCATCTACTTGACATTTATTCTCCATTGCATTTAGAACATATGACGAAAAAACCGCCAAATTAGTCACAGTAGACCGACCAGATACGAAGCCATGTTGTGACTCAGATAAGCATTCCTTTATCAAAAATTCTATTTTATCTTTAACCAAACTTTCGAAAAGTTTGGGGATGGCTGAGAGCTTGCAGATTCCTCTATAATTTTCTACTAGATTTTTAGAACCTGCCTTGAATATAGGAACAAGAAATGCTTCCTTCCATTCTGATAAAAAGAACCCCATGGACAATGAGTTGTTAAACATTTTCAACAGAGGCAAACAAAGAGAATCACTGCAATTTTTCAGAATGGTTGATGGTATTCCATCGGCACCACCACTATTATTTATTTTAAGGGCGCGAAGCGCTACTAAAACCTCATCGAAACTTAATTCCATTGAACCAATGTCAACCTTTTCTTCCAAATTAGACACAAACGTGTTTAGTGGGGAGCAGTAAACAGACTCAAAAAAGTTAGCAAAAAGTTCCAAATGAGTATCAACATTTGACGAATTGACTCCATTGAAACTAACATTCTGAGGAATTCCAGATGACTTTCTTTTGGAGTTTATGAAAGACCAAAACGATTTACTATTTTTTTTATGTTGTTTTCAATATTCACAATGTAATTTCTGTAGAGGAACTTATTTAATACTAAAAAATCTCGTCTGAGGTTACTAAAAACCATATAATAAGTATGGTGTCCCGTTATTTTAAATTTCGCTAATGCTTTATTTTTTATATTTTTAAGGTGTAAAAGCCTTTTGTTATACCATAAAGGTTTCGAAGATTTCCGTTTATGTACACGAGGGACAAATTGATTAAAGCCCATAAACAAAATTTCAGAAAAACGATTATAATTGCGTACTAAGTCAAAAGAATTTAGTTCAATATTCCAATCAATACCAGAAAAGAAATTTCCAAGTTCATTGAAGTTAGTTTTTGAAAAATTAAAAGAATTAACATTTGAATTAGCTTCGATTTTTTGGTAATCATACATAACAATATCAATAACAATTTCTTTATGGTGAAGAGAATTATTTAGTAATGAAAATGGAGCTTCTGTAACACTTACGTTAAATTCATCAGAGCAAATAAAAACAAGATCTAATATTTTCATTAAACAATTAGTAACAGCATTAACTTGGCAAAGGCCTAATGAGTAAATATAATCAATAAAAATAATTTCAAAATCTCTGTTTAAATTACAAGCAATAAGCGTTTTTTCATTTTCGGACCATGTCCAAATAATATCTGATAAATTGAAATCACCAAATACACTTAAATTATCCAATACTGAGCATTTACAATTTATAAATTCAATATTTTGAATATGCTTTTCATATAAATCTAAACTACTTTTTGGAGGAACATAACTTACTACAAAATAAAGATGATGTTTTGAACCACTCTTAACACGAACGCATATTTGTTCAATATCTTTAATAGGCAGAGTAATTTCATCGCTGCAAAGAGTAGTGCGAACTGCAATTATTATGCCACCACCACGTTCAAGTGATGTTTTGCACCGATCAATACGATAGACATTGTAAAAGCGACAGTCAAATATTTCTGTGGATAAAATTCCACTGTATAACCAAGATTCTGTGATGATTATAATGTCATAATGAGAATGGCAAGCGAGATTAAACAGTTGAGCTACCTTAGTACGAATTCCACTAGCGTTATGGTAATATACATTTAAAGCTGAGTTAGTTTCCATTGTTACGATATTTGTTGAACTATTTCCGCAGGCAGGTTTTTTGGAATATACACAAACGGACGAATTTTTACCCCAATGGGCCAAAAAGATGCGTCGAAGACTTTTTTTGCAGTCTCATATGGGATTCCAACTTTAAAATTAATGGTATTACGATGAGGAAGAGTGCGGTTTTCAAGTCTATGGCAAAATATTGTTGTTGGATGAATGCACAAATTGGTAGATATAAAACCAATTATTTCATCAGTTGTTGTAGAGGAGAGACATATGTGAGTTGCTTAGCTCTGTTTTTAGAGCTACATTAAAAATTGAGACCAAGTTCTCCTTCGGCTAGAAAACCTTTACCAGAACTGAATGATTCCTCTCAGAAAACCGCTTCTTCTCACTGCATTAAGCTCCCACCTTGCGACACGGACTTATTTCATGGGGATTACCTCTCTTGGCCGACATTTCGAGATTTGTTCGAGGCGGTGTATATACGACATCCCAAGCTAGGCGAAGTCGAAAAACTTTTTCATCTCCGTAGCAAAACCCGAGGTGATGCGTCGAGAATTGTCAATCAATTTCCTTTGACTAATGCTAGTTTTTCCCTTGCCTGGGAAGCGTTGCGTGCTGCGTATGAAAATACCCATATTCTCGTAAATAATCAAGTCAAAAACCTCTTTTATTTGCCCACGGCACATGAAGAATCCTCCAAGACCATACGAACACTTCAAAGCAAGATAAATGATTCATTAACAGTACTTAATGCTCATCACATTGTCACCGCGGATTGGGATCCAATTTTGGTTTTTGCCTGCTGTAACAAATTGCCCAAGACCACACTTGCCCTTTGGGAACAATCCTTAGACGATCCCACTAAAGTGCCGACATGGAAACAGCTGGACAAATTTCTCAGTGCGCGTTTCCAAACTTTAGAGTCTATTTCAGACACTACATCCTCAAAACCGACAGTAACTCAAAACTCTGCACGAAAAACCGTAACCTCTAAACCTAACAAAGTCAATACGTTTCTTGCAAAGGCGGGAGGATCTGGATGTAAAATTTGCTCTGCAAAACATTCTATTTACGAATGTCCTAAATTTTCAGCTATGCCCATCTCTACCAGAATCGAAGCGGTACGCAATCTCAAAATGTGTAATAACTGCTTGGGCACAAGTCATCAGAAGTCCACTTGCTCTAGTAAACACTCATGTAGCTATTGCAAGAAACGCCATCACACACTTCTTCATTTAGGATCCAATCTCTCAGCTGTACAACAAAACAATAGATTACAGTCCACTCCCTCTGCACCGTTAGCTTCCAATTCCTCTGCTACACAACAAAACAATAATGTTCAGCCCACTCCTTCGCCTTCGCAAAATTCTCCATTGTCTGCTTCTTCGCAGCCATTCGTGTCTCAGGTTTCTCACCAAACTTACACGGTTACTTCTCAAAGAAGAATTCTTTTGGCTACTGCTCTAGTCGGTATAGTAGGAACGGAGACAGAACATGTCATAAGAGCACTTATTGACCCCGGCTCCGAATTTCTTTTATTTCGGAATCTGTTCAAAAAAGGCTAAATCTCCCATTCGTGATGAGAAATACTAATGTTTCTGGGATCAGCGGAAACCACTCAGTCACTTCTAAAAAACTTTGCTCTTTTTCACTCACGACTCTTGAAACTCCTCAAATATCTTTATCAGCTCAAGCCATGGTGCTAAAAACCCTCACGAACAATTTACCTAGTTCTACCTTCTCTATAATAGATCCCAACCTTTTTGTTGGCCTAAAATTAGCTGATCCCTCTTTTAACAAATCGTCTCAGATAGATCTTTTAATAGGTGCTGACCTCTATCCTTATATCATACGTAACGGTTTAAAAATGATCTCTAACTCACTAGTAGCCCAAAACACTATTTTTGGATGGATTTTGTCGGGACCAGTCCCAGATTTTGTTCAGTCGTTTAATACTACCATTTCATCCGATAGTGTTTTTAATAATTTGGATACTCAAGTTCGAAAATTTTGGGAATTAGAAGAATTGCCCTCCACCGCCATCCGATCAAAGGATGATTGCTGCTGTGAACAGTTTTATATAAAAACCACTTTTAGACATCCTGATGGTAGGTTCGTGGTGCGTCTTCCATTTAAACCAAACCCCTCAAAAAACCGTCTTGGCTACTCTAAGTTCATCGCACTTAAACAATTTACAACAGAAAAATCTTTAGTGTCAAAAGTGGAATTAAAAGCCCAGTATTCGAAAGTTTTTGCTGAGTACCTTTCTCTTAATCAAATGCGAAAGGTTACTCCATTGGAAAACGTTGAAAACGATCAAGTAAAATCATTTTATCTTCCACATCATGCGGTCATAAAACCAGAAAGCACTTCAACAAAAGTACGCGTCGTTTTCAATGCTTCCAATGCCTCCTCGACAGGTGTCAGCCTAAATGATTTACTTTTCCCTGGGCCAACTTTACAACAAGATCTTTCCTCCTTAATTATTCGTTGGAGATTTTACAAATTTGTGTTTAATGCGGACATAGAGAAAATGTATGGCGTTGATTGACCCACGAGACACTCCATTTCAAAGAATTCTTTTTCGTACATCTCCCCACTTAGAAGTTGAAGATTTTGAACTTCTAACAGTCACCTTTGGTGTTAATTGTGCTCCTTATCTGGCAATTCGTACCCTCATCGAATTGGCACATATTGGAAGAACCGCATTCCCGCTAGCATCAAAGATTCTACAATCAGAATTTTACGTCGATGATGTGTTGTCTGGTGCTAATAATATGCACTCAGCATTACAAGCTCAATCGGAACTCATCAAGCTTCTCGATTCAGCGGGGTTTCCACTTCGGAAGTGGACCTCAAACTCTCCTCGATTGCTCGACCATTTGCCTCGTGAGCATATTTTAAACGAGAATTTTTTGAAGCTCGACGTAGATAGCAACACGAAAACTTTAGGGATACGGTGGAATGCCAAAAATGACAATTTTTACTTTTCTACTCAGATAATTATTTTATCCGATAGTCCCACTAAACGTGAAGTATTTTCGCAAATTGCAAAGATATTTGACCCAGCAGGCTGGCTGGCTCCCGTCGTAATAGTTGCAAAAATGCTCATGCAAACCATTTGGGCAGAACACACTGGCTGGGACGAATCCCTAAAAGCTGATAGTTTCAAAACTTGGAAAAACTTTGCTGATTCATTATCTGATATTGAACATATTGAAATACCTCGCTGGGTAGAATATTCCCCCTCCTCAGAAGTCCAATTTCACGGATTCTGCGACTCCTCTGAAAAAGCATATGCCGCCGCGTTATATATACGCACACAACAATCTAATGGAACTATCACCTCTCACTTGATCTGCGCAAAATCAAAAGTTGCTCCCATCAAATCTGTGTCTTTACCACGCCTTGAGTTGTGTGGGGCACTTCTGCTCTCAAAAATGATAAAGATTTATATTTCAAATTTCCCGGTACATTCGTATCAAACCTTTTTATGGACTGACTCTTCCATCGTCATGGCTTGGCTCAAAAAACCGCCATGCGTATGGAAAACATTTGTTGCCAATCGCACAAGCGAAATATTAGACAACGTCGGTAACGTTCCGTGGAGGCATGTCAAGTCAGCTGACAATCCAGCAGATTTGGCCACTCGTAGTTTGATGCCATCCGAGTTGAGGCTGAACACGTTTTGGTGGAATGGCCCCTCATGGCTTTGCGAACCAGTTTCGAACTGGCCGCAAACACAACCAATCATCCCTTGTGTGGAAGATCTGGAACAAAAGTCTGTCGTCTCCTTGGTAGTTCAGAATAAATCAGAAGATATTCTCGATCGTTTTTCATCTTTACCTCGCGCTTTGCGAGTGATTTGCTATATTTTTCGATTCTATTTTAGAATTTCGAAGAGACAAAATTATCAGTACTCCTCTCCGAACATTACGCACTCAGAAATGGAGTTCGTAAAAAATCGGTTAATACTCTTGTCTCAAAAGACTTATTATCCTCCAGAATATACTCGTCTTAGTGAAGGTAAACCTATCCACTCTAAAAGTACGATTCTCTCTTTCAACCCCTTCTTGGACTTACATGACTTTATACGAGTTAACGGTCGGCTATCTCAATCAGATTTATCATTTAATGAACGGCACCCTATTCTCTTGCCTTATCACTCTAGATTTTCTCACCTCCTCACGCAATTTATTCATGAAATCTCGTTACATGGTGGCAACTCCTTGATGCTTCGACTCGTTCGTCAATCTTTTTGGATTCCGAAGCTCAAAAACCTCATTAAATCATGTATTCGTCAGTGTAAGGACTGCACCCTTTTTAAAAAAGTATTAAGCAAGCAACTTATGGCTGCATTGCCACCAGAAAGATGCACGTTCTCTCCACCTTTCACTTGTACAGGCATCGATTTCGCAGGTCCATTCGTAATCAAGAGCTTCAGCGCAAGAAATTGTCGTATGACCAAGGGATACGTCTGTGTGTTTGTCTGTTTCTCCATCAAAGCGATTCATCTTGAAGCTGTTAGCGATCTCTCTTCGGAAGCGTTTCTGGCCGCCTTCGCCAGATTTACGGCAAGGCGAGGTTTGCCCAAAGAAGTATTTTCAGACAACGGTACCAACTTTGCAGGAGCTGAAGCTATTTTGAAAAAGGATTTCAAAGGACTTGTCACTTCCATTCCTCAAAAAACTAGTGCCACGTATGGCGTACAAGGACTCAAATGGAATTTTATTCCTCCCGGTGCACCTCATATGGGTGGCCTTTGGGAGGCCGGTGTCAAAAGCTTTAAAAATCATTTGCGAAAACTGGGGGCCAGTTCAAAATTCACCTTTGAAGAATTTTCTACAGTATTAGCTCGCATCGAAGCGTGCTTAAACTCTCGACCAATTTTCTCGATGTCTAATAATCCCTCTGATTTATCGGCATTAACGCCCGGGCATTTTTTACGCGGAGGGCCTCTATTAACATTTCCTGAACCTAATTTGGTCGATGCTAATTTGTCACTCATTAATCGGTGGGAAAAGGTCCGATGCCTACAACAGCAATTCTGCCGTCGCTGGAAAGATGAATATCTGAAAGAACTTCATCAACGTCAAAAATGGCAATCGCCCCAAGAGAATATCAAAATAAATGACTTGGTCGTTATTAAAAATGAAAATCTTCCCGCTACAGAATGGCGTTTAGGGCGTGTTGTTAATGTTCACCCCGGCGCTGACGGTAGAGTAAGAGTTGCAACGTTGAGAACCCAAAACGGCGAAATCAATCGTCCAATTGTCAAACTTTGTCTTTTGCCATTGAAATAACTCATTACCTTTACTTAAATTATTTACGTTATATGCCATTCAAATATTTTAGAACTTTAGACTTTGCCTTTTTTCTTATTTTCCAACTTAAATTTTTCTTAATTCAACTTTTGAACTCATTTCTTATAACATTAAACTTAATAATTAAATTTTCTCTTTTTTTTTATCTTGGCTTTGGTGCATATCGCCAAGGGGGGCAGAATGTTCATGCGTATTGCAACTTGTTGTGCCCTTCCGTGCAACTCCGCGTTGCAAGGAGTCTGCGCGGAGCGCCAACATTAGCAATACGCATGCACAGTAGTCCTTAAAGGTTGTGTTTGCCAGTTCCACCATCTGAGCGCACCCGAAACCCAGTATTATTCATAATACTGGGTTGTGGAACGCGATCAGCTGGTGGACCGCAACCAACTTCACCTCGAATTTGCTTCCTTGTGAGCACTTCCTAATTTGTCAATCATTCTCATTTTGCAATTTGGCCCTTTCGGCAAGTTTTTTCTTTCTTTGCTTTATAATTTAAATTAATGTAAAATTCACTTAAATTTAACTTAAAAATTATAAAAACCTTACTCTATTGTGAAATAAAACTTAAAGCTAACACCTAAAAATCTAAATAAATAAAACTTAAAAATAAAATAAAAAGAAGGAAGTTCCGCATTCTCAATCCATTATTAAGCAGAATTTTTTGGTGACGCTTTTGTGCTGCCGCGTCTGGATTTTGGTGGCCACAGTTCCTTTGGCCATACCTGTGCCGAACACTTGTAATTGATTAAGCCAAAGCATATCAGATAAATTGCTGTTATTGTTTTTGGGTTTCCAGGGGCGGAGCAATACATACTATTAAGGCATAACACTGGTAGTGATTTGTATTGTGAAGTTTTATTGGGGCCCAAACTCAATATCAGCATAAATAACTGTCTGATTTGGTTTTTTACGTTTGTTTTTTCGTAATGGTAGGTGAATTTAGGGTCGATATTAGCAACCTTCGGGGGCTGAGAAAGAATTTCTGTGCTGTGTACGTACATACTGTAAAAAACAGGCCAGCAGTCTTGGCACTAAGTATAACCCAGGTAGGTGAAAATTCTGATTACTCCGAATTTAGCCTACCTGGTTATAGCTTAGTGCCTTTATTTTTCCTACACCATGGTCTCGCAATATATGTACGTAATGATGTGGCTTATCAGCTCCAACCACAATATGGCCCTTGTTTAAATACAAACTTTAACTTCATGTTGTTAAAATTCACCGTCAATAAACACATCATACATACATGTTTCATTTATCGTAGCCCAAGTTTGAATAGTAATTCGACTTCTAACGAATTCGATGCGCTGTCCGATTCAATCCTGAGAATTGTTTCCCATTATCCGCACAGTGAAATCGTTGTTACGGGCGATTTCAATGCACACAATTCTTCGTGGCTACGCTATTCTGGTCAGACAACACCCGAAGGAAGGTATGGCAAGATTTTTGCTGAGTTAAACCACCTGACTCAGCTTGTTGACGATCCTTCTCGGATTCCTGACGTTGCAGGTGAAATCGCCAACACTCTAGACTTGTTCCTTACCTCTGACCCTAATAAATACACTATTAGTGTATTATCTCTTCTAGGCTCATCAGACCATTGTGTCATATCTGCCAATTTCTTGTGCCACCAAATTACAGTTAAAGAAAAAATCCCAAAGAAAACCGTTTGACAATACGAGAAAGCCAACTGGAACGGTCTCAATAATTTCTTCAAGAGCTTTAACTGGTCACTAAGCTTCCTTGATAGTGATGTTGACGCCAGTGCAGATATGATTACAAACTTGATTCTTTGTGGAATGAGAAATTTTATCCCGACAAGTAAGCTTCCGATGTTATAAAGTCAACCCTACTGAGGAAAACCGGAAAAAGTTTCAACAAGCTAGAAAGACCTGTAACGTTCATATTCGAAGAACCAAATTTTTACATGATCAAAAATTACGGCAAAAAATACTACAATGTCCCAAAGGTAGTAAACATTTTTGGTCATTTGTAAAAAACATACGAAATACCACCTCATCCTCGGTTCCAACGCTCGTCTTCAATGATACTCCTTTTTTCAGCTCGCAAGATAAAGCCAATTTGCTTGCAGCACAGATTGCTATTAATTCGACGCTGCCAGAAAGTGTTATGACTCCTCCTGTACTTGAGAGCATAAATGATTTTATGGGACAAATCTTTTTTCGCACTCGTGCAGTTGCTAGAGTTCTAAAGGATCTCGATGTACACAAATCCGCTGGCCCGGATAGTATCCCTCCCATTGTTCTGAAGAGGTGTTCTTCAACGCTGGCAAAACCACTGCGTAAGCTTTTCCATCTGTCCTACTCTACTGGTCTCTATCCGAGTGGATGGAAAACAGTATTTGTCCAGCCTGTCCAAAAATTCAACCGTAATACTCGCGCTTCTAGAAATGCCCATCAGTTCACCCTCGAGCCCAACTTAGGACGTACTGTTATGTACAGAGATTTTTTCTTCAGTCGCACCACACGAATGTGGAATGCTTTACCTGACTTCTTTGTCAGATTCTTTTTAGGATACTGTTTTTTGCGTTTTATAAATAAAAAATCCGATACGGTTCGCTTAAAAAGCCATTATGATGCATTTTTATTTAAAATTTATATATTTAGAAACTCCCAACCCAGACGAAGGCTGAGAAAAAAACTTACCATACTTCTGTCTTTGATATCGTAAAATATGCACCTAATAACCTTCATTCTTCTATACTTTTATTTATATGTACATCTACTCTCTTAATTGGCTGTCGGCTATTGTATTTTTGTTATAGAATCTACAAAAAGTGCTATATTTTATTATTAAGCCAACTGAGATTTTACTGTAGAACTATTAGCTTAGCCGATTCCACCGCAGGATCTTTCAAAGGCAATAATGTCCTGATTGCAATGATAACACTACCGCATATTTATGGTGATCATGAATCGTCAATTGCAGCAAATGTTCTACGTTTTATGTATAGATTTTGTTATAATTGCAAAAGTATTTTCTTGTGGTTGAAGATTTTTTTGTTGATGTATTTTTGATTTTATCTAACTTTAAAAAATGTGTCTTCCTTTTTTATCTAATCAAATAATAAACTTCGCTACTTACAAATTTAAATATATGGATACGGATTATAATTCCAAAAATATTTTCTTGCTACATTATGTATGCATGTATGTACATAATGTAGTAGTTATATGTATGTATATGTTAAGGTATCGCATGCTACCAAGTCTATCGTTATATTGTTCACTTACTATCTATCTATCTTTAAAACACACGCATTGTCATTGTATATAAAATACCATAAACCGATTGTTATTCTTGCATTATATAATTTACTATAAACCGAGCGTTATTCCTGCATTATATAATTTCTCCTACCGATCGTTATTTCTGTTGTATGTATGTATATACTATTCTCTTTTCCCTCTGTTAAAATATGTATCACATTAGACTTAAGAATAAAGATATAATAAAGAGTGAGTTGTAATTTGGAAGCCACCGAACGTAGACGTGTTATTATTTTATTATGAGTTAACCATTGGATTACAAAAAACGGAGTTAGATATTAATAGAAGACGCCTATAATAACTTTTTTTCAATTGAAATTAAACAATTTTTTTATTTTTATTGATAATATTTTATTTTTTTAGATTGATTGAAACATCTAAGTTTATTATGAAAATGTGATTTAATTTGATAACTCTTACGCAGACATACGTTTAATGTAGCATTTAATATTATGAAAACTCTCTTGGCTTAGGCGCTCATCCTTAATTTTCCCCCCGATTTAGCTCCAGTTACCCTTCCCAGAATACATCTACTAATGCAGCTGCAAGTGCTGCATTTTCAACATTTGCACAATTTGTGTTCAGTATATGTACATTAGTAACCATTACTTTAATGAATCATCAGTGTGAATTATTGTTAATTGCAACTAAAACTGCTGCTCCTTATTGCGGAAAAATTGTTTACTGTCCTCTAAGAACCTACATAAACCTTTCACACATTTTTATTTCTGATATCATTCGAATTTGCTGAAGTAACCCCTTCCGGAATGCATTTTTTAATTTAAATTTTCTATTAAAATTGATGGATTTAAAACAAATACTAAACAATTCAAAATATATATTTTAAAAGTTTTTGTTACATCATATTTAACTACATACTCTTTTTTATACACCAAAAACCAACATTAGAAAAAAATAATCAACCCCAAAATAAAATATTTAGGCTTATGAGTAAAAATCTGGAAAAATAAAAAAAAACAATTATATTTGTATGGGTACATTTCCGCTAGTTTGTATTAAATCAATTTTAAAATATTTATTACATGCATAAATATGTTTTTTTTTATGTTTTGTCTTTAAAAAGACATTATTATTTCTCTGGCAGTCTTTTTTTGTTCCCCTTTTGTTTTCTTTCTTAAAAAAAAATAAAAAAATCGGGTGGCACAACGGCTCGTGAAGAACCAGGGCCTTGTGACTAACAACTCGCAACCATTCATGTGTGCGCCTGTCGACAGGAATGGGAGGGGCCTACAATTTTATGCCGAATCCGAACGGCAAGACGAGAAGCACTTATTCGTGACAAGTGATACTCTTGGAGGATTTGTCGATTCCTCGCAAGAGGCAGTAGCCCTGAAAAAAAACTTTTTAGTTTTCAGGTGGACGAGGCTGGGAAGCGAACCCAGACCTCCAGCGTGAAAGTCGAATGCACTAACCGTTACGCTACGAGCTACTACTTGTTATCTTTCTTTGCTTATTCAGTTCTCAGCTGTAATTTAAAAGAAATGACACATGAATTTGTTGATACTAGGGCTGGCCACGAGACGAGAAAAGTCTCGGTCTCGATTTTGGTCTCGCATGACGAGACCGAGACGACACGAGACGAGACTGCCTTTTAAGCAACCGAGACGAGAACGGGACGAGACTGTATCGAAATTTACAGAGAGTCTAATAAATCAAAAAATCCAATTTCAGTTAAATATTTATTTTCTTCTGCACATATTCAAACTACAATCGATAATATTTCGTTCCAATAGTCAACAGGTTGTCCGAAAATCGGTTTTTCGGAGACGGGACCGGGACGAGACTAAATTATACGAAACCGACACGAGACCGAGACAAGACTGATTTTCGATTTTAACGAGACCGAGACGAGACTAACAAAAGTCTCCCAGGGTCTTGCCTCGAGGCCAGCCCTAGTTGCCACAACTTACATACATTTTCATATTTGTTCTAACATAATCTCTATCCCTATTTTACATTTAGAAATTGAAGCCATATTGTATGCATGTTAACAGCATTTACTTATATTTAAACAGATGGCCGTTTATCAACTTCAACGGTTTTTCACCATTTTGACAAGTGGCCGGACCAACGCGGATTTACACGATTTGCGGCTGCTTATTAAAAGGCTTATACTACGTTTTCACTGGGCCAAATGAGGTAATTTCGTTGCAAGTTTCCAAATCAGATCCGAAATTACCTTATTTCCCATACAAATGTTCGTTCTCAAATGAGCTAATTTCAACCAATCTGGCACGAAATGAGGTTCGAAACAAGGTAAATCCATCCATCAGCAGTCGATTCCAAAAGCTTTAAAAAGCTCTTGCATGAAAATGTCAAAACACAAAGAGAAAGCAACAAAAACAAACGTTTAACTGCCTTTCCATATTCAAAATGAAATGAGATATCAAACGAAATAAGCAAATTTGATAATAAAAACACTTTTTTGCAAAATTCCGAAATTACCTGAATTCGGCTCTAATGAAAACGTAGTATTAATGCCTGTCACACAGTGGATTTTTAATGCTAGGTGGTGTACCCTAGCCGTAAAACGATTTTTTACTTAAATATTGCCTTAAAAAACTAAAGGGTCCGCCAAAGTGCGACAATTTTGCTTGTTTACATACCCGCCAAGATCAAAATGAGCTTCATCTGAAAAGATGATTTTTTTGGCAAAATCGGCAAAGTAATGTCGCAATATTTCCCAGCGTAGTTCAAGCGTAGACACAACCATATTCGTTCAGCGGAAGGATAAAACTAATTATTATCTGTCAAATCAGACATGAGCTAAGTGTTACCATTCACTAAATAAGCACTAGTTGAAAAAAAAAAAACGTTAGATTACGGACCCTTTATTTAACACATAACTATTATGTATATTTGTTTAAATTAATCTGTCATCATTAATGGTAAAATAATTTTCGAAAAGTAAGATATGTTCATAGTCCTGCCATGGTTCAAGGCCAGTGGAAGCGGCATGTAACAATAGGTTGTTGATCAGTTTTTATTATTTTTTCTACTTAAATTATTTAATAGTTTTTTAAATCCATCAATTTTAATAGAAAACTTAATTTCCAACAAAAAGTCATAACAAATTCACTGTCCCCATACAAACTGCTATACACACATCTCCACGTCCACTACTTTTGTTCAGGAAAAAAAAAACTTCCATCCCACGTCCCATGTATCACATATGATACACAGAATTTGTTTTGTCATTCGGGTTCCCTGTCCCATGTATCATATATGAACACGAAACATATTTAATGAAACTAGCTTCACTGTCCCCATACAAACTGTTTAAAATCATCCGCCACGTCCAATTTTTTTTTTTTTTTTTTGTTTCAAGAAAAACCATTACTTTTTGGTAATATTTAGTGTGGAATGGTTTTTTCGCCTAAATAATGAGTTCTTGTAGTTAAAAAAAGGTGTTAAGTTTTGTGTTCATATATGATACATGGACAGGGAACGGGAGGCACAAATTTTGTTTGGAAACATTAAAACAGAATCTTGTAGAGAAATAAAATACAAGTATTTCTGACTATGGGAGGGGTGGTCTACATACCCCGTTATAGGTGGTTCAATCTACCTCGACTCAACGGTCAAACACTTTCGCTCTCCTCCAGTGCAAAATATCTGGGTGTAATTCTCGACCCTAAGATAAACTGGAAATTAAACATTGAAGAACGGGTTAAGAAGGCCTGTATAGCTTTCTATGCCTGTAGCAAAACTTTTGGTAAGAGGTGGGGCCTCCAGTCAAAAATGATTTTATGGACATACACAGCCGTGGTGCGACCTATTCTCACATATGATTCGATTGTGTGGTGGCCAGCATTAAAGAATTTGTATAATATCAACAAACTTAGGAAGGTTCAAAGAACAGCTAGCATTGGCACCACAGGGGCTATTCGATCCTGTCCAACAGATGCTTTAGGAGTTTTTCTACACCTTTTACCACTAGATTTACACATTAAATACCTAGTATCTTGCAGCGCGATAAGACTAAAAGAATCGAACTCCTGGTTTGCCAAACCCTATGGGCACAGCAACATCACGGGTTTAATTCCTACCGAAATGCTTTCGACTCCGACTGATTACTGCACCCCTTCAATGAGCCTCGGTAAAGATTTTAAAGTTATATTCCGGGCGTCAAACAAAAAATGACACCCGGGCGTCAAAAATAAATTGATGCCCGGGCGTCCAAAATAAAATGACGCTCGGGCTAAATCAGTAACAAAGTACAACTTTTTGGTGAATTTACACAATGAATCTGGATCACTTATAAGCGAAATCACTGTTAAGCTAACTCTGTATTGAAATTTTTGCGATAACTCTCCAATAACTGATAAGCATAGTCGCAGTTGAGCTAAATCAGTAATAATGAACAACTTTTTGACCGCTTTCACACAAGGAAACTGTGCCAGAAACTAGCTAGTTTGTCGGTGAGAAGGGCGAGAGGGGAAATTTTTTTTCTTTCCCTTACGCCCTTCTCACTCTGCAGAACTGCACTGCAGCGAAACTGCGATTCACATTAATTTGTATGCAATTTTATGAAGTTCAGTTGCCGCTTAGTGCTAGCTCATACCATTTCATACAAATAATATTTTGCAGCGTCCTGAAGTGCAGTTCCGCTGCAGTTGTGTGCGGTCTAACCTTTAAGCTAAATCAGTATTGAAATGTTTGGTGAATTTACACGATAACTGTGCAATAACTAATAGGCAGAATCGCAGTTAAGCTAAATCAGTAATAAAGAACAACTTTTTGTTGAATTAACACGATGACTCTAGAATCACTATTAAGCGAAATAACGGTTAAGCTAAATCAGCATTGAAATTTTTGGTGAATTAACGCGATAACTCTAGAATAACTCATAAGCAGAATCGCAAACGTATGCGTGCACGCAAACGTATGCGTGCACGCAAACGTGTGCGTGCACGCAAACGTATGCGTGCACGCAAACGTATGCGTCCACGCAAACTTATGCGTGCACGCAAACGTATGCGTTCACGCAAACGTATGCGTCCAAGCAAACGTATGCGTGCACGCAAACGTATGCGTGCACGCAAACGTGTGCGTCCACGCAAACGTATGCGTCCACGCAAACGTATGCGTCCACGCAAACGTGTGCGTCCACGCAAACGTATACGTCCACGCAAACGTATGCGTCCACGCAAACGTGTGCGTGCACGCAAACGTATGCGTTCACGCAAACGTATGCGTCCACGCAAACGTATGCGTCCACGCAAACGTATGCGTGCACGCAAACGTATGCGTGCACGCAAACGTGTGCGTGCACGCGAACGTGTGCGTGCACGCAAACGTATACGTGCACTCAAACGTATGCGTGCACGCAAACGTGTGCGTCCACGAAAACGTATGCGTGCACGCAAACGTATGCGTGCACGCAAACGTGTGCGTCCGCGCAAACGTATGCGTCAACGCAAACGTATGCGTCCACGCAAACGCACACGTTTGCGTGCACGCATACATTTGCATTATCACTGTTAGAATGCTACTGATATGTGTCGCATATTTCCGGATAGTCAATGCATGTTTATTCCTGTACACTCATGCGTATCAAATTATCGCTATTCTTGCTCGGTTATCAATTTTTTTCCAAAAATAAATTATTTATCACTATTAAAATGCTAGCAGACATTATGTGTTACACGACGTAATGTTGGAATTATTTTGATAAGTACTGTCCCTTCTATAAAAATTAGATTGGTTAGGTTCTATTAGTGTTATTTTATTGAATAGAGTTGTTATTCTGTGGCGAATTAAATATGATAATATGATCGTTGGTAATTGTTATTATTGTTAAAATTATTTTGCCTTGGGAAATTTTGAAAGTAATTGCTACGAAAATTTGTTTGTCGTGGAAAATTTCTATTCATTTTACTTGAATTATTAGCATTATTTCGGTAGTTATTGTGAAAACTCGAGGTGAAAAACACTGGTTTGTTTGGTTTTGGGCATTAGAATAACTAAAATTGTTGGCATATCTGATATTTTCTGTTACTTGGGCTGTACTTGGAGCTAACTCTAAAAGATGTAGCATCTTGCATTTTTGTATGCCTTGCACTATCCAAAATTATCTTGTATCTATCATTAACTCCTTGTTTTAAAAACGCTAAACCTCTACGTTCATTTGCTGCTGTTAATGTTTCTCTAGACTGTATGGTTATTTCTAATTCTGTCATTTTTGATACTAAGTGTTCTATCTCTGACACGAATTCTCGCATAGGTCGATTTTTTTGACTTGATCTATCTAGTTTAGCTTGAATACTCTCTATTGTGTCCTTATATCCGCATTTCGCAATTAAATTTTGTTTTAATTGTTCAATTGTTATAATTTTTGCGGTTCCTAATTCAGTCAATGCCCTTCCTTGGATTTTACATTTCAATATAAATTTGATTAGCATAGGTTTTGAAAGTTCATTTAATGTATCATGGTAAAACTCTATATTATTTATGAAATCCCTAATATTTTCTGCTCTTTTGTCATTTGCCTCGCAATTAAGTACAGGCAACTTTTGTGCCTTACTAAAATCAAATTCTGCCATTTTGTCTGTATTTTTTGTTGTTACTAAAATTGGTTCTTTTTCTATGTCTTCTTGCTTTATACTAGCTGTAATTCTTTCTAAGGCCTCTTTATGATATCTATATAAATTATCGTAAAGTGGCCGAAGGTCGTTTTTCCCTTGTTCGGATAATGTTTGTTCTAAGAGTTTAGCCTGAATACGCGCTCTTTTAAAAAATTCTTCAACATGTTCTTTTTTTAGTTTTCCTGACTCTTTTGACCTTTTTCTATTCGGTCCGTCTTTTCTCAGGTTTCTCAAGATGTGGTGAAGTTCTTCGATAATATTAGTCAGATTTTCCATAAGTTTTTTGCTACATAATAATTTTAAAGAATACATACAGGGTGTCCCGTAAGTAATGGATAACCCTGAAATGCCGCATAGTAGACTTTATGACCGTCCTGAAAACTGATAAAAAAAAGTTCTATCCCAACCACAAGAAAAGTTATATGCATTTTTTTGTTCAGTGTATTATTTTTTTTCTTACTTTACATTTTTGAATACCACGACTACAAGTGAATGAGTTCCATCATTTTTTTTTTTGCAGGAATATTTTACATTACTGTGCCAACACATAGTAGAAGAAAATTATTATAACTGTTGGACTTCTTAGAGAAAAAAATTATTAAACATTGAATTTCAATGCCAAATGTGAAAACAAATAATTTTTGAAAAAGTTAAATCATAGCTGGTATAAAAAAAATGCATGAATACCTGAGTGGCCAACTATTTTAAAAATATGCGCGTTAAATGCAGATTTCAAAATGGTATTACTTATTATTATATCTAGAGTCAATAGCAAGTTATTGGTAAAAATCTGCAATACTAGAGTAAATTTAGCAAAAACAAAAGTTTTCAAAATTAGCAAAGTAAACGTGAAAATAATACCAAGCGTTGAACATAGCAGATTTTTGATTTATTGGCTGTTTCTACGATGTTGTCCTAATGATAAATCCAAGCTTTCAACTTCTAGGGCCGCATGCATTATTGATAAAAATGTCAAAAAAGTGCAAAAACCGGTTACATTTTCGAGCTTGTTTTGAATTTTACCTGTTCTATTGGGCTTTCACAAACCCATCAAATATTTTGTTGGTTGCTATTAGTTTATTTGTTATTTTCTCTAAACAAAAAGTTTCTGAGCCAGCTTTTAATCACATGATCACTTAGTTAGAAAACAAAAACAAAAATAGATAATTTTTTAATTTTTTTTTATTTAAAGCAAATGCTCAAACTGTTTCCACCCACTCTTATACAGGTTCTGCACCTGCGAATAAATGAACGTCTTAGTGAACGTGCAAGGTTTTGCTCAGAAATTTGTAATGCAGCTGCCTCCACACGATTTCTTAGCTCCTCTAAAGACCTGATCGGCTTGCTGTATACGATTTCCTTAATGCATCCCCAATAAAAAAAATCGAGTGGATTTAGGTCTGGTGAACGGGGTGGCCATAAAATTGGTCCCAGACGTCCTATCCATCTGCCTGGATATCTGGCATTTAAATATGCCCGCACGGGCACAGCATAGTGTGCTGGACAACTATCATTTTGAAGCCAATGGGATTCCTTTAGTTCTTGAGGCACTTCTTCCAGCAAGGTTGGGAGATCATTTTGGAGGAACTCCAAATAACCTTGGCCAGTTAAATTCCCCGGCAACTCAAAGGGTCCAATTATTTTCCCATTGAGAATCCCAGTCCAATAGTTTATTTTGAATTGGTACTGGGACCTGTCTTCCCTCATGATGTTTGGGTTTTGTAGTGCCCAGAAGTGGAGATTATGGAGATTAGTGTAGCCATCTCTTTTAAATGTCGACTCATCGCTCCAAAGAATTTTGTCAAAAAACTGCGGATCTTCTTCAATTTTCATTATCATCTGTCGACAAAAACTCATTTTCGTTTCAAAATCTTGCGGCTGGAGAGTTTGCAGCCGTGTTAGGTGAAAGGGTTGATATTTATATTTAATTAGCACATTAGGCGCAGTAGTCTTTCCGATCCCAGTGCGTCGTGCTATTGCTCGGATTGATACTGTAGGATCTCGGTCAAGTTCCGCAAGCACTAAGTCTTCGGTATCTCCTCGAGGGGGTCGTCCCACGCCAGCACCACCAACACCACTACCAGGCAGCCTTCCTTCCGAGAAACAGCTATGGACTCTAATAAACATCCGGGTGACGTGCGTTAGGGTACCTTTCCCTATACAGAGTTGCAGCTTCGTTTGCGTTGCCTCTGCACTCTCCATAAATGAAATGCATGTTTGCATATTCTTGTGCAGAATACAGAATACGTGGCATCGAAAAAGTTCAATCAAACGTCTTAATTATCAAAGAGCAGGTTCAGGAAAACAGCTATTTAGACCGTTATTTTTTCTGAAGAATGAACAATAAAAACGATATAAATAAGTGTTCGTCGTGGTCTTAATCTTATGAATTAAGATCAAATTACAAAAACTTTAATTCAAAATTTAAAAAACTTACGATTTTATGCGTTCTCACTTTCTCAGGATCTTACAATTTACTATTCAAAAAAGACAATTAAAATTGAATCAGAAGACTTTTTGTTTGGAGAAAATAACAAATAAAAAATAGCAACCAACAAAATATTTGATGGGTTTGTTAAAGCCCAATAGAGCAGGTAGAATTCAAACAAACTCGAAAATGTAACCGTTTTTTGCAGTTTTTTGACATTTTTATCAATAATGCATTCGGCCCTAGAAGTTGAAAGCTTGGATTTATCATTAGGACAACATCGTAGAAACAGCCAATAAATCAAAAATCTGCTATGTTCAACGCTTGGTATTATTTTCACGTTAACTGTGCTAATTTTGAAAACTTTTGTTTTTGCTAAGTTTACTCTAGTATTGCAGATATTGACCAATAACTTGCTATTGACTCTAGATATAATAATAAGTAATACCATTTTGAAATCTGCATTTAACGCGCATATTTTTAAAATAGTTGGCCACTCAGGTATTCATGCATTATTTTTATACCAGCTATGATTTAACTTTTTCAAAAATTATTTGTTTTCACATTTTGCATTGAAATTCAATGTTAAATAATTTTCTCTAAGAAGTCCAACAGTTATAATAATTTTCTTCTACTTATGTGTTGGCACAAGTAATGTAAAATATTCCTGCAAAAAAAAAATGATGGAACTCATTCACTTGTAGTCGTGGTATTCAAAAATGTAAAGTAAGAAAAAAAATAATGCACTGAACAAAAAAATGCATATAACTTTTCTTGTGGTTGGGATAGAACTTTTTTTTATCAGTTTTCAGGACGGTCATAAAGTCTACTATGCGGCATTTCAGGGTTATCCATTACTTACGGGACACCCTGTATATGTACGTTTCAATGGGTTCCAGAGACTTTCGTAAAAAAATGCGTTTTTAGTGATAAGGGGGTAGTCCATGCTTTTTTCGAAAATCGATTGGAAAAAAAAAAGTTTAGTTTTGAACGGCAATGCAAAGGCCTGACCGTTATCTGTTCAACAACGTTAACCGCAAGCTCTTACGAGCCTTATTTTGGAAGTTATGGCCATATTAAGATTTTTAGTTTTTGGGTTGAAACAAGAAAGATTAACTTTGAATCAAAATTTCTCTGCAACCAGAGCCCACACAATGCTCTAGTTTTCAGCAATGGATAGCTCTCCAAAAACTGATTAAGCGGTTAGCAAACCGCAAGGCCTTCCGAGCCTTATTTGTGGAACTGTAGACATCCAAAGTCATGCAAACTTTCAAAACTCAAAAAAATCGATTTTAATGGATTTACTTTGAATCAAGATATCTCCGCAACCAGACCTCCTATAATGTTCTAGTTTTCAGCTATAGATAGCTCTTGAAAAACTAATTAAGCGTTTTGCAAGCGAAAATGACGTCATAGCCTTATTTGCGGAACTGTAGGCATCCAAAGTCATACAAGCCTTCATAACTCAAAAAAATAACTTTGAATGCAAATATCTCGAAAACTAGACCTTATAAAAGGGTTTGCTTTGGATGTGCTGGTTGCATTTGACAAAACCTTTCTATATATGTACAAAGACTTTCGTAAAAAAATGCGTTTTTAGTGATAAGAGGGTAGTCCATGCTTTTTTTCGAAAATCGATTGGAAAAAAATAAGTTTAGTTTTGAACGGCAATGCAAAGGCCTGACCGTTATCTGTTCAACAACGTTAACCGCAAGCTCTTACGAGCCTTATTTTGGAAGTTATGGCCATATTAAGATTTTTAGTTTTTGGGTTGAAACAAGAAAGATTAACTTTGAATCAAAATTTCTCTGCAACCAGAGCCCACACTCGGCAATGGATAGCTCTCTAAAAACTGATTAAGCGGTTAGCAAACCGCAAGGCCTTCCGAGCCTTATTTGTGGAACTGTAGACATCCAAAGTCATGCAAACTTTCAAAACTCAAAAAAATCGATTTTAATGGATTTACTTTGAATTAAGATATCTCCGCAACCAGACCTCCTAGAATGTTCTAGTTTTCAGCTATGGATAGCGCTTAAAAAACTTATTAAGCGTTTTGCAAGCCAAAATGACGTCATAGCCTTATTTGCGGAACTGTAGGCATCCAAAGTCATACAAGCCTTCATAACTCAAAAAAATAGATTTGAATGCAAATATCTCGAAAACTAGACCTTATAAAAGGGTTTGCTTTGGATGTGCTGGTTGCATTTGACAAAACCTTTCTATATATGTACGTTTCAATGGGTTCCACAGACTTTCGTAAAATAATGCGTTTTTAGTGATAAGGGGGTAGTCCATGCTTTTTTTCGAAAATCGATTGGAAAAAAAAAAGTTTAGTTTTGAAAGCCAATGCAAAGGCCTGACCGTTATCTGTTCAACAACGTTAACCGCAACCTCTTACGAGCCTTATTTTGGAAGTTATGGCCATATTAAGATCTTTAGTTTTTGGGTTGAAACAAGCAAGATTAACTTTTCCTTCCGAGCCTTATTTGTGGAACTGTAGACATCCAAAGTCATGCAAACTTTCAAAACTCAAAAAAATCGATTTTAATGGATTTACTTTGAATCAAGATATCTCCGCAACCAGACCTCCTATAATGTTCTAGTTTTCAGCTATGGATAGCTCTTGAAAAACTAATTAAGCGTTTTGCAAGCGAAAATGACGTCATAGCCTTATTTGCGGAACTGTAGGCATCCAAAGTCATACAAGCCTTCATAACTCAAAAAAATAACTTTGAATGCAAATATCTCGAAAACTAGACCTTATAAAAGGGTTTGCTTTGGATGTGCTGGTTGCATTTGACAAAACCTTTCTATATATATACGTTTCAATGGGTTTCAGAGACTTTCGTAAAAAAATGCGTTTTTAGTGATAAGGGGGTAGTCCATGCTTTTTTTCGAAAATCGATTGGAAAAAAAAAGTTTAGTTTTGAACGGCAATGCAAAAGCCTGACCGTTATCTGTTCAACAAAGTTACCCGCAACCTCTTACGAGCTTTATTTTGGAAAATATGGCCATATTAAGATTTTTAGTTTTTGGGTTGAAACAAGAAAGATTAACTTCGAATCAAAATTTCTCTGCAACCAGAGCCCACACAATGCTCTAGTTTTCGGCAATGGATAGCTCTCCAAAAACTGATTAAGCGGTTAACAAACCGCAAGGCCTTCCGAGCCTTATTTGTGGAACTGTAGACATCCAAAGTCATGCAAACTTTCAAACTCAAAAAAATCGATTTTAATGGATTTACTTTGAATTAAGATATCTCCGCAACCAGACCTCCTAGAATGTTCTAGTTTTCAGCTATGGATAGCTCTTGAAAAACTAATTAAGCGTTTTGCAAGCGAAAATGACGTCATAGCCTTATTTGCGGAACTGTAGGCATCCAAAGTCATACAAGCCTTCATAACTCAAAAAAATAACTTTGAATGCAAATATCTCGAAAACTAGACCTTATAAAAGGGTTTGCTTTGGATGTGCTGGTTGCATTTGACAAAACCTTTCTATATATGTACGTTTCAATGGGTTCCAGAGACTTTCGTAAAAATATGCGTTTTTAGTGATAAGGGGGTAGTACATGCTTTTATCTGCAACCAGAGCCCACACAATGCTCTAGTTTTCAGCAATGGATAGCTCTCCAAAAACTAATTAAGCGATTAGCAAACCGCAAGGCCTTCCGAGCCTTATTTGTGGAACTGTAGACATCCAAAGTCATGCAAACTTTCAAAACTCAAAAAAATCGATTTTAATGGATTTACTTTGAATTAAGATATCTCCGCAACCAGACCTCCTAGAATGTTCTAGTTTTCAGCTATGGATAGCTCTTGAAAAACTAATTAAGCGTTTTGCAAGCGAAAATGACGTCATAGCCTTATTTGTGGAACTGTAGGCATCCAAAGTCATACAAGCCTTCATAACTCAAAAAAATAACTTTGAATGCAAATATCTCGAAAACTAGACCTTATAAAAGGGTTTGCTTTGGATGTGCTGGTTGCATTTGACAAAACCTTTCTATATATGTACGTTTCAATGGGTTCCAGAGACTTTCGTAAAAAAATGCGTTTTTAGTGATAAGGGGGTAGTCCATGCTCTTTTTCGAAAATCGATTGGAAAAAAAAAGTTTAGTTTTGAACGGCAATGCAAAGGCCTGACCGTTATCTGTTCAACAACGGTAACCGCAACCTCTTACAAGCCTTATTTTGGAAGTTATGGCCATATTAAGATTTTTAGTTTTTGGGTTGAAACAAGAAAGATTAACTTTGAATCAAAATTTCTCTGCAACCAGAGCCCACACAATGCTCTAGTATTCAGCAATGGATAGCTCTCCAAAAACTGATTAAGCGGTTAGCAAACCGCAAGGCCTTCCGAGCCTTATTTGTGGAACTGTAGACATCCAAAGTCATGCAAACTTTCAAAACTCAAAAAAATCGATTTTAATGGATTTACTTTGAATTAAGATATCTCCGCAACTAGACCTCCTAGAATGTTCTAGTTTTCAGCTATGGATAGCCCTTGTTTGCGGTTAGCAAACCGCAAGGCCTTCCGAGCCTTATTTGTGGAACTGTAGACATCCAAAGTCATGCAAACTTTCAAAACTCAAAAAAATCGATTTTAATGGATTTACTTTGAATTAAGATATCTCCGCAACCAGACCTCCTAGAATGTTCTAGTTTTCAACTATGGATAGCTCTTGAAAAACTAATTAAGCGTTTTGCAAGCGAAAATGACGTCATAGCCTTATTTGCGGAACTGTAGGCATCCAAAGTCATACAAGCCTTCATAACTCAAAAAAATAACTTTGAATGCAAATATCTCGAAAACTATACCTTATAAAAGGGTTTGCTTTGGATGTGCTGGTTGCATTTGACAAAACCTTTCTATATATGTACGTTTCAATGGGTTCCAGAGACTTTCGTAAAAAAATGCGTTTTTAGTGATAAGGGGGTAGTACATGCTTTTTTCTGCAACCAGAGCCCACACAATGCTCTAGTTTTCAGCAATGGATAGCTCTCCAAAAACTAATTAAGCGTCCTTCAAGGCCTTCCGAGCCTTATTTGTGGAACTGTAGACATCCAAAGTCATGCAAGCTTTCAAAACTCAAAAAAATCGATTTTAATGGCTTTACTTTGAATTAAGATATCTCCGCAACCAGACCTCCTAGAATGTTCTAGTTTTCAACTTTGGATAGCTCTTGAAAAACTAATTAAGCGTTTTGCAAGCGAAATTGACGTCATAGCCTTATTTGCGGAACTGTAGGCATCCAAAGTCATACAAGCCTTCATAACTCAAAAAAATAACTTTGAATGCAAATATCTCGAAAACTAGACCTTATAAAAGGGTTTGCTTTGGATGTGCTGGTTGCATTTGACAAAACCTTTCTATATATGTACGTTTCAATGGGTTCCAGAGACTTTCGTAAAAAAATGCGTTTTAGTGATAAGGGGGTAGTACATGCTTTTTTTCGAAAATCGATTGGAAACAAAAAAGTTTAGTTTTGAACGGCAATGCAAAGGCCTGACCGTTATCTGTTCAACAACGTTAACCGCAACCTCTTACGAGCCTTATTTTAGAAGTTATGGCCATATTAAGATTTTTAGTTTTTGGGTTGAAACAAGAAAGATTAACTTTGAATCAAAATTTCTCTGCAACCAGAGCCCACACAATGCTCTAGTATTCAGCAATGGATAGCTCTCCAAAAACTGATTAAGCGGTTAGCAAACCGCAAGGCCTTCCGAGCCTTATTTGTGGAACTGTAGACATCCAAAGTCATGCAAACTTTCAAAACTCAAAAAAATCGATTTTAATGGATTTACTTTGAATTAAGATATCTCCGCAACCAGACCTCCTAGAATGTTCTAGTTTTCAACTATGGATAGCTCTTAAAAAACTAATTAAGCGTTTTGCAAGCGAAAATGACGTCATAGCCTTATTTGCGGAACTGTAGGCATCCAAAGTCATACAAGCCTTCATAACTCAAAAAAATAACTTTGAATGCAAATATCTCGAAAACTAGACCTTATAAAAGGGTTTGCTTTGGATGTGCTGGTTGCATTTGACAAAACCTTTCTATATATGTACGTTTCAATGGGTTCCAGAGACTTTCGTAAAAATATGCGTTTTTAGTGATAAGGGGGTAGTACATGCTTTTTTCTGCAACCAGAGCCCACACAATGCTCTAGTTTTCAGCAATGGATAGCTCTCCAAAAACTAATTAAGCGGTTAGCAAACCGCAAGGCCTTCCGAGCCTTATTTGAGGAACTGTAGACATCCAAAGTCATGCAAACTTTCAAAACTCAAAAAAATCGATTTTAATGGATTTACTTTGAATTAAGATATCTCCGCAACCAGACCTCCTAGAATGTTCTAGTTTTCAGCTATGGATAGCTCTTGAAAAACTAATTAAGCGTTTTGCAAGCGAAAATGACGTCATAGCCTTATTTGCGGAACTGTAGGCATCCAAAGTCATACAAGCCTTCATAACTCAAAAAAATAACTTTGAATGCAAATATCTCGAAAACTAGACCTTATAAAAGGGTTTGCTTTGGATGTGCTGGTTGCATTTGACAAAACCTTTCTATATATGTACGTTTCAATGAGTTCCAGAGACTTTCGTAAAAAAATGCGTTTTTAGTGATAAGGGGGTAGTCCATGCTCTTTTTCGAAAATCGATTGGAAAAAAAAAGTTTAGTTTTGAACGGCAATGCAAAGGCCTGACCGTTATCTGTTCAACAACGGTAACCGCAACCTCTTACAAGCCTTATTTTGGAAGTTATGGCCATATTAAGATTTTTAGTTTTTGGGTTGAAACAAGAAAGATTAACTTTGAATCAAAATTTCTCTGCAACCAGAGCCCACACAATGCTGTAGTTTTCAGCAATGGATAGCTCTCTAAAAACTGATTAAGCGGTTAGCAAACCGCAAGGCCTTCCGAGCCTTATTTGTGGAACTGTAGACATCCAAAGTCATGCAAACTTTCAAAACTCAAAAAAATCGATTTTAATGGATTTACTTTGAATTAAGATATCTCCGCAAATAGACCTCCTAGAATGTTCTAGTTTTCAGCTATGGATAGCCCTTGTTTGCGGTTAGCAAACCGCAAGGCCTTCCGAGCCTTATTTGTGGAACTGTAGACATCCAAAGTCATGCAAACTTTCAAAACTCAAAAAAATCGATTTTAATGGATTTACTTTGAATTAAGATATCTCCGCAACCAGACCTCCTAGAATGTTCTAGTTTTCAACTATGGATAGCTCTTGAAAAACTAATTAAGCGTTTTGCAAGCGAAAATGACGTCATAGCCTTATTTGCGGAACTGTAGGCATCCAAAGTCATACAAGCCTTCATAACTCAAAAAAATAACTTTGAATGCAAATATCTCGAAAACTAGACCTTATAAAAGGGTTTGCTTTGGATGTGCTGGTTGCATTTGACAAAACCTTTCTATATATGTACGTTTCAATGGGTTCCAGAGACTTTCGTAAAAAAATGCGTTTTTAGTGATAAGGGGGTAGTCCATGCTTTTTTTCGAAAATCGATTGGAAAAAAAAGTTTAGTTTTGAACGGCAATGCAAAGGCCTGACCGTTATCTGCTCAACAACGTTAACCGCAACCTCTTACAAGCCTTATTTTGGAAGTTATGGCCATATTAAGATTTTTAGTTTTTGGGTTGAAACAAGAAAGATTAACTTTGAATCAAAATTTCTCTGCAACCAGAGCCCACACAATGCTCTAGTTTTCAGCAATGGATAGCTCTCCAAAAATTGATTAAGCGGTTAATAAACCGCAAGGCCTTCCGAGCCTTATTTGTGGAACTCTAGACATCCAAAATCATGCAAACTTTCAAAACTCAAAAAAATCGATTTTAATGTATTTACTTTGAATTAAGATATCTCTATGTAAGTTTCAATGGGTTCCAGAGACTTTCGTAAAAAAATGCGTTTTTAGTGATAAGGGGGTAGTCCATGCTTTTTTTCGAAAATCGATTGGAAAAAAAAAAGTTTAGTTTTGAACGGCAATACAAAGGCCTGACCATTATCTGTTCAACAACGTTAACCGCAAGCTCTTACGAGCCTTATTTTGGAAGTTATGGCCATATTAAGATTTTTAGTTTTTGGGTTGAAACAAGAAAGATTAATTTTGAATCAAAATTTCTCCGCAGCCAGACCCCACACAATGCTTTTGTTTTCAGCAATGGATAGCTCTCTAAAAACTGATTAAGCGGTTAGCAAACCGCAAGGCCTTCCGAGCCTTATTTGTGGAACTGTAGACATCCAAAGTCATGCAAACTTTCAAAACTCAAAAAAATCGATTTTAATGGATTTACTTTGAATTAAGATATCTCCGCAACCAGACCTCCTAGAATGTTCTAGTTTTCAGCTATGGATAGCTCTTGAAAAACTAATTAAGCGTTTTGCAAGCGAAAATGACGTCATAGCCTTATTTGCGGAACTGTAGGCATCCAAAGTCATACAAGCCTTCGTAACTCAAAAAAATAACTTTGAATGCAAATATCTCCAAAACTAGACCTTATAAAAGGGTTTGCTTTGGATGTGCTGGTTGCATTTGACAAAACCTTTCTCTATATGTACGTTTCAATGGGTTCCAGAGACTTTCGTAAAAAAATGCGTTTTTAGTCCATGCTTTTTTTCGAAAATCGATTGGAAAAAAAAAAGTTTAGTTTTGAACGGCAATGCAAAGGCCTGACCGTTATCTGTTCAACAACGTTAACCGCAAGCTCTTACGAGCCTTATTTTGGAAGTTATGGCCATATTAAGATTTTTAGTTTTTGGGTTGAAACAAGAAAGATTAATTTTGAATCAAAATTTCTCCGCAGCCAGACCCCACACAATGCTTTTGTTTTCAGCAATGGATAGCTCTCTAAAAACTGATTAAGCGGTTAGCAAACCGCAAGGCCTTCCGAGCCTTATTTGTGGAACTGTAGACATCCAAAGTCATGCAAACTTTCAAAACTCAAAAAAATCGATTTTAATGGATTTACTTTGAATTAAGATATCTCCGCAACCAGACCTCCTAGAATGTTCTAGTTTTCAGCTATGGATAGCTCTTGAAAAACTAATTAAGCGTTTTGCAAGCGAAAATGACGTCATAGCCTTATTTGCGGAACTGTAGGCATCCAAAGTCATACAAGCCTTCGTAACTCAAAAAAATAACTTTGAATGCAAATATCTCGAAAACTAGACCTTATAAAAGGGTTTGCTTTGGATGTGCTGGTTGCATTTGACAAAACCTCTCTATATATGTACGTTTCAATGGGTTCCAGAGACTTTCGTAAAAAAATGCGTTTTTAGTGCTTTTTTTCGAAAATCGATTGGAAAAAAAAAAGTTTAGTTTTGAACGGCAATGCAAAGGCCTGACCGTTATCTGTTCATCAACAACGTTAACCGCAAGCTCTTACGAGCCTTATTTTGGAAGTTATGGCCATATTAAGATTTTTAGTTTTTGGGTTGAAACAAGAAAGATTAACTTTGAATCAAAATTTCTCTGCAACCAGAGCCCACACAATGCTCTAGTTTTCAGCAGTGGATAGCTCTCCAAAAACTGATTAAGCGGTTAGCAAACCGCAAGGCTTTCCGAGCCTTATTTGTGGAACTGTAGACATCCAAAGTCATGCAAACTTTCAAAACTCAAAAAAATCAATTTTAATGGATTTACTTTGAATTAAGATATCTCCCCAACAAGACCTCCTAGAATGTTCTAGTTTTCAGCTATGGATAGCTCTTGAAAAACTAATTAAGCGTTTTGCGAGCGAAAATGACGTCATAGCCTTATTTGCGGAACTGTAGGCATCCAAAGTCATACAAGCCTTCGTAACTCAAAAAAATAACTTTGAATGCAAATATCTCGAAAACTAGACCTTATAAAAGGGTTTGCTTTGGATGTGCTGGTTGCATTTGACAAAACCTTTCTCTATATGTACGTTTCAATGGGTTCCAGAGACTTTCGTAAAAAAATGCGTTTTTAGTGATAAGGGGGTAGTCCATGCTTTTTTTCGAAAATCGATTGGAAAAAAAAAAGTTTAGTTTTGAACGGCAATACAAAGGCCTGACCGTTATCTGTTCAACAACGTTAACCGCAAGCTCTTACGAGCCTTATTTTGGAAGTTATGGCCATATTAAGATTTTTAGTTTTTGGGTTGAAACAAGAAAGATTAATTTTGAATCAAAATTTCTCCGCAGCCAGACCCCACACAATGCTTTTGTTTTCAGCAATGGATAGCTCTCTAAAAACTGATTAAGCGGTTAGCAAACCGCAAGGCCTTCCGAGCCTTATTTGTGGAACTGTAGACATCCAAAGTCATGCAAACTTTCAAAACTCAAAAAAATCGATTTTAATGGATTTACTTTGAATTAAGATATCTCCGCAACCAGACCTCCTAGAATGTTCTAGTTTTCAGCTATGGATAGCTCTTGAAAAACTAATTAAGCGTTTTGCAAGCGAAAATGACGTCATAGCCTTATTTGCGGAACTGTAGGCATCCAAAGTCATACAAGCCTTCGTAACTCAAAAAAATAACTTTGAATGCAAATATCTCGAAAAGTAGACCTTATAAAAGGGTTTGCTTTGGATGTGCTGGTTGCATTTGACAAAACCTTTCTATATATGTACGTTTCAATGGGTTCCAGAGACTTTCGTCAAAAAATGCGTTTTTAGTGATAAGGGGGTAGTCCATGCTTTTTTTCGAAAATCGATTGGAAAAAAAAAGTTTAGTTTTGAACGGCAATGCAAAGGCCTGACCGTTATCTGTTCAACAACGTTAACCGCAAGCTCTTACGAGCCTTATTTTGGAAGTTATGGCCATATTAAGATTTTTAGTTTTTGGGTTGAAACAAGAAAGATTAATTTTGAATCAAAATTTCTCCGCAGCCAGACCCCACACAATGCTTTTGTTTTCAGCAATGGATAGCTCTCTAAAAACTGATTAAGCGGTTAGCAAACCGCAAGGCCTTCCGAGCCTTATTTGTGGAACTGTAGACATCCAAAGTCATGCAAACTTTCAAAACTCAAAAAAATCGATTTTAATGGATTTACTTTGAATTAAGATATCTCCGCAACCAGACCTCCTAGAATGTTCTAGTTTTCAGCTATGGATAGCTCTTGAAAAACTAATTAAGCGTTTTGCAAGCGAAAATGACGTCATAGCCTTATTTGCGGAACTGTAGGCATCCAAAGTCATACAAGCCTTCGTAACTCAAAAAAATAACTTTGAATGCAAATATCTCGAAAAGTAGACCTTATAAAAGGGTTTGCTTTGGATGTGCTGGTTGCATTTGACAAAACCTTTCTATATATGTACGTTTCAATGGGTTCCAGAGACTTTCGTAAAAAAATGCGTTTTTAGTGATAAGGGGGTAGTCCATGCTTTTTTTGCGAAAATCGATTGGAAAAAAAAAAGTTTAGTTTTGAACGGCAATGCAAAGGCCTGACCGTTATCTGTTCAACAACGTTAACCGCAACCTCTTACGAGCCTTATTTTGGAAGTTATGGCCATATTAAGATTTTTAGTTTTTGGGTTGAAACAAGAAAGATTAACTTTGAATCAAAATTTCTCTGCAACCAGAGCCCACACAATGCTCTAGTTTTCAGCAATGGATAGCTGATAACTGATTAAGCGGTTAGCAAACCGCAAGGCCTTCCGAGCCTTATTTGTGGAACTGTAGACATCCAAAGTCATGCAAACTTTCAAAACTCAAAAAAATCGATTTTAATGGATTTACTTTGAATTAAGATATCTCCGCAACCAGACCTCATAGAATGTTCTAGTTTTCAGCTATGGATAGCTCTTGAAAAACTAATTAAGCGTTTTGCAAGCGAAAATGACGTCATAGCCTTATTTGCGGAACTGTAGGCATCCAAAGTCATACAAGCCTTCGTAACTCAAAAAAATAACTTTGAATGCAAATATCTCGAAAAGTAGACCTTATAAAAGGGTTTGCTTTGGATGTGCTGGTTGCATTTGACAAAACCTTTCTCTATATGTACGTTTCAATGGGTTCCAGAGACTTTCGTAAAAAAATGCGTTTTTAGTGATAAGGGGGTAGTCCATGCTTTTTTTCGAAAATCGATTGGAAAAAAAAAAGTTTAGTTTTGAACAGCAATGCAAAGGCCTGACCGTTATCTGTTCAACAACGTTAACCGCAAGCTCTTACGAGCCTTATTTTGGAAGTTATGGCCATATTAAGATTTTTAGTTTTTGGGTTGAAACAAGAAAGATTAATTTTGAATCAAAATTTCTCCGCAGCCAGACCCCACACAATGCTTTTGTTTTCAGCAATGGATAGCTCTCTAAAAACTGATTAAGCGGTTAGCAAACCGCAAGGCCTTCCGAGCCTTATTTGTGGAACTGTAGACATCCAAAGTCATGCAAACTTTCAAAACTCAAAAAAATCGATTTTAATGGATTTACTTTGAATTAAGATATCTCCGCAACCAGACCTCTTAGAATGTTCTAGTTTTCAGCTATGGATAGCTCTTGAAAAACTAATTAAGCGTTTTGCAAGCGAAAATGACGTCATAGCCTTATTTGCGGAACTGTAGGCATCCAAAGTCATACAAGCCTTCGTAACTCAAAAAAATAACTTTGAATGCAAATATCTCCAAAACTAGACCTTATAAAAGGGTTTGCTTTGGATGTGCTGGTTGCATTTGACAAAACCTTTCTCTATATGTACGTTTCAATGGGTTCCAGAGACTTTCGTAAAAAAATGCGTTTTTAGTCCATGCTTTTTTTCGAAAATCGATTGGAAAAAAAAAAGTTTAGTTTTGAACGGCAATGCAAAGGCCTGACCGTTATCTGTTCAACAACGTTAACCGCAAGCTCTTACGAGCCTTATTTTGGAAGTTATGGCCATATTAAGATTTTTAGTTTTTGGGTTGAAACAAGAAAGATTAATTTTGAATCAAAATTTCTCCGCAGCCAGACCCCACACAATGCTTTTGTTTTCAGCAATGGATAGCTCTCTAAAAACTGATTAAGCGGTTAGCAAACCGCAAGGCCTTCCGAGCCTTATTTGTGGAACTGTAGACATCCAAAGTCATGCAAACTTTCAAAACTCAAAAAAATCGATTTTAATGGATTTACTTTGAATTAAGATATCTCCGCAACCAGACCTCCTAGAATGTTCTAGTTTTCAGCTATGGATAGCTCTTGAAAAACTAATTAAGCGTTTTGCAAGCGAAAATGACGTCATAGCCTTATTTGCGGAACTGTAGGCATCCAAAGTCATACAAGCCTTCGTAACTCAAAAAAATAACTTTGAATGCAAATATCTCGAAAACTAGACCTTATAAAAGGGTTTGCTTTGGATGTGCTGGTTGCATTTGACAAAACCTCTCTATATATGTACGTTTCAATGGGTTCCAGAGACTTTCGTAAAAAAATGCGTTTTTAGTGCTTTTTTTCGAAAATCGATTGGAAAAAAAAAAGTTTAGTTTTGAACGGCAATGCAAAGGCCTGACCGTTATCTGTTCATCAACAACGTTAACCGCAAGCTCTTACGAGCCTTATTTTGGAAGTTATGGCCATATTAAGATTTTTAGTTTTTGGGTTGAAACAAGAAAGATTAACTTTGAATCAAAATTTCTCTGCAACCAGAGCCCACACAATGCTCTAGTTTTCAGCAGTGGATAGCTCTCCAAAAACTGATTAAGCGGTTAGCAAACCGCAAGGCTTTCCGAGCCTTATTTGTGGAACTGTAGACATCCAAAGTCATGCAAACTTTCAAAACTCAAAAAAATCAATTTTAATGGATTTACTTTGAATTAAGATATCTCCCCAACAAGACCTCCTAGAATGTTCTAGTTTTCAGCTATGGATAGCTCTTGAAAAACTAATTAAGCGTTTTGCGAGCGAAAATGACGTCATAGCCTTATTTGCGGAACTGTAGGCATCCAAAGTCATACAAGCCTTCGTAACTCAAAAAAATAACTTTGAATGCAAATATCTCGAAAACTAGACCTTATAAAAGGGTTTGCTTTGGATGTGCTGGTTGCATTTGACAAAACCTTTCTCTATATGTACGTTTCAATGGGTTCCAGAGACTTTCGTAAAAAAATGCGTTTTTAGTGATAAGGGGGTAGTCCATGCTTTTTTTCGAAAATCGATTGGAAAAAAAAAAGTTTAGTTTTGAACGGCAATACAAAGGCCTGACCGTTATCTGTTCAACAACGTTAACCGCAAGCTCTTACGAGCCTTATTTTGGAAGTTATGGCCATATTAAGATTTTTAGTTTTTGGGTTGAAACAAGAAAGATTAATTTTGAATCAAAATTTCTCCGCAGCCAGACCCCACACAATGCTTTTGTTTTCAGCAATGGATAGCTCTCTAAAAACTGATTAAGCGGTTAGCAAACCGCAAGGCCTTCCGAGCCTTATTTGTGGAACTGTAGACATCCAAAGTCATGCAAACTTTCAAAACTCAAAAAAATCGATTTTAATGGATTTACTTTGAATTAAGATATCTCCGCAACCAGACCTCCTAGAATGTTCTAGTTTTCAGCTATGGATAGCTCTTGAAAAACTAATTAAGCGTTTTGCAAGCGAAAATGACGTCATAGCCTTATTTGCGGAACTGTAGGCATCCAAAGTCATACAAGCCTTCGTAACTCAAAAAAATAACTTTGAATGCAAATATCTCGAAAAGTAGACCTTATAAAAGGGTTTGCTTTGGATGTGCTGGTTGCATTTGACAAAACCTTTCTATATATGTACGTTTCAATGGGTTCCAGAGACTTTCGTCAAAAAATGCGTTTTTAGTGATAAGGGGGTAGTCCATGCTTTTTTTCGAAAATCGATTGGAAAAAAAAAGTTTAGTTTTGAACGGCAATGCAAAGGCCTGACCGTTATCTGTTCAACAACGTTAACCGCAAGCTCTTACGAGCCTTATTTTGGAAGTTATGGCCATATTAAGATTTTTAGTTTTTGGGTTGAAACAAGAAAGATTAATTTTGAATCAAAATTTCTCCGCAGCCAGACCCCACACAATGCTTTTGTTTTCAGCAATGGATAGCTCTCTAAAAACTGATTAAGCGGTTAGCAAACCGCAAGGCCTTCCGAGCCTTATTTGTGGAACTGTAGACATCCAAAGTCATGCAAACTTTCAAAACTCAAAAAAATCGATTTTAATGGATTTACTTTGAATTAAGATATCTCCGCAACCAGACCTCCTAGAATGTTCTAGTTTTCAGCTATGGATAGCTCTTGAAAAACTAATTAAGCGTTTTGCAAGCGAAAATGACGTCATAGCCTTATTTGCGGAACTGTAGGCATCCAAAGTCATACAAGCCTTCGTAACTCAAAAAAATAACTTTGAATGCAAATATCTCGAAAAGTAGACCTTATAAAAGGGTTTGCTTTGGATGTGCTGGTTGCATTTGACAAAACCTTTCTATATATGTACGTTTCAATGGGTTCCAGAGACTTTCGTAAAAAAATGCGTTTTTAGTGATAAGGGGGTAGTCCATGCTTTTTTTGCGAAAATCGATTGGAAAAAAAAAAGTTTAGTTTTGAACGGCAATGCAAAGGCCTGACCGTTATCTGTTCAACAACGTTAACCGCAACCTCTTACGAGCCTTATTTTGGAAGTTATGGCCATATTAAGATTTTTAGTTTTTGGGTTGAAACAAGAAAGATTAACTTTGAATCAAAATTTCTCTGCAACCAGAGCCCACACAATGCTCTAGTTTTCAGCAATGGATAGCTGATAACTGATTAAGCGGTTAGCAAACCGCAAGGCCTTCCGAGCCTTATTTGTGGAA
Organism: Melangyna quadrimaculata; assembly: GCA_949320155.1. NCBI lineage: Eukaryota > Metazoa > Arthropoda > Insecta > Diptera > Syrphidae > Melangyna > Melangyna quadrimaculata. The sequence continues at coordinate 185,981,260 of OX439483.1, read as the reverse complement.
CTGTAGACATCCAAAGTCATGCAAACTTTCAAAACTCAAAAAAATCGATTTTAATGGATTTACTTTGAATTAAGATATCTCCGCAACCAGACCTCATAGAATGTTCTAGTTTTCAGCTATGGATAGCTCTTGAAAAACTAATTAAGCGTTTTGCAAGCGAAAATGACGTCATAGCCTTATTTGCGGAACTGTAGGCATCCAAAGTCATACAAGCCTTCGTAACTCAAAAAAATAACTTTGAATGCAAATATCTCGAAAAGTAGACCTTATAAAAGGGTTTGCTTTGGATGTGCTGGTTGCATTTGACAAAACCTTTCTCTATATGTACGTTTCAATGGGTTCCAGAGACTTTCGTAAAAAAATGCGTTTTTAGTGATAAGGGGGTAGTCCATGCTTTTTTTCGAAAATCGATTGGAAAAAAAAAAGTTTAGTTTTGAACAGCAATGCAAAGGCCTGACCGTTATCTGTTCAACAACGTTAACCGCAAGCTCTTACGAGCCTTATTTTGGAAGTTATGGCCATATTAAGATTTTTAGTTTTTGGGTTGAAACAAGAAAGATTAATTTTGAATCAAAATTTCTCCGCAGCCAGACCCCACACAATGCTTTTGTTTTCAGCAATGGATAGCTCTCTAAAAACTGATTAAGCGGTTAGCAAACCGCAAGGCCTTCCGAGCCTTATTTGTGGAACTGTAGACATCCAAAGTCATGCAAACTTTCAAAACTCAAAAAAATCGATTTTAATGGATTTACTTTGAATTAAGATATCTCCGCAACCAGACCTCTTAGAATGTTCTAGTTTTCAGCTATGGATAGCTCTTGAAAAACTAATTAAGCGTTTTGCAAGCGAAAATGACGTCATAGCCTTATTTGCGGAACTGTAGGCATCCAAAGTCATACAAGCCTTCGTAACTCAAAAAAATAACTTTGAATGCAAATATCTCGAAAAGTAGACCTTATAAAAGGGTTTGCTTTGGATGTGCTGGTTGCATTTGACAAAACCTTTCTATATATGTACGTTTCAATGGGTTCCAGAGACTTTCGTAAAAAAATGCGTTTTTAGTGATAGGGGGGTAGTCCATGCTTTTTTTCGAAAATCGATTGGAAAAAAAAAAGTTTAGTTTTGAACGGCAATGCAAAGGCCTGACCGTTATCTGTTCAACAACGTTAACCGCAACCTCTTACGAGCCTTATTTTGGAAGTTATGGCCATATTAAGATTTTTAGTTTTTGGGTTGAAACAAGAAAGATTAACTTTGAATCAAAATTTCTCTGCAACCAGAGCCCACACAATGCTCTAGTTTTCAGCAATGGATAGCTGATAACTGATTAAGCGGTTAGCAAACCGCAAGGCCTTCCGAGCCTTATTTGTGGAACTGTAGACATCCAAAGTCATGCAAACTTTCAAAACTCAAAAAAATCGATTTTAATGGATTTACTTTGAATTAAGATATCTCCGCAACCAGACCTCCTAGAATGTTCTAGTTTTCAGCTATGGATAGCTCTTGAAAAACTAATTAAGTGTTTTGCAAGCGAAAATGACGTCATAGCCTTATTTGCGGAACTGTAGGCATCCAAAGTCATACAAGCCTTCGTAACTCAAAAAAATAAATTTGAATTCAAATATCTCGAAAACTAGACCTTATAAAAGGGTTTGCTTTGGATGTGCTGGTTGCATTTGACAAAACCTTTCTATATATGTACGTTTCAATGGGTTTCACAGACTTTCGTAAAAAATGCGTTTTTAGTGATAAGGGGGTAGTCCATGCTTTTTTTCGAAAATCGATTGGAAAAAAAAAGTTTAGTTTTGAACGGCAATGCAAAGGCCTGACCGTTATCTGTTCAACAACGTTAACCGCAAGCTCTTACGAGCCTTATTTTGGAAGTTATGGCCATATTAAGATTTTTAGTTTTTGGGTTGAAACAAGAAAGATTAATTTTGAATCAAAATTTCTCTGCAACCAGAGCCCACACAATGCTCTAGTTTTCAGCAATGGATAGCTGATAACTGATTAAGCGGTTAGCAAACCGCAAGGCCTTCCGAGCCTTATTTGTGGAACTGTAGACATCCAAAGTCATGCAAACTTTCAAAACTCAAAAAAATCGATTTTAATGGATTTACTTTGAATTAAGATATCTCCGCAACCAGACCTCCTAGAATGTTCTAGTTTTCAGCTATGGATAGCTCTTGAAAAACTAATTAAGCGTTTTGCAAGCGAAAATGACGTCATAGCCTTATTTGCGGAACTGTAGGCATCCAAAGTCATACAAGCCTTCGTAACTCAAAAAAATAACTTTGAATGCAAATATCTCGAAAAGTAGACCTTATAAAAGGGTTTGCTTTGGATGTGCTGGTTGCATTTGACAAAACCTTTCTATATATGTACGTTTCAATGGGTTCCAGAGACTTTCGTAAAAAAATGCGTTTTTAGTGATAAGGGGGTAGTCCATGCTTTTTTTCGAAAATCGATTGGAAAAAAAAAAGTTTAGTTTTGAACGGCAATGCAAAGGCCTGACCGTTATCTGTTCAACAACGTTAACCGCAACCTCTTACGAGCCTTATTTTGGAAGTTATGGCCATATTAAGATTTTTAGTTTTTGGGTTGAAACAAGAAAGATTAACTTTGAATCAAAATTTCTCTGCAACCAGAGCCCACACAATGCTCTAGTTTTCAGCAATGGATAGCTGATAACTGATTAAGCGGTTAACAAACCGCAAGGCCTTCCGAGCCTTATTTGTGGAACTGTAGACATCCAAAGTCATGCAAACTTTCAAAACTCAAAAAAATCGATTTTAATGGATTTACTTTGAATTAAGATATCTCCGCAACCAGACCTCCTAGAATGTTCTAGTTTTCAGCTATGGATAGCTCTTGAAAAACTAATTAAGTGTTTTGCAAGCGAAAATGACGTCATAGCCTTATTTGCGGAACTGTAGGCATCCAAAGTCATACAAGCCTTCGTAACTCAAAAAAATAAATTTGAATGCAAATATCTCGAAAACTAGACCTTATAAAAGGGTTTGCTTTGGATGTGCTGGTTGCATTTGACAAAACCTTTCTATATATGTACGTTTCAATGGGTTCCAGAGACTTTCGTAAAAAAATGCGTTTTTAGTGATAAGGGGGTAGTCCATGCTTTTTTTCGAAAATCGATTGGAAAAAAAAAAGTTTAGTTTTGAACGGCAATGCAAAGGCCTGACCGTTATCTGTTCAACAACGTTAACCGCAACCTCTTACGAGCCTTATTTTGGAAGTTATGGCCATATTAAGATTTTTAGTTTTTGGGTTGAAACAAGAAAGATTAACTTTGAATCAAAATTTCTCTGCAACCAGAGCCCACACAATGCTCTAGTTTTCAGCAATGGATAGCTGATAACTGATTAAGCGGTTAGCAAACCGCAAGGCCTTCCGAGCCTTATTTGTGGAACTGTAGACATCCAAAGTCATGCAAACTTTCAAAACTCAAAAAAATCGATTTTAATGGATTTACTTTGAATTAAGATATCTCCGCAACCAGACCTCCTAGAATGTTCTAGTTTTCAGCTATGGATAGCTCTTGAAAAACTAATTAAGCGTTTTGCAAGCGAAAATGACGTCATAGCCTTATTTGCGGAACTGTAGGCATCCAAAGTCATACAAGCCTTCGTAACTCAAAAAAATAACTTTGAATGCAAATATCTCGAAAAGTAGACCTTATAAAAGGGTTTGCTTTGGATGTGCTGGTTGCATTTGACAAAACCTTTCTATATATGTACGTTTCAATGGGTTCCAGAGACTTTCGTAAAAAAATGCGTTTTTAGTGATAGGGGGGTAGTCCATGCTTTTTTTCGAAAATCGATTGGAAAAAAAAAAGTTTAGTTTTGAACGGCAATGCAAAGGCCTGACCGTTATCTGTTCAACAACGTTAACCGCAACCTCTTACGAGCCTTATTTTGGAAGTTATGGCCATATTAAGATTTTTAGTTTTTGGGTTGAAACAAGAAAGATTAACTTTGAATCAAAATTTCTCTGCAACCAGAGCCCACACAATGCTCTAGTTTTCAGCAATGGATAGCTGATAACTGATTAAGCGGTTAGCAAACCGCAAGGCCTTCCGAGCCTTATTTGTGGAACTGTAGACATCCAAAGTCATGCAAACTTTCAAAACTCAAAAAAATCGATTTTAATGGATTTACTTTGAATTAAGATATCTCCGCAACCAGACCTCCTAGAATGTTCTAGTTTTCAGCTATGGATAGCTCTTGAAAAACTAATTAAGTGTTTTGCAAGCGAAAATGACGTCATAGCCTTATTTGCGGAACTGTAGGCATCCAAAGTCATACAAGCCTTCGTAACTCAAAAAAATAAATTTGAATGCAAATATCTCGAAAACTAGACCTTATAAAAGGGTTTGCTTTGGATGTGCTGGTTGCATTTGACAAAACCTTTCTATATATGTACGTTTCAATGGGTTTCACAGACTTTCGTAAAAAAATGCGTTTTTAGTGATAAGGGGGTAGTCCATGCTTTTTTTCGAAAATCGATTGGAAAAAAAAAGTTTAGTTTTGAACGGCAATGCAAAGGCCTGACCGTTATCTGTTCAACAACGTTAACCGCAAGCTCTTACGAGCCTTATTTTGGAAGTTATGGCCATATTAAGATTTTTAGTTTTTGGGTTGAAACAAGAAAGATTAATTTTGAATCAAAATTTCTCTGCAACCAGAGCCCACACAATGCTCTAGTTTTCAGCAATGGATAGCTGATAACTGATTAAGCGGTTAGCAAACCGCAAGGCCTTCCGAGCCTTATTTGTGGAACTGTAGACATCCAAAGTCATGCAAACTTTCAAAACTCAAAAAAATCGATTTTAATGGATTTACTTTGAATTAAGATATCTCCGCAACCAGACCTCCTAGAATGTTCTAGTTTTCAGCTATGGATAGCTCTTGAAAAACTAATTAAGCGTTTTGCAAGCGAAAATGACGTCATAGCCTTATTTGCGGAACTGTAGGCATCCAAAGTCATACAAGCCTTCGTAACTCAAAAAAATAACTTTGAATGCAAATATCTCGAAAAGTAGACCTTATAAAAGGGTTTGCTTTGGATGTGCTGGTTGCATTTGACAAAACCTTTCTATATATGTACGTTTCAATGGGTTCCAGAGACTTTCGTAAAAAAATGCGTTTTTAGTGATAAGGGGGTAGTCCATGCTTTTTTTCGAAAATCGATTGGAAAAAAAAAAGTTTAGTTTTGAACGGCAATGCAAAGGCCTGACCGTTATCTGTTCAACAACGTTAACCGCAACCTCTTACGAGCCTTATTTTGGAAGTTATGGCCATATTAAGATTTTTAGTTTTTGGGTTGAAACAAGAAAGATTAACTTTGAATCAAAATTTCTCTGCAACCAGAGCCCACACAATGCTCTAGTTTTCAGCAATGGATAGCTGATAACTGATTAAGCGGTTAGCAAACCGCAAGGCCTTCCGAGCCTTATTTGTGGAACTGTAGACATCCAAAGTCATGCAAACTTTCAAAACTCAAAAAAATCGATTTTAATGGATTTACTTTGAATTAAGATATCTCCGCAACCAGACCTCCTAGAATGTTCTAGTTTTCAGCTATGGATAGCTCTTGAAAAACTAATTAAGCGTTTTGCAAGCGAAAATGACGTCATAGCCTTATTTGCGGAACTGTAGGCATCCAAAGTCATACAAGCCTTCGTAACTCAAAAAAATAACTTTGAATGCAAATATCTCCAAAACTAGACCTTATAAAAGGGTTTGCTTTGGATGTGCTGGTTGCATTTGACAAAACCTTTCTCTATATGTACGTTTCAATGGGTTCCAGAGACTTTCGTAAAAAAATGCGTTTTTAGTGATAAGGGGGTAGTCCATGCTTTTTTTCGAAAATCGATTGGAAAAAAAAAAGTTTAGTTTTGAACGGCAATGCAAAGGCCTGACCGTTATCTGTTCAACAACGTTAACCGCAAGCTCTTAATGTTAACCGCAAGCTCTTACGAGCCTTATTTTGGAAGTTATGGCCATATTAAGATTTTTAGTTTTTGGGTTGAAACAAGAAAGATTAACTTTGAATCAAAATTTCTCTGCAACCAGAGCCCACACAATGCTCTAGTTTTCAGCAATGGATAGCTCTCCAAAAACTGATTAAGCGGTTAGCAAACCGCAAGGCCTTCCGAGCCTTATTTGTGGAACTGTAGACATCCAAAGTCATGCAAACTTTCAAAACTCAAAAAAGTCTATTTTAATGGATTTACTTTGAATTAAGATATCTCCGCAACAAGACCACCTAGAATGTTCTAGTTTTCAGCTATGGATAGCTCTTGAAAAACTAATTAATCGTTTTGCAAGCGAAAATGACGTCATAGCCTTATTTGCGGAACTGTAGGCATCCAAAGTCATATAAGCCTTCGTAACTCAAAAAAATAACTTTGAATGCAAATATCTCGAAAACTAGACCTTATAAAAGGGTTTGCTTTGGATGTGCTGGTTGCATTTGACAAAACCTTTCTATATATGTACGTTTCAATGGGTTCCAGAGACTTTCGTAAAAAAATGCGTGTTTAGTGATAAGGGGGTAGTCCATGCTTTTTTTCGAAAATCGATTGGAAAACAAAAGTTTAGTTTTGAACGGCAATGCAAAGGCCTGACCGTTATCTGTTCAACAACGTTAACCGCAACCTCTTACGAGCCTTATTTTGGAAGTTATGGCCATATTAAGATTTTTAGTTTTTGGGTTGAAACAAGAAAGATTAACTTTGAATCAAAATTTCTCTGCAACCAGAGCCCACACAATGCTCTAGTTTTCAGCAATGGATAGCTGATAACTGATTAAGCGGTTAGCAAACCGCAAGGCCTTCCGAGCCTTATTTGTGGAACTGTAGACATCCAAAGTCATGCAAACTTTCAAAACTCAAAAAAGTCTATTTTAATGGATTTACTTTGAATTAAGATATCTCCGCAACAAGACCACCTAGAATGTTCTAGTTTTCAGCTATGGATAGCTCTTGAAAAACTAATTAATCGTTTTGCAAGCGAAAATGACGTCATAGCCTTATTTGCGGAACTGTAGGCATCCAAAGTCATACAAGCCTTCGTAACTCAAAAAAATAACTTTGAATGCAAATATCTCGAAAACTAGACCTTATAAAAGGGTTTGCTTTGGATGTGCTGGTTGCATTTGACAAAACCTTTCTATATATGTACGTTTCAATGGGTTCCAGAGACTTTCGTAAAAAAATGCGTGTTTAGTGATAAGGGGGTAGTCCATGCTTTTTTTCGAAAAACGATTGGAAAAAAAAAGTTTAGTTTTGAACGGCAATGCAAAGGCCTGACCGTTATCTGTTCAACAACGTTAACCGCAACCTCTTACGAGCCTTATTTTGGAAGTTATGGCCATATTAAGATTTTTAGTTTTTGGGTTGAAACAAGAAAGATTAACTTTGAATCAAAATTTCTCTGCAACCAGAGCCCACACAATGCTCTAGTTTTCAGCAATGGATAGCTGATAACTGATTAAGCGGTTAGCAAACCGCAAGGCCTTCCGAGCCTTATTTGTGGAACTGTAGACATCCAAAGTCATGCAAACTTTCAAAACTCAAAAAAATCGATTTTAATGGATTTACTTTGAATTAAGATATCTCCGCAACAAGACCACCTAGAATGTTCTAGTTTTCAGCTATGGATAGCTCTTGAAAAACTAATTAAGCGTTTTGCAAGCGAAAATGACGTCATAGCCTTATTTGCGGAACTGTAGGCATCCAAAGTCATACAAGCCTTCGTAACTCAAAAAAATAACTTTGAATGCAAATATCTCGAAAACTAGACTTTATAAAAGGGTTTGCTTTGGATGTGCTGGTTGCATTTGACAAAACCTTTCTATATATGTACGTTTCAATGGGTTCCAGAGACTTTCGTAAAAAAATGCGTTTTTAGTGATAAGGGGGTAGTCCATGCTTTTTTTCGAAAATCGATTGGAAAAAAAAAAGTTTAGTTTTGAACGGCAATGCAAAGGCCTGACCGTTATCTGTTCAACAACGTTAACCGCAAGCTCTTACGAGCCTTATTTTGGAAGTTATGGCCATATTAAGATTTTTAGTTTTTGGGTTGAAACAAGAAAGATTAACTTTGAATCAAAATTTCTCTGCAACCAGAGCCCACACAATGCTCTAGTTTTCAGCAATGGATAGCTCTCCAAAAACTGATTAAGCGGTTAGCAAACCGCAAGGCCTTCCGAGCCTTATTTGTGGAACTGTAGACATCCAAAGTCATGCAAACTTTCAAAACTCAAAAAAGTCTATTTTAATGGATTTACTTTGAATTAAGATATCTCCGCAACAAGACCACCTAGAATGTTCTAGTTTTCAGCTATGGATAGCTCTTGAAAAACTAATTAATCGTTTTGCAAGCGAAAATGACGTCATAGCCTTATTTGCGGAACTGTAGGCATCCAAAGTCATACAAGCCTTCGTAACTCAAAAAAATAACTTTGAATGCAAATATCTCGAAAACTAGACCTTATAAAAGGGTTTGCTTTGGATGTGCTGGTTGCATTTGACAAAACCTTTCTATATATGTACGTTTCAATGGGTTCCAGAGACTTTCGTAAAAAAATGCGTTTTTAGTGATAAGGGGGTAGTCCATGCTTTTTTTCGAAAATCGATTGGAAAAAAAAAAGTTTAGTTTTGAACGGCAATGCAAAGGCCTGACCGTTATCTGTTCAACAACGTTAACCGCAACCTCTTACGAGCCTTATTTTGGAAGTTATGGCCATATTAAGATTTTTAGTTTTTGGGTTGAAACAAGAAAGATTAACTTTGAATCAAAATTTCTCTGCAACCAGAGCCCACACAATGCTCTAGTTTTCAGCAATGGATAGCTGATAACTGATTAAGCGGTTAGCAAACCGCAAGGCCTTCCGAGCCTTATTTGTGGAACTGTAGACATCCAAAGTCATGCAAACTTTCAAAACTCAAAAAAGTCTATTTTAATGGATTTACTTTGAATTAAGATATCTCCGCAACAAGACCACCTAGAATGTTCTAGTTTTCAGCTATGGATAGCTCTTGAAAAACTAATTAATCGTTTTGCAAGCGAAAATGACGTCATAGCCTTATTTGCGGAACTGTAGGCATCCAAAGTCATACAAGCCTTCGTAACTCAAAAAAATAACTTTGAATGCAAATATCTCGAAAACTAGACCTTATAAAAGGGTTTGCTTTGGATGTGCTGGTTGCATTTGACAAAACCTTTCTATATATGTACGTTTCAATGGGTTCCAGAGACTTTCGTAAAAAAATGCGTGTTTAGTGATAAGGGGGTAGTCCATGCTTTTTTTCGAAAATCGATTGGAAAAAAAAAGTTTAGTTTTGAACGGCAATGCAAAGGCCTGACCGTTATCTGTTCAACAACGTTAACCGCAACCTCTTACGAGCCTTATTTTGGAAGTTATGGCCATATTAAGATTTTTAGTTTTTTGGGTTGAAACAAGAAAGATTAACTTTGAATCAAAATTTCTCTGCAACCAGAGCCCACACAATGCTCTAGTTTTCAGCAATGGATAGCTGATAACTGATTAAGCGGTTAGCAAACCGCAAGGCCTTCCGAGCCTTATTTGTGGAACTGTAGACATCCAAAGTCATGCAAACTTTCAAAACTCAAAAAAATCGATTTTAATGGATTTACTTTGAATTAAGATATCTCCGCAACCAGACCTCCTAGAATGTTCTAGTTTTCAGCTATGGATAGCTCTTGAAAAACTAATTAAGCGTTTTGCAAGCGAAAATGACGTCATAGCCTTATTTGCGGAACTGTAGGCATCCAAAGTCATACAAGCCTTCGTAACTCAAAAAAATAACTTTGAATGCAAATATCTCGAAAACTAGACTTTATAAAAGGGTTTGCTTTGGATGTGCTGGTTGCATTTGACAAAACCTTTCTATATATGTACGTTTCAATGGGTTCCAGAGACTTTCGTAAAAAAATGCGTTTTTAGTGATAAGGGGGTAGTCCATGCTTTTTTTCGAAAATCGATTGGAAAAAAAAAAGTTTAGTTTTGAACGGCAATGCAAAGGCCTGACCGTTATCTGTTCAACAATGTTAACCGCAAGCTCTTACGAGCCTTATTTTGGAAGTTATGGCCATATTAAGATTTTTAGTTTTTGGGTTGAAACAAGAAAGATTAACTTTGAATCAAAATTTCTCTGCAACCAGAGCCCACACAATGCTCTAGTTTTCAGCAATGGATAGCTCTCCAAAAACTGATTAAGCGGTTAGCAAACCGCAAGGCCTTCCGAGCCTTATTTGTGGAACTGTAGACATCCAAAGTCATGCAAACTTTCAAAACTCAAAAAAGTCTATTTTAATGGATTTACTTTGAATTAAGATATCTCCGCAACAAGACCACCTAGAATGTTCTAGTTTTCAGCTATGGATAGCTCTTGAAAAACTAATTAATCGTTTTGCAAGCGAAAATGACGTCATAGCCTTATTTGCGGAACTGTAGGCATCCAAAGTCATACAAGCCTTCGTAACTCAAAAAAATAACTTTGAATGCAAATATCTCGAAAACTAGACCTTATAAAAGGGTTTGCTTTGGATGTGCTGGTTGCATTTGACAAAACCTTTCTATATATGTACGTTTCAATGGGTTCCAGAGACTTTCGTAAAAAAATGCGTGTTTAGTGATAAGGGGGTAGTCCATGCTTTTTTTCGAAAATCGATTGGAAAAAAAAAGTTTAGTTTTGAACGGCAATGCAAAGGCCTGACCGTTATCTGTTCAACAACGTTAACCGCAACCTCTTACGAGCCATATTTTGGAAGTTATGGCCATATTAAGATTTTTAGTTTTTGGGTTGAAACAAGAAAGATTAACTTTGAATCAAAATTTCTCTGCAACCAGAGCCCACACAATGCTCTAGTTTTCAGCAATGGATAGCTGATAACTGATTAAGCGGTTAGCAAACCGCAAGGCCTTCCGAGCCTTATTTGTGGAACTGTAGACATCCAAAGTCATGCAAACTTTCAAAACTCAAAAAAATCGATTTTAATGGATTTACTTTGAATTAAGATATCTCCGCAACAAGACCACCTAGAATGTTCTAGTTTTCAGCTATGGATAGCTCTTGAAAAACTAATTAAGCGTTTTGCAAGCGAAAATGACGTCATAGCCTTATTTGCGGAACTGTAGGCATCCAAAGTCATACAAGCCTTCGTAACTCAAAAAAATAACTTTGAATGCAAATATCTCGAAAACTAGACTTTATAAAAGGGTTTGCTTTGGATGTGCTGGTTGCATTTGACAAAACCTTTCTATATATGTACGTTTCAATGGGTTCCAGAGACTTTCGTAAAAAAATGCGTTTTTAGTGATAAGGGGGTAGTCCATGCTTTTTTTCGAAAATCGATTGGAAAAAAAAAAGTTTAGTTTTGAACGGCAATGCAAAGGCCTGACCGTTATCTGTTCAACAACGTTAACCGCAAGCTCTTACGAGCCTTATTTTGGAAGTTATGGCCATATTAAGATTTTTAGTTTTTGGGTTGAAACAAGAAAGATTAACTTTGAATCAAAATTTCTCTGCAACCAGAGCCCACACAATGCTCTAGTTTTCAGCAATGGATAGCTCTCCAAAAACTGATTAAGCGGTTAGCAAACCGCAAGGCCTTCCGAGCCTTATTTGTGGAACTGTAGACATCCAAAGTCATGCAAACTTTCAAAACTCAAAAAAGTCTATTTTAATGGATTTACTTTGAATTAAGATATCTCCGCAACAAGACCACCTAGAATGTTCTAGTTTTCAGCTATGGATAGCTCTTGAAAAACTAATTAATCGTTTTGCAAGCGAAAATGACGTCATAGCCTTATTTGCGGAACTGTAGGCATCCAAAGTCATACAAGCCTTCGTAACTCAAAAAAATAACTTTGAATGCAAATATCTCGAAAACTAGACCTTATAAAAGGGTTTGCTTTGGATGTGCTGGTTGCATTTGACAAAACCTTTCTATATATGTACGTTTCAATGGGTTCCAGAGACTTTCGTAAAAAAATGCGTGTTTAGTGATAAGGGGGTAGTCCATGCTTTTTTTCGAAAATCGATTGGAAAAAAAAAGTTTAGTTTTGAACGGCAATGCAAAGGCCTGACCGTTATCTGTTCAACAACGTTAACCGCAACCTCTTACGAGCCTTATTTTGGAAGTTATGGCCATATTAAGATTTTTAGTTTTTGGGTTGAAACAAGAAAGATTAACTTTGAATCAAAATTTCTCTGCAACCAGAGCCCACACAATGCTCTAGTTTTCAGCAATGGATAGCTGATAACTGATTAAGCGGTTAGCAAACCGCAAGGCCTTCCGAGCCTTATTTGTGGAACTGTAGACATCCAAAGTCATGCAAACTTTCAAAACTCAAAAAAGTCTATTTTAATGGATTTACTTTGAATTAAGATATCTCCGCAACAAGACCACCTAGAATGTTCTAGTTTTCAGCTATGGATAGCTCTTGAAAAACTAATTAATCGTTTTGCAAGCGAAAATGACGTCATAGCCTTATTTGCGGAACTGTAGGCATCCAAAGTCATACAAGCCTTCGTAACTCAAAAAAATAACTTTGAATGCAAATATCTCGAAAACTAGACCTTATAAAAGGGTTTGCTTTGGATGTGCTGGTTGCATTTGACAAAACCTTTCTATATATGTACGTTTCAATGGGTTCCAGAGACTTTCGTAAAAAAATGCGTGTTTAGTGATAAGGGGGTAGTCCATGCTTTTTTTCGAAAATCGATTGGAAAAAAAAAGTTTAGTTTTGAACGGCAATGCAAAGGCCTGACCGTTATCTGTTCAACAACGTTAACCGCAACCTCTTACGAGCCTTATTTTGGAAGTTATGGCCATATTAAGATTTTTAGTTTTTGGGTTGAAACAAGAAAGATTAACTTTGAATCAAAATTTCTCTGCAACCAGAGCCCACACAATGCTCTAGTTTTCAGCAATGGATAGCTGATAACTGATTAAGCGGTTAGCAAACCGCAAGGCCTTCCGAGCCTTATTTGTGGAACTGTAGACATCCAAAGTCATGCAAACTTTCAAAACTCAAAAAAATCGATTTTAATGGATTTACTTTGAATTAAGATATCTCCGCAACCAGACCTCCTAGAATGTTCTAGTTTTCAGCTATGGATAGCTCTTGAAAAACTAATTAAGCGTTTTGCAAGCGAAAATGACGTCATAGCCTTATTTGCGGAACTGTAGGCATCCAAAGTCATACAAGCCTTCGTAACTCAAAAAAATAACTTTGAATGCAAATATCTCGAAAACTAGACTTTATAAAAGGGTTTGCTTTGGATGTGCTGGTTGCATTTGACAAAACCTTTCTATATATGTACGTTTCAATGGGTTCCAGAGACTTTCGTAAAAAAATGCGTTTTTAGTGATAAGGGGGTAGTCCATGCTTTTTTTCGAAAATCGATTGGAAAAAAAAAAGTTTAGTTTTGAACGGCAATGCAAAGGCCTGACCGTTATCTGTTCAACAACGTTAACCGCAAGCTCTTACGAGCCTTATTTTGGAAGTTATGGCCATATTAAGATTTTTAGTTTTTGGGTTGAAACAAGAAAGATTAACTTTGAATCAAAATTTCTCTGCAACCAGAGCCCACACAATGCTCTAGTTTTCAGCAATGGATAGCTCTCCAAAAACTGATTAAGCGGTTAGCAAACCGCAAGGCCTTCCGAGCCTTATTTGTGGAACTGTAGACATCCAAAGTCATGCAAACTTTCAAAACTCAAAAAAGTCTATTTTAATGGATTTACTTTGAATTAAGATATCTCCGCAACAAGACCACCTAGAATGTTCTAGTTTTCAGCTATGGATAGCTCTTGAAAAACTAATTAATCGTTTTGCAAGCGAAAATGACGTCATAGCCTTATTTGCGGAACTGTAGGCATCCAAAGTCATACAAGCCTTCGTAACTCAAAAAAATAACTTTGAATGCAAATATCTCGAAAACTAGACCTTATAAAAGGGTTTGCTTTGGATGTGCTGGTTGCATTTGACAAAACCTTTCTATATATGTACGTTTCAATGGGTTCCAGAGACTTTCGTAAAAAAATGCGTGTTTAGTGATAAGGGGGTAGTCCATGCTTTTTTTCGAAAATCGATTGGAAAAAAAAAGTTTAGTTTTGAACGGCAATGCAAAGGCCTGACCGTTATCTGTTCAACAACGTTAACCGCAACCTCTTACGAGCCTTATTTTGGAAGTTATGGCCATATTAAGATTTTTAGTTTTTGGGTTGAAACAAGAAAGATTAACTTTGAATCAAAATTTCTCTGCAACCAGAGCCCACACAATGCTCTAGTTTTCAGCAATGGATAGCTGATAACTGATTAAGCGGTTAGCAAACCGCAAGGCCTTCCGAGCCTTATTTGTGGAACTGTAGACATCCAAAGTCATGCAAACTTTCAAAACTCAAAAAAATCGATTTTAATGGATTTACTTTGAATTAAGATATCTCCGCAACCAGACCTCCTAGAATGTTCTAGTTTTCAGCTATGGATAGCTCTTGAAAAACTAATTAAGCGTTTTGCAAGCGAAAATGACGTCATAGCCTTATTTGCGGAACTGTAGGCATCCAAAGTCATACAAGCCTTCGTAACTCAAAAAAATAACTTTGAATGCAAATATCTCGAAAACTAGACCTTATAAAAGGGTTTGCTTTGGATGTGCGGGTTGCATTTGACAAAACCCTTCTATATATGTACGTTTCAATGGGTTCCAGAGACTTTCGTAAAAATATGCGTTTTTAGTGATAAGGGGGTAGTCCATGCTTTTTTTCGAAAATCGATTGGAAAAAAAAAAGTTTAGTTTTGAACGGCAATGCAAAGGCCTGACCATTATCTGTTCAACAACGTTAACCGCAACCTCTTACGAGCCTTATTTTGGAAGTTATGGCCATATTAAGATTTTTAGTTTTTGGGTTGAAACAAGAAAGATTAATTTTGAATCAAAATTTCTCCGCAGCCAGACCCCACACAATGCTTTTGTTTTCAGAAATGGATAGCTCTCTAAAAACTGATTAAGCGGTTAGCAAACCGCAAGGCCTTCCGAGCCTTATTTGTGGAACTGTAGACATCCAAAGTCATGCAAACTTTCCAAACTCAAAAAAATCGATTTTAATGGATTTACTTTGAATTAAGATATCTCCGCAACCAGACCTCCTAGAATGTTCTAGTTTTCAGGTATGGATAGCTCTTGAAAAACTAATTAAGCGTTTTGCAAGCGAAAATGACGTCATAGCCTTATTTGCGGAACTGTAGGCATCCAAAGTCATACAAGCCTTCATAACTCAAAAAAATAACTTTGAATGCAAATATCTCGAAAACTAGACCTTTTAAAAGGGTTTGCTTTGGATGTGCTGGTTGCATTTGACAAAACCTTTCTATATATGTACGTTTCAATGGGTTCCAGAGACTTTCGTAAAAAAATGCGTTTTTAGTGATAAGGGGGTAGTCCATGCTTTTTTTCGAAAATCGATTGGAAAAAAAAAAGTTTAGTTTTGAACGGCAATGCAAAGGCCTGACCGTTATCTGTTCAACAACGTTAACCGCAACCTCTTACGAGCCTTATTTTGGAAGTTATGGCCATATTAAGATTTTTAGTTTTTGGGTTGAAACAAGAAAGATTAACTTTGAATCAAAATTTCTCTGCAACCAGAGCCCACACAATGCTCTAGTTTTCAGCAATGGATAGCTGATAACTGATTAAGCGGTTAGCAAACCGCAAGGCCTTCCGAGCCTTATTTGTGGAACTGTAGACATCCAAAGTCATGCAAACTTTCAAAACTCAAAAAAATCGATTTTAATGGATTTACTTTGAATTAAGATATCTCCGCAACCAGACCTCCTAGAATGTTCTAGTTTTCAGCTATGGATAGCTCTTGAAAAACTAATTAAGCGTTTTGCAAGCGAAAATGACGTCATAGCCTTATTTGCGGAACTGTAGGCATCCAAAGTCATACAAGCCTTCATAACTCAAAAAAATAACTTTGAATGCAAATATCTCGAAAACTAGACCTTATAAAAGGGTTTGCTTTGGATGTGCTGGTTGCATTTGACAAAACCTTTCTATATATGTACGTTTCAATGGGTTCCAGAGACTTTCGTAAAAAAATGCGTTTTTAGTGATAAGGGGGTAGTCCATGCTTTTTTTCGAAAATCGATTGGAAAAAAAAAAGTTTAGTTTTGAACGGCAATGCAAAGGCCTGACCGTTATCTGTTCAACAACGTTAACCGCAAGCTCTTACGAGCCTTATTTTGGAAGTTATGGCCATATTAAGATTTTTAGTTTTTGGGTTGAAACAAGAAAGATTAACTTTGAATCAAAATTTCTCTGCAACCAGAGCCCACACAATGCTCTAGTTTTCAGCAATGGATAGCTCTCCAAAAACTGATTAAGCGGTTAGCAAACCGCAAGGCCTTCCGAGCCTTATTTGTGGAACTGTAGACATCCAAAGTCATGCAAACTTTCAAAACTCAAAAAAGTCTATTTTAATGGATTTACTTTGAATTAAGATATCTCCGCAACAAGACCACCTAGAATGTTCTAGTTTTCAGCTATGGATAGCTCTTGAAAAACTAATTAATCGTTTTGCAAGCGAAAATGACGTCATAGCCTTATTTGCGGAACTGTAGGCATCCAAAGTCATACAAGCCTTCGTAACTCAAAAAAATAACTTTGAATGCAAATATCTCGAAAACTAGACCTTATAAAAGGGTTTGCTTTGGATGTGCGGGTTGCATTTGACAAAACCCTTCTATATATGTACGTTTCAATGGGTTCCAGAGACTTTCGTAAAAAAATGCGTTTTTAGTGATAAGGGGGTAGTCCATGCTTTTTTTCGAAAATCGATTGGAAAAAAAAAAGTTTAGTTTTGAACGGCAATGCAAAGGCCTGACCGTTATCTGTTCAACAACGTTAACCGCAACCTCTTACGAGCCTTATTTTTGAAGTTATGGCCATATTAAGATTTTTAGTTTTTGGGTTGAAACAAGAAAGATTAACTTTGAATCAAAATTTCTCTGCAACCAGAGCCCACACAATGCTCTAGTTTTCAGCAATGGATAGCTGATAACTGATTAAGCGGTTAGCAAACCGCAA
The DNA here is from genome assembly GCA_949320155.1 of Melangyna quadrimaculata. Taxonomy (NCBI): domain Eukaryota; kingdom Metazoa; phylum Arthropoda; class Insecta; order Diptera; family Syrphidae; genus Melangyna; species Melangyna quadrimaculata. The sequence goes on along the minus strand of OX439483.1, from coordinate 185,964,117 downwards.
GGCCTTCCGAGCCTTATTTGTGGAACTGTAGACATCCAAAGTCATGCAAACTTTCAAAACTCAAAAAAATCGATTTTAATGGATTTACTTTGAATTAAGATATCTCCGCAACCAGACCTCCTAGAATGTTCTAGTTTTCAGCTATGGATAGCTCTTGAAAAACTAATTAAGAGTTTTGCAAGCGAAAATGACGTCATAGCCTTATTTGCGGAACTGTAGGCATCCAAAGTCATACAAGCCTTCGTAACTCAAAAAAATAACTTTGAATGCAAATATCTCGAAAACTAGACTTTATAAAAGGGTTTGCTTTGGATGTGCTGGTTGCATTTGACAAAACCTTTCTATATATGTACGTTTCAATGGGTTCCAGAGACTTTCGTAAAAAAATGCGTGTTTAGAGATAAGGGGGTAGTCCATGCTTTTTTTCGAAAATCGATTGGAAAAAAAAAGTTTAGTTTTGAACGGCAATGCAAAGGCCTGACCGTTATCTGTTCAACAACGTTAACCGCAAGCTCTTACGAGCCTTATTTTGGAAGTTATGGCCATATTAAGATTTTTAGTTTTTGGGTTGAAACAAGAAAGATTAACTTTGAATCAAAATTTCTCTGCAACCAGAGCCCACACAATGCTCTAGTTTTCAGCAATGGATAGCTCTCCAAAAACTGATTAAGCGGTTAGCAAACCGCAAGGCCTTCCGAGCCTTATTTGTGGAACTGTAGACATCCAAAGTCATGCAAACTTTCAAAACTCAAAAAAGTCTATTTTAATGGATTTACTTTGAATTAAGATATCTCCGCAACAAGACCACCTAGAATGTTCTAGTTTTCAGCTATGGATAGCTCTTGAAAAACTAATTAATCGTTTTGCAAGCGAAAATGACGTCATAGCCTTATTTGCGGAACTGTAGGCATCCAAAGTCATACAAGCCTTCGTAACTCAAAAAAATAACTTTGAATGCAAATATCTCGAAAACTAGACTTTATAAAAGGGTTTGCTTTGGATGTGCTGGTTGCATTTGACAAAACCTTTCTATATATGTACGTTTCAATGGGTTCCAGAGACTTTCGTAAAAAAATGCGTGTTTAGTGATAAGGGGGTAGTCCATGCTTTTTTTCGAAAATCGATTGGAAAAAAAAAGTTTAGTTTTGAACGGCAATGCAAAGGCCTGACCGTTATCTGTTCAACAACGTTAACCGCAACCTCTTACGAGCCTTATTTTGGAAGTTATGGCCATATTAAGATTTTTAGTTTTGGGTTGAAACAAGAAAGATTAACTTTGAATCAAAATTTCTCTGCAACCAGAGCCCACACAATGCTCTAGTTTTCAGCAATGGATAGCTCTCCAAAAACTGATTAAGCGGTTAGCAAACCGCAAGGCCTTCCGAGCCTTATTTGTGGAACTGTAGACATCCAAAGTCATGCAAACTTTCAAAACTCAAAAAAGTCTATTTTAATGGATTTACTTTGAATTAAGATATCTCCGCAACAAGACCACCTAGAATGTTCTAGTTTTCAGCTATGGATAGCTCTTGAAAAACTAATTAATCGTTTTGCAAGCGAAAATGACGTCATACCCTTATTTGCGGAACTGTAGGCATCCAAAGTCATACAAGCCTTCGTAACTCAAAAAAATAACTTTGAATGCAAATATCTCGAAAACTAGACCTTATAAAAGGGTTTGCTTTGGATGTGCTGGTTGCATTTGACAAAACCTTTCTATATATGTACGTTTCAATGGGTTCCAGAGACTTTCGTAAAAAAATGCGTGTTTAGTGATAAGGGGGTAGTCCATGCTTTTTTTCGAAAATCGATTGGAAAAAAAAAGTTTAGTTTTGAACGGCAATGCAAAGGCCTGACCGTTATCTGTTCAACAACGTTAACCGCAACCTCTTACGAGCCTTATTTTGGAAGTTATGGCCATATTAAGATTTTTAGTTTTTGGGTTGAAACAAGAAAGATTAACTTTGAATCAAAATTTCTCTGCAACCAGAGCCCACACAATGCTCTAGTTTTCAGCAATGGATAGCTGATAACTGATTAAGCGGTTAGCAAACCGCAAGGCCTTCCGAGCCTTATTTGTGGAACTGTAGACATCCAAAGTCATGCAAACTTTCAAAACTCAAAAAAGTCTATTTTAATGGATTTACTTTGAATTAAGATATCTCCGCAACAAGACCACCTAGAATGTTCTAGTTTTCAGCTATGGATAGCTCTTGAAAAACTAATTAATCGTTTTGCAAGCGAAAATGACGTCATAGCCTTATTTGCGGAACTGTAGGCATCCAAAGTCATACAAGCCTTCGTAACTCAAAAAAATAACTTTGAATGCAAATATCTCGAAAACTAGACCTTATAAAAGGGTTTGCTTTGGATGTGCGGGTTGCATTTGACAAAACCCTTCTATATATGTACGTTTCAATGGGTTCCAGAGACTTTCGTAAAAAAATGCGTTTTTAGTGATAAGGGGGTAGTCCATGCTTTTTTTCGAAAATCGATTGGAAAAAAAAAAGTTTAGTTTTGAACGGCAATGCAAAGGCCTGACCGTTATCTGTTCAACAACGTTAACCGCAACCTCTTACGAGCCTTATTTTTGAAGTTATGGCCATATTAAGATTTTTAGTTTTGGGTTGAAACAAGAAAGATTAACTTTGAATCAAAATTTCTCTGCAACCAGAGCCCACACAATGCTCTAGTTTTCAGCAATGGATAGCTCTCCAAAAACTGATTAAGCGGTTAGCAAACCGCAAGGCCTTCCGAGCCTTATTTGTGGAACTGTAGACATCCAAAGTCATGCAAACTTTCAAAACTCAAAAAAGTCTATTTTAATGGATTTACTTTGAATTAAGATATCTCCGCAACAAGACCACCTAGAATGTTCTAGTTTTCAGCTATGGATAGCTCTTGAAAAACTAATTAATCGTTTTGCAAGCGAAAATGACGTCATACCCTTATTTGCGGAACTGTAGGCATCCAAAGTCATACAAGCCTTCGTAACTCAAAAAAATAACTTTGAATGCAAATATCTCGAAAACTAGACCTTATAAAAGGGTTTGCTTTGGATGTGCTGGTTGCATTTGACAAAACCTTTCTATATATGTACGTTTCAATGGGTTCCAGAGACTTTCGTAAAAAAATGCGTGTTTAGTGATAAGGGGGTAGTCCATGCTTTTTTTCGAAAATCGATTGGAAAAAAAAAGTTTAGTTTTGAACGGCAATGCAAAGGCCTGACCGTTATCTGTTCAACAACGTTAACCGCAACCTCTTACGAGCCTTATTTTGGAAGTTATGGCCATATTAAGATTTTTAGTTTTTGGGTTGAAACAAGAAAGATTAACTTTGAATCAAAATTTCTCTGCAACCAGAGCCCACACAATGCTCTAGTTTTCAGCAATGGATAGCTGATAACTGATTAAGCGGTTAGCAAACCGCAAGGCCTTCCGAGCCTTATTTGTGGAACTGTAGACATCCAAAGTCATGCAAACTTTCAAAACTCAAAAAAATCGATTTTAATGGATTTACTTTGAATTAAGATATCTCCGCAACCAGACCTCCTAGAATGTTCTAGTTTTCAGCTATGGATAGCTCTTGAAAAACTAATTAAGCGTTTTGCAAGCGAAAATGACGTCATAGCCTTATTTGCGGAACTGTAGGCATCCAAAGTCATACAAGCCTTCGTAACTCAAAAAAATAACTTTGAATGCAAATATCTCGAAAACTAGACTTTATAAAAGGGTTTGCTTTGGATGTGCTGGTTGCATTTGACAAAACCTTTCTATATATGTACGTTTCAATGGGTTCCAGAGACTTTCGTAAAAAAATGCGTTTTTAGTGATAAGGGGGTAGTCCATGCTTTTTTTCGAAAATCGATTGGAAAAAAAAAAGTTTAGTTTTGAACGGCAATGCAAAGGCCTGACCGTTATCTGTTCAACAACGTTAACCGCAAGCTCTTACGAGCCTTATTTTGGAAGTTATGGCCATATTAAGATTTTTAGTTTTTGGGTTGAAACAAGAAAGATTAACTTTGAATCAAAATTTCTCTGCAACCAGAGCCCACACAATGCTCTAGTTTTCAGCAATGGATAGCTCTCCAAAAACTGATTAAGCGGTTAGCAAACCGCAAGGCCTTCCGAGCCTTATTTGTGGAACTGTAGACATCCAAAGTCATGCAAACTTTCAAAACTCAAAAAAGTCTATTTTAATGGATTTACTTTGAATTAAGATATCTCCGCAACAAGACCACCTAGAATGTTCTAGTTTTCAGCTATGGATAGCTCTTGAAAAACTAATTAATCGTTTTGCAAGCGAAAATGACGTCATAGCCTTATTTGCGGAACTGTAGGCATCCAAAGTCATACAAGCCTTCGTAACTCAAAAAAATAACTTTGAATGCAAATATCTCGAAAACTAGACCTTATAAAAGGGTTTGCTTTGGATGTGCTGGTTGCATTTGACAAAACCTTTCTATATATGTACGTTTCAATGGGTTCCAGAGACTTTCGTAAAAAAATGCGTGTTTAGTGATAAGGGGGTAGTCCATGCTTTTTTTCGAAAATCGATTGGAAAAAAAAAGTTTAGTTTTGAACGGCAATGCAAAGGCCTGACCGTTATCTGTTCAACAACGTTAACCGCAACCTCTTACGAGCCTTATTTTGGAAGTTATGGCCATATTAAGATTTTTAGTTTTTGGGTTGAAACAAGAAAGATTAACTTTGAATCAAAATTTCTCTGCAACCAGAGCCCACACAATGCTCTAGTTTTCAGCAATGGATAGCTGATAACTGATTAAGCGGTTAGCAAACCGCAAGGCCTTCCGAGCCTTATTTGTGGAACTGTAGACATCCAAAGTCATGCAAACTTTCAAAACTCAAAAAAATCGATTTTAATGGATTTACTTTGAATTAAGATATCTCCGCAACCAGACCTCCTAGAATGTTCTAGTTTTCAGCTATGGATAGCTCTTGAAAAACTAATTAAGCGTTTTGCAAGCGAAAATGACGTCATAGCCTTATTTGCGGAACTGTAGGCATCCAAAGTCATACAAGCCTTCGTAACTCAAAAAAATAACTTTGAATGCAAATATCTCGAAAACTAGACCTTATAAAAGGGTTTGCTTTGGATGTGCGGGTTGCATTTGACAAAACCCTTCTATATATGTACGTTTCAATGGGTTCCAGAGACTTTCGTAAAAATATGCGTTTTTAGTGATAAGGGGGTAGTCCATGCTTTTTTTCGAAAATCGATTGGAAAAAAAAAAGTTTAGTTTTGAACGGCAATGCAAAGGCCTGACCGTTATCTGATCAACAACGTTAACCGCAACCTCTTACGAGCCTTATTTTGGAAGTTATGGCCATATTAAGATTTTTAGTTTTTGGGTTGAAACAAGAAAGATTAATTTTGAATCAAAATTTCTCCGCAGCCAGACCCCACACAATGCTTTTGTTTTCAGAAATGGATAGCTCTCTAAAAACTGATTAAGCGGTTAGCAAACCGCAAGGCCTTCCGAGCCTTATTTGTGGAACTGTAGACATCCAAAGTCATGCAAACTTTCCAAACTCAAAAAAATCGATTTTAATGGATTTACTTTGAATTAAGATATCTCCGCAACCAGACCTCCTAGAATGTTCTAGTTTTCAGGTATGGATAGCTCTTGAAAAACTAATTAAGCGTTTTGCAAGCGAAAATGACGTCATAGCCTTATTTGCGGAACTGTAGGCATCCAAAGTCATACAAGCCTTCATAACTCAAAAAAATAACTTTGAATGCAAATATCTCGAAAACTAGACCTTTTAAAAGGGTTTGCTTTGGATGTGCTGGTTGCATTTGACAAAACCTTTCTATATATGTACGTTTCAATGGGTTCCAGAGACTTTCGTAAAAAAATGCGTTTTTAGTGATAAGGGGGTAGTCCATGCTTTTTTTCGAAAATCGATTGGAAAAAAAAAAGTTTAGTTTTGAACGGCAATGCAAAGGCCTGACCGTTATCTGTTCAACAACGTTAACCGCAACCTCTTACGAGCCTTATTTTGGAAGTTATGGCCATATTAAGATTTTTAGTTTTTGGGTTGAAACAAGAAAGATTAACTTTGAATCAAAATTTCTCTGCAACCAGAGCCCACACAATGCTCTAGTTTTCAGCAATGGATAGCTGATAACTGATTAAGCGGTTAGCAAACCGCAAGGCCTTCCGAGCCTTATTTGTGGAACTGTAGACATCCAAAGTCATGCAAACTTTCAAAACTCAAAAAAATCGATTTTAATGGATTTACTTTGAATTAAGATATCTCCGCAACCAGACCTCCTAGAATGTTCTAGTTTTCAGCTATGGATAGCTCTTGAAAAACTAATTAAGCGTTTTGCAAGCGAAAATGACGTCATAGCCTTATTTGCGGAACTGTAGGCATCCAAAGTCATACAAGCCTTCATAACTCAAAAAAATAACTTTGAATGCAAATATCTCGAAAACTAGACCTTATAAAAGGGTTTGCTTTGGATGTGCTGGTTGCATTTGACAAAACCTTTCTATATATGTACGTTTCAATGGGTTCCAGAGACTTTCGTAAAAAAATGCGTTTTTAGTGATAAGGGGGTAGTCCATGCTTTTTTTCGAAAATCGATTGGAAAAAAAAAAGTTTAGTTTTGAACGGCAATGCAAAGGCCTGACCGTTATCTGTTCAACAACGTTAACCGCAAGCTCTTACGAGCCTTATTTTGGAAGTTATGGCCATATTAAGATTTTTAGTTTTTGGGTTGAAACAAGAAAGATTAACTTTGAATCAAAATTTCTCTGCAACCAGAGCCCACACAATGCTCTAGTTTTCAGCAATGGATAGCTCTCCAAAAACTGATTAAGCGGTTAGCAAACCGCAAGGCCTTCCGAGCCTTATTTGTGGAACTGTAGACATCCAAAGTCATGCAAACTTTCAAAACTCAAAAAAGTCTATTTTAATGGATTTACTTTGAATTAAGATATCTCCGCAACAAGACCACCTAGAATGTTCTAGTTTTCAGCTATGGATAGCTCTTGAAAAACTAATTAATCGTTTTGCAAGCGAAAATGACGTCATAGCCTTATTTGCGGAACTGTAGGCATCCAAAGTCATACAAGCCTTCGTAACTCAAAAAAATAACTTTGAATGCAAATATCTCGAAAACTAGACCTTATAAAAGGGTTTGCTTTGGATGTGCGGGTTGCATTTGACAAAACCCTTCTATATATGTACGTTTCAATGGGTTCCAGAGACTTTCGTAAAAAAATGCGTTTTTAGTGATAAGGGGGTAGTCCATGCTTTTTTTCGAAAATCGATTGGAAAAAAAAAAGTTTAGTTTTGAACGGCAATGCAAAGGCCTGACCGTTATCTGTTCAACAACGTTAACCGCAACCTCTTACGAGCCTTATTTTGGAAGTTATGGCCATATTAAGATTTTTAGTTTTTGGGTTGAAACAAGAAAGATTAACTTTGAATCAAAATTTCTCTGCAACCAGAGCCCACACAATGCTCTAGTTTTCAGCAATGGATAGCTGATAACTGATTAAGCGGTTAGCAAACCGCAAGGCCTTCCGAGCCTTATTTGTGGAACTGTAGACATCCAAAGTCATGCAAACTTTCAAAACTCAAAAAAATCGATTTTAATGGATTTACTTTGAATTAAGATATCTCCGCAACCAGACCTCCTAGAATGTTCTAGTTTTCAGCTATGGATAGCTCTTGAAAAACTAATTAAGCGTTTTGCAAGCGAAAATGACGTCATAGCCTTATTTGCGGAACTGTAGGCATCCAAAGTCATACAAGCCTTCATAACTCAAAAAAATAACTTTGAATGCAAATATCTCGAAAACTAGACCTTATAAAAGGGTTTGCTTTGGATGTGCTGGTTGCATTTGACAAAACCTTTCTATATATGTACGTTTCAATGGGTTCCAGAGACTTTCGTAAAAAAATGCGTTTTTAGTGATAAGGGGGTAGTCCATGCTTTTTTTCGAAAATCGATTGGAAAAAAAAAAGTTTAGTTTTGAACGGCAATGCAAAGGCCTGACCGTTATCTGTTCAACAACGTTAACCGCAAGCTCTTACGAGCCTTATTTTGGAAGTTATGGCCATATTAAGATTTTTAGTTTTTGGGTTGAAACAAGAAAGATTAACTTTGAATCAAAATTTCTCTGCAACCAGAGCCCACACAATGCTCTAGTTTTCAGCAATGGATAGCTCTCCAAAAACTGATTAAGCGGTTAGCAAACCGCAAGGCCTTCCGAGCCTTATTTGTGGAACTGTAGACATCCAAAGTCATGCAAACTTTCAAAACTCAAAAAAGTCTATTTTAATGGATTTACTTTGAATTAAGATATCTCCGCAACAAGACCACCTAGAATGTTCTAGTTTTCAGCTATGGATAGCTCTTGAAAAACTAATTAATCGTTTTGCAAGCGAAAATGACGTCATAGCCTTATTTGCGGAACTGTAGGCATCCAAAGTCATACAAGCCTTCGTAACTCAAAAAAATAACTTTGAATGCAAATATCTCGAAAACTAGACCTTATAAAAGGGTTTGCTTTGGATGTGCGGGTTGCATTTGACAAAACCCTTCTATATATGTACGTTTCAATGGGTTCCAGAGACTTTCGTAAAAAAATGCGTTTTTAGTGATAAGGGGGTAGTCCATGCTTTTTTTCGAAAATCGATTGGAAAAAAAAAAGTTTAGTTTTGAACGGCAATGCAAAGGCCTGACCGTTATCTGTTCAACAACGTTAACCGCAACCTCTTACGAGCCTTATTTTTGAAGTTATGGCCATATTAAGATTTTTAGTTTTTGGGTTGAAACAAGAAAGATTAACTTTGAATCAAAATTTCTCTGCAACCAGAGCCCACACAATGCTCTAGTTTTCAGCAATGGATAGCTGATAACTGATTAAGCGGTTAGCAAACCGCAAGGCCTTCCGAGCCTTATTTGTGGAACTGTAGACATCCAAAGTCATGCAAACTTTCAAAACTCAAAAAAATCGATTTTAATGGATTTACTTTGAATTAAGATATCTCCGCAACCAGACCTCCTAGAATGTTCTAGTTTTCAGCTATGGATAGCTCTTGAAAAACTAATTAAGCGTTTTGCAAGCGAAAATGACGTCATAGCCTTATTTGCGGAACTGTAGGCATCCAAAGTCATACAAGCCTTCGTAACTCAAAAAAATAACTTTGAATGCAAATATCTCGAAAACTAGACTTTATAAAAGGGTTTGCTTTGGATGTGCTGGTTGCATTTGACAAAACCTTTCTATATATGTACGTTTCAATGGGTTCCAGAGACTTTCGTAAAAAAATGCGTGTTTAGTGATAAGGGGGTAGTCCATGCTTTTTTTCGAAAATCGATTGGAAAAAAAAAGTTTAGTTTTGAACGGCAATGCAAAGGCCTGACCGTTATCTGTTCAACAACGTTAACCGCAAGCTCTTACGAGCCTTATTTTGGAAGTTATGGCCATATTAAGATTTTTAGTTTTTGGGTTGAAACAAGAAAGATTAACTTTGAATCAAAATTTCTCTGCAACCAGAGCCCACACAATGCTCTAGTTTTCAGCAATGGATAGCTCTCCAAAAACTGATTAAGCGGTTAGCAAACCGCAAGGCCTTCCGAGCCTTATTTGTGGAACTGTAGACATCCAAAGTCATGCAAACTTTCAAAACTCAAAAAAGTCTATTTTAATGGATTTACTTTGAATTAAGATATCTCCGCAACAAGACCACCTAGAATGTTCTAGTTTTCAGCTATGGATAGCTCTTGAAAAACTAATTAATCGTTTTGCAAGCGAAAATGACGTCATAGCCTTATTTGCGGAACTGTAGGCATCCAAAGTCATACAAGCCTTCGTAACTCAAAAAAATAACTTTGAATGCAAATATCTCGAAAACTAGACTTTATAAAAGGGTTTGCTTTGGATGTGCTGGTTGCATTTGACAAAACCTTTCTATATATGTACGTTTCAATGGGTTCCAGAGACTTTCGTAAAAAAATGCGTGTTTAGTGATAAGGGGGTAGTCCATGCTTTTTTTCGAAAATCGATTGGAAAAAAAAAGTTTAGTTTTGAACGGCAATGCAAAGGCCTGACCGTTATCTGTTCAACAACGTTAACCGCAACCTCTTACGAGCCTTATTTTGGAAGTTATGGCCATATTAAGATTTTTAGTTTTGGGTTGAAACAAGAAAGATTAACTTTGAATCAAAATTTCTCTGCAACCAGAGCCCACACAATGCTCTAGTTTTCAGCAATGGATAGCTCTCCAAAAACTGATTAAGCGGTTAGCAAACCGCAAGGCCTTCCGAGCCTTATTTGTGGAACTGTAGACATCCAAAGTCATGCAAACTTTCAAAACTCAAAAAAATCAATTTTAATGGATTTACTTTGAATTAAGATATCTCCCCAACAAGACCTCCTAGAATGTTCTAGTTTTCAGCTATGGATAGCTCTTGAAAAACTAATTAAGCGTTTTGCAAGCGAAAATGACGTTATAGCCTTATTTGCGGAACTGTAGGCATCCAAAGTCATACAAGCCTTCGTAACTCAAAAAAATAACTTTGAATGCAAATATCTCGAAAACTAGACCTTATAAAAGGGTTTGCTTTGGATGTGCTGGTTGCATTTGACAAAACCTTTCTCTATATGTACGTTTCAATGGGTTCCAGAGACTTTCGTAAAAAAATGCGTTTTTAGTGATAAGGGGGTAGTCCATGCTTTTTTTCGAAAATCGATTGGAAAAAAAAAGTTTAGTTTTGAACGGCAATGCAAAGGCCTGACCGTTATCTGTTCAACAACGTTAACCGCAACCTCTTACGAGCCTTATTTTGGAAGTTATGGCCATATTAAGATTTTTAGTTTTTGGGTTGAAACAAGAAAGATTAACTTTGAATCAAAATTTCTCTGCAACCAGAGCCCACACAATGCTCTAGTTTTCAGCAATGGATAGCTCTCCAAAAACTGATTAAGCGGTTAGCAAACCGCAAGGCCTTCCGAGCCTTATTTGTGGAACTGTAGACATCCAAAGTCATGCAAACTTTCAAAACTCAAAAAAGTCTATTTTAATGGATTTACTTTGAATTAAGATATCTCCGCAACAAGACCACCTAGAATGTTCTAGTTTTCAGCTATGGATAGCTCTTGAAAAACTAATTAATCGTTTTGCAAGCGAAAATGACGTCATAGCCTTATTTGCGGAACTGTAGGCATCCAAAGTCATACAAGCCTTCGTAACTCAAAAAAATAACTTTGAATGCAAATATCTCGAAAACTAGACTTTATAAAAGGGTTTGCTTTGGATGTGCTGGTTGCATTTGACAAAACCTTTCTATATATGTACGTTTCAATGGGTTCCAGAGACTTTCGTAAAAAAATGCGTGTTTAGTGATAAGGGGGTAGTCCATGCTTTTTTTCGAAAATCGATTGGAAAAAAAAAGTTTAGTTTTGAACGGCAATGCAAAGGCCTGACCGTTATCTGTTCAACAACGTTAACCGCAAGCTCTTACGAGCCTTATTTTGGAAGTTATGGCCATATTAAGATTTTTAGTTTTTGGGTTGAAACAAGAAAGATTAACTTTGAATCAAAATTTCTCTGCAACCAGAGCCCACACAATGCTCTAGTTTTCAGCAATGGATAGCTCTCCAAAAACTGATTAAGCGGTTAGCAAACCGCAAGGCCTTCCGAGCCTTATTTGTGGAACTGTAGACATCCAAAGTCATGCAAACTTTCAAAACTCAAAAAAGTCTATTTTAATGGATTTACTTTGAATTAAGATATCTCCGCAACAAGACCACCTAGAATGTTCTAGTTTTCAGCTATGGATAGCTCTTGAAAAACTAATTAATCGTTTTGCAAGCGAAAATGACGTCATAGCCTTATTTGCGGAACTGTAGGCATCCAAAGTCATACAAGCCTTCGTAACTCAAAAAAATAACTTTGAATGCAAATATCTCGAAAACTAGACTTTATAAAAGGGTTTGCTTTGGATGTGCTGGTTGCATTTGACAAAACCTTTCTATATATGTACGTTTCAATGGGTTCCAGAGACTTTCGTAAAAAAATGCGTGTTTAGTGATAAGGGGGTAGTCCATGCTTTTTTTCGAAAATCGATTGGAAAAAAAAAGTTTAGTTTTGAACGGCAATGCAAAGGCCTGACCGTTATCTGTTCAACAACGTTAACCGCAAGCTCTTACGAGCCTTATTTTGGAAGTTATGGCCATATTAAGATTTTTAGTTTTTGGGTTGAAACAAGAAAGATTAACTTTGAATCAAAATTTCTCTGCAACCAGAGCCCACACAATGCTCTAGTTTTCAGCAATGGATAGCTCTCCAAAAACTGATTAAGCGGTTAGCAAACCGCAAGGCCTTCCGAGCCTTATTTGTGGAACTGTAGACATCCAAAGTCATGCAAACTTTCAAAACTCAAAAAAGTCTATTTTAATGGATTTACTTTGAATTAAGATATCTCCGCAACAAGACCACCTAGAATGTTCTAGTTTTCAGCTATGGATAGCTCTTGAAAAACTAATTAATCGTTTTGCAAGCGAAAATGACGTCATAGCCTTATTTGCGGAACTGTAGGCATCCAAAGTCATACAAGCCTTCGTAACTCAAAAAAATAACTTTGAATGCAAATATCTCGAAAACTAGACTTTATAAAAGGGTTTGCTTTGGATGTGCTGGTTGCATTTGACAAAACCTTTCTATATATGTACGTTTCAATGGGTTCCAGAGACTTTCGTAAAAAAATGCGTGTTTAGTGATAAGGGGGTAGTCCATGCTTTTTTTCGAAAATCGATTGGAAAAAAAAAGTTTAGTTTTGAACGGCAATGCAAAGGCCTGACCGTTATCTGTTCAACAACGTTAACCGCAACCTCTTACGAGCCTTATTTTGGAAGTTATGGCCATATTAAGATTTTTAGTTTTGGGTTGAAACAAGAAAGATTAACTTTGAATCAAAATTTCTCTGCAACCAGAGCCCACACAATGCTCTAGTTTTCAGCAATGGATAGCTCTCCAAAAACTGATTAAGCGGTTAGCAAACCGCAAGGCCTTCCGAGCCTTATTTGTGGAACTGTAGACATCCAAAGTCATGCAAACTTTCAAAACTCAAAAAAATCAATTTTAATGGATTTACTTTGAATTAAGATATCTCCCCAACAAGACCTCCTAGAATGTTCTAGTTTTCAGCTATGGATAGCTCTTGAAAAACTAATTAAGCGTTTTGCAAGCGAAAATGACGTTATAGCCTTATTTGCGGAACTGTAGGCATCCAAAGTCATACAAGCCTTCGTAACTCAAAAAAATAACTTTGAATGCAAATATCTCGAAAACTAGACCTTATAAAAGGGTTTGCTTTGGATGTGCTGGTTGCATTTGACAAAACCTTTCTCTATATGTACGTTTCAATGGGTTCCAGAGACTTTCGTAAAAAAATGCGTTTTTAGTGATAAGGGGGTAGTCCATGCTTTTTTTCGAAAATCGATTGGAAAAAAAAAGTTTAGTTTTGAACGGCAATGCAAAGGCCTGACCGTTATCTGTTCAACAACGTTAACCGCAACCTCTTACGAGCCTTATTTTGGAAGTTATGGCCATATTAAGATTTTTAGTTTTTGGGTTGAAACAAGAAAGATTAACTTTGAATCAAAATTTCTCTGCAACCAGAGCCCACACAATGCTCTAGTTTTCAGCAATGGATAGCTCTCCAAAAACTGATTAAGCGGTTAGCAAACCGCAAGGCCTTCCGAGCCTTATTTGTGGAACTGTAGACATCCAAAGTCATGCAAGCTTTCAAAACTCAAAAAAGTCTATTTTAATGGATTTACTTTGAATTAAGATATCTCCGCAACAAGACCACCTAGAATGTTCTAGTTTTTAGCTATGGATAGCTCTTGAAAAACTAATTAATCGTTTTGCAAGCGAAAATGACGTCATAGCCTTATTTGCGGAACTGTAGGCATCCAAAGTCATACAAGCCTTCGTAACTCAAAAAAATAACTTTGAATGCAAATATCTCGAAAACTAGACTTTATAAAAGGGTTTGCTTTGGATGTGCTGGTTGCATTTGACAAAACCTTTCTATATATGTACGTTTCAATGGGTTCCAGAGACTTTCGTAAAAAAATGCGTGTTTAGTGATAAGGGGGTAGTCCATGCTTTTTTTCGAAAATCGATTGGAAAAAAAAAGTTTAGTTTTGAACGGCAATGCAAAGGCCTGACCGTTATCTGTTCAACAACGTTAACCGCAAGCTCTTACGAGCCTTATTTTGGAAGTTATGGCCATATTAAGATTTTTAGTTTTTGGGTTGAAACAAGAAAGATTAACTTTGAATCAAAATTTCTCTGCAACCAGAGCCCACACAATGCTCTAGTTTTCAGCAATGGATAGCTCTCCAAAAACTGATTAAGCGGTTAGCAAACCGCAAGGCCTTCCGAGCCTTATTTGTGGAACTGTAGACATCCAAAGTCATGCAAACTTTCAAAACTCAAAAAAGTCTATTTTAATGGATTTACTTTGAATTAAGATATCTCCGCAACAAGACCACCTAGAATGTTCTAGTTTTCAGCTATGGATAGCTCTTGAAAAACTAATTAATCGTTTTGCAAGCGAAAATGACGTCATAGCCTTATTTGCGGAACTGTAGGCATCCAAAGTCATACAAGCCTTCGTAACTCAAAAAAATAACTTTGAATGCAAATATCTCGAAAACTAGACTTTATAAAAGGGTTTGCTTTGGATGTGCTGGTTGCATTTGACAAAACCTTTCTTTTTTTTCGAAAATCGATTGGAAAAAAAAAGTTTAGTTTTGAACGGCAATGCAAAGGCCTGACCGTTATCTGTTCAACAACGTTAACCGCAACCTCTTACGAGCCTTATTTTGGAAGTTATGGCCATATTAAGATTTTTAGTTTTGGGTTGAAACAAGAAAGATTAACTTTGAATCAAAATTTCTCTGCAACCAGAGCCCACACAATGCTCTAGTTTTCAGCAATGGATAGCTCTCCAAAAACTGATTAAGCGGTTAGCAAGCCGCAAGGCCTTCCGAGCCTTATTTGTGGAACTGTAGACATCCAAAGTCATGCAAACTTTCAAAACTCAAAAAAATCAATTTTAATGGATTTACTTTGAATTAAGATATCTCCCCAACAAGACCTCCTAGAATGTTCTAGTTTTCAGCTATGGATAGCTCTTGAAAAACTAATTAAGCGTTTTGCAAGCGAAAATGACGTTATAGCCTTATTTGCGGAACTGTAGGCATCCAAAGTCATACAAGCCTTCGTAACTCAAAAAAATAACTTTGAATGCAAATATCTCGAAAACTAGACCTTATAAAAGGGTTTGCTTTGGATGTGCTGGTTGCATTTGACAAAACCTTTCTCTATATGTACGTTTCAATGGGTTCCAGAGACTTTCGTAAAAAAATGCGTTTTTAGTGATAAGGGGGTAGTCCATGCTTTTTTTCGAAAATCGATTGGAAAAAAAAAGTTTAGTTTTGAACGGCAATGCAAAGGCCTGACCGTTATCTGTTCAACAACGTTAACCGCAACCTCTTACGAGCCTTATTTTGGAAGTTATGGCCATATTAAGATTTTTAGTTTTTGGGTTGAAACAAGAAAGATTAACTTTGAATCAAAATTTCTCTGCAACCAGAGCCCACACAATGCTCTAGTTTTCAGCAATGGATAGCTCTCCAAAAACTGATTAAGCGGTTAGCAAACCGCAAGGCCTTCCGAGCCTTATTTGTGGAACTGTAGACATCCAAAGTCATGCAAACTTTCAAAACTCAAAAAAGTCTATTTTAATGGATTTACTTTGAATTAAGATATCTCCGCAACAAGACCACCTAGAATGTTCTAGTTTTCAGCTATGGATAGCTCTTGAAAAACTAATTAATCGTTTTGCAAGCGAAAATGACGTCATAGCCTTATTTGCGGAACTGTAGTTATCGAAAGTCATACAAGCCTTCGTAACTCAAAAAAATAACTTTGAATGCAAATATCTCGAAAACTAGACTTTATAAAAGGGTTTGCTTTGGATGTGCTGGTTGCATTTGACAAAACCTTTCTATATATGTACGTTTCAATGGGTTCCAGAGACTTTCGTAAAAAAATGCGTTTTTAGTGTAGTCCATTCTTTTTTTCGAAAATCGATTGGAAAAAAAAAGTTTAGTTTTGAACGGCAATGCAAAGGCCTGACCGTTATCTGTTCAACAACGTTAACCGCAACCTCTTACGAGCCTTATTTTGGAAGTTATGGCCATATTAAGATTTTTAGTTTTTGGGTTGAAACAAGAAAGATTAACTTTGAATCAAAATTTCTCTGCAACCAGAGCCCACACAATGCTCTAGTTTTCAGCAATGGATAGCTCTCCAAAAACTGATTAAGCGGTTAGCAAACCGCAAGGCCTTCCGAGCCTTATTTGTGGAACTGTAGACATCCAAAGTCATGCAAACTTTCAAAACTCAAAAAAGTCTATTTTAATGGATTTACTTTGAATTAAGATATCTCCGCAACAAGACCACCTAGAATGTTCTAGTTTTCAGCTATGGATAGCTCTTGAAAAACTAATTAATCGTTTTGCAAGCGAAAATGACGTCATAGCCTTATTTGCGGAACTGTAGGCATCCAAAGTCATACAAGCCTTCGTAACTCAAAAAAATAACTTTGAATGCAAATATCTCGAAAACTAGACTTTATAAAAGGGTTTGCTTTGGATGTGCTGGTTGCATTTGACAAAACCTTTCTTTTTTTTCGAAAATCGATTGGAAAAAAAAAGTTTAGTTTTGAACGGCAATGCAAAGGCCTGACCGTTATCTGTTCAACAACGTTAACCGCAACCTCTTACGAGCCTTATTTTGGAAGTTATGGCCATATTAAGATTTTTAGTTTTGGGTTGAAACAAGAAAGATTAACTTTGAATCAAAATTTCTCTGCAACCAGAGCCCACACAATGCTCTAGTTTTCAGCAATGGATAGCTCTCCAAAAACTGATTAAGCGGTTAGCAAACCGCAAGGCCTTCCGAGCCTTATTTGTGGAACTGTAGACATCCAAAGTCATGCAAACTTTCAAAACTCAAAAAAATCAATTTTAATGGATTTACTTTGAATTAAGATATCTCCCCAACAAGACCTCCTAGAATGTTCTAGTTTTCAGCTATGGATAGCTCTTGAAAAACTAATTAAGCGTTTTGCAAGCGAAAATGACGTTATAGCCTTATTTGCGGAACTGTAGGCATCCAAAGTCATACAAGCCTTCGTAACTCAAAAAAATAACTTTGAATGCAAATATCTCGAAAACTAGACCTTATAAAAGGGTTTGCTTTGGATGTGCTGGTTGCATTTGACAAAACCTTTCTCTATATGTACGTTTCAATGGGTTCCAGAGACTTTCGTAAAAAAATGCGTTTTTAGTGATAAGGGGGTAGTCCATGCTTTTTTTCGAAAATCGATTGGAAAAAAAAAGTTTAGTTTTGAACGGCAATGCAAAGGCCTGACCGTTATCTGTTCAACAACGTTAACCGCAACCTCTTACGAGCCTTATTTTGGAAGTTATGGCCATATTAAGATTTTTAGTTTTTGGGTTGAAACAAGAAAGATTAACTTTGAATCAAAATTTCTCTGCAACCAGAGCCCACACAATGCTCTAGTTTTCAGCAATGGATAGCTCTCCAAAAACTGATTAAGCGGTTAGCAAACCGCAAGGCCTTCCGAGCCTTATTTGTGGAACTGTAGACATCCAAAGTCATGCAAACTTTCAAAACTCAAAAAAATCGATTTTAATGGATTTACTTTGAATTAAGATATCTCCGCAACCAGACCTCCTAGAATGTTCTAGTTTTCAGCTATGGATAGCTCTTGAAAAACTAATTAAGCGTTTTGCAAGCGAAAATGACGTCATAGCCTTATTTGCGGAACTGTAGGCATCCAAAGTCATACAAGCCTTCGTAACTCAAAAAAATAACTTTGAATGCAAATATCTCGAAAACTAGACCTTATAAAAGGGTTTGCTTTGGATGTGCTGGTTGCATTTGACAAAACCTTTCTATATATGTACGTTTCAATGGGTTCCAGAGACTTTCGTAAAAAAATGCGTTTTTAGTGATAAGGGGGTAGTCCATGCTTTTTTTCGAAAATCGATTGGAAAAAAAAAAGTTTAGTTTTGAATGGCAATGCAAAGGCCTGACCGTTATCTGTTCAACAACGTTAACTGTAACCTCTTACGAGCCTTATTTTGGAAGTTATGGCCATATTAAGATTTTTAGTTTTTGGGTTGAAACAAGAAAGATTAACTTTGAATCAAAATTTCTCTGCAACCAGAGCCCACACAATGCTCTAGTTTTCAGCAATGGATAGCTCTCCAAAAACTGATTAAGCGGTTAGCAAACCGCAAGGCCTTCCGAGCCTTATTTGTGGAACTGTAGATATCCAAAGTCATGCAAACTTTCAAAACTCAAAAAAATCGATTTTAATGGATTTACTTTGAATTAAGATATCTCCGCAACCAGACCTCCTAGAATGTTCTAGTTTTCAGCTATGGATAGCTCTTGAAAAACTAATTAAGCGTTTTGCAAGCGAAAATGACGTCATAGCCTTATTTGCGGAACTGTAGGCATCCAAAGTCATACAAGCCTTCGTAACTCAAAAAAATAACTTTGAATGCAAATATCTCGAAAACTAGACTTTATAAAAGGGTTTGCTTTGGATGTGCTGGTTGCATTTGACAAAACCTTTCTATATATGTACGTTTCAATGGGTTCCAGAGACTTTCGTAAAAAAATGCGTTTTTAGTGATAAGGGGGTAGTCCATGCTTTTTTTCGAAAATCGATTGGAAAAAAAAAGTTTAGTTTTGAACGGCAATGCAAAGGCCTGACCGTTATCTGTTCAACAACGTTAACCGCAACCTCTTACGAGCCTTATTTTGGAAGTTATGGCCATATTAAGATTTTTAGTTTTGGGTTGAAACAAGAAAGATTAACTTTGAATCAAAATTTCTCTGCAACCAGAGCCCACACAATGCTCTAGTTTTCAGCAATGGATAGCTCTCCAAAAACTGATTAAGCGGTTAGCAAACCGCAAGGCCTTCCGAGCCTTATTTGTGGAACTGTAGACATCCAAAGTCATGCAAACTTTCAAAACTCAAAAAAATCAATTTTAATGGATTTACTTTGAATTAAGATATCTCCCCAACAAGACCTCCTAGAATGTTCTAGTTTTCAGCTATGGATAGCTCTTGAAAAACTAATTAAGCGTTTTGCAAGCGAAAATGACGTTATAGCCTTATTTGCGGAACTGTAGGCATCCAAAGTCATACAAGCCTTCGTAACTCAAAAAAATAACTTTGAATGCAAATATCTCGAAAACTAGACCTTATAAAAGGGTTTGCTTTGGATGTGCTGGTTGCATTTGACAAAACCTTTCTCTATATGTACGTTTCAATGGGTTCCAGAGACTTTCGTAAGAAAATGCGTTTTTAGTGATAAGGGGGTAGTCCATGCTTTTTTTCGAAAATCGATTGGAAAAAAAAAGTTTAGTTTTGAACGGCAATGCAAAGGCCTGACCGTTATCTGTTCAACAACGTTAACCGCAACCTCTTACGAGCCTTATTTTGGAAGTTATGGCCATATTAAGATTTTTAGTTTTTGGGTTGAAACAAGAAAGATTAACTTTGAATCAAAATTTCTCTGCAACCAGAGCCCACACAATGCTCTAGTTTTCAGCAATGGATAGCTGATAACTGATTAAGCGGTTAGCAAACCGCAAGGCCTTCCGAGCCTTATTTGTGGAACTGTAGACATCCAAAGTCATGCAAACTTTCAAAACTCAAAAAAATCGATTTTAATGGATTTACTTTGAATTAAGATATCTCCGCAACCAGACCTCCTAGAATGTTCTAGTTTTCAGCTATGGATAGCTCTTGAAAAACTAATTAAGCATTTTGCAAGCGAAAATGACGTCATAGCCTTATTTGCGGAACTGTAGGCATCCAAAGTCATACAAGCCTTCGTAACTCAAAAAAATAACTTTGAATGCAAATATCTCGAAAACTAGACCTTATAAAAGGGTTTGCTTTGGATGTGCTGGTTGCATTTGACAAAACCTTTCTATATATGTACGTTTCAATGGGTTCCAGAGACTTTCGTAAAAAAATGCGTTTTTAGTGATAAGGGGGTAGTCCATGCTTTTTTTCGAAAATCGATTGGAAAAAAAAAAGTTTAGTTTTGAATGGCAATGCAAAGGCCTGACCGTTATCTGTTCAACAACGTTAACTGTAACCTCTTACGAGCCTTATTTTGGAAGTTATGGCCATATTAAGATTTTTAGTTTTTGGGTTGAAACAAGAAAGATTAACTTTGAATCAAAATTTCTCTGCAACCAGAGCCCACACAATGCTCTAGTTTTCAGCAATGGATAGCTCTCCAAAAACTGATTAAGCGGTTAGCAAACCGCAAGGCCTTCCGAGCCTTATTTGTGGAACTGTAGATATCCAAAGTCATGCAAACTTTCAAAACTCAAAAAAATCGATTTTAATGGATTTACTTTGAATTAAGATATCTCCGCAACCAGACCTCCTAGAATGTTCTAGTTTTCAGCTATGGATAGCTCTTGAAAAACTAATTAAGCGTTTTGCAAGCGAAAATGACGTCATAGCCTTATTTGCGGAACTGTAGGCATCCAAAGTCATACAAGCCTTCGTAACTCAAAAAAATAACTTTGAATGCAAATATCTCGAAAACTAGACTTTATAAAAGGGTTTGCTTTGGATGTGCTGGTTGCATTTGACAAAACCTTTCTATATATGTACGTTTCAATGGGTTCCAGAGACTTTCGTAAAAAAATGCGTTTTTAGTGATAAGGGGGTAGTCCATGCTTTTTTTCGAAAATCGATTGGAAAAAAAAAAATTTAGTTTTGAACGGCAATGCAAAGGCCTGACCGTTATCTGTTCAACAACGTTAACCGCAAGCTCTTACGAGCCTTATTTTGGAAGTTATGGCCATATTAAGATTTTTAGTTTTTGGGTTGAAACAAGAAAGATTAACTTTGAATCAAAATTACTCTGCAACCAGAGCCCACACAATGCTCTAGTTTTCAGCAATGGATAGCTCTCCAAAAACTGATTAAGCGGTTAGCAAACCGCAAGGCCTTCCGAGCCTTATTTGTGGAACTGTAGACATCCAAAGTCATGCAAACTTTCAAAACTCAAACAAATCGATTTTAATGGATTTACTTTGAATTAAGATATCTCCGCAACAAGACCACCTAGAATGTTCTAGTTTTCAGCTATGGATAGCTCTTGAAAAACTTATTAAGCGTTTTGCAAGCGAAAATGACGTCATAGCCTTATTTGCGGAACTGTAGGCATCCAAAGTCATACAAGCCTTCGTAACTCAAAAAAATAACTTTGAATGCAAATATCTCGAAAACTAGACCTTATAAAAGGGTTTGCTTTGGATGTGCTGGTTGCATTTGACAAAACCTTTCTCTATATGTACGTTTCAATGGGTTCCAGAGACTTTCGTAAAAAAATGCGTTTTTAGTGATAAGGGGGTAGTCCATGCTTTTTTTCGAAAATCGATTGGAAAAAAAAAAGTTTAGTTTTGAACGGCAATGCAAAGGCCTGACCGTTATCTGTTCAACAACGTTAACCGCAACCTCTTACGAGCCTTATTTTGGAAGTTATGGCCATATTAAGATTTTTAGTTTTTGGGTTGAAACAAGAAAGATTAACTTTGAATCAAAATTTCTCTGCAACCAGAGCCCACACAATGCTCTAGTTTTCAGCAATGGATAGCTGATAACTGATTAAGCGGTTAGCAAACCGCAAGGCCTTCCGAGCCTTATTTGTGGAACTGTAGACATCCAAAGTCATGCAAGCTTTCAAAACTCAAAAAAATCGATTTTAATGGATTTACTTTGAATTAAGATATCTCCGCAACCAGACCTCCTAGAATGTTCTAGTTTTCAGCTATGGATAGCTCTTGAAAAACTAATTAAGCGTTTTGCAAGCGAAAATGACGTCATAGCCTTATTTGCGGAACTGTAGGCATCCAAAGTCATACAAGCCTTCGTAACTCAAAAAAATAACTTTGAATGCAAATATCTCGAAAACTAGACTTTATAAAAGGGTTTGCTTTGGATGTGCTGGTTGCATTTGACAAAACCTTTCTATATATGTACGTTTCAATGGGTTCCAGAGACTTTCGTAAAAAATGCGTTTTTAGTGATAAGGGGGTAGTCCATGCTTTTTTTCGAAAATCGATTGGAAAAAAAAAAGTTTAGTTTTGAACGGCAATGTAAAGGCCTGACCGTTATCTGTTCAACAACGTTAACCGCAACCTCTTACGAGCCTTATTTTGGAAGTTATGGCCATATTAAGATTTTTAGTTTTTGGGTTGAAACAAGAAAGATTAACTTTGAATCAAAATTTCTCTGCAACCAGAGCCCACACAATGCTCTAGTTTTCAGCAATGGATAGCTCTCCAAAAACTGATTAAGCGGTTAGCAAACCGCAAGGCCTTCCGAGCCTTATTTGTGGAACTGTAGACATCCAAAGTCATGCAAACTTTCAAAACTCAAAAAAATCGATTTTAATGGATTTACTTTGAATTAAGATATCTCCGCAACCAGACCTCCTAGAATGTTCTAGTTTTCAGCTATGGATAGCTCTTGAAAAACTAATTAAGCGTTTTGCAAGCGAAAATGACGTCATAGCCTTATTTGCGGAACTGTAGGCATCCAAAGTCATACAAGCCTTCGTAACTCAAAAAAATAACTTTGAATGCAAATATCTCGAAAAGTAGACCTTATAAAAGGGTTTGCTTTGGATGTGCTGGTTGCATTTGACAAAACCTTTCTATATATGTACGTTTCAATGGGTTCCAGAGACTTTCGTAAAAAAATGCGTTTTTAGTGATAAGGGGGTAGTCCATGCTTTTTTTCGAAAATCGATTGGAAAAAAAAAAGTTTAGTTTTGAACGGCAATGCAAAGGCCTGACCGTTATCTGTTCAACAACGTTAACCGCAACCTCTTACGAGCCTTATTTTGGAAGTTATGGCCATATTAAGATTTTTAGTTTTTGGGTTGAAACAAGAAAGATTAACTTTGAATCAAAATTTCTCTGCAACCAGAGCCCACACAATGCTCTAGTTTTCAGCAATGGATAGCTGATAACTGATTAAGCGGTTAGCAAACCGCAAGGCCTTCCGAGCCTTATTTGTGGAACTGTAGACATCCAAAGTCATGCAAACTTTCAAAACTCAAAAAAATCGATTTTAATGGATTTACTTTGAATTAAGATATCTCCGCAACCAGACCTCCTAGAATGTTCTAGTTTTCAGCTATGGATAGCTCTTGAAAAACTAATTAAGCGTTTTGCAAGCGAAAATGACGTCATAGCCTTATTTGCGGAACTGTAGGCATCCAAAGTCATACAAGCCTTCGTAACTCAAAAAAATAACTTTGAATGCAAATATCTCGAAAACTAGACCTTATAAAAGGGTTTGCTTTGGATGTGCTGGTTGCATTTGACAAAACCTTTCTATATATGTACGTTTCAATGGGTTCCAGAGACTTTCGTAAAAAAATGCGTTTTTAGTGATAAGGGGGTAGTCCATGCTTTTTTCGAAAATCGATTGGAAAAAAAAAAGTTTAGTTTTGAATGGCAATGCAAAGGCCTGACCGTTATCTGTTCAACAACGTTAACTGTAACCTCTTACGAGCCTTATTTTGGAAGTTATGGCCATATTAAGATTTTTAGTTTTTGGGTTGAAACAAGAAAGATTAACTTTGAATCAAAATTTCTCTGCAACCAGAGCCCACACAATGCTCTAGTTTTCAGCAATGGATAGCTCTCCAAAAACTGATTAAGCGGTTAGCAAACCGCAAGGCCTTCCGAGCCTTATTTGTGGAACTGTAGATATCCAAAGTCATGCAAACTTTCAAAACTCAAAAAAATCGATTTTAATGGATTTACTTTGAATTAAGATATCTCCGCAACCAGACCTCCTAGAATGTTCTAGTTTTCAGCTATGGATAGCTCTTGAAAAACTAATTAAGCGTTTTGCAAGCGAAAATGACGTCATAAACTTATTTGCGGAACTGTAGGCATCCAAAGTCATACAAGCCTTCGTAACTCAAAAAAATAACTTTGAATGCAAATATCTCGAAAACTAGACTTTATAAAAGGGTTTGCTTTGGATGTGCTGGTTGCATTTGACAAAACCTTTCTATATATGTACGTTTCAATGGGTTCCAGAGACTTTCGTAAAAAAATGCGTTTTTAGTGATAAGGGGGTAGTCCATGCTTTTTTTCGAAAATCGATTGGAAAAAAAAAGTTTAGTTTTGAACGGCAATGCAAAGGCCTGACCGTTATCTGTTCAACAACGTTAACCGCAAGCTCTTACGAGCCTTATTTTGGAAGTTATGGCCATATTAAGATTTTTAGTTTTTGGGTTGAAACAAGAAAGATTAACTTTGAATCAAAATTACTCTGCAACCAGAGCCCACACAATGCTCTAGTTTTCAGCAATGGATAGCTCTCCAAAAACTGATTAAGCGGTTAGCAAACCGCAAGGCCTTCCGAGCCTTATTTGTGGAACTGTAGACATCCAAAGTCATGCAAACTTTCAAAACTCAAAAAAATCGATTTTAATGGATTTACTTTGAATTAAGATATCTCCGCAACAAGACCACCTAGAATGTTCTAGTTTTCAGCTATGGATAGCTCTTGAAAAACTTATTAAGCGTTTTGCAAGCGAAAATGACGTCATAGCCTTATTTGCGGAACTGTAGGCATCCAAAGTCATACAAGCCTTCGTAACTCAAAAAAATAACTTTGAATGCAAATATCTCGAAAACTAGACCTTATAAAAGGGTTTGCTTTGGATGTGCTGGTTGCATTTGACAAAACCTTTCTCTATATGTACGTTTCAATGGGTTCCAGAGACTTTCGTAAAAAAATGCGTTTTTAGTGATAAGGGGGTAGTCCATGCTTTTTTTCGAAAATCGATTGGAAAAAAAAAAGTTTAGTTTTGAACGGCAATGCAAAGGCCTGACCGTTATCTGTTCAACAACGTTAACCGCAACCTCTTATGAGCCTTATTTTGGAAGTTATGGCCATATTAAGATTTTTAGTTTTTGGGTTGAAACAAGAAAGATTAACTTTGAATCAAAATTTCTCTGCAACCAGAGCCCACACAATGCTTTAGTTTTCAGCAATGGATAGCTGATAACTGATTAAGCGGTTAGCAAACCGCAAGGCCTTCCGAGCCTTATTTGTGGAACTGTAGACATCCAAAGTCATGCAAACTTTCAAAACTCAAAAAAATCGATTTTAATGGATTTACTTTGAATTAAGATATCTCCGCAACCAGACCTCCTAGAATGTTCTAGTTTTCAGCTATGGATAGCTCTTGAAAAACTAATTAAGCGTTTTGCAAGCGAAAATGACGTCATAGCCTTATTTGCGGAACTGTAGGCATCCAAAGTCATACAAGCCTTCGTAACTCAAAAAAATAACTTTGAATGCAAATATCTCGAAAACTAGACTTTATAAAAGGGTTTGCTTTGGATGTGCTGGTTGCATTTGACAAAACCTTTCTATATATGTACGTTTCAATGGGTTCCAGAGACTTTCGTAAAAAATGCGTTTTTAGTGATAAGGGGGTAGTCCATGCTTTTTTTCGAAAATCGATTGGAAAAAAAAAAGTTTAGTTTTGAACGGCAATGTAAAGGCCTGACCGTTATCTGTTCAACAACGTTAACCGCAACCTCTTACGAGCCTTATTTTGGAAGTTATGGCCATATTAAGATTTTTAGTTTTTGGGTTGAAACAAGAAAGATTAACTTTGAATCAAAATTTCTCTGCAACCAGAGCCCACACAATGCTCTAGTTTTCAGCAATGGATAGCTGATAACTGATTAAGCGGTTAGCAAACCGCAAGGCCTTCCGAGCCTTATTTGTGGAACTGTAGACATCCAAAGTCATGCAAACTTTCAAAACTCAAAAAAATCGATTTTAATGGATTTACTTTGAATTAAGATATCTCCGCAACCAGACCTCCTAGAATGTTCTAATTTTCAGCTATGGATAGCTCTTGAAAAACTAATTAAGCGTTTTGCAAGCGAAAATGACGTCATAGCCTTATTTGCGGAACTGTAGGCATCCAAAGTCATACAAGCCTTCGTAACTCAAAAAAATAACTTTGAATGCAAATATCTCGAAAACTAGACCTTATAAAAGGGTTTGCTTTGGATGTGCTGGTTGCATTTGACAAAACCTTTCTATATATGTACGTTTCAATGGGTTCCAGAGACTTTCGTAAAAAAATGCGTTTTTAGTGATAAGGGGGTAGTCCATGCTTTTTTTCGAAAATCGATTGGAAAAAAAAAAGTTTAGTTTTGAATGGCAATGCAAAGGCCTGACCGTTATCTGTTCAACAACGTTAACTGTAACCTCTTACGAGCCTTATTTTGGAAGTTATGGCCATATTAAGATTTTTAGTTTTTGGGTTGAAACAAGAAAGATTAACTTTGAATCAAAATTTCTCTGCAACCAGAGCCCACACAATGCTCTAGTTTTCAGCAATGGATAGCTCTCCAAAAACTGATTAAGCGGTTAGCAAACCGCAAGGCCTTCCGAGCCTTATTTGTGGAACTGTAGATATCCAAAGTCATGCAAACTTTCAAAACTCAAAAAAATCGATTTTAATGGATTTACTTTGAATTAAGATATCTCCGCAACCAGACCTCCTAGAATGTTCTAGTTTTCAGCTATGGATAGCTCTTGAAAAACTAATTAAGCGTTTTGCAAGCGAAAATGACGTCATAGCCTTATTTGCGGAACTGTAGGCATCCAAAGTCATACAAGCCTTCGTAACTCAAAAAAATAACTTTGAATGCAAATATCTCGAAAACTAGACTTTATAAAAGGGTTTGCTTTGGATGTGCTGGTTGCATTTGACAAAACCTTTCTATATATGTACGTTTCAATGGGTTCCAGAGACTTTCGTAAAAAAATGCGTTTTTAGTGATAAGGGGGTAGTCCATGCTTTTTTTCGAAAATCGATTGGAAAAAAAAAAGTTTAGTTTTGAACGGCAATGCAAAGGCCTGACCGTTATCTGTTCAACAACGTTAACCGCAAGCTCTTACGAGCCTTATTTTGGAAGTTATGGCCATATTAAGATTTTTAGTTTTTGGGTTGAAACAAGAAAGATTAACTTTGAATCAAAATTACTCTGCAACCAGAGCCCACACAATGCTCTAGTTTTCAGCAATGGATAGCTCTCCAAAAACTGATTAAGCGGTTAGCAAACCGCAAGGCCTTCCGAGCCTTATTTGTGGAACTGTAGACATCCAAAGTCATGCAAACTTTCAAAACTCAAACAAATCTATTTTAATGGATTTACTTTGAATTAAGATATCTCCGCAACAAGACCACCTAGAATGTTCTAGTTTTCAGCTATGGATAGCTCTTGAAAAACTAATTAAGCGTTTTGCAAGCGAAAATGACGTCATAGCCTTATTTGCGGAACTGTAGGCATCCAAAGTCATACAAGCCTTCGTAACTCAAAAAAATAACTTTGAATGCAAATATCTCGAAAACTAGACCTTATAAAAGGGTTTGCTTTGGATGTGCTGGTTGCATTTGACAAAACCTTTCTCTATATGTACGTTTCAATGGGTTCCAGAGACTTTCGTAAAAAAATGCGTTTTTAGTGATAAGGGGGTAGTCCATGCTTTTTTTCGAAAA
Source organism: Melangyna quadrimaculata (assembly GCA_949320155.1). NCBI lineage: Eukaryota > Metazoa > Arthropoda > Insecta > Diptera > Syrphidae > Melangyna > Melangyna quadrimaculata. Next base: position 185,936,361 of record OX439483.1, on the reverse strand, counting down.
TCGATTGGAAAAAAAAAAAGTTTAGTTTTGAACGGCAATGCAAAGGCCTGACCGTTATCTGTTTAACAACGTTAACCGCAACCTCTTACGAGCCTTATTTTGGAAGTTATGGCCATATTAAGATTTTTAGTTTTTGGGTTGAAACAAGAAAGATTAACTTTGAATCAAAATTTCTCTGCAACCAGAGCCCACACAATGCTCTAGTTTTCAGCAATGGATAGCTGATAACTGATTAAGCGGTTAGCAAACCGCAAGGCCTTCCGAGCCTTATTTGTGGAACTGTAGACATCCAAAGTCATGCAAACTTTCAAAACTCAAAAAAATCGATTTTAATGGATTTACTTTGAATTAAGATATCTCCGCAACCAGACCTCCTAGAATGTTCTAATTTTCAGCTATGGATAGCTCTTGAAAAACTAATTAAGCGTTTTGCAAGCGAAAATGACGTCATAGCCTTATTTGCGGAACTGTAGGCATCCAAAGTCATACAAGCCTTCGTAACTCAAAAAAATAACTTTGAATGCAAATATCTCGAAAACTAGACCTTATAAAAGGGTTTGCTTTGGATGTGCTGGTTGCATTTGACAAAACCTTTCTATATATGTACGTTTCAATGGGTTCCAGAGACTTTCGTAAAAAAATGCGTTTTTAGTGATAAGGGGGTAGTCCATGCTTTTTTTCGAAAATCGATTGGAAAAAAAAAAGTTTAGTTTTGAACGGCAATGCAAAGGCCTGACCGTTATCTGTTCAACAACGTTAACCGCAAGCTCTTACGAGCCTTATTTTGGAAGTTATGGCCATATTAAGATTTTTAGTTTTTGGGTTGAAACAAGAAAGATTAACTTTGAATCAAAATTTCTCTGCAACCACAGCCCACACAATGCTCTAGTTTTCAGCAATGGATAGCTCTCCAAAAACTGATTAAGCGGTTAGCAAACCGCAAGGCCTTCCGAGCCTTATTTGTGGAACTGTAGACATCCAAAGTCATGCAAACTTTCAAAACTCAAAAAAATCTATTTTAATGGATTTACTTTGAATTAAGATATCTCCGCAACAAGACCACCTAGAATGTTCTAGTTTTCAGCTATGGATAGCTCTTGAAAAACTAATTAAGCGTTTTGCAAGCGAAAATGACGTCATAGCCTTATTTGCGGAACTGTAGGCATCCAAAGTCATACAAGCCTTCGTAACTCAAAAAAATAACTTTGAATGCAAATATCTCGAAAACTAGACTTTATAAAAGTGTTTGCTTTGGATGTGCTGGTTGCATTTGACAAAACCTTTCTCTATATGTACGTTTCAATGGGTTCCAGAGACTTTCGTAAAAAAATGCGTTTTTAGTGATAAGGGGGTAGTCCATGCTTTTTTTCGAAAATCGATTGGAAAAAAAAAAAGTTTAGTTTTGAACGGCAATGCAAAGGCCTGACCGTTATCTGTTTAACAACGTTAACCGCAACCTCTTACGAGCCTTATTTTGGAAGTTATGGCCATATTAAGATTTTTAGTTTTTGGGTTGAAACAAGAAAGATTAACTTTGAATCAAAATTTCTCTGCAACCAGAGCCCACACAATGCTCTAGTTTTCAGCAATGGATAGCTGATAACTGATTAAGCGGTTAGCAAACCGCAAGGCCTTCCGAGCCTTATTTGTGGAACTGTAGACATCCAAAGTCATGCAAACTTTCAAAACTCAAAAAAATCGATTTTAATGGATTTACTTTGAATTAAGATATCTCCGCAACCAGACCTCCTAGAATGTTCTAGTTTTCAGCTATGGATAGCTCTTGAAAAACTAATTAAGCGTTTTGCAAGCGAAAATGACGTCATAGCCTTATTTGCGGAACTGTAGGCATCCAAAGTCATACAAGCCTTCGTAACTCAAAAAAATAACTTTGAATGCAAATATCTCGAAAACTAGACCTTATAAAAGGGTTTGCTTTGGATGTGCTGGTTGCATTTGACAAAACCTTTCTATATATGTACGTTTCAATGGGTTCCAGAGACTTTCGTAAAAAAATGCGTTTTTAGTGATAAGGGGGTAGTCCATGCTTTTTTTCGAAAATCGATTGGAAAAAAAAAAGTTTAGTTTTGAACGGCAATGCAAAGGCCTGACCGTTATCTGTTCAACAACGTTAACTGTAACCTCTTACGAGCCTTATTTTGGAAGTTATGGCCATATTAAGATTTTTAGTTTTTGGGTTGAAACAAGAAAGATTAACTTTGAATCAAAATTTCTCTGCAACCAGAGCCCACACAATGCTCTAGTTTTCAGCAATGGATAGCTCTCCAAAAAGTGATTAAGCGGTTAGCAAACCGCAAGGCCTTCCGAGCCTTATTTGTGGAACTGTAGACATCCAAAGTCATGCAAACTTTCAAAACTCAAAAAAATCGATTTTAATGGATTTACTTTGAATTAAGATATCTCCGCAACCAGACCTCCTAGAATGTTCTAGTTTTCAGCTATGGATAGCTCTTGAAAAACTAATTAAGCGTTTTGCAAGCGAAAATGACGTCATAGCCTTATTTGCGGAACTGTAGGCATCCAAAGTCATACAAGCCTTCGTAACTCAAAAAAATAACTTTGAATGCAAATATCTCGAAAACTAGACTTTATAAAAGTGTTTGCTTTGGATGTGCTGGTTGCATTTGACAAAACCTTTCTATATATGTACGTTTCAATGGGTTCCAGAGACTTTCGTAAAAAAATGCGTTTTTAGTGATAAGGGGGTAGTCCATGCTTTTTTTCGAAAATCGATTGGAAAAAAAAAAGTTTAGTTTTGAACGGCAATGCAAAGGCCTGACCGTTATCTGTTCAACAACGTTAACCGCAAGCTCTTACGAGCCTTATTTTGGAAGTTATGGCCATATTAAGATTTTTAGTTTTTGGGTTGAAACAAGAAAGATTAACTTTGAATCAAAATTACTCTGCAACCAGAGCCCACACAATGCTCTAGTTTTCAGCAATGGATAGCTCTCCAAAAACTGATTAAGCGGTTAGCAAACCGCAAGGCCTTCCGAGCCTTATTTGTGGAACTGTAGACATCCAAAGTCATGCAAACTTTCAAAACTCAAAAAAATCTATTTTAATGGATTTACTTTGAATTAAGATATCTCCGCAACAAGACCACCTAGAATGTTCTAGTTTTCAGCTATGGATAGCTCTTGAAAAACTAATTAAGCGTTTTGTAAGCGAAAATGACGTCATATCCTTATTTGCGGAACTGTAGGCATCCAAAATCATACAAGCCTTCGTAACTCAAAAAAATATCTTTGAATGCAAATATCTCGAAAACTAGACCTTATAAAAGGGTTTGCTTTGGATGTGCTGGTTGCATTTGACAAAACCTTTCTATATATGTACGTTTCAATGGGTTCCAGAGACTTTCGTAAAAAAATGCGTTTTTAGTGATAAGGGGGTAGTCCATGCTTTTTTTCGAAAATCGATTGGAAAAAAAAAGTTTAGTTTTGAACGGCAATGCAAAGGCCTGACCGTTATCTGTTCAACAACGTTAACCGCAAGCTCTTACGAGCCTTATTTTGGAAGTTATGGCCATATTAAGATTTTTAGTTTTTGGGTTGAAACAAGAAAGATTAACTTTGAATCAAAATTTCTCTGCAACCAGAGCCCACACAATGCTCTAGTTTTCAGCAATGGATTGCTCTCCAAAAACTGATTAAGCGGTTAGCAAACCGCAAGGCCTTCCCAGCCTTATTTGTGGAACTGTAGACATCCAAAGTCATGCAAACTTTCAAAACTCAAAAAAATCGATTTTAATGGATTTACTTTGAATTAAGATATCTCCGCAACCAGACCTCCTAGAATGTTCTAGTTTTCAGCTATGGATAGCTCTTGAAAAACTAATTAAGCGTTTTGCAAGCGAAAATGACGTCATAGCCTTATTTGCGGAACTGTAGGCATCCAAAGTCATACAAGCCTTCGTAACTCAAAAAAATAACTTTGAATGCAAATATCTCGAAAACTAGACCTTATAAAAGGGTTTGCTTTGGATGTGCTGGTTGCATTTGACAAAACCTTTCTATATATGTACGTTTCAATGGGTTCCAGAGACTTTCGTAAAAAAATGCGTTTTTAGTGATAAGGGGGTAGTCCATGCTTTTTTTCGAAAATCGATTGGAAAAAAAAAAGTTTAGTTTTGAACGGCAATGCAAAGGCCTGACCGTTATCTGTTCAACAACGTTAACTGTAACCTCTTACGAGCCTTATTTTGGAAGTTATGGCCATATTAAGATTTTTAGTTTTTGGGTTGAAACAAGAAAGATTAACTTTGAATCAAAATTTCTCTGCAACCAGAGCCCACACAATGCTCTAGTTTTCAGCAATGGATAGCTCTCCAAAAAGTGATTAAGCGGTTAGCAAACCGCAAGGCCTTCCGAGCCTTATTTGTGGAACTGTAGACATCCAAAGTCATGCAAACTTTCAAAACTCAAAAAAATCGATTTTAATGGATTTACTTTGAATTAAGATATCTCCGCAACCAGACCTCCTAGAATGTTCTAGTTTCCAGCTATGGATAGCTCTTGAAAAACATATTAAGCGTTTTGCAAGCGAAAATGACGTCATAGCCTTATTTGCGGAACTGTAGGCATCCAAAGTCATACAAGCCTTCGTAACTCAAAAAAATAACTTTGAATGCAAATATCTCGAAAACTAGACTTTATAAAAGTGTTTGCTTTGGATGTGCTGGTTGCATTTGACAAAACCTTTCTATATATGTACGTTTCAATGGGTTCCAGAGACTTTCGTAAAAAAATGCGTTTTTAGTGATAAGGGGGTAGTCCATGCTTTTTTTCGAAAATCGATTGGAAAAAAAAAAGTTTAGTTTTGAACGGCAATGCAAAGGCCTGACCGTTATCTGTTCAACAACGTTAACCGCAAGCTCTTACGAGCCTTATTTTGGAAGTTATGGCCATATTAAGATTTTTAGTTTTTGGGTTGAAACAAGAAAGATTAACTTTGAATCAAAATTACTCTGCAACCAGAGCCCACACAATGCTCTAGTTTTCAGCAATGGATAGCTCTCCAAAAACTGATTAAGCGGTTAGCAAACCGCAAGGCCTTCCGAGCCTTATTTGTGGAACTGTAGACATCCAAAGTCATGCAAACTTTCAAAACTCAAAAAAATCTATTTTAATGGATTTACTTTGAATTAAGATATCTCCGCAACAAGACCACCTAGAATGTTCTAGTTTTCAGCTATGGATAGCTCTTGAAAAACTAATTAATCGTTTTGTAAGCGAAAATGACGTCATAGCCTTATTTGCGGAACTGTAGGCATCCAAAGTCATGCAAGCCTTCGTAACTCAAAAAAATATCTTTGAATGCAAATATCTCGAAAACTAGACCTTATAAAAGGGTTTGCTTTGGATGTGCTGGTTGCATTTGACAAAACCTTTCTATATATGTACGTTTCAATGGGTTCCAGAGACTTTCGTAAAAAAATGCGTTTTTAGTGATAAGGGGGTAGCCCATGCTTTTTTTCGAAAATCGATTGGAAAAAAAAAAGTTTAGTTTTGAACGGCAATGCAAAGGCCTGACCGTTATCTGTTCAACAACGTTAACCGCAAGCTCTTACGAGCCTTATTTTGGAAGTTATGGCCATATTAAGATTTTTAGTTTTTGGGTTGAAACAAGAAAGATTAACTTTGAATCAAAATTTCTCTGCAACCAGAGCCCACACAATGCTCTAGTTTTCAGCAATGGATTGCTCTCCAAAAACTGATTAAGCGGTTAGCAAACCGCAAGGCCTTCCCAGCCTTATTTGTGGAACTGTAGACATCCAAAGTCATGCAAACTTTCAAAACTCAAAAAAATCGATTTTAATGGATTTACTTTGAATTAAGATATCTCCGCAACCAGACCTCCTAGAATGTTCTAGTTTTCAGCTATGGATAGCTCTTGAAAAACTAATTAAGCGTTTTGCAAGCGAAAATGACGTCATAGCCTTATTTGCGGAACTGTAGGCATCCAAAGTCATACAAGCCTTCGTAACTCAAAAAAATAACTTTGAATGCAAATATCTCGAAAACTAGACTTTATAAAAGTGTTTGCTTTGGATGTGCTGGTTGCATTTGACAAAACCTTTCTATATATGTACGTTTCAATGGGTTCCAGAGACTTTCGTAAAAAAATGCGTTTTTAGTGATAAGGGGGTAGTCCATGCTTTTTTTCGAAAATCGATTGGAAAAAAAAAAGTTTAGTTTTGAACGGCAATGCAAAGGCCTGACCGTTATCTGTTCAACAACGTTAACCGCAAGCTCTTACGAGCCTTATTTTGGAAGTTATGGCCATATTAAGATTTTTAGTTTTTGGGTTGAAACAAGAAAGATTAACTTTGAATCAAAATTACTCTGCAACCAGAGCCCACACAATGCTCTAGTTTTCAGCAATGGATAGCTCTCCAAAAACTGATTAAGCGGTTAGCAAACCGCAAGGCCTTCCGAGCCTTATTTGTGGAACTGTAGACATCCAAAGTCATGCAAACTTTCAAAACTCAAAAAAATCTATTTTAATGGATTTACTTTGAATTAAGATATCTCCGCAACAAGACCACCTAGAATGTTCTAGTTTTCAGCTATGGATAGCTCTTGAAAAACTAATTAATCGTTTTGTAAGCGAAAATGACGTCATAGCCTTATTTGCGGAACTGTAGGCATCCAAAGTCATGCAAGCCTTCGTAACTCAAAAAAATATCTTTGAATGCAAATATCTCGAAAACTAGACCTTATAAAAGGGTTTGCTTTGGATGTGCTGGTTGCATTTGACAAAACCTTTCTATATATGTACGTTTCAATGGGTTCCAGAGACTTTCGTAAAAAAATGCGTTCTTAGTGATAAGGGGGTAGTCCATGCTTTTTTTCGAAAATCGATTGGAAAAAAAAAGTTTAGTTTTGAACGGCAATGCAAAGGCCTGACCGTTATCTGTTCAACAACGTTAACCGCAAGCTCTTACGAGCCTTATTTTGGAAGTTATGGCCATATTAAGATTTTTAGTTTTTGGGTTGAAACAAGAAAGATTAACTTTGAATCAAAATTTCTCTGCAACCAGAGCCCACACAATGCTCTAGTTTTCAGCAATGGATTGCTCTCCAAAAACTGATTAAGCGGTTAGCAAACCGCAAGGCCTTCCCAGCCTTATTTGTGGAACTGTAGACATCCAAAGTCATGCAAACTTTCAAAACTCAAAAAAATCGATTTTAATGGATTTACTTTGAATTAAGATATCTCCGCAACCAGACCTCCTAGAATGTTCTAGTTTTCAGCTATGGATAGCTCTTGAAAAACTAATTAAGCGTTTTGCAAGCGAAAATGACGTCATAGCCTTATTTGCGGAACTGTAGGCATCCAAAGTCATACAAGCCTTCGTAACTCAAAAAAATAACTTTGAATGCAAATATCTCGAAAACTAGACCTTATAAAAGGGTTTGCTTTGGATGTGCTGGTTGCATTTGACAAAACCTTTCTATATATGTACGTTTCAATGGGTTCCAGAGACTTTCGTAAAAAAATGCGTTTTTAGTGATAAGGGGGTAGTCCATGCTTTTTTTCGAAAATCGATTGGAAAAAAAAAAGTTTAGTTTTGAACGGCAATGCAAAGGCCTGACCGTTATCTGTTCAACAACGTTAACTGTAACCTCTTACGAGCCTTATTTTGGAAGTTATGGCCATATTAAGATTTTTAGTTTTTGGGTTGAAACAAGAAAGATTAACTTTGAATCAAAATTTCTCTGCAACCAGAGCCCACACAATGCTCTAGTTTTCAGCAATGGATAGCTCTCCAAAAAGTGATTAAGCGGTTAGCAAACCGCAAGGCCTTCCGAGCCTTATTTGTGGAACTGTAGACATCCAAAGTCATGCAAACTTTCAAAACTCAAAAAAATCGATTTTAATGGATTTACTTTGAATTAAGATATCTCCGCAACCAGACCTCCTAGAATGTTCTAGTTTCCAGCTATGGATAGCTCTTGAAAAACATATTAAGCGTTTTGCAAGCGAAAATGACGTCATAGCCTTATTTGCGGAACTGTAGGCATCCAAAGTCATACAAGCCTTCGTAACTCAAAAAAATAACTTTGAATGCAAATATCTCGAAAACTAGACTTTATAAAAGTGTTTGCTTTGGATGTGCTGGTTGCATTTGACAAAACCTTTCTATATATGTACGTTTCAATGGGTTCCAGAGACTTTCGTAAAAAAATGCGTTTTTAGTGATAAGGGGGTAGTCCATGCTTTTTTTCGAAAATCGATTGGAAAAAAAAAAGTTTAGTTTTGAACGGCAATGCAAAGGCCTGACCGTTATCTGTTCAACAACGTTAACCGCAAGCTCTTACGAGCCTTATTTTGGAAGTTATGGCCATATTAAGATTTTTAGTTTTTGGGTTGAAACAAGAAAGATTAACTTTGAATCAAAATTACTCTGCAACCAGAGCCCACACAATGCTCTAGTTTTCAGCAATGGATAGCTCTCCAAAAACTGATTAAGCGGTTAGCAAACCGCAAGGCCTTCCGAGCCTTATTTGTGGAACTGTAGACATCCAAAGTCATGCAAACTTTCAAAACTCAAAAAAATCTATTTTAATGGATTTACTTTGAATTAAGATATCTCCGCAACAAGACCACCTAGAATGTTCTAGTTTTCAGCTATGGATAGCTCTTGAAAAACTAATTAATCGTTTTGTAAGCGAAAATGACGTCATAGCCTTATTTGCGGAACTGTAGGCATCCAAAGTCATGCAAGCCTTCGTAACTCAAAAAAATATCTTTGAATGCAAATATCTCGAAAACTAGACCTTATAAAAGGGTTTGCTTTGGATGTGCTGGTTGCATTTGACAAAACCTTTCTATATATGTACGTTTCAATGGGTTCCAGAGACTTTCGTAAAAAAATGCGTTTTTAGTGATAAGGGGGTAGCCCATGCTTTTTTTCGAAAATCGATTGGAAAAAAAAAAGTTTAGTTTTGAACGGCAATGCAAAGGCCTGACCGTTATCTGTTCAACAACGTTAACCGCAAGCTCTTACGAGCCTTATTTTGGAAGTTATGGCCATATTAAGATTTTTAGTTTTTGGGTTGAAACAAGAAAGATTAACTTTGAATCAAAATTTCTCTGCAACCAGAGCCCACACAATGCTCTAGTTTTCAGCAATGGATTGCTCTCCAAAAACTGATTAAGCGGTTAGCAAACCGCAAGGCCTTCCCAGCCTTATTTGTGGAACTGTAGACATCCAAAGTCATGCAAACTTTCAAAACTCAAAAAAATCGATTTTAATGGATTTACTTTGAATTAAGATATCTCCGCAACCAGACCTCCTAGAATGTTCTAGTTTTCAGCTATGGATAGCTCTTGAAAAACTAATTAAGCGTTTTGCAAGCGAAAATGACGTCATAGCCTTATTTGCGGAACTGTAGGCATCCAAAGTCATACAAGCCTTCGTAACTCAAAAAAATAACTTTGAATGCAAATATCTCGAAAACTAGACTTTATAAAAGGGTTTGCTTTGGATGTGCTGGTTGCATTTGACAAAACCTTTCTATATATGTACGTTTCAATGGGTTCCAGAGACTTTCGTAAAAAAATGCGTTTTTAGTGATAAGGGGGTAGTCCATGCTTTTTTTCGAAAATCGATTGGAAAAAAAAAAGTTTAGTTTTGAACGGCAATGCAAAGGCCTGACCGTTATCTGTTCAACAACGTTAACTGTAACCTCTTACGAGCCTTATTTTGGAAGTTATGGCCATATTAAGATTTTTAGTTTTTGGGTTGAAACAAGAAAGATTAACTTTGAATCAAAATTTCTCTGCAACCAGAGCCCACACAATGCTCTAGTTTTCAGCAATGGATAGCTCTCCAAAAACTGATTAAGCGGTTAGCAAACTGCAAGGCCTTCCGAGCCTTATTTGTGGAACTGTAGACATCCAAAGTCATGCAAACTTTCAAAACTCAAAAAAATCTATTTTAATGGATTTACTTTGAATTAAGATATCTCCGCAACAAGACCACCTAGAATGTTCTAGTTTTCAGCTATGGATAGCTCTTGAAAAACTAATTAAGCGTTTTGCAAGCGAAAATGACGTCATAGCCTTATTTGCGGAACTGTAGGCATCCAAAGTCATACAAGCCTTCGTAACTCAAAAAAATAACTTTGAATGCAAATATCTCGAAAACTAGACCTTATAAAAGGGTTTGCTTTGGATGTGCTGGTTGCATTTGACAAAACCTTTCTATATATGTACGTTTCAATGGGTTCCAGAGACTTTCGTAAAAAATGCGTTTTTAGTGATAAGGGGGTAACTCCATGCTTTTTTTCGAAAATCGATTGGAAAAAAAAAGTTTAGTTTTGAACGGCAATGCAAAGGCCTGACCGTTATCTGTTCAACAACGTTAACCGCAAGCTCTTACGAGCCTTATTTTGGAAGTTATGGCCATATTAAGATTTTTAGTTTTTGGGTTGAAACAAGAAAGATTAACTTTGAATCAAAATTTCTCTGCAACCAGAGCCCACACAATGCTCTAGTTTTCAGCAATGGATTGCTCTCCAAAAACTGATTAAGCGGTTAGCAAACCGCAAGGCCTTCCCAGCCTTATTTGTGGAACTGTAGACATCCAAAGTCATGCAAACTTTCAAAACTCAAAAAAATCGATTTTAATGGATTTACTTTGAATTAAGATATCTCCGCAACCAGACCTCCTAGAATGTTCTAGTTTTCAGCTATGGATAGCTCTTGAAAAACTAATTAAGCGTTTTGCAAGCGAAAATGACGTCATAGCCTTATTTGCGGAACTGTAGGCATCCAAAGTCATACAAGCCTTCGTAACTCAAAAAAATAACTTTGAATGCAAATATCTCGAAAACTAGACTTTATAAAAGTGTTTGCTTTGGATGTGCTGGTTGCATTTGACAAAACCTTTCTATATATGTACGTTTCAATGGGTTCCAGAGACTTTCGTAAAAAAATGCGTTTTTAGTGATAAGGGGGTAGTCCATGCTTTTTTTCGAAAATCGATTGGAAAAAAAAAAGTTTAGTTTTGAACGGCAATGCAAAGGCCTGACCGTTATCTGTTCAACAACGTTAACCGCAAGCTCTTACGAGCCTTATTTTGGAAGTTATGGCCATATTAAGATTTTTAGTTTTTGGGTTGAAACAAGAAAGATTAACTTTGAATCAAAATTACTCTGCAACCAGAGCCCACACAATGCTCTAGTTTTCAGCAATGGATAGCTCTCCAAAAACTGATTAAGCGGTTAGCAAACCGCAAGGCCTTCCGAGCCTTATTTGTGGAACTGTAGACATCCAAAGTCATGCAAACTTTCAAAACTCAAAAAAATCTATTTTAATGGATTTACTTTGAATTAAGATATCTCCGCAACAAGACCACCTAGAATGTTCTAGTTTTCAGCTATGGATAGCTCTTGAAAAACTAATTAAGCGTTTTGTAAGCGAAAATGACGTCATATCCTTATTTGCGGAACTGTAGGCATCCAAAATCATACAAGCCTTCGTAACTCAAAAAAATATCTTTGAATGCAAATATCTCGAAAACTAGACCTTATAAAAGGGTTTGCTTTGGATGTGCTGGTTGCATTTGACAAAACCTTTCTATATATGTACGTTTCAATGGGTTCCAGAGACTTTCGTAAAAAAATGCGTTTTTAGTGATAAGGGGGTAGTCCATGCTTTTTTTCGAAAATCGATTGGAAAAAAAAAGTTTAGTTTTGAACGGCAATGCAAAGGCCTGACCGTTATCTGTTCAACAACGTTAACCGCAAGCTCTTACGAGCCTTATTTTGGAAGTTATGGCCATATTAAGATTTTTAGTTTTTGGGTTGAAACAAGAAAGATTAACTTTGAATCAAAATTTCTCTGCAACCAGAGCCCACACAATGCTCTAGTTTTCAGCAATGGATTGCTCTCCAAAAACTGATTAAGCGGTTAGCAAACCGCAAGGCCTTCCCAGCCTTATTTGTGGAACTGTAGACATCCAAAGTCATGCAAACTTTCAAAACTCAAAAAAATCGATTTTAATGGATTTACTTTGAATTAAGATATCTCCGCAACCAGACCTCCTAGAATGTTCTAGTTTTCAGCTATGGATAGCTCTTGAAAAACTAATTAAGCGTTTTGCAAGCGAAAATGACGTCATAGCCTTATTTGCGGAACTGTAGGCATCCAAAGTCATACAAGCCTTCGTAACTCAAAAAAATAACTTTGAATGCAAATATCTCGAAAACTAGACCTTATAAAAGGGTTTGCTTTGGATGTGCTGGTTGCATTTGACAAAACCTTTCTATATATGTACGTTTCAATGGGTTCCAGAGACTTTCGTAAAAAATGCGTTTTTAGTGATAAGGGGGTAACTCCATGCTTTTTTTCGAAAATCGATTGGAAAAAAAAAGTTTAGTTTTGAACGGCAATGCAAAGGCCTGACCGTTATCTGTTCAACAACGTTAACCGCAAGCTCTTACGAGCCTTATTTTGGAAGTTATGGCCATATTAAGATTTTTAGTTTTTGGGTTGAAACAAGAAAGATTAACTTTGAATCAAAATTTCTCTGCAACCAGAGCCCACACAATGCTCTAGTTTTCAGCAATGGATTGCTCTCCAAAAACTGATTAAGCGGTTAGCAAACCGCAAGGCCTTCCCAGCCTTATTTGTGGAACTGTAGACATCCAAAGTCATGCAAACTTTCAAAACTCAAAAAAATCGATTTTAATGGATTTACTTTGAATTAAGATATCTCCGCAACCAGACCTCCTAGAATGTTCTAGTTTTCAGCTATGGATAGCTCTTGAAAAACTAATTAAGCGTTTTGCAAGCGAAAATGACGTCATAGCCTTATTTGCGGAACTGTAGGCATCCAAAGTCATACAAGCCTTCGTAACTCAAAAAAATAACTTTGAATGCAAATATCTCGAAAACTAGACTTTATAAAAGTGTTTGCTTTGGATGTGCTGGTTGCATTTGACAAAACCTTTCTATATATGTACGTTTCAATGGGTTCCAGAGACTTTCGTAAAAAAATGCGTTTTTAGTGATAAGGGGGTAGTCCATGCTTTTTTTCGAAAATCGATTGGAAAAAAAAAAGTTTAGTTTTGAACGGCAATGCAAAGGCCTGACCGTTATCTGTTCAACAACGTTAACCGCAAGCTCTTACGAGCCTTATTTTGGAAGTTATGGCCATATTAAGATTTTTAGTTTTTGGGTTGAAACAAGAAAGATTAACTTTGAATCAAAATTACTCTGCAACCAGAGCCCACACAATGCTCTAGTTTTCAGCAATGGATAGCTCTCCAAAAACTGATTAAGCGGTTAGCAAACCGCAAGGCCTTCCGAGCCTTATTTGTGGAACTGTAGACATCCAAAGTCATGCAAACTTTCAAAACTCAAAAAAATCTATTTTAATGGATTTACTTTGAATTAAGATATCTCCGCAACAAGACCACCTAGAATGTTCTAGTTTTCAGCTATGGATAGCTCTTGAAAAACTAATTAAGCGTTTTGTAAGCGAAAATGACGTCATATCCTTATTTGCGGAACTGTAGGCATCCAAAATCATACAAGCCTTCGTAACTCAAAAAAATATCTTTGAATGCAAATATCTCGAAAACTAGACCTTATAAAAGGGTTTGCTTTGGATGTGCTGGTTGCATTTGACAAAACCTTTCTATATATGTACGTTTCAATGGGTTCCAGAGACTTTCGTAAAAAAATGCGTTTTTAGTGATAAGGGGGTAGTCCATGCTTTTTTTCGAAAATCGATTGGAAAAAAAAAGTTTAGTTTTGAACGGCAATGCAAAGGCCTGACCGTTATCTGTTCAACAACGTTAACCGCAAGCTCTTACGAGCCTTATTTTGGAAGTTATGGCCATATTAAGATTTTTAGTTTTTGGGTTGAAACAAGAAAGATTAACTTTGAATCAAAATTTCTCTGCAACCAGAGCCCACACAATGCTCTAGTTTTCAGCAATGGATTGCTCTCCAAAAACTGATTAAGCGGTTAGCAAACCGCAAGGCCTTCCCAGCCTTATTTGTGGAACTGTAGACATCCAAAGTCATGCAAACTTTCAAAACTCAAAAAAATCGATTTTAATGGATTTACTTTGAATTAAGATATCTCCGCAACCAGACCTCCTAGAATGTTCTAGTTTTCAGCTATGGATAGCTCTTGAAAAACTAATTAAGCGTTTTGCAAGCGAAAATGACGTCATAGCCTTATTTGCGGAACTGTAGGCATCCAAAGTCATACAAGCCTTCGTAACTCAAAAAAATAACTTTGAATGCAAATATCTCGAAAACTAGACCTTATAAAAGGGTTTGCTTTGGATGTGCTGGTTGCATTTGACAAAACCTTTCTATATATGTACGTTTCAATGGGTTCCAGAGACTTTCGTAAAAAAATGCGTTTTTAGTGATAAGGGGGTAGTCCATGCTTTTTTTCGAAAATCGATTGGAAAAAAAAAAGTTTAGTTTTGAACGGCAATGCAAAGGCCTGACCGTTATCTGTTCAACAACGTTAACTGTAACCTCTTACGAGCCTTATTTTGGAAGTTATGGCCATATTAAGATTTTTAGTTTTTGGGTTGAAACAAGAAAGATTAACTTTGAATCAAAATTTCTCTGCAACCAGAGCCCACACAATGCTCTAGTTTTCAGCAATGGATAGCTCTCCAAAAAGTGATTAAGCGGTTAGCAAACCGCAAGGCCTTCCGAGCCTTATTTGTGGAACTGTAGACATCCAAAGTCATGCAAACTTTCAAAACTCAAAAAAATCGATTTTAATGGATTTACTTTGAATTAAGATATCTCCGCAACCAGACCTCCTAGAATGTTCTAGTTTTCAGCTATGGATAGCTCTTGAAAAACTAATTAAGCGTTTTGCAAGCGAAAATGACGTCATAGCCTTATTTGCGGAACTGTAGGCATCCAAAGTCATACAAGCCTTCGTAACTCAAAAAAATAACTTTGAATGCAAATATCTCGAAAGCTAGTCCTTATAAAAGGGTTTGCTTTGGATGTGCTGGTTGCATTTGACAAAACCTTTCTATATATGTACGTTTCAATGGGTTCCAGAGACTTTCGTAAAAAAATGCGTTTTTAGTGATAAGGGGGTAGTCCATGCTTTTTTTCGAAAATCGATTGGAAAAAAAAAGTTTAATTTTGAACGGCAATGCAAAGGCCTGACCGTTATCTGTTCAACAACGTTAACCGCAAGCTCTTACGAGCCTTATTTTGGAAGTTATGGCCATATTAAGATTTTTAGTTTTTGGGTTGAAACAAGAAAGATTAACTTTGAATCAAAATTTCTCTGCAACCAGAGCCCACACAATGCTCTAGTTTTCAGCAATGGATAGCTCTCCAAAAAGTGATTAAGCGGTTAGCAAACCGCAAGGCCTTCCGAGCCTTATTTGTGGAACTGTAGACATCCAAAGTCATGCAAACTTTCAAAACTCAAAAAAATCGATTTTAATGGATTTACTTTGAATTAAGATATCTCCGCAACCAGACCTCCTAGAATGTTCTAGTTTTCAGCTATGGATAGCTCTTGAAAAACTAATTAAGCGTTTTGCAAGCGAAAATGACGTCATAGCCTTATTTGCGGAACTGTAGGCATCCAAAGTCATACAAGCCTTCGTAACTCAAAAAAATAACTTTGAATGCAAATATCTCGAAAACTAGACCTTATAAAAGGGTTTGCTTTGGATGTGCTGGTTGCATTTGACAAAACCTTTCTATAAATGTACGTTTCAATGGGTTCCAGAGACTTTTGTAAAAAAATGCGTTTTTAGTGATAACGGGGTAGTCCATGCTTTTTTTCGAAAATCGATTGGAAAAAAAAAGTTTAGTTTTGAACGGCAACGCAAAGGCCTGACCGTTATCTGTTCAACAACGGTAACCACAAGCTCTTACGAGCCTTATTTTGGAAGTTATGGCCATATTAAGATTTTTAGTTTTTGGGTTGAAACAAGAAAGATTAACTTTGAATTAAAATTTCTCTGCAACCAGAGCCCACACAATGCTCTAGTTTTCAGCAATGGATAGCTCTCCAAAAACTGATTAAGCGGTTAGCAAACCGCAAGGCCTTCCGAGCCTTATTTGTGGAACTGTAGACATCCAAAGTCATGCAAACTTTCAAAACTCAAAAAAATCGATTTTAATGGATTTACTTTGAATTAAGATATCTCCGCAACAAGACCTCCTAGAATGTTCTAGTTTTCAGCTATGGATAGCTCTTGAAAAACTAATTAAGCGTTTTGCAAGCGAAAATGACGTCATAGCCTTATTTGCGGAACTGTAGGCATCCAAAGTCATACAAGCCTTCGTAACTCAAAAAAATAACTTTGAATGCAAATATCTCGAAAACTAGACCTTATAAAAGGGTTTGCTTTGGATGTGCTGGTTGCATTTGACAAAACCTTTCTATATATGTACGTTTCAATGGGTTCCAGAGACTTTCGTAAAAAAATGCGTTTTTAGTGATAAGGGGG
Organism: Melangyna quadrimaculata; assembly: GCA_949320155.1. Classification (NCBI taxonomy): domain Eukaryota; kingdom Metazoa; phylum Arthropoda; class Insecta; order Diptera; family Syrphidae; genus Melangyna; species Melangyna quadrimaculata. Next base: position 185,919,862 of record OX439483.1, on the reverse strand, counting down.
TAGTCCATGCTTTTTTTCGAAAATCGATTGGAAAAAAAAGTTTAGTTTTGAACGGCAACGCAAAGGCCTGACCGTTATCTGTTCAACAACGGTAACCACAAGCTCTTACGAGCCTTATTTTGGAAGTTATGGCCATATTAAGATTTTTAGTTTTTGGGTTGAAACAAGAAAGATTAACTTTGAATTAAAATTTCTCTGCAACCAGAGCCCACACAATGCTCTAGTTTTCAGCAATGGATAGCTCTCCAAAAACTGATTAAGCGGTTAGCAAACCGCAAGGCCTTCCGAGCCTTATTTGTGGAACTGTAGACATCCAAAGTCATGCAAACTTTCAAAACTCAAAAAAATCGATTTTAATGGATTTACTTTGAATTAAGATATCTCCGCAACAAGACCTCCTAGAATGTTCTAGTTTTCAGCTATGGATAGCTCTTGAAAAACTAATTAAGCGTTTTGCAAGCGAAAATGACGTCATAGCCTTATTTGCGGAACTGTAGGCATCCAAAGTCATACAAGCCTTCGTAACTCAAAAAAATAACTTTGAATGCAAATATCTCGAAAACTAGACCTTATAAAAGGGTTTGCTTTGGATGTGCTGGTTGCATTTGACAAAACCTTTCTATATATGTACGTTTCAATGGGTTCCAGAGACTTTCGTAAAAAAATGCGTTTTTAGTGATAAGGGGGTAGTCCATGCTTTTTTTCGAAAATCGATTGGAAAAAAAAAAGTTTAGTTTTGAACGGCAATGCAAAGGCCTGACCGTTATCTGTTCAACAACGTTAACCGCAAGCTCTTACGAGCCTTATTTTGGAAGTTATGGCCATATTAAGATTTTTAGTTTTTGGGTTGAAACAAGAAAGATTAACTTTGAATCAAAATTTCTCTGCAACCAGAGCCCACACAATGCTCTAGTTTTCAGCAATGGATAGCTCTCCAAAAACTGATTAAGCGGTTAGCAAACCGCAAGGCCTTCCGAGCCTTATTTGTGGAACTGTAGACATCCAAAGTCATGCAAACTTTCAAAACTCAAAAAAATCGATTTTAATGGATTTACTTTGAATTAAGATATCTCCGCAACCAGACCTCCTAGAATGTTCTAGTTTTCAGCTATGGATAGCTCTTGAAAAACTTATTAAGCGTTTTGCAAGCGAAAATGACGTCATAGCCTTATTTGCGGAACTGTAGGCATCCAAAGTCATACAAGCCTTCGTAACTCAAAAAAATAACTTTGAATGCAAATATCTCGAAAACTAGACTTTATAAAAGGGTTTGCTTTGGATGTGCTGGTTGCATTTGACAAAACCTTTCTATATATGTACGTTTCAATGGGTTCCAGAGACTTTCGTAAAAAAATGCGTTTTTAGTGATAAGGGGGTAGTCCATGCTTTTTTTCGAAAATCGATTGGAAAAAAAAAAGTTTAGTTTTGAACGGCAATGCAAAGGCCTGACCGTTATCTGTTCAACAACGTTAACCGCAAGCTCTTACGAGCCTTATTTTGGAAGTTATGGCCATATTAAGATTTTTAGTTTTTGGGTTGAAACAAGAAAGATTAACTTTGAATCAAAATTACTCTGCAACCAGAGCCCACACAATGCTCTAGTTTTCAGCAATGGATAGCTCTCCAAAAACTGATTAAGCGGTTAGCAAACCGCAAGGCCTTCCGAGCCTTATTTGTGGAACTGTAGACATCCAAAGTCATGCAAACTTTCAAAACTCAAAAAAATCTATTTTAATGGATTTACTTTGAATTAAGATATCTCCGCAACCAGACCTCCTAGAATGTTCTAGTTTTCAGCTATGGATAGCTCTTGAAAAACTAATTAAGCGTTTTGCAAGCGAAAATGACGTCATAGCCTTATTTGCGGAACTGTAGGCATCCAAAGTCATACAAGCCTTCGTAGCTCAAAAAAATAACTTTGAATGCAAATATCTCGAAAACTAGACCTTATAAAAGGGTTTGCTTTGGATGTGCTGGTTGCATTTGACAAAACCTTTCTATATATGTACGTTTCAATGGGTTCCAGAGACTTTCGTAAAAAAATGCGTTTTTAGTGATAAGGGGGTAGTCCATGCTTTTTTTCGAAAATCGATTGGAAAAAAAAAAGTTTAGTTTTGAACGGCAATGCAAAGGCCTGACCGTTATCTGTTCAACAACGTTAACCGCAAGCTCTTACGAGCCTTATTTTGGAAGTTATGGCCATATTAAGATTTTTAGTTTTTGGGTTGAAACAAGAAAGATTAACTTTGAATCAAAATTTCTCTGCAACCAGAGCCCACACAATGCTCTAGTTTTCAGCAATGGATAGCTCTCCAAAAACTGATTAAGCGGTTAGCAAACCGCAAGGCCTTCCGAGCCTTATTTGTGGAACTGTAGACATCCAAAGTCATGCAAACTTTCAAAACTCAAAAAAATCGATTTTAATGGATTTACTTTGAATTAAGATATCTCCGCAACCAGACCTCCTAGAATGTTCTAGTTTTCAGCTATGGATAGCTCTTGAAAAACTTATTAAGCGTTTTGCAAGCGAAAATGACGTCATAGCCTTATTTGCGGAACTGTAGGCATCCAAAGTCATACAAGCCTTCGTAACTCAAAAAAATAACTTTGAATGCAAATATCTCGAAAACTAGACTTTATAAAAGGGTTTGCTTTGGATGTGCTGGTTGCATTTGACAAAACCTTTCTATATATGTACGTTTCAATGGGTTCCAGAGACTTTCGTAAAAAAATGCGTTTTTAGTGATAAGGGGGTAGTCCATGCTTTTTTTCGAAAATCGATTGGAAAAAAAAAAGTTTAGTTTTGAACGGCAATGCAAAGGCCTGACCGTTATCTGTTCAACAACGTTAACCGCAAGCTCTTACGAGCCTTATTTTGGAAGTTATGGCCATATTAAGATTTTTAGTTTTTGGGTTGAAACAAGAAAGATTAACTTTGAATCAAAATTACTCTGCAACCAGAGCCCACACAATGCTCTAGTTTTCAGCAATGGATAGCTCTCCAAAAACTGATTAAGCGGTTAGCAAACCGCAAGGCCTTCCGAGCCTTATTTGTGGAACTGTAGACATCCAAAGTCATGCAAACTTTCAAAACTCAAAAAAATCTATTTTAATGGATTTACTTTGAATTAAGATATCTCCGCAACCAGACCTCCTAGAATGTTCTAGTTTTCAGCTATGGATAGCTCTTGAAAAACTAATTAAGCGTTTTGCAAGCGAAAATGACGTCATAGCCTTATTTGCGGAACTGTAGGCATCCAAAGTCATACAAGCCTTCGTAACTCAAAAAAATAACTTTGAATGCAAATATCTCGAAAACTAGACCTTATAAAAGGGTTTGCTTTGGATGTGCTGGTTGCATTTGACAAAACCTTTCTATATATGTACGTTTCAATGGGTTCCAGAGACTTTCGTAAAAAAATGCGTTTTTAGTGATAAGGGGGTAGTCCATGCTTTTTTTCGAAAATCGATTGGAAAAAAAAAGTTTAGTTTTGAACGGCAATGTAAAGGCCTGACCGTTATCTGTTCAACAACGTTAACCGCAACCTCTTACGAGCCTTATTTTGGAAGTTATGGCCATATTAAGATTTTTAGTTTTTGGGTTGAAACAAGAAAGATTAACTTTGAATCAAAATTTCTCTGCAACCAGAGCCCACACAATGCTCTAGTTTTCAGCAATGGATAGCTCTCCAAAAACTGATTAAGCGGTTAGCAAACCGCAAGGCCTTCCGAGCCTTATTTGTGGAACTGTAGACATCCAAAGTCATGCAAGCTTTCAAAACTCAAAAAAATCGATTTTAATGGATTTACTTTGAATTAAGATATCTCCGCAACCAGACCTCCTAGAATGTTCTAGTTTTCAGCTATGGATAGCTCTTGAAAAACTAATTAAGCGTTTTGCCAGCGAAAATGACGTCATAGCCTTATTTGCGGAACTGTAGGCATCCAAAGTCATACAAGCCTTCGTAACTCAAAAAAATAACTTTGAATGCAAATATCTCGAAAACTAGACCTTATAAAAGGGTTTGCTTTGGATGTGCTGGTTGCATTTGACAAAACCTTTCTATATATGTACGTTTCAATGGGTTCCAGAGACTTTCGTAAAAAAATGCGTTTTTAGTGATAAGGGGGTAGTCCATGCTTTTTTTCGAAAATCGATTGGAAAAAAAAAAGTTTAGTTTTGAAAGGCAATGCAAAGGCCTGACCGTTATCTGTTCAACAACGTTAACCGCAACCTCTTACGAGCCTTATTTTGGAAGTTATGGCCATATTAAGATTTTTAGTTTTTGGGTTGAAACAAGAAAGATTAACTTTGAATTAAAATTTCTCTGCAACCAGAGCCCACACAATGCTCTAGTTTTCAGCAATGGATAGCTCTCCAAAAACTGATTAAGCGGTTAGCAAACCGCAAGGCCTTCCGAGCCTTATTTGTGGAACTGTAGACATCCAAAGTCATGCAAACTTTCAAAACTCAAAAAAATCGATTTTAATGGATTTACTTTGAATTAAGATATCTCCGCAACTAGACCTCCTAGAATGTTCTAGTTTTCAGCTATGGATAGCTCTTGAAAAACTAATTAAGCGTTTTGCAAGCGAAAATGACGCCATAGCCTTATTTGCGGAACTGTAGGCATCCAAAGTCATACAAGCCTTCGTAGCTCAAAAAAATAACTTTGAATGCAAATATCTCGAAAACTAGACCTTATAAAAGGGTTTGCTTTGGATGTGCTGGTTGCATTTGACAAAACCTTTCTATATATGTACGTTTCAATGGGTTCCAGAGACTTTCGTAAAAAAATGCGTTTTTAGTGATAAGGGGGTAGTCCATGCTTTTTTTCGAAAATCGATTGGAAAAAAAAAAGTTTAGTTTTGAACGGCAATGCAAAGGCCTGACCGTTATCTGTTCAACAACGTTAACCGCAAGCTCTTACGAGCCTTATTTTGGAAGTTATGGCCATATTAAGATTTTTAGTTTTTGGGTTGAAACAAGAAAGATTAACTTTGAATTAAAATTTCTCTGCAACCAGAGCCCACACAATGCTCTAGTTTTCAGCAATGGATAGCTCTCCAAAAACTGATTAAGCGGTTAGCAAACCGCAAGGCCTTCCGAGCCTTATTTGTGGAACTGTAGACATCCAAAGTCATGCAAACTTTCAAAACTCAAAAAAATCGATTTTAATGGATTTACTTTGAATTAAGATATCTCCGCAACTAGACCTCCTAGAATGTTCTAGTTTTCAGCTATGGATAGCTCTTGAAAAACTAATTAAGCGTTTTGCAAGCGAAAATGACGCCATAGCCTTATTTGCGGAACTGTAGGCATCCAAAGTCATACAAGCCTTCGTAGCTCAAAAAAATAACTTTGAATGCAAATATCTCGAAAACTAGACCTTATAAAAGGGTTTGCTTTGGATGTGCTGGTTGCATTTGACAAAACCTTTCTATATATGTACGTTTCAATGGGTTCCAGAGACTTTCGTAAAAAAATGCGTTTTTAGTGATAAGGGGGTAGTCCATGCTTTTTTTCGAAAATCGATTGGAAAAAAAAAAGTTTAGTTTTGAACGGCAATGCAAAGGCCTGACCGTTATCTGTTCAACAACGTTAACCGCAAGCTCTTACGAGCCTTATTTTGGAAGTTATGGCCATATTAAGATTTTTAGTTTTTGGGTTGAAACAAGAAAGATTAACTTTGAATTAAAATTTCTCTGCAACCAGAGCCCACACAATGCTCTAGTTTTCAGCAATGGATAGCTCTCCAAAAACTGATTAAGCGGTTAGCAAACCGCAAGGCCTTCCGAGCCTTATTTGTGGAACTGTAGACATCCAAAGTCATGCAAACTTTCAAAACTCAAAAAAATCGATTTTAATGGATTTACTTTGAATTAAGATATCTCCGCAACTAGACCTCCTAGAATGTTCTAGTTTTCAGCTATGGATAGCTCTTGAAAAACTAATTAAGCGTTTTGCAAGCGAAAATGACGCCATAGCCTTATTTGCGGAACTGTAGGCATCCAAATTCATACAAGCCTTCGTAGCTCAAAAAAATAACTTTGAATGCAAATATCTCGAAAACTAGACCTTATAAAAGGGTTTGCTTTGGATGTGCTGGTTGCATTTGACAAAACCTTTCTATATATGTACGTTTCAATGGGTTCCAGAGACTTTCGTAAAAAAATGCGTTTTTAGTGATAAGGGGGTAGTCCATGCTTTTTTTCGAAAATCGATTGGAAAAAAAAAAGTTTAGTTTTGAACGGCAATGCAAAGGCCTGACCGTTATCTGTTCAACAACGTTAACCGCAAGCTCTTACGAGCCTTATTTTGGAAGTTATGGCCATATTAAGATTTTTAGTTTTTGGGTTGAAACAAGAAAGATTAACTTTGAATCAAAATTTCTCTGCAACCAGAGCCCACACAATGCTCTAGTTTTCAGCAATGGATAGCTCTCCAAAAAGTGATTAAGCGGTTAGCAAACCGCAAGGCCTTCCGAGCCTTATTTGTGGAACTGTAGACATCCAAAGTCATGCAAACTTTCAAAACTCAAAAAAATCGATTTTAATGGATTTACTTTGAATTAAGATATCTCCGCAACCAGACCTCCTAGAATGTTCTAGTTTTCAGCTATGGATAGCTCTTGAAAAACTAATTAAGCGTTTTGCAAGCGAAAATGACGTCATAGCCTTATTTGCGGAACTGTAGGCATCCAAAGTCATACAAGCCTTCGTAACTCAAAAAAATAACTTTAAATGCAAATATCTCGAAAACTAGACCTTATAAAAGGGTTTGCTTTGGATGTGCTGGTTGCATTTGACAAAACCTTTCTATATATGTACGTTTCAATGGGTTCCAGAGACTTTCGGAAAAAAATGCGTTTTTAGTGATAAGGGGGTAGTCCATGCTTTTTTTCGAAAATCGATTAGAAAAAAAAAAGTTTAGTTTTGAACGGCAATGCAAAGGCCTGACCGTTATCTGTTCAACAACGTTAACCGCAAGCTCTTACGAGCCTTATTTTGGAAGTTATGGCCATATTAAGATTTTTAGTTTTTGGGTTGAAACAAGAAAGATTAACTTTGAATCAAAATTTCTCTGCAACCAGAGCCCACACAATGCTCTAGTTTTCAGCAATGGATAGCTCTCCAAAAAGTGATTAAGCGGTTAGCAAACCGCAAGGCCTTCCGAGCCTTATTTGTGGAACTGTAGACATCCAAAGTCATGCAAACTTTCAAAACTCAAAAAAATCGATTTTAATGGATTTACTTTGAATTAAGATATCTCCGCAACCAGACCTCCTAGAATGTTCTAGTTTTCAGCTATGGATAGCTCTTGAAAAACTAATTAAGCGTTTTGCAAGCGAAAATGACGTCATAGCCTTATTTGCGGAACTGTAGGCATCCAAAGTCATACAAGCCTTCGTAACTAAAAAAAATAACTTTGAATGCAAATATCTCGAAAACTAGACCTTATAAAAGGGTTTGCTTTGGATGTGCTGGTTGCATTTGACAAAACCTTTCTATATATGTACGTTTCAATGGGTTCCAGAGACTTTCGTAAAAAAATGCGTTTTTAGTGATAAGGGGGTAGTCCATGCTTTTTTTCGAAAATCGATTGGAAAAAAAAAGTTTAGTTTTGAACGGCAATGTAAAGGCCTGACCGTTATCTGTTCAACAACGTTAACCGCAACCTCTTACGAGCCTTATTTTGGAAGTTATGGCCATATTAAGATTTTTAGTTTTTGGGTTGAAACAAGAAAGATTAAATTTGAATCAAAACTTCTCTGCAACCAGAGCCCACACAATGCTCTAGTTTTCAGCAATGGATAGCTCTCCAAAAACTGATTAAGCGGTTAGCAAACCGCAAGGCCTTCCGAGCCTTATTTGTGGAACAGTAGACATCCAAAGTCATGCAAACTTTCAAAACTCAAAAAAATCGATTTTAATGGATTTACTTTGAATTAAGATATCTCCGCAACCAGACCTCCTAGAATGTTCTAGTTTTCAGCTATGGATAGCTCTTGAAAAACTAATTAAGCGTTTTGCAAGCGAAAATGACTTCATAGCCTTATTTGCGGAACTGTAGGCATCCAAAGTCATACAAGCCTTCGTAACTCAAAAAAATAACTTTGAATGCAAATATCTCGAAAACTAGACCTTATAAAAGGGTTTGCTTTGGATGTGCTGGTTGCATTTGACAAAACCTTTCTATAAACGTACGTTTCAATGGGTTCCAGAGACTTTCGTAAAAAAATGCGTTTTTAGTGATAACGGGGTAGTCCATGCTTTTTTTCGAAAATCGATTGGAAAAAAAAAGTTTAGTTTTGAACGGCAATGCAAAGGCCTGACCGTTATCTGTTCAACAACGTTAACCGCAACCTCTTACGAGCCTTATTTTGGAAGTTATGGCCATATTAAGATTTTTAGTTTTTGGGTTGAAACAAGAAAGATTAACTTTGAATCAAAATTTCTCTGCAACCAGAGCCCACACAATGCTCTAGTTTTCAGCAATGGATAGCTCTCCAAAAACTGATTAAGCGGTTAGCAAACCGCAAGGCCTTCCGAGCCTTATTTGTGGAACGGTAGACATCCAAAGTCATGCAAACTTTCAAAACTCAAAAAAATCGATTTTAATGGATTTACTTTGAATTAAGATATCTCCGCAACCAGACCTCCTAGAATGTTCTAGTTTTCAGCTATGGATAGCTCTTGAAAAACTAATTAAGCGTTTTGCCAGCGAAAATGACGTCATAGCCTTATTTGCGGAACTGTAGGCATCCAAAGTCATACAAGCCTTCGTAACTCAAAAAAATAACTTTGAATGCAAATATCTCGAAAACTAGACCTTATAAAAGGGTTTGCTTTGGATGTGCTGGTTGCATTTGACAAAACCTTTCTATATATGTACGTTTCAATGGGTTCCAGAGACTTTCGTAAAAAAATGCGTTTTTAGTGATAAGGGGGTAGTCCATGCTTTTTTTCGAAAATCGATTGGAAAAAAAAAAGTTTAGTTTTGAAAGGCAATGCAAAGGCCTGACCGTTATCTGTTCAACAACGTTAACCGCAACCTCTTACGAGCCTTATTTTGGAAGTTATGGCCATATTAAGATTTTTAGTTTTTGGGTTGAAACAAGAAAGATTAACTTTGAATTAAAATTTCTCTGCAACCAGAGCCCACACAATGCTCTAGTTTTCAGCAATGGATAGCTCTCCAAAAACTGATTAAGCGGTTAGCAAACCGCAAGGCCTTCCGAGCCTTATTTGTGGAACTGTAGACATCCAAAGTCATGCAAACTTTCAAAACTCAAAAAAATCGATTTTAATGGATTTACTTTGAATTAAGATATCTCCGCAACTAGACCTCCTAGAATGTTCTAGTTTTCAGCTATGGATAGCTCTTGAAAAACTAATTAAGCGTTTTGCAAGCGAAAATGACGCCATAGCCTTATTTGCGGAACTGTAGGCATCCAAAGTCATACAAGCCTTCGTAGCTCAAAAAAATAACTTTGAATGCAAATATCTCGAAAACTAGACCTTATAAAAGGGTTTGCTTTGGATGTGCTGGTTGCATTTGACAAAACCTTTCTATATATGTACGTTTCAATGGGTTCCAGAGACTTTCGTAAAAAAATGCGTTTTTAGTGATAAGGGGGTAGTCCATGCTTTTTTTCGAAAATCGATTGGAAAAAAAAAAGTTTAGTTTTGAACGGCAATGCAAAGGCCTGACCGTTATCTGTTCAACAACGTTAACCGCAAGCTCTTACGAGCCTTATTTTGGAAGTTATGGCCATATTAAGATTTTTAGTTTTTGGGTTGAAACAAGAAAGATTAACTTTGAATCAAAATTTCTCTGCAACCAGAGCCCACACAATGCTCTAGTTTTCAGCAATGGATAGCTCTCCAAAAAGTGATTAAGCGGTTAGCAAACCGCAAGGCCTTCCGAGCCTTATTTGTGGAACTGTAGACATCCAAAGTCATGCAAACTTTCAAAACTCAAAAAAATCGATTTTAATGGATTTACTTTGAATTAAGATATCTCCGCAACCAGACCTCCTAGAATGTTCTAGTTTTCAGCTATGGATAGCTCTTGAAAAACTAATTAAGCGTTTTGCAAGCGAAAATGACGTCATAGCCTTATTTGCGGAACTGTAGGCATCCAAAGTCATACAAGCCTTCGTAACTCAAAAAAATAACTTTAAATGCAAATATCTCGAAAACTAGACCTTATAAAAGGGTTTGCTTTGGATGTGCTGGTTGCATTTGACAAAACCTTTCTATATATGTACGTTTCAATGGGTTCCAGAGACTTTCGGAAAAAAATGCGTTTTTAGTGATAAGGGGGTAGTCCATGCTTTTTTTCGAAAATCGATTGGAAAAAAAAAAGTTTAGTTTTGAACGGCAATGCAAAGGCCTGACCGTTATCTGTTCAACAACGTTAACCGCAAGCTCTTACGAGCCTTATTTTGGAAGTTATGGCCATATTAAGATTTTTAGTTTTTGGGTTGAAACAAGAAAGATTAACTTTGAATCAAAATTTCTCTGCAACCAGAGCCCACACAATGCTCTAGTTTTCAGCAATGGATAGCTCTCCAAAAAGTGATTAAGCGGTTAGCAAACCGCAAGGCCTTCCGAGCCTTATTTGTGGAACTGTAGACATCCAAAGTCATGCAAACTTTCAAAACTCAAAAAAATCGATTTTAATGGATTTACTTTGAATTAAGATATCTCCGCAACCAGACCTCCTAGAATGTTCTAGTTTTCAGCTATGGATAGCTCTTGAAAAACTAATTAAGCGTTTTGCAAGCGAAAATGACGTCATAGCCTTATTTGCGGAACTGTAGGCATCCAAAGTCATACAAGCCTTCGTAACTCAAAAAAATAACTTTGAATGCAAATATCTCGAAAACTAGACCTTATAAAAGGGTTTGCTTTGGATGTGCTGGTTGCATTTGACAAAACCTTTCTATATATGTACGTTTCAATGGGTTCCAGAGACTTTCGTAAAAAAATGCGTTTTTAGTGATAAGGGGGTAGTCCATGCTTTTTTTCGAAAATCGATTGGAAAAAAAAAGTTTAGTTTTGAACGGCAATGTAAAGGCCTGACCGTTATCTGTTCAACAACGTTAACCGCAACCTCTTACGAGCCTTATTTTGGAAGTTATGGCCATATTAAGATTTTTAGTTTTTGGGTTGAAACAAGAAAGATTAACTTTGAATCAAAATTTCTCTGCAACCAGAGCCCACACAATGCTCTAGTTTTCAGCAATGGATAGCTCTCCAAAAACTGATTAAGCGGTTAGCAAACCGCAAGGCCTTCCGAGCCTTATTTGTGGAACTGTAGACATCCAAAGTCATGCAAGCTTTCAAAACTCAAAAAAATCGATTTTAATGGATTTACTTTGAATTAAGATATCTCCGCAACCAGACCTCCTAGAATGTTCTAGTTTTCAGCTATGGATAGCTCTTGAAAAACTAATTAAGCGTTTTGCCAGCGAAAATGACGTCATAGCCTTATTTGCGGAACTGTAGGCATCCAAAGTCATACAAGCCTTCGTAACTCAAAAAAATAACTTTGAATGCAAATATCTCGAAAACTAGACCTTATAAAAGGCTTTGCTTTGGATGTGCTGGTTGCATTTGACAAAACCTTTCTATATATGTACGTTTCAATGGGTTCCAGAGACTTTCGTAAAAAAATGCGTTTTTAGTGATAAGGGGGTAGTCCATGCTTTTTTTCGAAAATCGATTGGAAAAAAAAAAGTTTAGTTTTGAAAGGCAATGCAAAGGCCTGACCGTTATCTGTTCAACAACGTTAACCGCAACCTCTTACGAGCCTTATTTTGGAAGTTATGGCCATATTAAGATTTTTAGTTTTTGGGTTGAAACAAGAAAGATTAACTTTGAATTAAAATTTCTCTGCAACCAGAGCCCACACAATGCTCTAGTTTTCAGCAATGGATAGCTCTCCAAAAACTGATTAAGCGGTTAGCAAACCGCAAGGCCTTCCGAGCCTTATTTGTGGAACTGTAGACATCCAAAGTCATGCAAACTTTCAAAACTCAAAAAAATCGATTTTAATGGATTTACTTTGAATTAAGATATCTCCGCAACCAGACCTCCTAGAATGTTCTAGTTTTCAGCTATGGATAGCTCTTGAAAAACTAATTAAGCGTTTTGCAAGCGAAAATGACGTCATAGCCTTATTTGCGGAACTGTAGGCATCCAAAGTCATACAAGCCTTCGTAACTCAAAAAAATAACTTTGAATGCAAATATCTCGAAAACTAGACCTTATAAAAGGGTTTGCTTTGGATGTGCTGGTTGCATTTGACAAAACCTTTCTATATATGTACGTTTCAATGGGTTCCAGAGACTTTCGTAAAAAAATGCGTTTTTAGTGATAAGGGGGTAGTCCATGCTTTTTTTCGAAAATCGATTGGAAAAAAAAAGTTTAGTTTTGAACGGCAATGTAAAGGCCTGACCGTTATCTGTTCAACAACGTTAACCGCAACCTCTTACGAGCCTTATTTTGGAAGTTATGGCCATATTAAGATTTTTAGTTTTTGGGTTGAAACAAGAAAGATTAACTTTGAATCAAAATTTCTCTGCAACCAGAGCCCACACAATGCTCTAGTTTTCAGCAATGGATAGCTCTCCAAAAACTGATTAAGCGGTTAGCAAACCGCAAGGCCTTCCGAGCCTTATTTGTGGAACTGTAGACATCCAAAGTCATGCAAGCTTTCAAAACTCAAAAAAATCGATTTTAATGGATTTACTTTGAATTAAGATATCTCCGCAACCAGACCTCCTAGAATGTTCTAGTTTTCAGCTATGGATAGCTCTTGAAAAACTAATTAAGCGTTTTGCCAGCGAAAATGACGTCATAGCCTTATTTGCGGAACTGTAGGCATCCAAAGTCATACAAGCCTTCGTAACTCAAAAAAATAACTTTGAATGCAAATATCTCGAAAACTAGACCTTATAAAAGGCTTTGCTTTGGATGTGCTGGTTGCATTTGACAAAACCTTTCTATATATGTACGTTTCAATGGGTTCCAGAGACTTTCGTAAAAAAATGCGTTTTTAGTGATAAGGGGGTAGTCCATGCTTTTTTTCGAAAATCGATTGGAAAAAAAAAAGTTTAGTTTTGAAAGGCAATGCAAAGGCCTGACCGTTATCTGTTCAACAACGTTAACCGCAACCTCTTACGAGCCTTATTTTGGAAGTTATGGCCATATTAAGATTTTTAGTTTTTGGGTTGAAACAAGAAAGATTAACTTTGAATTAAAATTTCTCTGCAACCAGAGCCCACACAATGCTCTAGTTTTCAGCAATGGATAGCTCTCCAAAAACTGATTAAGCGGTTAGCAAACCGCAAGGCCTTCCGAGCCTTATTTGTGGAACTGTAGACATCCAAAGTCATGCAAACTTTCAAAACTCAAAAAAATCGATTTTAATGGATTTACTTTGAATTAAGATATCTCCGCAACTAGACCTCCTAGAATGTTCTAGTTTTCAGCTATGGATAGCTCTTGAAAAACTAATTAAGCGTTTTGCAAGCGAAAATGACGCCATAGCCTTATTTGCGGAACTGTAGGCATCCAAAGTCATACAAGCCTTCGTAGCTCAAAAAAATAACTTTGAATGCAAATATCTCGAAAACTAGACCTTATAAAAGGGTTTGCTTTGGATGTGCTGGTTGCATTTGACAAAACCTTTCTATATATGTACGTTTCAATGGGTTCCAGAGACTTTCGTAAAAAAATGCGTTTTTAGTGATAAGGGGGTAGTCCATGCTTTTTTTCGAAAATCGATTGGAAAAAAAAAAGTTTAGTTTTGAACGGCAATGCAAAGGCCTGACCGTTATCTGTTCAACAACGTTAACCGCAAGCTCTTACGAGCCTTATTTTGGAAGTTATGGCCATATTAAGATTTTTAGTTTTTGGGTTGAAACAAGAAAGATTAACTTTGAATTAAAATTTCTCTGCAACCAGAGCCCACACAATGCTCTAGTTTTCAGCAATGGATAGCTCTCCAAAAACTGATTAAGCGGTTAGCAAACCGCAAGGCCTTCCGAGCCTTATTTGTGGAACTGTAGACATCCAAAGTCATGCAAACTTTCAAAACTCAAAAAAATCGATTTTAATGGATTTACTTTGAATTAAGATATCTCCGCAACTAGACCTCCTAGAATGTTCTAGTTTTCAGCTATGGATAGCTCTTGAAAAACTAATTAAGCGTTTTGCAAGCGAAAATGACGCCATAGCCTTATTTGCGGAACTGTAGGCATCCAAAGTCATACAAGCCTTCGTAGCTCAAAAAAATAACTTTGAATGCAAATATCTCGAAAACTAGACCTTATAAAAGGGTTTGCTTTGGATGTGCTGGTTGCATTTGACAAAACCTTTCTATATATGTACGTTTCAATGGGTTCCAGAGACTTTCGTAAAAAAATGCGTTTTTAGTGATAAGGGGGTAGTCCATGCTTTTTTTCGAAAATCGATTGGAAAAAAAAAAGTTTAGTTTTGAACGGCAATGCAAAGGCCTGACCGTTATCTGTTCAACAACGTTAACCGCAAGCTCTTACGAGCCTTATTTTGGAAGTTATGGCCATATTAAGATTTTTAGTTTTTGGGTTGAAACAAGAAAGATTAACTTTGAATTAAAATTTCTCTGCAACCAGAGCCCACACAATGCTCTAGTTTTCAGCAATGGATAGCTCTCCAAAAACTGATTAAGCGGTTAGCAAACCGCAAGGCCTTCCGAGCCTTATTTGTGGAACTGTAGACATCCAAAGTCATGCAAACTTTCAAAACTCAAAAAAATCGATTTTAATGGATTTACTTTGAATTAAGATATCTCCGCAACTAGACCTCCTAGAATGTTCTAGTTTTCAGCTATGGATAGCTCTTGAAAAACTAATTAAGCGTTTTGCAAGCGAAAATGACGCCATAGCCTTATTTGCGGAACTGTAGGCATCCAAAGTCATACAAGCCTTCGTAGCTCAAAAAAATAACTTTGAATGCAAATATCTCGAAAACTAGACCTTATAAAAGGGTTTGCTTTGGATGTGCTGGTTGCATTTGACAAAACCTTTCTATATATGTACGTTTCAATGGGTTCCAGAGACTTTCGTAAAAAAATGCGTTTTTAGTGATAAGGGGGGTAGTCCATGCTTTTTTTCGAAAATCGATTGGAAAAAAAAAAGTTTAGTTTTGAACGGCAATGCAAAGGCCTGACCGTTATCTGTTCAACAACGTTAACCGCAAGCTCTTACGAGCCTTATTTTGGAAGTTATGGCCATATTAAGATTTTTAGTTTTTGGGTTGAAACAAGAAAGATTAACTTTGAATCAAAATTTCTCTGCAACCAGAGCCCACACAATGCTCTAGTTTTCAGCAATGGATAGCTCTCCAAAAAGTGATTAAGCGGTTAGCAAACCGCAAGGCCTTCCGAGCCTTATTTGTGGAACTGTAGACATCCAAAGTCATGCAAACTTTCAAAACTCAAAAAAATCGATTTTAATGGATTTACTTTGAATTAAGATATCTCCGCAACCAGACCTCCTAGAATGTTCTAGTTTTCAGCTATGGATAGCTCTTGAAAAACTAATTAAGCGTTTTGCAAGCGAAAATGACGTCATAGCCTTATTTGCGGAACTGTAGGCATCCAAAGTCATACAAGCCTTCGTAACTCAAAAAAATAACTTTAAATGCAAATATCTCGAAAACTAGACCTTATAAAAGGGTTTGCTTTGGATGTGCTGGTTGCATTTGACAAAACCTTTCTATATATGTACGTTTCAATGGGTTCCAGAGACTTTCGGAAAAAAATGCGTTTTTAGTGATAAGGGGGTAGTCCATGCTTTTTTTCGAAAATCGATTGGAAAAAAAAAAGTTTAGTTTTGAACGGCAATGCAAAGGCCTGACCGTTATCTGTTCAACAACGTTAACCGCAAGCTCTTACGAGCCTTATTTTGGAAGTTATGGCCATATTAAGATTTTTAGTTTTTGGGTTGAAACAAGAAAGATTAACTTTGAATCAAAATTTCTCTGCAACCAGAGCCCACACAATGCTCTAGTTTTCAGCAATGGATAGCTCTCCAAAAAGTGATTAAGCGGTTAGCAAACCGCAAGGCCTTCCGAGCCTTATTTGTGGAACTGTAGACATCCAAAGTCATGCAAACTTTCAAAACTCAAAAAAATCGATTTTAATGGATTTACTTTGAATTAAGATATCTCCGCAACCAGACCTCCTAGAATGTTCTAGTTTTCAGCTATGGATAGCTCTTGAAAAACTAATTAAGCGTTTTGCAAGCGAAAATGACGTCATAGCCTTATTTGCGGAACTGTAGGCATCCAAAGTCATACAAGCCTTCGTAACTAAAAAAAATAACTTTGAATGCAAATATCTCGAAAACTAGACCTTATAAAAGGGTTTGCTTTGGATGTGCTGGTTGCATTTGACAAAACCTTTCTATATATGTACGTTTTCAATGGGTTCCAGAGACTTTCGTAAAAAAATGCGTTTTTAGTGATAAGGGGGTAGTCCATGCTTTTTTTCGAAAATCGATTGGAAAAAAAAAGTTTAGTTTTGAACGGCAATGTAAAGGCCTGACCGTTATCTGTTCAACAACGTTAACCGCAACCTCTTACGAGCCTTATTTTGGAAGTTATGGCCATATTAAGATTTTTAGTTTTTGGGTTGAAACAAGAAAGATTAAATTTGAATCAAAACTTCTCTGCAACCAGAGCCCACACAATGCTCTAGTTTTCAGCAATGGATAGCTCTCCAAAAACTGATTAAGCGGTTAGCAAACCGCAAGGCCTTCCGAGCCTTATTTGTGGAACAGTAGACATCCAAAGTCATGCAAACTTTCAAAACTCAAAAAAATCGATTTTAATGGATTTACTTTGAATTAAGATATCTCCGCAACCAGACCTCCTAGAATGTTCTAGTTTTCAGCTATGGATAGCTCTTGAAAAACTAATTAAGCGTTTTGCAAGCGAAAATGACTTCATAGCCTTATTTGCGGAACTGTAGGCATCCAAAGTCATACAAGCCTTCGTAACTCAAACGTAACTCAAAAAAATAACTTTGAATGCAAATATCTCGAAAACTAGACCTTATAAAAGGGTTTGCTTTGGATGTGCTGGTTGCATTTGACAAAACCTTTCTATATATGTACGTTTCAATGGGTTCCAGAGACTTTCGTAAAAAAATGCGTTTTTAGTGATAAGGGGGTAGTCCATGCTTTGTTTCGAAAATCGATTGTAAAAAAAAAAGTTTAGTTTTGAACGGCAATGCAAAGGCCTGACCGTTATCTGTTCAACAACGTTAACTGCAACCTCTTACGAGCCTTATTTTGGAAGTTATGGCCATATTAAGATTTTTAGTTTTTGGGTTGAAACAAGAAAGATTAACTTTGACTCAAAATGTCTCTGCAACCAGAGCCCACACAATGCTCTAGTTTTCAGCAATGGATAGCTCTCCAAAAACTGATTAAGCGGTTAGCAAACCGCAAGGCCTTCCGAGCCTTATTTGTGGAACTGTAGACATCCAAAGTCATGCAAACTTTCAAAACTCAAAAAAATCGATTTTAATGGATTTACTTTGAATTAAGATATCTCCGCAACAAGACCTCCTAGAATGTTCTAGTTTTCAGCTATGGATAGCTCTTGAAAAACTAATTAAGCGTTTTGCAAGCGAAAATGACGTCATAGCCTTATTTGCGGAACTGTAGGCATCCAAAGTCATACAAGCCTTCGTAACTCAAAAAAATAACTTTGAATGCAAATATCTCGAAAACTAGACCTTATAAAAGGGTTTGCTTTGGATGTGCTGGTTGCATTTGACAAAACCTTTCTATATATGTACGTTTCAATGGGTTCCAGAGACTTTCGTAAAAAAATACGTTTTTAGTGATAAGGGGGTAGGTAGTCCATGCTTTTTTTCGAAAATCGATTGTAAAAAAAAAGTTTAGTTTTGAACGGCAATGCAAAGGCCTGACCGTTATCTGTTCAACAACGTTAACCGCAAGCTCTTACGAGCCTTATTTTTGAAGTTATGGCCATATTAAGATTTTTAGTTTTTGGGTTGAAACAAGAAAGATTAACTTTGATTCAATATTTCTCTGCAACCAGAGCCCACACAATGCTCTAGTTTTCAGCAATGGATAGCTCTCCAAAAACTGATTAAGCGGTTAGCAAACCGCAAGGCCTTCCGAGCCTTATTTGTGGAACTGTAGACATCCAAAGTCATGCAAACTTTCAAAACTCAAAAAAATCGATTCTAATGGATTTACTTTGAATTAAGATATCTCCGCAACCAGACCTCCTAGAATGTTCTAGTTTTCAGCTATGGATAGCTCTTGAAAAACTAATTAAGCGTTTTGCAAGCGAAAATGACGTCATAGCCTTATTTGCGGAACTGTAGGCATCCAAAGTCATACAAGCCTTCGTAACTCAAAAAAATAACTTTGAATGCAAATATCTCGAAAACTAGACCTTATAAAAGGGTTTGCTTTGGATGTGCTGGTTGCATTTGACAAAACCTTTCTATATATGTACGTTTCAATGGGTTCCAGAGACTTTCGTAAAAAAATACGTTTTTAGTGATAAGGGGGTAGGTAGTCCATGCTTTTTTTCGAAAATCGATTGTAAAAAAAAAGTTTAGTTTTGAACGGCAATGCAAAGGCCTGACCGTTATCTGTTCAACAACGTTAACCGCAAGCTCTTACGAGCCTTATTTTTGAAGTTATGGGCATATTAAGATTTTTAGTTTTTGGGTTGAAACAAGAAAGATTAACTTTGATTCAATATTTCTCTGCAACCAGAGCCCACACAATGCTCTAGTTTTCAGCAATGGATAGCTCTCCAAAAACTGATTAAGCGGTTAGCAAACCGCAAGGCCTTCCGAGCCTTATTTGTGGAACTGTAGACATCCAAAGTCATGCAAACTTTCAAAACTCAAAAAAATCGATTCTAATGGATTTACTTTGAATTAAGATATCTCCGCAACCAGACCTCATAGAAAGTTCTAGTTTTCAGCTATAGATAGCTCTTGAAAAATTAACTAAGCGTTTTGCAAGCGAAATGACGTCATAGCCTTATTTGCGGAACTGTAGGCATCCAAAGTCATACAAGCCTTCGTAACTCAAAAAAATAACTTTGAATGCAAATATCTCGAAAACTAGACCTTATAAAAGGGTTTGCTTTGGATGTGCTGGTTGCATTTGACAAAACCTTTCTATATATGTACGTTTCAATGGGTTCCAGAGACTTTCGTAAAAAAATGCGTTTTTAGTGATAAGGGGGTAGTCCATGCTTTGTTTCGAAAATCGATTGTAAAAAAAAAAGTTTAGTTTTGAACGACAATGCAAAGGCCTGACCGTTATCTGTTCAACAACGTTAACCGCAACCTCTTACGAGCCTTATTTTGGAAGTTATGGCCATATTAAGATTTTTAGTTTTTGGGTTGAAACAAGAAAGATTAACTTTGATTCAATATTTCTCTGCAACCAGAGCCCACACAATGCTCTAGTTTTCAGCAATGGATAGCTCTCCAAAAACTGATTAAGCGGTTAGCAAACCGCAAGGCCTTCCGAGCCTTATTTGTGGAACTGTAGACATCCAAAGTCATGCAAACTTTCAAAACTCAAAAAAATCGATTCTAATGGATTTACTTTGAATTAAGATATCTCCGCAACCAGACCTCCTAGAATGTTCTAGTTTTCAGCTATGGATAGCTCTTGAAAAACTAATTAAGCGTTTTGCAAGCGAAAATGATGTCATAGCCTTATTTGCGGAACTGTAGGCATCCAAAGTCATACAAGCCTTCGTAACTCAAAAAAATAACTTTGAATGCAAATATCTCGAAAACTAGACCTTATAAAAGGGTTTGCTTTGGATGTGCTGGTTGCATTTGAGAAAACCTTTCTATATATGTACGTTTCAATGGGTTCCAGAGACTTTCGTAAAAAAATGCGTTTTTAGTGATAAGGGGGTAGGTAGTCCATGCTTTTTTTCGAAAATCGATTGGAAAAAAAAAAGTTTAGTTTTGAACGGCAATGCAAAGGCCTGACCGTTATCTGTTCAACAACGTTAACTGCAACCTCTTACGAGCCTTATTTTGGAAGTTATGGCCATATTAAGATTTTTAGTTTTTGGGTTGAAACAAGAAAGATTAACTTTGACTCAAAATGTCTCTGCAACCAGAGCCCACACAATGCTCTAGTTTTCAGCAATGGATAGCTCTCCAAAAACTGATTAAGCGGTTAGCAAACCGCAAGGCCTTCCGAGCCTTATTTGTGGAACTGTAGACATCCAAAGTCATGCAAACTTTCAAAACTCAAAAAAATCGATTTTAATGGATTTACTTTGAATTAAGATATCTCCGCAACAAGACCTCCTAGAATGTTCTAGTTTTCAGCTATGGATAGCTCTTGAAAAACTAATTAAGCGTTTTGCAAGCGAAAATGACGTCATAGCCTTATTTGCGGAACTGTAGGCATCCAAAGTCATACAAGCCTTCGTAACTCAAAAAAATAACTTTGAATGCAAATATCTCGAAAACTAGACCTTATAAAAGGGTTTGCTTTGGATGTGCTGGTTGCATTTGACAAAACCTTTCTATATATGTACGTTTCAATGGGTTCCAGAGACTTTCGTAAAAAAATACGTTTTTAGTGATAAGGGGGTAGGTAGTCCATGCTTTTTTTCGAAAATCGATTGTAAAAAAAAAGTTTAGTTTTGAACGGCAATGCAAAGGCCTGACCGTTATCTGTTCAACAACGTTAACCGCAAGCTCTTACGAGCCTTATTTTTGAAGTTATGGCCATATTAAGATTTTTAGTTTTTGGGTTGAAACAAGAAAGATTAACTTTGATTCAATATTTCTCTGCAACCAGAGCCCACACAATGCTCTAGTTTTCAGCAATGGATAGCTCTCCAAAAACTGATTAAGCGGTTAGCAAACCGCAAGGCCTTCCGAGCCTTATTTGTGGAACTGTAGACATCCAAAGTCATGCAAACTTTCAAAACTCAAAAAAATCGATTCTAATGGATTTACTTTGAATTAAGATATCTCCGCAACCAGACCTCCTAGAATGTTCTAGTTTTCAGCTATGGATAGCTCTTGAAAAACTAATTAAGCGTTTTGCAAGCGAAAATGACGTCATAGCCTTATTTGCGGAACTGTAGGCATCCAAAGTCATACAAGCCTTCGTAACTCAAAAAAATAACTTTGAATGCAAATATCTCGAAAACTAGACCTTATAAAAGGGTTTGCTTTGGATGTGCTGGTTGCATTTGACAAAACCTTTCTATATATGTACGTTTCAATGGGTTCCAGAGACTTTCGTAAAAAAATGCGTTTTTAGTGATAAGGGGGTAGTCCATGCTTTTTTTCGAAAATCGATTGAAAAAAAAAAAGTTTAGTTTTGAACGGCAATGCAAAGGCCTGACCGTTATCTGTTCAACAACGTTAACTGCAACCTCTTACGAGCCTTATTTTGGAAGTTATGGCCATATTAAGATTTTTAGTTTTTGGGTTGAAACAAGAAAGATTAACTTTGAATCAAAATTTCGCTGCAACCAGAGCCCACACAATGCTCTAGTTTTCAGCAATGGATAGCTCTCCAAAAACTGATTAAGCGGTTAGCAAACCGCAAGGCCTTCCGAGCCTTATTTGTGGAACTGTAGACATCCAAAGTCATGCAAACTTTCAAAACTCAAAAAAATCGATTCTAATGGATTTACTTTGAATTAAGATATCTCCGCAACCAGACCTCATAGAAAGTTCTAGTTTTCAGCTATAGATAGCTCTTGAAAAATTAACTAAGCGTTTTGCAAGCGAAAATGACGTCATAGCCTTATTTGCGGAACTGTAGGCATCCAAAGTCATACAAGCCTTCGTAACTCAAAAAAATAACTTTGAATGCAAATATCTCGAAAACTAGATCTTATAAAAGGGTTTGCTTTGGATGTGCTGGTTGCATTTGACAAAACCTTTCTATATATGTACGTTTCAATGGGTTCCAGAGACTTTCGTAAAAAAATGCGTTTTTAGTGATAAGGGGGTAGTCCATGCTTTGTTTCGAAAATCGATTGGAAAAAAAAAGTTTAGTTTTGAACGGCAATGCAAAGGCCTGACCGTTATCTGTTCAACAACGTTAACTGCAACCTCTTACGAGCCTTATTTTGGAAGTTATGGCCATATTAAGATTTTTAGTTTTTGGGTTGAAACAAGAAAGATTAACTTTGAATCAAAATTTCGCTGCAACCAGAGCCCACACAATGCTCTAGTTTTCAGCAATGGATAGCTCTCCAAAAACTGATTAAGCGGTTAGCAAACCGCAAGGCCTTCCGAGCCTTATTTGTGGAACTGTAGACATCCAAAGTCATGCAAACTTTCAAAACTCAAAAAAATCGATTCTAATGGATTTACTTTGAATTAAGATATCTCCGCAACCAGACCTCATAGAAAGTTCTAATTTTCAGCTATAGATAGCTCTTGAAAAACTAACTAAGCGTTTTGCAAGCGAAAATGACGTCATAGCCTTATTTGCGGAACTGTAGGCATCCAAATTCATACAAGCCTTCGTAACTCAAAAAAATAACTTTGAATGCAAATATCTCGAAAACTAGACCTTATAAAAGGGTTTGCTTTGGATGAGCTGGTTGCATTTGACAAAACCTTTCTATATATGTACGTTTCAATGGGTTCCAGAGACTTTAGTAAAAAAATGCGTTTTTAGTGATAAGGGGGTAGTCCATGCTTTTTTTCGAAAATCGATTGAAAAAAAAAAAGTTTAGTTTTGAACGGCAATTTAAAGGCCTGACCGTTATCTGTTCAACAACGTTAACTGCAACCTCTTACGAGCCTTATTTTGGAAGTTATGGCCATATTAAGATTTTTAGTTTTTGGGTTGAAACAAGAAAGATTAACTTTGAATCAAAATTTCGCTGCAACCAGAGCCCACACAATGCTCTAGTTTTCAGCAATGGATACCTCTCCAAAAACTGATTAAGCGGTTAGCAAACCGCAAGGCCTTCCGAGCCTTATTTGTGGAACTGTAGACATCCAAAGTCATGCAAACTTTCAAAACTCAAAAAAATCGATTCTAATGGATTTACTTTGAATTAAGATATCTCCGCAACCAGACCTCATAGAAAGTTCTAGTTTTCAGCTATAGGTAGCTCTTGAAAAACTAACTAAGCGTTTTGCAAGCGAAAATGACGTCATAGCCTTATTTGCGGAACTGTAGGCATCCAAAGTCATACAAGCCTTCGTAACTCAAAAAAATAACTTTGAATGCAAATATCTCGAAAACTAGACCTTATAAAAGGGTTTGCATTGGATGTGCTGGTTGCATTTGACAAAACCTTTCTATATATGTACGTTTCAATGGGTTCCAGAGACTTTCGTAAAAAAATGCGTTTTTAGTGATAAGGGGGTAGGTAGTCCATGCTTTTTTTCGAAAATCGATTGTAAAAAAAAAAGTTTAGTTTTGAACGGCAATGCAAAGGCCTGACCGTTATCTGTTCAACAACGTTAACCGCAAGCTCTTACGAGCCTTATTTTGGAAGTTATGGCCATATTAAGATTTTTAGTTTTTGGGTTGAAACAAGAAAGATTAACTTTGATTCAATATTTCTCTGCAACCAGAGCCCACACAATGCTCTAGTTTTCAGCAATGGATAGCTCTCCAAAAACTGATTAAGCGGTTAGCAAACCGCAAGGCCTTCCGAGCCTTATTTGTGGAACTGTAGACATCCAAAGTCATGCAAACTTTCAAAACAAAAAAAAATCGATTCTAATGGATTTACTTTGAATTAAGATATCTCCGCAACCAGACCTCCTAGAATGTTCTAGTTTTCAGCTATGGATAGCTCTTGAAAAACTAATTAAGCGTTTTGCAAGCGAAAATGACGTCATAGCCTTATTTGCGGAACTGTAGGCATCCAAAGTCATACAAGCCTTCGTAACTCAAAAAAATAACTTTGAATGCAAATATCTCGAAAACTAGACCTTATAAAAGGGTTTGCTTTGAATGTGCTGTTTGCATTTGACAAAACCTTTCTATATATGTACGTTTCAATGGGTTCCAGAGACTTTCGTAAAAAAATGCGTTTTTAGTGATGAGGGGGTAGTCCATGCTTTGTTTCGAAAATCGATTGGAAAAAAAAAAAAAGTTTAGTTTTGAACGGCAATGCAAAGGCCTGACCGTTATCTGTTCAACAACGTTAACTGCAACCTTTTACGAGCCTTATTTTGGAAGTTATGGCCATATTAAGATTTTTAGTTTTTGGGTTGAAACAAGAAAGATTAACTTTGAATCAAAATTTCTCTGCAACCAGAGCCCACACAATGCTCTAGTTTTCAGCAATGGATAGCTCTCCAAAAACTGATTAAGCGGTTAGCAAACCGCAAGGCTTTCCGAGCCTTATTTGTGGAACTGTAGACATCCAAAGTCATGCAAACTTTCAAAACTCAAGAAAATCGATTTTAATGGATTTACTTTGAATTAAGATATCTCCGCAACAAGACCACCTAGAATGTTCTAGTTTTCAGCTATGGATAGCTCTTGAAAAACTAATTAAGCGTTTTGCAAGCGAAAATGACGTCATAGCCTTATTTGCGGAACTGTAGGCATCCAAAGTCATACAAGCCTTCGTAACTCAAAAAAATAACTTTGAATGCAAATATCTCGAAAACTAGACCTTATAAAAGGGTTTGCTTTGGATGAGCTGGTTGCATTTGACAAAACCTTTCTATATATGTACGTTTCAATGGGTTCCAGAGACTTTAGTAAAAAAATGCGTTTTTAGTGATAAGGGGGTAGTCCATGCTTTTTTTCGAAAATCGATTGAAAAAAAAAAAGTTTAGTTTTGAACGGCAATGCAAAGGCCTGACCGTTATCTGTTCAACAACGTTAACTGCAACCTCTTACGAGCCTTATTTTGGAAGTTATGGCCATATTAAGATTTTTAGTTTTTGGGTTGAAACAAGAAAGATTAACTTTGAATCAAAATTTCGCTGCAACCAGAGCCCACACAATGCTCTAGTTTTCAGCAATGGATAGCTCTCCAAAAACTGATTAAGCGGTTAGCAAACCGCAAGGCCTTCCGAGCCTTATTTGTGGAACTGTAGACATCCAAAGTCATGCAAACTTTCAAAACTCAAAAAAATCGATTTAAATGGATTTACTTTGAATTAAGATATCTCCGCAACCAGACCTCCTAGAATGTTCTAGTTTTCAGCTATGGATAGCTCTTGAAAAACTAATTAAGCGTTTTGCAAGCGAAAATGACGTCATAGCCTTATTTGCGGAACTGTAGGCATCCAAAGTCATACAAGCCTTCGTAACTCAAAAAAATAACTTTGAATGCAAATATCTCGAAAGCTAGACCTTATAAAAGGGTTTGCTTTGGATGTGCTGGTTGCATTTGACAAAACCTTTCTATATATGTACGTTTCAATGGGTTCCAGAGACTTTCGTAAAAAAATGCGTTTTGAGTGATAAGGGGGTAGTCCATGCTTTTTTTCGAAAATCGATTGGAAAAAAAAAGTTTAGTTTTGAACGGCAATGCAAAGGCCTGACCGTTATCTGTTCAACAACGTTAACCGCAACCTCTTACGAGCCCTATTTTGGAAGTTATGACCATATTAAGATTTTTAGTTTTTGGGTTGAAACAAGAAAGATTAACTTTGAATCAAAATTTCTCTGCAACCGGAGCCCACACAATGCTCTAGTTTTCAGCAATGGATAGCTCTCCAAAAACTGATTAAGCGGTTCGCAAACCGCAAGGCCTTCCGAGCCTTATTTGTGGAACTGTAGACATCCAAAGTCATGCAAACTTTCAAAACTCAAAAAAATCGATTTTAATGGATTTACTTTGAATTAAGATATCTCCGCAACAAGACCACCTAGAATGTTCTAGTTTTCAGGTATGGATAGCTCTTGAAAAACTTATTAAGCGTTTTGCAAGCGAAAATGACGTCATAGCCTTATTTGCGGAACTGTAGGCATCCAAAGTCATACAAGCCTTCGTAACTCAAAAAAATAACTTTGAATGCAAATATCTCGAAAACTAGACCTTATAAAAGGGTTTGCTTTGGATGTGCTGGTTGCATTTGACAAAACCTTTCTATATATGTACGTTTCAATGGGTTCCAGAGACTTTCGTAAAAAAATGCGTTTTTAGTGATAAGGGGGTAGGTAGTCCATGCTTTTTTTCGAAAATCAATTGGAAAAAAAAAAGTTTAGTTTTGAACGGCAATGCAAAGGCCTGACCGTTATCTGTTCAACAACGTTAACCGCAAGCTCTTACGAGCCTTATTTTGGAAGTTATGGCCATATTAAGATTTTTAGTTTTTGGGTTGAAACAAGAAAGAATAACTTTGAATCAAAATTTCTCCGCAACCAGAGCCCACACAATGCTCTAGTTTTCAGCAATGGATA
This sequence comes from Melangyna quadrimaculata, assembly GCA_949320155.1. Classification (NCBI taxonomy): domain Eukaryota; kingdom Metazoa; phylum Arthropoda; class Insecta; order Diptera; family Syrphidae; genus Melangyna; species Melangyna quadrimaculata. The sequence continues at coordinate 185,893,412 of OX439483.1, read as the reverse complement.
GCTCTCCAAAAACTGATTTAAGCGGTTAGAAAACCGCAAGGCCTTCCGGGCCTTATTTGTGGAACTGTAGACATCCAAAGTCATGCAAACTTTCAAAACTCAAAAAAATCGATTTTAATGGATTTACTTTGAATTAAGATATCTCCGCAACCAGACCTCCTAGAATGTTCTAGTTTTCAGTTATGCGAAAATGACGTCATAGCCTTATTTGCGGAACTGTAGGCATCCAAAGTCATACAAGCCTTCGTAACTCAAAAAAATAACTTTGAATGCAAATATCTCGAAAACTAGACCTTATAAAAGGGTTTGCTTTGGATGAGCTGGTTGCATTTGACAAAACCTTTCTATATATGTACGTTTCAATGGGTTCCAGAGACTTTAGTAAAAAAATGCGTTTTTAGTGATAAGGGGGTAGTCCATGCTTTTTTTCGAAAATCGATTGAAAAAAAAAAAGTTTAGTTTTGAACGGCAATGCAAAGGCCTGACCGTTATCTGTTCAACAACGTTAACTGCAACCTCTTACGAGCCTTATTTTGGAAGTTATGGCCATATTAAGATTTTTAGTTTTTGGGTTGAAACAAGAAAGATTAACTTTGAATCAAAATTTCGCTGCAACCAGAGCCCACACAATGCTCTAGTTTTCAGCAATGGATAGCTCTCCAAAAACTGATTAAGCGGTTAGCAAACCGCAAGGCCTTCCGAGCCTTATTTGTGGAACTGTAGACATCCAAAGTCATGCAAACTTTCAAAACAAAAAAAAATCGATTCTAATGGATTTACTTTGAATTAAGATATCTCCGCAACCAGACCTCCTAGAATGTTCTAGTTTTCAGCTATGGATAGCTCTTGAAAAACTAATTAAGCGTTTTGCAAGCGAAAATGACGTCATAGCCTTATTTGCGGAACTGTAGGCATCCAAAGTCATACAAGCCTTCGTAACTCAAAAAAATAACTTTGAATGCAAATATCTCGAAAACTAGACCTTATAAAAGGGTTTGCTTTGAATGTGCTGTTTGCATTTGACAAAACCTTTCTATATATGTACGTTTCAATGGGTTCCAGAGACTTTCGTAAAAAAATGCGTTTTTAATGATAAGGGGGTAGTCCATGCTTTGTTTCGAAAATCGATTGGAAAAAAAAAAAAAGTTTAGTTTTGAACGGCAATGCAAAGGCCTGACCGTTATCTGTTCAACAACGTTAACTGCAACCTTTTACGAGCCTTATTTTGGAAGTTATGGCCATATTAAGATTTTTAGTTTTTGGGTTGAAACAAGAAAGATTAACTTTGAATCAAAATTTCTCTGCAACCAGAGCCCACACAATGCTCTAGTTTTCAGCAATGGATAGCTCTCCAAAAACTGATTAAGCGGTTAGCAAACCGCAAGGCTTTCCGAGCCTTATTTGTGGAACTGTAGACATCCAAAGTCATGCAAACTTTCAAAACTCAAGAAAATCGATTTTAATGGATTTACTTTGAATTAAGATATCTCCGCAACAAGACCACCTAGAATGTTCTAGTTTTCAGCTATGGATAGCTCTTGAAAAACTAATTAAGCGTTTTGCAAGCGAAAATGACGTCATAGCCTTATTTGCGGAACTGTAGGCATCCAAAGTCATACAAGCCTTCGTAACTCAAAAAAATAACTTTGAATGCAAATATCTCGAAAACTAGACCTTATAAAAGGGTTTGCTTTGGATGAGCTGGTTGCATTTGACAAAACCTTTCTATATATGTACGTTTCAATGGGTTCCAGAGACTTTAGTAAAAAAATGCGTTTTTAGTGATAAGGGGGTAGTCCATGCTTTTTTTCGAAAATCGATTGAAAAAAAAAAAGTTTAGTTTTGAACGGCAATGCAAAGGCCTGACCGTTATCTGTTCAACAACGTTAACTGCAACCTCTTACGAGCCTTATTTTGGAAGTTATGGCCATATTAAGATTTTTAGTTTTTGGGTTGAAACAAGAAAGATTAACTTTGAATCAAAATTTCGCTGCAACCAGAGCCCACACAATGCTCTAGTTTTCAGCAATGGATAGCTCTCCAAAAACTGATTAAGCGGTTAGCAAACCGCAAGGCCTTCCGAGCCTTATTTGTGGAACTGTAGACATCCAAAGTCATGCAAACTTTCAAAACTCAAAAAAATCGATTCTAATGGATTTACTTTGAATTAAGATATCTCCGCAACCAGACCTCATAGAAAGTTCTAATTTTCAGCTATAGATAGCTCTTGAAAAACTAACTAAGCGTTTTGCAAGCGAAAATGACGTCATAGCCTTATTTGCGGAACTGTAGGCATCCAAAGTCATACAAGCCTTCGTAACTCAAAAAAATAACTTTGAATGCAAATATCTCGAAAACTAGACCTTATAAAAGGGTTTGCTTTGGATGAGCTGGTTGCATTTGACAAAACCTTTCTATATATGTACGTTTCAATGGGTTCCAGAGACTTTAGTAAAAAAATGCGTTTTTAGTGATAAGGGGGTAGTCCATGCTTTTTTTCGAAAATCGATTGAAAAAAAAAAAGTTTAGTTTTGAACGGCAATTTAAAGGCATGACCGTTATCTGTTCAACAACGTTAACTGCAACCTCTTACGAGCCTTATTTTGGAAGTTATGGCCATATTAAGATTTTTAGTTTTTGGGTTGAAACAAGAAAGATTAACTTTGAATCAAAATTTCGCTGCAACCAGAGCCCACACAATGCTCTAGTTTTCAGCAATGGATACCTCTCCAAAAACTGATTAAGCGGTTAGCAAACCGCAAGGCCTTCCGAGCCTTATTTGTGGAACTGTAGACATCCAAAGTCATGCAAACTTTCAAAACTCAAAAAAATCGATTTTAATGGATTTACTTTGAATTAAGATATCTCCGCAACCAGACCTCCTAGAATGTTCTAGTTTTCAGCTATGGATAGCTCTTGAAAAACTAATTAAGCGTTTTGCAAGCGAAAATGACGTCATAGCCTTATTTGCGGAACTGTAGGCATCCAAAGTCATACAAGCCTTCGTAACTCAAAAAAATAACTTTGAATGCAAATATCTCGAAAGCTAGACCTTATAAAAGGGTTTGCTTTGGATGTGCTGGTTGCATTTGACAAAACCTTTCTATATATGTACGTTTCAATGGGTTCCAGAGACTTTCGTAAAAAAATGCGTTTTGAGTGATAAGGGGGTAGTCCATGCTTTTTTTCGAAAATCGATTGGAAAAAAAAAGTTTAGTTTTGAACGGCAATGCAAAGGCCTGACCGTTATCTGTTCAACAACGTTAACCGCAACCTCTTACGAGCCTTATTTTGGAAGTTATGACCATATTAAGATTTTTAGTTTTTGGGTTGAAACAAGAAAGATTAACTTTGAATCAAAATTTCTCTGCAACCGGAGCCCACACAATGCTCTAGTTTTCAGCAATGGATAGCTCTCCAAAAACTGATTAAGCGGTTCGCAAACCGCAAGGCCTTCCGAGCCTTATTTGTGGAACTGTAGACATCCAAAGTCATGCAAACTTTCAAAACTCAAAAAAATCGATTTTAATGGATTTACTTTGAATTAAGATATCTCCGCAACAAGACCACCTAGAATGTTCTAGTTTTCAGGTATGGATAGCTCTTGAAAAACTTATTAAGCGTTTTGCAAGCGAAAATGACGTCATAGCCTTATTTGCGGAACTGTAGGCATCCAAAGTCATACAAGCCTTCGTAACTCAAAAAAATAACTTTGAATGCAAATATCTCGAAAACTAGACCTTATAAAAGGGTTTGCTTTGGATGTGCTGGTTGCATTTGACAAAACCTTTCTATATATGTACGTTTCAATGGGTTCCAGAGACTTTCGTAAAAAAATGCGTTTTTAGTGATAAGGGGGTAGGTAGTCCATGCTTTTTTTCGAAAATCAATTGGAAAAAAAAAAGTTTAGTTTTGAACGGCAATGCAAAGGCCTGACCGTTATCTGTTCAACAACGTTAACCGCAAGCTCTTACGAGCCTTATTTTGGAAGTTATGGCCATATTAAGATTTTTAGTTTTTGGGTTGAAACAAGAAAGAATAACTTTGAATCAAAATTTCTCCGCAACCAGAGCCCACACAATGCTCTAGTTTTCAGCAATGGATAGCTCTCCAAAAACTGATTTAAGCGGTTAGAAAACCGCAAGGCCTTCCGGGCCTTATTTGTGGAACTGTAGACATCCAAAGTCATGCAAACTTTCAAAACTCAAAAAAATCGATTTTAATGGATTTACTTTGAATTAAGATATCTCCGCAACCAGACCTCCTAGAATGTTCTAGTTTTCAGTTATGCGAAAATGACGTCATAGCCTTATTTGCGGAACTGTAGGCATCCAAAGTCATACAAGCCTTCGTAACTCAAAAAAATAACTTTGAATGCAAATATCTCGAAAACTAGACCTTATAAAAGGGTTTGCTTTGGATGAGCTGGTTGCATTTGACAAAACCTTTCTATATATGTACGTTTCAATGGGTTCCAGAGACTTTAGTAAAAAAATGCGTTTTTAGTGATAAGGGGGTAGTCCATGCTTTTTTTCGAAAATCGATTGAAAAAAAAAAAGTTTAGTTTTGAACGGCAATGCAAAGGCCTGACCGTTATCTGTTCAACAACGTTAACTGCAACCTCTTACGAGCCTTATTTTGGAAGTTATGGCCATATTAAGATTTTTAGTTTTTGGGTTGAAACAAGAAAGATTAACTTTGAATCAAAATTTCGCTGCAACCAGAGCCCACACAATGCTCTAGTTTTCAGCAATGGATAGCTCTCCAAAAACTGATTAAGCGGTTAGCAAACCGCAAGGCCTTCCGAGCCTTATTTGTGGAACTGTAAACATCCAAAGTCATGCAAACTTTCAAAACTCAAAAAAATCGATTCTAATGGATTTACTTTGAATTAAGATATCTCCGCAACCAGACCTCATAGAAAGTTCTAATTTTCAGCTATAGATAGCTCTTGAAAAACTAACTAAGCGTTTTGCAAGCGAAAATGACGTCATAGCCTTATTTGCGGAACTGTAGGCATCCAAAGTCATACAAGCCTTCGTAACTCAAAAAAATAACTTTGAATGCAAATATCTCGAAAACTAGACCTTATAAAAGGGTTTGCTTTGGATGAGCTGGTTGCATTTGACAAAACCTTTCTATATATGTACGTTTCAATGGGTTCCAGAGACTTTAGTAAAAAAATGCGTTTTTAGTGATAAGGGGGTAGTCCATGCTTTTTTTCGAAAATCGATTGAAAAAAAAAAAGTTTAGTTTTGAACGGCAATTTAAAGGCATGACCGTTATCTGTTCAACAACGTTAACTGCAACCTCTTACGAGCCTTATTTTGGAAGTTATGGCCATATTAAGATTTTTAGTTTTTGGGTTGAAACAAGAAAGATTAACTTTGAATCAAAATTTCGCTGCAACCAGAGCCCACACAATGCTCTAGTTTTCAGCAATGGATACCTCTCCAAAAACTGATTAAGCGGTTAGCAAACCGCAAGGCCTTCCGAGCCTTATTTGTGGAACTGTAGACATCCAAAGTCATGCAAACTTTCAAAACTCAAAAAAATCGATTTTAATGGATTTACTTTGAATTAAGATATCTCCGCAACCAGACCTCCTAGAATGTTCTAGTTTTCAGCTATGGATAGCTCTTGAAAAACTAATTAAGCGTTTTGCAAGCGAAAATGACGTCATAGCCTTATTTGCGGAACTGTAGGCATCCAAAGTCATACAAGCCTTCGTAACTCAAAAAAATAACTTTGAATGCAAATATCTCGAAAGCTAGACCTTATAAAAGGGTTTGCTTTGGATGTGCTGGTTGCATTTGACAAAACCTTTCTATATATGTACGTTTCAATGGGTTCCAGAGACTTTCGTAAAAAAATGCGTTTTGAGTGATAAGGGGGTAGTCCATGCTTTTTTTCGAAAATCGATTGGAAAAAAAAAGTTTAGTTTTGAACGGCAATGCAAAGGCCTGACCGTTATCTGTTCAACAACGTTAACCGCAACCTCTTACGAGCCTTATTTTGGAAGTTATGACCATATTAAGATTTTTAGTTTTTGGGTTGAAACAAGAAAGATTAACTTTGAATCAAAATTTCTCTGCAACCAGAGCCCACACAATGCTCTAGTTTTCAGCAATGGATACCTCTCCAAAAACTGATTAAGCGGTTAGCAAACCGCAAGGCCTTCCGAGCCTTATTTGTGGAACTGTAGACATCCAAAGTCATGCAAACTTTCAAAACTCAAAAAAATCGATTTTAATGGATTTACTTTGAATTAAGATATCTCCGCAACAAGACCACCTAGAATGTTCTAGTTTTCAGTTATGCGAAAATGACGTCATAGCCTTATTTGCGGAACTGTAGGCATCCAAAGTCATACAAGCCTTCGTAACTCAAAAAAATAACTTTGAATGCAAATATCTCGAAAACTATACCTTATAAAAGGGTTTGCTTTGGATGAGCTGGTTGCATTTGACAAAACCTTTCTATATATGTACGTTTCAATGGGTTCCAGAGACTTTAGTAAAAAAATGCGTTTTTAGTGATAAGGGGGTAGTCCATGCTTTTTTTCGAAAATCGATTGAAAAAAAAAAAGTTTAGTTTTGAACGGCAATGCAAAGGCCTGACCGTTATCTGTTCAACAACGTTAACTGCAACCTCTTACGAGCCTTATTTTGGAAGTTATGGCCATATTAAGATTTTTAGTTTTTGGGTTGAAACAAGAAAGATTAACTTTGAATCAAAATTTCGCTGCAACCAGAGCCCACACAATGCTCTAGTTTTCAGCAATGGATAGCTCTCCAAAAACTGATTAAGCGGTTAGCAAACCGCAAGGCCTTCCGAGCCTTATTTGTGGAACTGTAAACATCCAAAGTCATGCAAACTTTCAAAACTCAAAAAAATCGATTCTAATGGATTTACTTTGAATTAAGATATCTCCGCAACCAGACCTCATAGAAAGTTCTAATTTTCAGCTATAGATAGCTCTTGAAAAACTAACTAAGCGTTTTGCAAGCGAAAATGACGTCATAGCCTTATTTGCGGAACTGTAGGCATCCAAAGTCATACAAGCCTTCGTAACTCAAAAAAATAACTTTGAATGCAAATATCTCGAAAACTAGACCTTATAAAAGGGTTTGCTTTGGATGAGCTGTTTGCATTTGACAAAACCTTTCTATATATGTACGTTTCAATGGGTTCCAGAGACTTTAGTAAAAAAATGCGTTTTTAGTGATAAGGGGGTAGTCCATGCTTTTTTTCGAAAATCGATTGAAAAAAAAAAAGTTTAGTTTTGAACGGCAATTTAAAGGCATGACCGTTATCTGTTCAACAACGTTAACTGCAACCTCTTACGAGCCTTATTTTGGAAGTTATGGCCATATTAAGATTTTTAGTTTTTGGGTTGAAACAAGAAAGATTAACTTTGAATCAAAATTTCGCTGCAACCAGAGCCCACACAATGCTCTAGTTTTCAGCAATGGATACCTCTCCAAAAACTGATTAAGCGGTTAGCAAACCGCAAGGCCTTCCGAGCCTTATTTGTGGAACTGTAGACATCCAAAGTCATGCAAACTTTCAAAACTCAAAAAAATCGATTTTAATGGATTTACTTTGAATTAAGATATCTCCGCAACCAGACCTCCTAGAATGTTCTAGTTTTCAGCTATGGATAGCTCTTGAAAAACTAATTAAGCGTTTTGCAAGCGAAAATGACGTCATAGCCTTATTTGCGGAACTGTAGGCATCCAAAGTCATACAAGCCTTCGTAACTCAAAAAAATAACTTTGAATGCAAATATCTCGAAAGCTAGACCTTATAAAAGGGTTTGCTTTGGATGTGCTGGTTGCATTTGACAAAACCTTTCTATATATGTACGTTTCAATGGGTTCCAGAGACTTTCGTAAAAAAATGCGTTTTGAGTGATAAGGGGGTAGTCCATGCTTTTTTTCGAAAATCGATTGGAAAAAAAAAGTTTAGTTTTGAACGGCAATGCAAAGGCCTGACCGTTATCTGTTCAACAACGTTAACCGCAACCTCTTACGAGCCTTATTTTGGAAGTTATGACCATATTAAGATTTTTAGTTTTTGGGTTGAAACAAGAAAGATTAACTTTGAATCAAAATTTCTCTGCAACCAGAGCCCACACAATGCTCTAGTTTTCAGCAATGGATACCTCTCCAAAAACTGATTAAGCGGTTAGCAAACCGCAAGGCCTTCCGAGCCTTATTTGTGGAACTGTAGACATCCAAAGTCATGCAAACTTTCAAAACTCAAAAAAATCGATTTTAATGGATTTACTTTGAATTAAGATATCTCCGCAACAAGACCACCTAGAATGTTCTAGTTTTCAGGTATGGATAGCTCTTGAAAAACTTATTAAGCGTTTTGCAAGCGAAAATGACGTCATAGCCTTATTTGCGGAACTGTAGGCATCCAAAGTCATACAAGCCTTCGTAACTCAAAAAAATAACTTTGAATGCAAATATCTCGAAAACTAGACCTTATAAAAGGGTTTGCTTTGGATGTGCTGGTTGCATTTGACAAAACCTTTCTATATATGTACGTTTCAATGGGTTCCAGAGACTTTCGTAAAAAAATGCGTTTTTAGTGATAAGGGGGTAGGTAGTCCATGCTTTTTTTCGAAAATCAATTGGAAAAAAAAAAGTTTAGTTTTGAACGGCAATGCAAAGGCCTGACCGTTATCTGTTCAACAACGTTAACCGCAAGCTCTTACGAGCCTTATTTTGGAAGTTATGGCCATATTAAGATTTTTAGTTTTTGGGTTGAAACAAGAAAGAATAACTTTGAATCAAAATTTCTCCGCAACCAGAGCCCACACAATGCTCTAGTTTGCAGCAATGGATAGCTCTCCAAAAACTGATTTAAGCGGTTAGAAAACCGCAAGGCCTTCCGGGCCTTATTTGTGGAACTGTAGACATCCAAAGTCATGCAAACTTTCAAAACTCAAAAAAATCGATTTTAATGGATTTACTTTGAATTAAGATATCTCCGCAACCAGACCTCCTAGAATGTTCTAGTTTTCAGTTATGCGAAAATGACGTCATAGCCTTATTTGCGGAACTGTAGGCATCCAAAGTCATACAAGCCTTCGTAACTCAAAAAAATAACTTTGAATGCAAATATCTCGAAAACTAGACCTTATAAAAGGGTTTGCTTTGGATGTGCTGGTTGCATTTGACAAAACCTTTCTATATATGTACGTTTCAATGGGTTCCAGAGACTTTCGTAAAAAAATGCGTTTTTAGTGATAAGGGGGTAGTCCATGCTTTTTTTCGAAAATCGATTGGAAAAAAAAAAAAGTTTAGTTTTGAACGGCAATGCAAAGGCCTGACCGTTATCTGTTCAACAACGTTAACTGCAACCTTTTACGAGCCTTATTTTGGAAGTTATGGCCATATTAAGATTTTTAGTTTTTGGGTTGAAACAAGAAAGATTAACTTTGAATCAAAATTTCTCTGCAACCAGAGCCCACACAATGCTCTAGTTTTCAGCAATGGATAGCTCTCTAAAAACTGATTAAGCGGATAGCAAACCGCAAGGCCTTCCGAGCCTTATTTGTGGAACTGTAGACATCCAAAGTCATGCAAACTTTCAAAACTCAAGAAAATCGATTTTAATGGATTTACTTTGAATTAAGATATCTCCGCAACAAGACCACCTAGAATGTTCTAGTTTTCAGCTATGGATAGCTCTTGAAAAACTAATTAAGCGTTTTGCAAGCGAAAATGACGTCATAGCCTTATTTGCGGAACTGTAGGCATCCAAAGTCATACAAGCCTTCGTAACTCAAAAAAATAACTTTGAATGCAAATATCTCGAAAACTAGACCTTATAAAAGGGTTTGCTTTGGATGAGCTGGTTGCATTTGACAAAACCTTTCTATATATGTACGTTTCAATGGGTTCCAGAGACTTTAGTAAAAAAATGCGTTTTTAGTGGTAAGGGGGTAGTCCATGCTTTTTTTCGAAAATCGATTGAAAAAAAAAAAGTTTAGTTTTGAACGGCAATGCAAAGGCCTGACCGTTATCTGTTCAACAACGTTAACTGCAACCTCTTACGAGCCTTATTTTGGAAGTTATGGCCATATTAAGATTTTTAGTTTTTGGGTTGAAACAAGAAAGATTAACTTTGAATCAAAATTTCGCTGCAACCAGAGCCCACACAATGCTCTAGTTTTCAGCAATGGATAGCTCTCCAAAAACTGATTAAGCGGTTAGCAAACCGCAAGGCCTTCCGAGCCTTATTTGTGGAACTGTAGACATCCAAAGTCATGCAAACTTTCAAAACTCAAAAAAATCGATTCTAATGGATTTACTTTGAATTAAGATATCTCCGCAACCAGACCTCATAGAAAGTTCTAGTTTTCAGCTATAGATAGCTCTTGAAAAATTAACTAAGCGTTTTGCAAGCGAAAATGACGTCATAGCCTTATTTGCGGAACTGTAGGCATCCAAAGTCATACAAGCCTTCGTAACTCAAAAAAATAACTTTGAATGCAAATATCTCGAAAACTAGACCTTATAAAAGGGTTTGCTTTGGATGAGCTGGTTGCATTTGACAAAACCTTTCTATATATGTACGTTTCAATGGGTTCCAGAGACTTTAGTAAAAAAAATGCGTTTTTAGTGATAAGGGGGTAGTCCATGCTTTTTTTCGAAAATCGATTGAAAAAAAAAAAGTTTAGTTTTGAACGGCAATGCAAAGGCCTGACCGTTATCTGTTCAACAACGTTAACTGCAACCTCTTACGAGCCTTATTTTGGAAGTTATGGCCATATTAAGATTTTTAGTTTTTGGGTTGAAACAAGAAAGATTAACTTTGAATCAAAATTTCGCTGCAACCAGAGCCCACACAATGCTCTAGTTTTCAGCAATGGATAGCTCTCCAAAAACTGATTAAGCAGTTAGCAAACCGCAAGGCCTTCCGAGCCTTATTTGTGGAAGTGTAGACATCCAAAGTCATGCAAACTTTCAAAACTCAAAAAAATCGATTCTTATGGATTTACTTTGAATTAAGATATCTCCGCAACCAGACCTCCTAGAATGTTCTAGTTTTCAGCTATGGATAGCAAGGCCTTCCGAGCCTTATTTGTGGAACTGTAGACATCCAAAGTCATGCAAACTTTCAAAACTCAAAAAAATCGATTTTAATGGATTTACTTTGAATTAAGATATCTCCGCAACAAGACCACCTAGAATGTTCTAGTTTTCAGGTATGGATAGCTCTTGAAAAACTAATCAAGCGTTTTGCAAGCGAAAATGACGTCATAGCCTTATTTGCGGAACTGTAGGCATCCAAAGTCATACAAGCCTTCGTAACTCAAAAAAATAACTTTGAATGCAAATATCTCGAAAACTAGACCTTATAAAAGGGTTTGCTTTGAATGTGCTGTTTGCATTTGACAAAACCTTTCTATATATGTACGTTTCAATGGGTTCCAGAGACTTTCGTAAAAAAATGCGTTTTTAGTGATAAGGGGGTAGTCCATGCTTTGTTTCGAAAATCGATTGGAAAAAAAAAAAAAGTTTAGTTTTGAACGGCAATGCAAAGGCCTGACCGTTATCTGTTCAACAACGTTAACTGCAACCTTTTACGAGCCTTATTTTGGAAGTTATGGCCATATTAAGATTTTTAGTTTTTGGGTTGAAACAAGAAAGATTAACTTTGAATCAAAATTTCTCTGCAACCAGAGCCCACACAATGCTCTAGTTTTCAGCAATGGATAGCTCTCCAAAAACTGATTAAGCGGTTAGCAAACCGCAAGGCTTTCCGAGCCTTATTTGTGGAACTGTAGACATCCAAAGTCATGCAAACTTTCAAAACTCAAGAAAATCGATTTTAATGGATTTACTTTGAATTAAGATATCTCCGCAACAAGACCACCTAGAATGTTCTAGTTTTCAGCTATGGATAGCTCTTGAAAAACTAATTAAGCGTTTTGCAAGCGAAAATGACGTCATAGCCTTATTTGCGGAACTGTAGGCATCCAAAGTCATACAAGCCTTCGTAACTCAAAAAAATAACTTTGAATGCAAATATCTCGAAAACTAGACCTTATAAAAGGGTTTGCTTTGGATGAGCTGGTTGCATTTGACAAAACCTTTCTATATATGTACGTTTCAATGGGTTCCAGAGACTTTAGTAAAAAAATGCGTTTTTAGTGGTAAGGGGGTAGTCCATGCTTTTTTTCGAAAATCGATTGAAAAAAAAAAAGTTTAGTTTTGAACGGCAATGCAAAGGCCTGACCGTTATCTGTTCAACAACGTTAACTGCAACCTCTTACGAGCCTTATTTTGGAAGTTATGGCCATATTAAGATTTTTAGTTTTTGGGTTGAAACAAGAAAGATTAACTTTGAATCAAAATTTCGCTGCAACCAGAGCCCACACAATGCTCTAGTTTTCAGCAATGGATAGCTCTCCAAAAACTGATTAAGCGGTTAGCAAACCGCAAGGCCTTCCGAGCCTTATTTGTGGAACTGTAGACATCCAAAGTCATGCAAACTTTCAAAACTCAAAAAAATCGATTCTAATGGATTTACTTTGAATTAAGATATCTCCGCAACCAGACCTCATAGAAAGTTCTAGTTTTCAGCTATAGATAGCTCTTGAAAAATTAACTAAGCGTTTTGCAAGCGAAAATGACGTCATAGCCTTATTTGCGGAACTGTAGGCATCCAAAGTCATACAAGCCTTCGTAACTCAAAAAAATAACTTTGAATGCAAATATCTCGAAAGCTAGACCTTATAAAAGGGTTTGCTTTGGATGTGCTGGTTGCATTTGACAAAACCTTTCTATATATGTACGTTTCAATGGGTTCCAGAGACTTTCGTAAAAAAATGCGTTTTGAGTGATAAGGGGGTAGTCCATGCTTTTTTTCGAAAATCGATTGGAAAAAAAAAGTTTAGTTTTGAACGGCAATGCAAAGGCCTGACCGTTATCTGTTCAACAACGTTAACCGCAACCTCTTACGAGCCTTATTTTGGAAGTTATGACCATATTAAGATTTTTAGTTTTTGGGTTGAAACAAGAAAGATTAACTTTGAATCAAAATTTCTCTGCAACCAGAGCCCACACAATGCTCTAGTTTTCAGCAATGGATAGCTCTCCAAAAACTGATTAAGCGGTTCGCAAACCGCAAGGCCTTCCGAGCCTTATTTGTGGAACTGTAGACATCCAAAGTCATGCAAACTTTCAAAACTCAAAAAAATCGATTTTAATGGATTTACTTTGAATTAAGATATCTCCGCAACAAGACCACCTAGAATGTTCTAGTTTTCAGGTATGGATAGCTCTTGAAAAACTTATTAAGCGTTTTGCAAGCGAAAATGACGTCATAGCCTTATTTGCGGAACTGTAGGCATCCAAAGTCATACAAGCCTTCGTAACTCAAAAAAATAACTTTGAATGCAAATATCTCGAAAACTAGACCTTATAAAAGGGTTTGCTTTGGATGTGCTGGTTGCATTTGACAAAACCTTTCTATATATGTACGTTTCAATGGGTTCCAGAGACTTTCGTAAAAAAATGCGTTTTTAGTGATAAGGGGGTAGGTAGTCCATGCTTTTTTTCGAAAATCAATTGGAAAAAAAAAAGTTTAGTTTTGAACGGCAATGCAAAGGCCTGACCGTTATCTGTTCAACAACGTTAACCGCAAGCTCTTACGAGCCTTATTTTGGAAGTTATGGCCATATTAAGATTTTTAGTTTTTGGGTTGAAACAAGAAAGAATAACTTTGAATCAAAATTTCTCCGCAACCAGAGCCCACACAATGCTCTAGTTTGCAGCAATGGATAGCTCTCCAAAAACTGATTTAAGCGGTTAGAAAACCGCAAGGCCTTCCGGGCCTTATTTGTGGAACTGTAGACATCCAAAGTCATGCAAACTTTCAAAACTCAAAAAAATCGATTTTAATGGATTTACTTTGAATTAAGATATCTCCGCAACCAGACCTCCTAGAATGTTCTAGTTTTCAGTTATGCGAAAATGACGTCATAGCCTTATTTGCGGAACTGTAGGCATCCAAAGTCATACAAGCCTTCGTAACTCAAAAAAATAACTTTGAATGCAAATATCTCGAAAACTAGACCTTATAAAAGGGTTTGCTTTGGATGTGCTGGTTGCATTTGACAAAACCTTTCTATATATGTACGTTTCAATGGGTTCCAGAGACTTTCGTAAAAAAATGCGTTTTTAGTGATAAGGGGGTAGTCCATGCTTTTTTTCGAAAATCGATTGGAAAAAAAAAAAAGTTTAGTTTTGAACGGCAATGCAAAGGCCTGACCGTTATCTGTTCAACAACGTTAACTGCAACCTTTTACGAGCCTTATTTTGGAAGTTATGGCCATATTAAGATTTTTAGTTTTTGGGTTGAAACAAGAAAGATTAACTTTGAATCAAAATTTCTCTGCAACCAGAGCCCACACAATGCTCTAGTTTTCAGCAATGGATAGCTCTCTAAAAACTGATTAAGCGGATAGCAAACCGCAAGGCCTTCCGAGCCTTATTTGTGGAACTGTAGACATCCAAAGTCATGCAAACTTTCAAAACTCAAGAAAATCGATTTTAATGGATTTACTTTGAATTAAGATATCTCCGCAACAAGACCACCTAGAATGTTCTAGTTTTCAGCTATGGATAGCTCTTGAAAAACTAATTAAGCGTTTTGCAAGCGAAAATGACGTCATAGCCTTATTTGCGGAACTGTAGGCATCCAAAGTCATACAAGCCTTCGTAACTCAAAAAAATAACTTTGAATGCAAATATCTCGAAAACTAGACCTTATAAAAGGGTTTGCTTTGGATGAGCTGGTTGCATTTGACAAAACCTTTCTATATATGTACGTTTCAATGGGTTCCAGAGACTTTAGTAAAAAAATGCGTTTTTAGTGGTAAGGGGGTAGTCCATGCTTTTTTTCGAAAATCGATTGAAAAAAAAAAAGTTTAGTTTTGAACGGCAATGCAAAGGCCTGACCGTTATCTGTTCAACAACGTTAACTGCAACCTCTTACGAGCCTTATTTTGGAAGTTATGGCCATATTAAGATTTTTAGTTTTTGGGTTGAAACAAGAAAGATTAACTTTGAATCAAAATTTCGCTGCAACCAGAGCCCACACAATGCTCTAGTTTTCAGCAATGGATAGCTCTCCAAAAACTGATTAAGCGGTTAGCAAACCGCAAGGCCTTCCGAGCCTTATTTGTGGAACTGTAGACATCCAAAGTCATGCAAACTTTCAAAACTCAAAAAAATCGATTCTAATGGATTTACTTTGAATTAAGATATCTCCGCAACCAGACCTCATAGAAAGTTCTAGTTTTCAGCTATAGATAGCTCTTGAAAAATTAACTAAGCGTTTTGCAAGCGAAAATGACGTCATAGCCTTATTTGCGGAACTGTAGGCATCCAAAGTCATACAAGCCTTCGTAACTCAAAAAAATAACTTTGAATGCAAATATCTCGAAAACTAGACCTTATAAAAGGGTTTGCTTTGGATGAGCTGGTTGCATTTGACAAAACCTTTCTATATATGTACGTTTCAATGGGTTCCAGAGACTTTAGTAAAAAAAATGCGTTTTTAGTGATAAGGGGGTAGTCCATGCTTTTTTTCGAAAATCGATTGAAAAAAAAAAAGTTTAGTTTTGAACGGCAATGCAAAGGCCTGACCGTTATCTGTTCAACAACGTTAACTGCAACCTCTTACGAGCCTTATTTTGGAAGTTATGGCCATATTAAGATTTTTAGTTTTTGGGTTGAAACAAGAAAGATTAACTTTGAATCAAAATTTCGCTGCAACCAGAGCCCACACAATGCTCTAGTTTTCAGCAATGGATAGCTCTCCAAAAACTGATTAAGCAGTTAGCAAACCGCAAGGCCTTCCGAGCCTTATTTGTGGAAGTGTAGACATCCAAAGTCATGCAAACTTTCAAAACTCAAAAAAATCGATTCTTATGGATTTACTTTGAATTAAGATATCTCCGCAACCAGACCTCCTAGAATGTTCTAGTTTTCAGCTATGGATAGCAAGGCCTTCCGAGCCTTATTTGTGGAACTGTAGACATCCAAAGTCATGCAAACTTTCAAAACTCAAAAAAATCGATTTTAATGGATTTACTTTGAATTAAGATATCTCCGCAACAAGACCACCTAGAATGTTCTAGTTTTCAGGTATGGATAGCTCTTGAAAAACTAATCAAGCGTTTTGCAAGCGAAAATGACGTCATAGCCTTATTTGCGGAACTGTAGGCATCCAAAGTCATACAAGCCTTCGTAACTCAAAAAAATAACTTTGAATGCAAATATCTCGAAAACTAGACCTTATAAAAGGGTTTGCTTTGAATGTGCTGTTTGCATTTGACAAAACCTTTCTATATATGTACGTTTCAATGGGTTCCAGAGACTTTCGTAAAAAAATGCGTTTTTAGTGATAAGGGGGTAGTCCATGCTTTGTTTCGAAAATCGATTGGAAAAAAAAAAAAAGTTTAGTTTTGAACGGCAATGCAAAGGCCTGACCGTTATCTGTTCAACAACGTTAACTGCAACCTTTTACGAGCCTTATTTTGGAAGTTATGGCCATATTAAGATTTTTAGTTTTTGGGTTGAAACAAGAAAGATTAACTTTGAATCAAAATTTCTCTGCAACCAGAGCCCACACAATGCTCTAGTTTTCAGCAATGGATAGCTCTCCAAAAACTGATTTAAGCGGTTAGAAAACCGCAAGGCCTTCCGGGCCTTATTTGTGGAACTGTAGACATCCAAAGTCATGCAAACTTTCAAAACTCAAGAAAATCGATTTTAATGGATTTACTTTGAATTAAGATATCTCCGCAACAAGACCACCTAGAATGTTCTAGTTTTCAGCTATGGATAGCTCTTGAAAAACTAATTAAGCGTTTTGCAAGCGAAAATGACGTCATAGCCTTATTTGTGGAACTGTAGGCATCCAAAGTCATACAAGCCTTCGTAACTCAAAAAAATAACTTTGAATGCAAATATCTCGAAAACTAGACCTTATAAAAGGGTTTGCTTTGGATGAGCTGGTTGCATTTGACAAAACCTTTCTATATATGTACGTTTCAATGGGTTCCAGAGACTTTAGTAAAAAAATGCGTTTTTAGTGATAAGGGGGTAGTCCATGCTTTTTTTCGAAAATCGATTGAAAAAAAAAAAGTTTAGTTTTGAACGGCAATGCAAAGGCCTGACCGTTATCTGTTCAACAACGTTAACTGCAACCTCTTACGAGCCTTATTTTGGAAGTTATGGCCATATTAAGATTTTTAGTTTTTGGGTTGAAACAAGAAAGATTAACTTTGAATCAAAATTTCGCTGCAACCAGAGCCCACACAATGCTCTAGTTTTCAGCAATGGATAGCTCTCCAAAAACTGATTAAGCGGTTAGCAAACCGCAAGGCCTTCCGAGCCTTATTTGTGGAACTGTAGACATCCAAAGTCATGCAAACTTTCAAAACTCAAAAAAATCGATTCTAATGGATTTACTTTGAATTAAGATATCTCCGCAACCAGACCTCATAGAAAGTTCTAATTTTCAGCTATAGATAGCTCTTGAAAAACTAACTAAGCGTTTTGCAAGCGAAAATGACGTCATAGCCTTATTTGCGGAACTGTAGGCATCCAAAGTCATACAAGCCTTCGTAACTCAAAAAAATAACTTTGAATGCAAATATCTCGAAAGCTAGACCTTATAAAAGGGTTTGCTTTGGATGTGCTGGTTGCATTTGACAAAACCTTTCTATATATGTACGTTTCAATGGGTTCCAGAGACTTTCGTAAAAAAATGCGTTTTGAGTGATAAGGGGGTAGTCCATGCTTTTTTTCGAAAATCGATTGGAAAAAAAAAGTTTAGTTTTGAACGGCAATGCAAAGGCCTGACCGTTATCTGTTCAACAACGTTAACCGCAACCTCTTACGAGCCTTATTTTGGAAGTTATGACCATATTAAGATTTTTAGTTTTTGGGTTGAAACAAGAAAGATTAACTTTGAATCAAAATTTCTCTGCAACCAGAGCCCACACAATGCTCTAGTTTTCAGCAATGGATAGCTCTCCAAAAACTGATTAAGCGGTTCGCAAACCGCAAGGCCTTCCGAGCCTTATTTGTGGAACTGTAGACATCCAAAGTCATGCAAACTTTCAAAACTCAAAAAAATCGATTTTAATGGATTTACTTTGAATTAAGATATCTCCGCAACAAGACCACCTAGAATGTTCTAGTTTTCAGCTATGGATAGCTCTTGAAAAACTTATTAAGCGTTTTGCAAGCGAAAATGACGTCATAGCCTTATTTGCGGAACTGTAGGCATCCAAAGTCATACAAGCCTTCGTAACTCAAAAAAATAACTTTGAATGCAAATATCTCGAAAACTAGACCTTATAAAAGGGTTTGCTTTGGATGTGCTGGTTGCATTTGACAAAACCTTTCTATATATGTACGTTTCAATGGGTTCCAGAGACTTTCGTAAAAAAAAGCGTTTTTAGTGATAAGGGGGTAGGTAGTCCATGCTTTTTTTCGAAAATCAATTGGAAAAAAAAAAGTTTAGTTTTGAACGGCAATGCAAAGGCCTGACCGTTATCTGTTCAACAACGTTAACCGCAAGCTCTTACGAGCCTTATTTTGGAAGTTATGGCCATATTAAGATTTTTAGTTTTTGGGTTGAAACAAGAAAGAATAACTTTGAATCAAAATTTCTCCGCAACCAGAGCCCACACAATGCTCTAGTTTTCAGCAATGGATAGCTCTCCAAAAACTGATTTAAGCGGTTAGAAAACCGCAAGGCCTTCCGGGCCTTATTTGTGGAACTGTAGACATCCAAAGTCATGCAAACTTTCAAAACTCAAAAAAATCGATTTTAATGGATTTACTTTGAATTAAGATATCTCCGCAACCAGACCTCCTAGAATGTTCTAGTTTTCAGTTATGCGAAAATGACGTCATAGCCTTATTTGCGGAACTGTAGGCATCCAAAGTCATACAAGCCTTCGTAACTCAAAAAAATAACTTTGAATGCAAATATCTCGAAAACTAGACCTTATAAAAGGGTTTGCTTTGGATGTGCTGGTTGCATTTGACAAAACCTTTCTATATATGTACGTTTCAATGGGTTCCAGAGACTTTCGTAAAAAAATGCGTTTTTAGTGATAAGGGGGTAGTCCATGCTTTTTTTCGAAAATCGATTGGAAAAAAAAAAAAGTTTAGTTTTGAACGGCAATGCAAAGGCCTGACCGTTATCTGTTCAACAACGTTAACTGCAACCTTTTACGAGCCTTATTTTGGAAGTTATGGCCATATTAAGATTTTTAGTTTTTGGGTTGAAACAAGAAAGATTAACTTTGAATCAAAATTTCTCTGCAACCAGAGCCCACACAATGCTCTAGTTTTCAGCAATGGATAGCTCTCTAAAAACTGATTAAGCGGATAGCAAACCGCAAGGCCTTCCGAGCCTTATTTGTGGAACTGTAGACATCCAAAGTCATGCAAACTTTCAAAACTCAAGAAAATCGATTTTAATGGATTTACTTTGAATTAAGATATCTCCGCAACAAGACCACCTAGAATGTTCTAGTTTTCAGCTATGGATAGCTCTTGAAAAACTAATTAAGCGTTTTGCAAGCGAAAATGACGTCATAGCCTTATTTGCGGAACTGTAGGCATCCAAAGTCATACAAGCCTTCGTAACTCAAAAAAATAACTTTGAATGCAAATATCTCGAAAACTAGACCTTATAAAAGGGTTTGCTTTGGATGAGCTGGTTGCATTTGACAAAACCTTTCTATATATGTACGTTTCAATGGGTTCCAGAGACTTTAGTAAAAAAATGCGTTTTTAGTGGTAAGGGGGTAGTCCATGCTTTTTTTCGAAAATCGATTGAAAAAAAAAAAGTTTAGTTTTGAACGGCAATGCAAAGGCCTGACCGTTATCTGTTCAACAACGTTAACTGCAACCTCTTACGAGCCTTATTTTGGAAGTTATGGCCATATTAAGATTTTTAGTTTTTGGGTTGAAACAAGAAAGATTAACTTTGAATCAAAATTTCGCTGCAACCAGAGCCCACACAATGCTCTAGTTTTCAGCAATGGATAGCTCTCCAAAAACTGATTAAGCGGTTAGCAAACCGCAAGGCCTTCCGAGCCTTATTTGTGGAACTGTAGACATCCAAAGTCATGCAAACTTTCAAAACTCAAAAAAATCGATTCTAATGGATTTACTTTGAATTAAGATATCTCCGCAACCAGACCTCATAGAAAGTTCTAGTTTTCAGCTATAGATAGCTCTTGAAAAATTAACTAAGCGTTTTGCAAGCGAAAATGACGTCATAGCCTTATTTGCGGAACTGTAGGCATCCAAAGTCATACAAGCCTTCGTAACTCAAAAAAATAACTTTGAATGCAAATATCTCGAAAACTAGACCTTATAAAAGGGTTTGCTTTGGATGAGCTGGTTGCATTTGACAAAACCTTTCTATATATGTACGTTTCAATGGGTTCCAGAGACTTTAGTAAAAAAATGCGTTTTTAGTGATAAGGGGGTAGTCCATGCTTTTTTTCGAAAATCGATTGAAAAAAAAAAGTTTAGTTTTGAACGGCAATGCAAAGGCCTGACCGTTATCTGTTCAACAACGTTAACTGCAACCTCTTACGAGCCTTATTTTGGAAGTTATGGCCATATTAAGATTTTTAGTTTTTGGGTTGAAACAAGAAAGATTAACTTTGAATCAAAATTTCGCTGCAACCAGAGCCCACACAATGCTCTAGTTTTCAGCAATGGATAGCTCTCCAAAAACTGATTAAGCAGTTAGCAAACCGCAAGGCCTTCCGAGCCTTATTTGTGGAAGTGTAGACATCCAAAGTCATGCAAACTTTCAAAACTCAAAAAAATCGATTCTTATGGATTTACTTTGAATTAAGATATCTCCGCAACCAGACCTCCTAGAATGTTCTAGTTTTCAGCTATGGATAGCAAGGCCTTCCGAGCCTTATTTGTGGAACTGTAGACATCCAAAGTCATGCAAACTTTCAAAACTCAAAAAAATCGATTTTAATGGATTTACTTTGAATTAAGATATCTCCGCAACAAGACCACCTAGAATGTTCTAGTTTTCAGGTATGGATAGCTCTTGAAAAACTAATCAAGCGTTTTGCAAGCGAAAATGACGTCATAGCCTTATTTGCGGAACTGTAGGCATCCAAAGTCATACAAGCCTTCGTAACTCAAAAAAATAACTTTGAATGCAAATATCTCGAAAACTAGACCTTATAAAAGGGTTTGCTTTGAATGTGCTGTTTGCATTTGACAAAACCTTTCTATATATGTACGTTTCAATGGGTTCCAGAGACTTTCGTAAAAAAATGCGTTTTTAGTGATAAGGGGGTAGTCCATGCTTTGTTTCGAAAATCGATTGGAAAAAAAAAAAAAGTTTAGTTTTGAACGGCAATGCAAAGGCCTGACCGTTATCTGTTCAACAACGTTAACTGCAACCTTTTACGAGCCTTATTTTGGAAGTTATGGCCATATTAAGATTTTTAGTTTTTGGGTTGAAACAAGAAAGATTAACTTTGAATCAAAATTTCTCTGCAACCAGAGCCCACACAATGCTCTAGTTTTCAGCAATGGATAGCTCTCCAAAAACTGATTAAGCGGTTAGCAAACCGCAAGGCTTTCCGAGCCTTATTTGTGGAACTGTAGACATCCAAAGTCATGCAAACTTTCAAAACTCAAGAAAATCGATTTTAATGGATTTACTTTGAATTAAGATATCTCCGCAACAAGACCACCTAGAATGTTCTAGTTTTCAGCTATGGATAGCTCTTGAAAAACTAATTAAGCGTTTTGCAAGCGAAAATGACGTCATAGCCTTATTTGCGGAACTGTAGGCATCCAAAGTCATACAAGCCTTCGTAACTCAAAAAAATAACTTTGAATGCAAATATCTCGAAAACTAGACCTTATAAAAGGGTTTGCTTTGGATGAGCTGGTTGCATTTGACAAAACCTTTCTATATATGTACGTTTCAATGGGTTCCAGAGACTTTAGTAAAAAAATGCGTTTTTAGTGATAAGGGGGTAGTCCATGCTTTTTTTCGAAAATCGATTGAAAAAAAAAAAGTTTAGTTTTGAACGGCAATGCAAAGGCCTGACCGTTATCTGTTCAACAACGTTAACTGCAACCTCTTACGAGCCTTATTTTGGAAGTTATGGCCATATTAAGATTTTTAGTTTTTGGGTTGAAACAAGAAAGATTAACTTTGAATCAAAATTTCGCTGCAACCAGAGCCCACACAATGCTCTAGTTTTCAGCAATGGATAGCTCTCCAAAAACTGATTAAGCGGTTAGCAAACCGCAAGGCCTTCCGAGCCTTATTTGTGGAACTGTAGACATCCAAAGTCATGCAAACTTTCAAAACTCAAAAAAATCGATTCTAATGGATTTACTTTGAATTAAGATATCTCCGCAACCAGACCTCATAGAAAGTTCTAATTTTCAGCTATAGATAGCTCTTGAAAAACTAATTAAGCGTTTTGCAAGCGAAAATGACGTCATAGCCTTATTTGCGGAACTGTAGGCATCCAAAGTCATACAAGCCTTCGTAACTCAAAAAAATAACTTTGAATGCAAATATCTCGAAAGCTAGACCTTATAAAAGGGTTTGCTTTGGATGTGCTGGTTGCATTTGACAAAACCTTTCTATATA
Source organism: Melangyna quadrimaculata (assembly GCA_949320155.1). Lineage (NCBI taxonomy): Eukaryota > Metazoa > Arthropoda > Insecta > Diptera > Syrphidae > Melangyna > Melangyna quadrimaculata. The sequence goes on along the minus strand of OX439483.1, from coordinate 185,870,696 downwards.
TGTACGTTTCAATGGGTTCCAGAGACTTTCGTAAAAAAATGCGTTTTGAGTGATAAGGGGGTAGTCCATGCTTTTTTTCGAAAATCGATTGGAAAAAAAAAGTTTAGTTTTGAACGGCAATGCAAAGGCCTGACCGTTATCTGTTCAACAACGTTAACCGCAACCTCTTACGAGCCTTGTTTTGGAAGTTATGACCATATTAAGATTTTTAGTTTTTGGGTTGAAACAAGAAAGATTAACTTTGAATCAAAATTTCTCTGCAACCAGAGCCCACACAATGCTCTAGTTTTCAGCAATGGATAGCTCTCCAAAAACTGATTAAGCGGTTCGCAAACCGCAAGGCCTTCCGAGCCTTATTTGTGGAACTGTAGACATCCAAAGTCATGCAAACTTTCAAAACTCAAAAAAATCGATTTTAATGGATTTACTTTGAATTAAGATATCTCCGCAACAAGACCACCTAGAATGTTCTAGTTTTCAGGTATGGATAGCTCTTGAAAAACTTATTAAGCGTTTTGCAAGCGAAAATGACGTCATAGCCTTATTTGCTCTTACGAGCCTTATTTTGGAAGTTATGGCCATATAAAGATTTTTAGTTTTTGGGTTGAAACAAGAAAGAATAACTTTGAATCAAAATTTCTCCGCAACCAGAGCCCACACAATGCTCTAGTTTTCAGCAATGGATAGCTCTCCAAAAACTGATTTAAGCGGTTAGAAAACCGCAAGGCCTTCCGGGCCTTATTTGTGGAACTGTAGACATCCAAAGTCATGCAAACTTTCAAAACTCAAAAAAATCGATTTTAATGGATTTACTTTGAATTAAGATATCTCCGCAACCAGACCTCCTAGAATGTTCTAGTTTTCAGTTATGCGAAAATGACGTCATAGCCTTATTTGCGGAACTGTAGGCATCCAAAGTCATACAAGCCTTCGTAACTCAAAAAAATAACTTTGAATGCAAATATCTCGAAAACTAGACCTTATAAAAGGGTTTGCTTTGGATGTGCTGGTTGCATTTGACAAAACCTTTCTATATATGTACGTTTCAATGGGTTCCAGAGACTTTCGTAAAAAAATGCGTTTTTAGTGATAAGGGGGTAGTCCATGCTTTTTTTCGAAAATCGATTGGAAAAAAAAAAAAGTTTAGTTTTGAACGGCAATGCAAAGGCCTGACCGTTATCTGTTCAACAACGTTAACTGCAACCTCTTACGAGCCTTATTTTGGAAGTTATGGCCATATTAAGATTTTTAGTTTTTGGGTTGAAACAAGAAAGATTAACTTTGAATCAAAATTTCGCTGCAACCAGAGCCCACACAATGCTCTAGTTTTCAGCAATGGATAGCTCTCCAAAAACTGATTAAGCAGTTAGCAAACCGCAAGGCCTTCCGAGCCTTATTTGTGGAAGTGTAGACATCCAAAGTCATGCAAACTTTCAAAACTCAAAAAAATCGATTCTTATGGATTTACTTTGAATTAAGATATCTCCGCAACCAGACCTCCTAGAATGTTCTAGTTTTCAGCTATGGATAGCAAGGCCTTCCGAGCCTTATTTGTGGAACTGTAGACATCCAAAGTCATGCAAACTTTCAAAACTCAAAAAAATCGATTTTAATGGATTTACTTTGAATTAAGATATCTCCGCAACAAGACCACCTAGAATGTTCTAGTTTTCAGGTATGGATAGCTCTTGAAAAACTAATCAAGCGTTTTGCAAGCGAAAATGACGTCATAGCCTTATTTGCGGAACTGTAGGCATCCAAAGTCATACAAGCCTTCGTAACTCAAAAAAATAACTTTGAATGCAAATATCTCGAAAACTAGACCTTATAAAAGGGTTTGCTTTGAATGTGCTGTTTGCATTTGACAAAACCTTTCTATATATGTACGTTTCAATGGGTTCCAGAGACTTTCGTAAAAAAATGCGTTTTTAGTGATAAGGGGGTAGTCCATGCTTTGTTTCGAAAATCGATTGGAAAAAAAAAAAAGTTTAGTTTTGAACGGCAATGCAAAGGCCTGACCGTTATCTGTTCAACAACGTTAACTGCAACCTTTTACGAGCCTTATTTTGGAAGTTATGGCCATATTAAGATTTTTAGTTTTTGGGTTGAAACAAGAAAGATTAACTTTGAATCAAAATTTCTCTGCAACCAGAGCCCACACAATGCTCTAGTTTTCAGCAATGGATAGCTCTCCAAAAACTGATTAAGCGGTTAGCAAACCGCAAGGCTTTCCGAGCCTTATTTGTGGAACTGTAGACATCCAAAGTCATGCAAACTTTCAAAACTCAAGAAAATCGATTTTAATGGATTTACTTTGAATTAAGATATCTCCGCAACAAGACCACCTAGAATGTTCTAGTTTTCAGGTATGGATAGCTCTTGAAAAACTTATTAAGCGTTTTGCAAGCGAAAATGACGTCATAGCCTTATTTGCGGAACTGTAGGCATCCAAAGTCATACAAGCCTTCGTAACTCAAAAAAATAACTTTGAATGCAAATATCTCGAAAACTAGACCTTATAAAAGGGTTTGCTTTGGATGTGCTGGTTGCATTTGACAAAACCTTTCTATATATGTACGTTTCAATGGGTTCCAGAGACTTTCGTAAAAAAATGCGTTTTTAGTGATAAGGGGGTAGGTAGTCCATGCTTTTTTTCGAAAATCAATTGGAAAAAAAAAAGTTTAGTTTTGAACGGCAATGCAAAGGCCTGACCGTTATCTGTTCAACAACGTTAACCGCAAGCTCTTACGAGCCTTATTTTGGAAGTTATGGCCATATTAAGATTTTTAGTTTTTGGGTTGAAACAAGAAAGAATAACTTTGAATCAAAATTTCTCCGCAACCAGAGCCCACACAATGCTCTAGTTTTCAGCAATGGATAGCTCTCCAAAAACTGATTTAAGCGGTTAGAAAACCGCAAGGCCTTCCGGGCCTTATTTGTGGAACTGTAGACATCCAAAGTCATGCAAACTTTCAAAACTCAAAAAAATCGATTTTAATGGATTTACTTTGAATTAAGATATCTCCGCAACCAGACCTCCTAGAATGTTCTAGTTTTCAGTTATGCGAAAATGACGTCATAGCCTTATTTGCGGAACTGTAGGCATCCAAAGTCATACAAGCCTTCGTAACTCAAAAAAATAACTTTGAATGCAAATATCTCGAAAACTAGACCTTATAAAAGGGTTTGCTTTGGATGTGCTGGTTGCATTTGACAAAACCTTTCTATATATGTACGTTTCAATGGGTTCCAGAGACTTTCGTAAAAAAATGCGTTTTTAGTGATAAGGGGGTAGTCCATGCTTTTTTTCGAAAATCGATTGGAAAAAAAAAAAAGTTTAGTTTTGAACGGCAATGCAAAGGCCTGACCGTTATCTGTTCAACAACGTTAACTGCAACCTTTTACGAGCCTTATTTTGGAAGTTATGGCCATATTAAGATTTTTAGTTTTTGGGTTGAAACAAGAAAGATTAACTTTGAATCAAAATTTCTCTGCAACCAGAGCCCACACAATGCTCTAGTTTTCAGCAATGGATAGCTCTCCAAAAACTGATTAAGCGGTTCGCAAACCGCAAGGCCTTCCGAGCCTTATTTGTGGAACTGTAGACATCCAAAGTCATGCAAACTTTCAAAACTCAAAAAAATCGATTCTAATGGATTTACTTTGAATTAAGATATCTCCGCAACCAGACCTCATAGAAAGTTCTAGTTTTCAGCTATAGATAGCTCTTGAAAAATTAACTAAGCGTTTTGCAAGCGAAAATGACGTCATAGCCTTATTTGCGGAACTGTAGGCATCCAAAGTCATACAAGCCTTCGTAACTCAAAAAAATAACTTTGAATGCAAATATCTCGAAAACTAGACCTTATAAAAGGGTTTGCTTTGGATGTGCTGGTTGCATTTGACAAAACCTTTCTATATATGTACGTTTCAATGGGTTCCAGAGACTTTCGTAAAAAAATGCGTTTTTAGTGATAAGGGGGTAGGTAGTCCATGCTTTTTTTCGAAAATCAATTGGAAAAAAAAAGTTTTGTTTTGAACGGCAATGCAAAGGCCTGACCGTTATCTGTTCAACAACGTTAACCGCAAGCTCTTACGAGCCTTATTTTGGAAGTTATGGCCATATTAAGATTTTTAGTTTTTGGGTTGAAACAAGAAAGAATAACTTTGAATCAAAATTTCTCCGCAACCAGAGCCCACACAATGCTCTAGTTTTCAGCAATGGATAGCTCTCCAAAAACTGATTTAAGCGGTTAGAAAACCGCAAGGCCTTCCGGGCCTTATTTGTGGAACTGTAGACATCCAAAGTCATGCAAACTTTCAAAACTCAAAAAAATCGATTTTAATGGATTTACTTTGAATTAAGATATCTCCGCAACCAGACCTCCTAGAATGTTCTAGTTTTCAGTTATGCGAAAATGACGTCATAGCCTTATTTGCGGAACTGTAGGCATCCAAAGTCATACAAGCCTTCGTAACTCAAAAAAATAACTTTGAATGCAAATATCTCGAAAACTAGACCTTATAAAAGGGTTTGCTTTGGATGTGCTGGTTGCATTTGATAAAACCTTTCTATATATGTACGTTTCAATGGGTTCCAGAGACTTTCGTAAAAAAATGCGTTTTTAGTGATAAGGGGGTAGTCCATGCTTTTTTTCGAAAATCGATTGGAAAAAAAAAAGTTTAGTTTTGAACGGCAATGCAAAGGCCTGACCGTTATCTGTTCAACAACGTTAACTGCAACCTTTTACGAGCCTTATTTTGGAAGTTATGGCCATATTAAGATTTTTAGTTTTTGGGTTGAAACAAGAAAGATTAACTTTGAATCAAAATTTCTCTGCAACCAGAGCCCACACAATGCTCTAGTTTTCAGCAATGGATAGCTCTCTAAAAACTGATTAAGCGGATAGCAAACCGCAAGGCCTTCCGAGCCTTATTTGTGGAACTGTAGACATCCAAAGTCATGCAAACTTTCAAAACTCAAGAAAATCGATTTTAATGGATTTACTTTGAATTAAGATATCTCCGCAACAAGACCACCTAGAATGTTCTAGTTTTCAGGTATGGATAGCTCTTGAAAAACTAATTAAGCGTTTTGCAAGCGAAAATGACGTCATAGCCTTATTTGCGGAACTGTAGGCATCCAAAGTCATACAAGCCTTCGTAACTCAAAAAAATAACTTTGAATGCAAATATCTCGAAAACTAGACCTTATAAAAGGGTTTGCTTTGGATGAGCTGGTTGCATTTGACAAAACCTTTCTATATATGTACGTTTCAATGGGTTCCAGAGACTTTAGTAAAAAAATGCGTTTTTAGTGATAAGGGGGTAGTCCATGCTTTTTTTCGAAAATCGATTGAAAAAAAAAAGTTTAGTTTTGAACGGCAATGCAAAGGCCTGACCGTTATCTGTTCAACAACGTTAACTGCAACCTCTTACGAGCTTTATTTTGGAAGTTATGGCCATATTAAGATTTTTAGTTTTTGGGTTGAAACAAGAAAGATTAACTTTGAATCAAAATTTCGCTGCAACCAGAGCCCACACAATGCTCTAGTTTTCAGCAATGGATAGCTCTCCAAAAACTGATTAAGCGGTTAGCAAACCGCAAGGCCTTCCGAGCCTTATTTGTGGAACTGTAGACATCCAAAGTCATGCAAACTTTCAAAACTCAAAAAAATCGATTCTAATGGATTTACTTTGAATTAAGATATCTCCGCAACCAGACCTCATAGAAAGTTCTAGTTTTCAGCTATAGATAGCTCTTGAAAAATTAACTAAGCGTTTTGCAAGCGAAAATGACGTCATAGCCTTATTTGCGGAACTGTAGGCATCCAAAGTCATACAAGCCTTCGTAACTCAAAAAAATAACTTTGAATGCAAATATCTCGAAAACTAGACCTTATAAAAGGGTTTGCTTTGGATGAGCTGGTTGCATTTGACAAAACCTTTCTATATATGTACGTTTCAATGGGTTCCAGAGACTTTAGTAAAAAAATGCGTTTTTAGTGATAAGGGGGTAGTCCATGCTTTTTTTCGAAAATCGATTGAAAAAAAAAAAGTTTAGTTTTGAACGGCAATTTAAAGGCCTGACCGTTATCTGTTCAACAACGTTAACTGCAACCTCTTACGAGCCTTATTTTGGAAGTTATGGCCATATTAAGATTTTTAGTTTTTGGGTTGAAACAAGAAAGATTAACTTTGAATCAAAATTTCGCTGCAACCAGAGCCCACACAATGCTCTAGTTTTCAGCAATGGATAGCTCTCCAAAAACTGATTAAGCGGTTAGCAAACCGCAAGGCCTTCCGAGCCTTATTTGTGGAACTGTAGACATCCAAAGTCATGCAAACTTTCAAAACTCAAAAAAATCGATTCTAATGGATTTACTTTGAATTAAGATATCTCCGCAACCAGACCTCATAGAAAGTTCTAGTTTTCAGCTATAGATAGCTCTTGAAAAATTAACTAAGCGTTTTGCAAGCGAAAATGACGTCATAGCCTTATTTGCGGAACTGTAGGCATCCAAAGTCATACAAGCCTTCGTAACTCAAAAAAATAACTTTGAATGCAAATATCTCGAAAACTAGACCTTATAAAAGGGTTTGCTTTGGATGTGCTGGTTGCATTTGACAAAACCTTTCTATATATGTACGTTTCAATGGGTTCCAGAGACTTTCGTAAAAAAATGCGTTTTTAGTGATAAGGGGGTAGGTAGTCCATGCTTTTTTTCGAAAATCGATTGTAAAAAAAAAAGTTTAGTTTTGATCGGCAATGCAAAGGCCTGACCGTTATCTGTTCAACAACGTTAACCGCAAGCTCTTACGAGCCTTATTTTGGAAGTTATGGCCATATTAAGATTTTTAGTTTTTGGGTTGAAACAAGAAAGATTAACTTTGATTCAATATTTCTCTGCAACCAGAGCCAACACAATGCTCTAGTTTTCAGCAATGGATAGCTCTCCAAAAACTGATTAAGCGGTTAGCAAACCGCAAGGCCTTCCGAGCCTTATTTGTGGAACTGTAGACATCCAAAGTCATGCAAACTTTCAAAACTCAAAAAAATCGATTCTAATGGATTTACTTTGAATTAAGATATCTCCGCAACCAGACCTCCTAGAATGTTCTAGTTTTCAGCTATGGATAGCTCTTGAAAAACTAATTAAGCGTTTTGCAAGCGAAAATGACGTCATAGCCTTATTTGCGGAACTGTAGGCATCCAAAGTCGTACAAGCCTTCGTAACTCAAAAAAAAAACTTTGAATGCAAATATCTCGAAAACTAGACCTTATAAAAGGGTTTGCTTTGAATGTGCTGTTTGCATTTGACAAAACCTTTCTATATATGTACGTTTCAATGGGTTCCAGAGACTTTCGTAAAAAAATGCGTTTTTAGTGATAAGGGGGTAGTCCATGCTTTTTTTTCGAAAATCGATTGAAAAAAAAAAAGTTTAGTTTTGAACGGCAATGCAAAGGCCTGACCGTTATCTGTTCAACAACGTTAACTGCAACCTCTTACGAGCCTTATTTTGGAAGTTATGGCCATATTAAGATTTTTAGGTTTGGGTTGAAACAAGAAAGATTAACTTTGAATCAAAATTTCGCTGCAACCAGAGCCCACACAATGCTCTAGTTTTCAGCAATGGATAGCTCTCCAAAAACTGATTAAGCGGTTAGCAAACCGCAAGGCCTTCCGAGCCTTATTTGTGGAACTGTAGACATCCAAAGTCATGCAAACTTTCAAAACTCAAAAAAATCGATTCTAATGGATTTACTTTGAATTAAGATATCACCGCAACCAGACCTCATAGAAAGTTCTAGTTTTCAGCTATAGATAGCTCTTGAAAAACTAACTAAGCGTTTTGCAAGCGAAAATGACGTCATAGCCTTATTTGCGGAACTGTAGGCATCCAAAGTCATACAAGCCTTCGTAACTCAAAAAAATAACTTTGAATGCAAATATCTCGAAAACTAGACCTTATAAAAGGGTTTGCTTTGGATGAGCTGGTTGCATTTGACAAAACCTTTCTATATATGTACGTTTCAATGGGTTCCAGAGACTTTAGTAAAAAAATGCGTTTTTAGTGATAAGGGGGTAGTCCATGCTTTTTTTCGAAAATCGATTGAAAAAAAAAAGTTTAGTTTTGAACGGCAATTTAAAGGCCTGACCGTTATCTGTTCAACAACGTTAACTGCAACCTCTTACGAGCCTTATTTTGGAAGTTATGGCCATATTAAGATTTTTAGTTTTTGGGTTGAAACAAGAAAGATTAACTTTGAATCAAAATTTCGCTGCAACCAGAGCCCACACAATGCTCTAGTTTTCAGCAATGGATACCTCTCCAAAAACTGATTAAGCGGTTAGCAAACCGCAAGGCCTTCCGAGCCTTATTTGTGGAACTGTAGACATCCAAAGTCATGCAAACTTTCAAAACTCAAAAAAATCGATTCTAATGGATTTACTTTGAATTAAGATATCTCCGCAACCAGACCTCATAGAAAGTTCTAGTTTTCAGCTATAGATAGCTCTTGAAAAACTAACTAAGCGTTTTGCAAGCGAAAATGACGTCATAGCCTTATTTGCGGAACTGTAGGCATCCAAAGTCATACAAGCCTTCGTAACTCAAAAAAATAACTTTGAATGCAAATATCTCGAAAACTAGACCTTATAAAAGGGTTTGCTTTGGATGAGCTGGTTGCATTTGACAAAACCTTTCTATATATGTACGTTTCAATGGGTTCCAGAGACTTTAGTAAAAAAATGCGTTTTTAGTGATAAGGGGGTAGTCCATGCTTTTTTTCGAAAATCGATTGAAAAAAAAAAAGTTTAGTTTTGAACGGCAATGCAAAGGCCTGACCGTTATCTGTTCAACAACGTTAACTGCAACCTCTTACGAGCCTTATTTTGGAAGTTATGGCCATATTAAGATTTTTAGTTTTTGGGTTGAAACAAGAAAGATTAACTTTGAATCAAAATTTCGCTGCAACCAGAGCCCACACAATGCTCTAGTTTTCAGCAATGGATAGCTCTCTAAAAACTGATTAAGCGGTTATTAAACCGCAAGGCCTTCCGAGCCTTATTTGTGGAACTGTAGACATCCAAAGTCATGCAAACTTTCAAAACTCAAAAAAATCGATTTTAATGGATTTACTTTGAATTAAGATATCTCCGCAACCAGACCTCCTAGAATGTTCTAGTTTTCAGGTATGGATAGCTCTTGAAAAACTAATTTAGCGTTTTGCAAGCGAAAATGACGTCATAGCCTTATTTGCGGAACTGTAGGCATCCAAAGTCATACAAGCCTTCGTAACTCAAAAAAATAACTTTGAATGCAAATATCTCGAAAACTAGACCTTATAAAAGGGTTTGCTTTGGATGAGCTGGTTGCATTTGACAAAACCTTTCTATATATGTACGTTTCAATGGGTTCCAGAGACTTTAGTAAAAAAATGCGTTTTTAGTGATAAGGGGGTAGTCCATGCTTTTTTTCGAAAATCGATTGAAAAAAAAAAAGTTTAGTTTTGAACGGCAATGCAAAGGCCTGACCGTTATCTGTTCAACAACGTTAACTGCAACCTCTTACGAGCCTTATTTTGGAAGTTATGGCCATATTAAGATTTTTAGTTTTTGGGTTGAAACAAGAAAGATTAACTTTGAATCAAAATTTCGCTGCAACCAGAGCCCACACAATGCTCTAGTTTTCAGCAATGGATAGCTCTCTAAAAACTGATTAAGCGGTTAGCAAACCGCAAGGCCTTCCGAGCCTTATTTGTGGAACTGTAGACATCCAAAGTCATGCAAACATTCAAAACTCAAAAAAATCGATTCTAATGGATTTACTTTGAATTAAGATATCTCCGCAACCAGACCTCATAGAAAGTTCTAGTTTTCAGCTATAGATAGCTCTTGAAAAATTAACTAAGCGTTTTGCAAGCGAAAATGACGTCATAGCCTTATTTGCGGAACTGTAGGCATCCAAAGTCATACAAGCCTTCGTAACTCAAAAAAATAACTTTGAATGCAAATATCTCGAAAACTAGACCTTATAAAAGGGTTTGCTTTGGATGAGCTGGTTGCATTTGACAAAACCTTTCTATATATGTACGTTTCAATGGGTTCCAGAGACTTTAGTAAAAAAATGCGTTTTTAGTGATAAGGGGGTAGTCCATGCTTTTTTTCGAAAATCGATTGAAAAAAAAAAAGTTTAGTTTTGAACGGCAATGCAAAGGCCTGACCGTTATCTGTTCAACAACGTTAACTGCAACCTCTTACGAGCCTTATTTTGGAAGTTATGGCCATATTAAGATTTTTAGGTTTGGGTTGAAACAAGAAAGATTAACTTTGAATCAAAATTTCGCTGCAACCAGAGCCCACACAATGCTCTAGTTTTCAGCAATGGATAGCTCTCCAAAAACTGATTAAGCGGTTAGCAAACCGCAAGGCCTTCCGAGCCTTATTTGTGGAACTGTAGACATCCAAAGTCATGCAAACTTTCAAAACTCAAGAAAATCGATTTTAATGGATTTACTTTGAATTAAGATATCTCCGCAACAAGACCACCTAGAATGTTCTAGTTTTCAGCTATGGATAGCTCTTGAAAAACTAATTAAGCGTTTTGCAAGCGAAAATGACGTCATAGCCTTATTTGCGGAACTGTAGGCATCCAAAGTCATACAAGCCTTCGTAACTCAAAAAAATAACTTTGAATGCAAATATCTCGAAAACTAGACCTTATAAAAGGGTTTGCTTTGGATGAGCTGGTTGCATTTGACAAAACCTTTCTATATATGTACGTTTCAATGGGTTCCAGAGACTTTAGTAAAAAAATGCGTTTTTAGTGATAAGGGGGTAGTCCATGCTTTTTTTCGAAAATCGATTGAAAAAAATAAGTTAAGTTTTGAACGGCAATGCAAAGGCCTGACCGTTATCTGTTCAACAACGTTAACTGCAACCTCTTACGAGCCTTATTTTGGAAGTTATGGCCATATTAAGATTTTTAGGTTTGGGTTGAAACAAGAAAGATTAACTTTGAATCAAAATTTCGCTGCAACCAGAGCCCACACAATGCTCTAGTTTTCAGCAATGGATAGCTCTCCAAAAACTGATTAAGCGGTTAGCAAACCGCAAGGCCTTCCGAGCCTTATTTGTGGAACTGTAGACATCCAAAGTCATGCAAACTTTCAAAACTCAAAAAAATCGATTCTAATGGATTTACTTTGAATTAAGATATCTCCGCAACCAGACCTCATAGAAAGTTCTAGTTTTCAGCTATAGATAGCTCTTGAAAAATTAACTAAGCGTTTTGCAAGCGAAAATGACGTCATAGCCTTATTTGCGGAACTGTAGGCATCCAAAGTCATACAAGCCTTCGTAACTCAAAAAAATAACTTTGAATGCAAATATCTCGAAAACTAGACCTTATAAAAGGGTTTGCTTTGGATGAGCTGGTTGCATTTGACAAAACCTTTCTATATATGTACGTTTCAATGGGTTCCAGAGACTTTAGTAAAAAAATGCGTTTTTAGTGATAAGGGGGTAGTCCATGCTTTTTTTCGAAAATCGATTGAAAAAAATAAGTTTAGTTTTGAACGGCAATGCAAAGGCCTGACCGTTATCTGTTCAACAACGTTAACTGCAACCTCTTACGAGCCTTATTTTGGAAGTTATGGCCATATTAAGATTTTTAGGTTTGGGTTGAAACAAGAAAGATTAACTTTGAATCAAAATTTCGCTGCAACCAGAGCCCACACAATGCTCTAGTTTTCAGCAATGGATAGCTCTCCAAAAACTGATTAAGCGGTTAGCAAACCGCAAGGCCTTCCGAGCCTTATTTGTGGAACTGTAGACATCCAAAGTCATGCAAACTTTCAAAACTCAAAAAAATCGATTCTAATGGATTTACTTTGAATTAAGATATCTCCGCAACCAGACCTCATAGAAAGTTCTAGTTTTCAGCTATAGATAGCTCTTGAAAAACTAACTAAGCGTTTTGCAAGCGAAAATGACGTCATAGCCTTATTTGCGGAACTGTAGGCATCCAAAGTCATACAAGCCTTCGTAACTCAAAAAAATAACTTTGAATGCAAATATCTCGAAAACTAGACCTTATAAAAGGGTTTGCTTTGGATGTGCTGGTTGCATTTGACAAAACCTTTCTATATATGTACGTTTCAATGGGTTCCAGAGACTTTCGTAAAAAAATGCGTTTTTAGTGATAAGGGGGTAGGTAGTCCATGCTTTTTTTCGAAAATCGATTGGAAAAAAAAAAAGTTTAGTTTTGAACGGCAATGCAAAGGCCTGACCGTTATCTGTTCAACAACGTTAACCGCAAGCTCTTACGAGCCTTATTTTGGAAGTTATGGCCATATTAAGATTTTTTTAGTTTTTGGGTTGAAACAAGAAAGATTAACTTTGAATCAAAATTTCGCTGCAACCAGAGCCCACACAATGCTCTAGTTTTCAGCAATGGATAGCTCTCTAAAAACTGATTAAGCGGTTATTAAACCGCAAGGCCTTCCGAGCCTTATTTGTGGAACTGTAGACATCCAAAGTCATGCAAACTTTCAAAACTCAAAAAAATCGATTTTAATGGATTTACTTTGAATTAAGATATCTCCGCAACCAGACCTCCTAGAATGTTCTAGTTTTCAGGTATGGATAGCTCTTGAAAAACTAATTTAGCGTTTTGCAAGCGAAAATGACGTCATAGCCTTATTTGCGGAACTGTAGGCATCCAAAGTCATACAAGCCTTCGTAACTCAAAAAAATAACTTTGAATGCAAATATCTCGAAAACTAGACCTTATAAAATGGTTTGCTTTGGATGAGCTGGTTGCATTTGACAAAACCTTTCTATATATGTACGTTTCAATGGGTTCCAGAGACTTTAGTAAAAAAATGCGTTTTTAGTGATAAGGGGGTAGTCCATGCTTTTTTTCGAAAATCGATTGAAAAAAAAAAAGTTTAGTTTTGAACGGCAATGCAAAGGCCTGACCGTTATCTGTTCAACAACGTTAACTGCAACCTCTTACGAGCCTTATTTTGGAAGTTATGGCCATATTAAGATTTTTAGTTTTTGGGTTGAAACAAGAAAGATTAACTTTGAATCAAAATTTCGCTGCAACCAGAGCCCACACAATGCTCTAGTTTTCAGCAATGGATAGCTCTCTAAAAACTGATTAAGCGGTTAGCAAACCGCAAGGCCTTCCGAGCCTTATTTGTGGAACTGTAGACATCCAAAGTCATGCAAACATTCAAAACTCAAAAAAATCGATTCTAATGGATTTACTTTGAATTAAGATATCTCCGCAACCAGACCTCATAGAAAGTTCTAGTTTTCAGCTATAGATAGCTCTTGAAAAATTAACAAAGCGTTTTGCAAGCGAAAATGACGTCATAGCCTTATTTGCGGAACTGTAGGCATCCAAAGTCATACAAGCCTTCGTAACTCAAAAAAATAACTTTGAATGCAAATATCTCGAAAACTAGACCTTATAAAAGGGTTTGCTTTGGATGAGCTGGTTGCATTTGACAAAACCTTTCTATATATGTACGTTTCAATGGGTTCCAGAGACTTTAGTAAAAAAATGCGTTTTTAGTGATAACGGGGTAGTCCATGCTTTTTTTCGAAAATCGATTGAAAAAAAAAAAGTTTAGTTTTGAACGGCAATGCAAAGGCCTGACCGTTATCTGTTCAACAACGTTAACTGCAACCTCTTACGAGCCTTATTTTGGAAGTTATGGCCATATTAAGATTTTTAGTTTTTGGGTTGAAACAAGAAAGATTAACTTTGAATCAAAATTTCGCTGCAACCAGAGCCCACACAATGCTCTAGTTTTCAGCAATGGATAGCTCTCCAAAAACTGATTAAGCGGTTAGCAAACCGCAAGGCCTTCCGAGCCTTATTTGTGGAACTGTAGACATCCAAAGTCATGCAAACTTTCAAAACTCAAAAAAATCGATTCTAATGGATTTACTTTGAATTAAGATATCTCCGCAACCAGACCTCATAGAAAGTTCTAGTTTTCAGCTATAGATAGCTCTTGAAAAATTAACTAAGCGTTTTGCAAGCGAAAATGACGTCATAGCCTTATTTGCGGAACTGTAGGCATCCAAAGTCATACAAGCCTTCGTAACTCAAAAAAATAACTTTGAATGCAAATATCTCGAAAACAAGACCTTATAAAAGGGTTTGCTTTGGATGAGCTGGTTGCATTTGACAAAACCTTTCTATATATGTACGTTTCAATGGGTTCCAGAGACTTTAGTAAAAAAATGCGTTTTTAGTGATAAGGGGGTAGTCCATGCTTTTTTTCGAAAATCGATTGAAAAAAATAAGTTTAGTTTTGAACGGCAATGCAAAGGCCTGACCGTTATCTGTTCAACAACGTTAACTGCAACCTCTTACGAGCCTTATTTTGGAAGTTATGGCCATATTAAGATTTTTAGGTTTGGGTTGAAACAAGAAAGATTAACTTTGAATCAAAATTTCGCTGCAACCAGAGCCCACACAATGCTCTAGTTTTCAGCAATGGATAGCTCTCCAAAAACTGATTAAGCGGTTAGCAAACCGCAAGGCCTTCCGAGCCTTATTTGTGGAACTGTAGACATCCAAAGTCATGCAAACTTTCAAAACTCAAAAAAATCGATTCTAATGGATTTACTTTGAATTAAGATATCTCCGCAACCAGACCTCATAGAAAGTTCTAGTTTTCAGCTATAGATAGCTCTTGAAAAACTAACTAAGCGTTTTGCAAGCGAAAATGACGTCATAGCCTTATTTGCGGAACTGTAGGCATCCAAAGTCATACAAGCCTTCGTAACTCAAAAAAATAACTTTGAATGCAAATATCTCGAAAACTAGACCTTATAAAAGGGTTTGCTTTGGATGTGCTGGTTGCATTTGACAAAACCTTTCTATATATGTACGTTTCAATGGGTTCCAGAGACTTTCGTAAAAAAATGCGTTTTTAGTGATAAGGGGGTAGGTAGTCCATGCTTTTTTTCGAAAATCGATTGGAAAAAAAAAAAGTTTAGTTTTGAACGGCAATGCAAAGGCCTGACCGTTATCTGTTCAACAACGTTAACCGCAAGCTCTTACGAGCCTTATTTTGGAAGTTATGGCCATATTAAGATTTTTAGTTTTTGGGTTGAAACAAGAAAGATTAACTTTGAATCAAAATTTCTCTGCAACCAGAGCCCACACAATGCTCTAGTTTTCAGCAATGGATAGCTCTCCAAAAACTGATTAAGCGGTTAGCAAACCGCAAGGCTTTCCGAGCCTTATTTGTGGAACTGTAGACATCCAAAGTCATGCAAACTTTCAAAACTCAAGAAAATCGATTTTAATGGATTTACTTTGAATTAAGATATCTCCGCAACAAGACCACCTAGAATGTTCTAGTTTTCAGCTATGGATAGCTCTTGAAAAACTAATTAAGCGTTTTGCAAGCGAAAATGACGTCATAGCCTTATTTGCGGAACTGTAGGCATCCAAAGTCATACAAGCCTTCGTAACTCAAAAAAATAACTTTGAATGCAAATATCTCGAAAACTAGACCTTATAAAAGGGTTTGCTTTGGATGAGCTGGTTGCATTTGACAAAACCTTTCTATATATGTACGTTTCAATGGGTTCCAGAGACTTTAGTAAAAAAATGCGTTTTTAGTGATAAGGGGGTAGTCCATGCTTTTTTTCGAAAATCGATTGAAAAAAATAAGTTAAGTTTTGAACGGCAATGCAAAGGCCTGACCGTTATCTGTTCAACAACGTTAACTGCAACCTCTTACGAGCCTTATTTTGGAAGTTATGGCCATATTAAGATTTTTAGGTTTGGGTTGAAACAAGAAAGATTAACTTTGAATCAAAATTTCGCTGCAACCAGAGCCCACACAATGCTCTAGTTTTCAGCAATGGATAGCTCTCCAAAAACTGATTAAGCGGTTAGCAAACCGCAAGGCCTTCCGAGCCTTATTTGTGGAACTGTAGACATCCAAAGTCATGCAAACTTTCAAAACTCAAAAAAATCGATTCTAATGGATTTACTTTAAATTAAGATATCTCCGCAACCAGACCTCATAGAAAGTTCTAATTTTCAGCTATAGATAGCTCTTGAAAAACTAACTAAGCGTTTTGCAAGCGAAAATGACGTCATAGCCTTATTTGCGGAACTGTAGGCATCCAAAGTCATACAAGCCTTCGTAACTCAAAAAATAACTTTGAATGCAAATATCTCGAAAACTAGACCTTATAAAAGGGTTTGCTTTGGATGAGCTGGTTGCATTTGACAAAACCTTTCTATATATGTACGTTTCAATGGGTTCCAGAGACTTTAGTAAAAAAATGCGTTTTTAGTGATAAGGGGGTAGTCCATGCTTTTTTTCGAAAATCGATTGAAAAAAAAAAAGTTTAGTTTTGAACGGCAATGCAAAGGCCTGACCGTTATCTGTTCAACAACGTTAACTGCAACCTCTTACGAGCCTTATTTTGGAAGTTATGGCCATATTAAGATTTTTAGTTTTTGGGTTGAAACAAGAAAGATTAACTTTGAATCAAAATTTCGCTGCAACCAGAGCCCACACAATGCTCTAGTTTTCAGCAATGGATAGCTCTCCAAAAACTGATTAAGCGGTTAGCAAACCGCAAGGCCTTCCGAGCCTTATTTGTGGAACTGTAGACATCCAAAGTCATGCAAACTTTCAAAACTCAAAAAAATCGATTCTAATGGATTTACTTTGAATTAAGATATCTCCGCAACCAGACCTCCTAGAATGTTCTAGTTTTCAGCTATGGATAGCTCTTAAAAAACTAATTAAGCGTTTTGCAAGCGAAAATGACGTCATAGCCTTATTTGCGGAACTGTAGGCATCCAAAGTCATACAAGCCTTCGTAACTCAAAAAAATAACTTTGAATGCAAATATCTCGAAAACTAGACCTTATAAAAGGGTTTGCTTTGGATGTGCTGGTTGCATTTGACAAAACCTTTCTATATATGTACGTTTCAATGGGTTCCAGAGACTTTCGTAAAAAAATGCGTTTTTAGTGATAAGGGGGTAGGTAGTCCATGCTTTTTTTCGAAAATCGATTGGAAAAAAAAAAAGTTTAGTTTTGAACGGCAATGCAAAGGCCTGACCGTTATCTGTTCAACAACGTTAACCGCAAGCTCTTACGAGCCTTATTTTGGAAGTTATGGCCATATTAAGATTTTTAGTTTTTGGGTTGAAACAAGAAAGATTAACTTTGAATCAAAATTTCTCTGCAACCAGAGCCCACACAATGCTCTAGTTTTCAGCAATGGATAGCTCTCCAAAAACTGATTAAGCGGTTAGCAAACCGCAAGGCTTTCCGAGCCTTATTTGTGGAACTGTAGACATCCAAAGTCATGCAAACTTTCAAAACTCAAGAAAATCGATTTTAATGGATTTACTTTGAATTAAGATATCTCCGCAACAAGACCACCTAGAATGTTCTAGTTTTCAGCTATGGATAGCTCTTGAAAAACTAATTAAGCGTTTTGCAAGCGAAAATGACGTCATAGCCTTATTTGCGGAACTGTAGGCATCCAAAGTCATACAAGCCTTCGTAACTCAAAAAAATAACTTTGAATGCAAATATCTCGAAAACTAGACCTTATAAAAGGGTTTGCTTTGGATGAGCTGGTTGCATTTGACAAAACCTTTCTATATATGTACGTTTCAATGGGTTCCAGAGACTTTAGTAAAAAAATGCGTTTTTAGTGATAAGGGGGTAGTCCATGCTTTTTTTCGAAAATCGATTGAAAAAAATAAGTTTAGTTTTGAACGGCAATGCAAAGGCCTGACCGTTATCTGTTCAACAACGTTAACTGCAACCTCTTACGAGCCTTATTTTGGAAGTTATGGCCATATTAAGATTTTTAGGTTTGGGTTGAAACAAGAAAGATTAACTTTGAATCAAAATTTCGCTGCAACCAGAGCCCACACAATGCTCTAGTTTTCAGCAATGGATAGCTCTCCAAAAACTGATTAAGCGGTTAGCAAACCGCAAGGCCTTCCGAGCCTTATTTGTGGAACTGTAGACATCCAAAGTCATGCAAACTTTCAAAACTCAAAAAAATCGATTCTAATGGATTTACTTTAAATTAAGATATCTCCGCAACCAGACCTCATAGAAAGTTCTAATTTTCAGCTATAGATAGCTCTTGAAAAACTAACTAAGCGTTTTGCAAGCGAAAATGACGTCATAGCCTTATTTGCGGAACTGTAGGCATCCAAAGTCATACAAGCCTTCGTAACTCAAAAAATAACTTTGAATGCAAATATCTCGAAAACTAGACCTTATAAAAGGGTTTGCTTTGGATGAGCTGGTTGCATTTGACAAAACCTTTCTATATATGTACGTTTCAATGGGTTCCAGAGACTTTAGTAAAAAAATGCGTTTTTAGTGATAAGGGGGTAGTCCATGCTTTTTTTCGAAAATCGATTGAAAAAAATAAGTTTAGTTTTGAACGGCAATGCAAAGGCCTGACCGTTATCTGTTCAACAACGTTAACTGCAACCTCTTACGAGCCTTATTTTGGAAGTTATGGCCATATTAAGATTTTTAGGTTTGGGTTGAAACAAGAAAGATTAACTTTGAATCAAAATTTCGCTGCAACCAGAGCCCACACAATGCTCTAGTTTTCAGCAATGGATAGCTCTCCAAAAACTGATTAAGCGGTTAGCAAACCGCAAGGCCTTCCGAGCCTTATTTGTGGAACTGTAGACATCCAAAGTCATGCAAACTTTCAAAACTCAAAAAAATCGATTCTAATGGATTTACTTTGAATTAAGATATCTCCGCAACCAGACCTCATAGAAAGTTCTAGTTTTCAGCTATAGATAGCTCTTGAAAAACTAACTAAGCGTTTTGCAAGCGAAAATGACGTCATAGCCTTATTTGCGGAACTGTAGGCATCCAAAGTCATACAAGCCTTCGTAACTCAAAAAAATAACTTTGAATGCAAATATCTCGAAAACTAGACCTTATAAAAGGGTTTGCTTTGGATGAGCTGGTTGCATTTGACAAAACCTTTCTATATATGTACGTTTCAATGGGTTCCAGAGACTTTAGTAAAAAAATGCGTTTTTAGTGATAAGGGGGTAGTCCATGCTTTTTTTCGAAAATCGATTGAAAAAAAAAAAGTTTAGTTTTGAACGGCAATTTAAAGGCCTGACCGTTATCTGTTCAACAACGTTAACTGCAACCTCTTACGAACCTTATTTTGGAAGTTATGGCCATATTAAGATTTTTAGTTTTTGGGTTGAAACAAGAAAGATTAACTTTGAATCAAAATTTCGCTGCAACCAGAGCCCACACAATGCTCTAGTTTTCAGCAATGGATACCTCTCCAAAAACTGATTAAGCGGTTAGCAAACCGCAAGGCCTTCCGAGCCTTATTTGTGGAACTGTAGACATCCAAAGTCATGCAAACTTTCAAAACTCAAAAAAATCGATTCTAATGGATTTACTTTGAATTAAGATATCTCCGCAACCAGACCTCATAGAAAGTTCTAGTTTTCAGCTATAGATAGCTCTTGAAAAACTAACAAAGCGTTTTGCAAGCGAAAATGACGTCATAGGCTTTTTTGCGGAACTGTAGGCATCCAAAGTCATACAAGCCTTCGTAACTCAAAAAAATAACTTTGAATGCAAATATCTCGAAAACTAGACCTTATAGAAGGGTTTGCTTTGGATGTGCTGGTTGCATTTGACAAAACCTTTCTATATATGTACGTTTCAATGGGTTCCAGAGACTTTCGTAAAAAAATGCGTTTTTATTGATAAGGGGGTAGGTAGTCCATGCTTTTTTTCGAAAATCGATTGGAAAAAAAAAAAGTTTAGTTTTGAACGGCAATGCAAAGGCCTGACCGTTATCTGTTCAACAACGTTAACCGCAAGCTCTTACGAGCCTTATTTTGGAAGTTATGGCCATATTAAGATTTTTAGTTTTTGGGTTGAAACAAGAAAGATTAACTTTGATTCAATATTTCTCTGCAACCAGAGCCCACACAATGCTCTAGTTTTCAGCAATGGATAGCTCTCCAAAAACTGATTAAGCGGTTAGCAAACCGCAAGGCCTTCCGAGCCTTATTTGTGGAACTGTAGACATCCAAAGTCATGCAAACTTTCAAAACTCAAAAAAATCGATTCTAATGGATTTACTTTGAATTAAGATATCTCCGCAACCAGACCTCCTAGAATGTTCTAGTTTTCAGCTATGGATAGCTCTTGAAAAACTAATTAAGCGTTTTGCAAGCGAAAATGACGTCATAGCCTTATTTGCGGAACTGTAGGCATCCAAAGTCGTACAAGCCTTCGTAACTCAAAAAAATAACTTTGAATGCAAATATCTCGAAAACTAGACCTTATAAAAGGGTTTGCTTTGAATGTGCTGTTTGCATTTGACAAAACCTTTCTATATATGTACGTTTCAATGGGTTCCAGAGACTTTCGTAAAAAAATGCGTAGTCCATGCTTTTTTTCGAAAATCGATTGGAAAAAAAAAGTTAAGTTTTGAACGGCAATGCAAAGGCCTGACCGTTATCTGTTCAACAACGTTAACCGCAACCTCTTACGAGCCTTATTTTGGAAGTTATGACCATATTAAGATTTTTAGTTTTTGGGTTGAAACAAGAAAGATTAACTTTGAATCAAAATTTCTCTGCAACCAGAGCCCACACAATGCTCTAGTTTTCAGCAATGGATAGCTCTCCAAAAACTGATTAAGCGGTTCGCAAACCGCAAGGCCTTCCGAGCCTTATTTGTGGAACTGTAGACATCCAAAGTCATGCAAACTTTCAAAACTCAACAAAATCGATTTTAATGGATTTACTTTGAATTAAGATATCTCCGCAACCAGACCTCATAGAAAGTTCTAGTTTTCAGCTAGGGATAGCTCTTGAAAAACTAATTAAGCGTTTTTCCAGCGAAAATGACATCATAGCCTTATTTGCGGAACTGTAGGCATCCAAAGTCATACAAGCATTCATAACTCGAAAAAATAACTTTGAATGCAAATATCTCGAAAACTATACCTTATTAAAGGGTTTGCTTTGGATGTGCTGGTTGCATTTGACAAAACCTTTCTATATATGTAAGTTTCAATGGGTTCCAGAGACTTTCGTAAAAAAATGCGTTTTTAGTGATAAGGGGGTAGTCCATTCTTTTTTTCGAAAATCGATTGGAAAAAAAAAAGTTTAGTTTTGAACGGCAATGCAAAGGCCTGACCGTTATCTGTTCAACAACGTTAACTGCAACCTCTTACGAGCCTTATTTTGGAAGTTATGGCTATATTAAGATTTTTAGGTTTGGGTTGAAACAAGAAAGATTAACTTTGAATCAAAATTTCGCTGCAACCAGAGCCCACACAATGCTCTAGTTTTCAGCAATGGATACCTCTCCAAAAACTGATTAAGCGGTTAGCAAACCGCAAGGCCTTCCGAGCCTTATTTGTGGAACTGTAGACATCCAAAGTCATGCAAACTTTCAAAACTCAAAAAAATCGATTCTAATGGATTTACTATGAATTAAGATATCTCCGCAGCCAGACCTCATAGAAAGTTCTAGTTTTCAGCTATAGATAGCTCTTGAAAAACTAACTAAGCGTTTTGCAAGCAAAAATGACGTCATAGCCTTATTGGCGGAACTGTAGGCATCCAAAGTCATACAAGCCTTCGTAACTCAAAAAAATAACTTTGAATGCAAATATCTCGAAAACTAGACCTTATAAAAGGGTTTGCTTTGAATGTGCTGTTTGCATTTGACAAAACCTTTCTATATATGTACGTTTCAATGGGTTCCAGAGACTTTCGTAAAAAAATGCGTTTTGAGTGATAAGGGGGTAGTCCATGCTTTTTTTCGAAAATCGATTGGAAAAAAAAAGTTTAGTTTTGAACGGCAATGCAAAGGCCTGACCGTTATCTGTTCAACAACGTTAACCGCAACCTCTTACGAGCCTTATTTTGGAAGTTATGGCCATATTAAGATTTTTAGTTTTTGGGTTGAAACAAGAAAGATTAACTTTGATTCAAAATTTCTCTGCAACCAGAGCCCACACAATGCTCTAGTTTTCAGCAATGGATAGCTCTCCAAAAACTGATTAAGCGGTTGGCAAACCGCAAGGCCTTCCGAGCCTTATTTGTGGAACTGTAGACATCCAAAGTCATTCAAACTTTCAAAACTCAAAAAAATCGATTTTAATGGATTTACTTTGAATTAAGATATCTCCGCAACCAGACCTCCTAGAATGTTCTAGTTTTCAGCTATGGATAGCTCTTAAAAAACTAATTAAGCGTTTTGCAAGCGAAAATGACGTCATAGCCTTATTTGCGGAACTGTAGGCATCCAAAGTCATACAAGCCTTCGTAACTCAAAAAAATAACTTTGAATGCAAATATCTCGAAAACTAGACCTTATAAAAGGGTTTGCTTTGGATGTGCTGGTTGCATTTGACAAAACCTTTCTATATATGTACGTTTCAATGGGTTCCAGAGACTTTCGTAAAAAAATGCGTTTTGAGTGATAAGGGGTAGTCCATGCTTTTTTTCGAAAATCGATTGGAAAAAAAAAAGTTTAGTTTTGAACGGCAATGCAAAGGCCTGACCGTTATCTGTTCAACAACGTTAACCGCAACCTCTTACGAGCCTTATTTTGGAAGTTATGGCCATATTAAGATTTTTAGTTTTTGGGTTGAAACAAGAAAGATTAACTGTGAATCAAAATTTCTCTGCAACCAGAGCCCACACAATGCTCTAGTTTTCAGCAATGGATAGCTCTCCAAAAACTGATTAAGCGGTTAATAAACCGCAAGGCCTTCCGGGCCTTATTTGTGGAACTGTAGACACCCAAAGTCATTCAAACTTTCAAAACTCAAAAAAATCGATTTTAATGGATTTACTTTGAATTAAGATATCTCCGCAACCAGACCTCCTAGAATGTTCTAGTTTTCAGCTATGGATAGCTCTTGAAAAACTAATTAAGCGTTTTTCCAGCCAAAATGACATCATAGTCTTATTTGCGGAACTGTAGGCATCCAAAGTCATACAAGCATTCATAACTCGAAAAAATAACTTTGAATGCAAATATCTCGAAAACTATACCTTATTAAAGGGTTTGCTTTGGATGTGCTGGTTGCATTTGACAAAACCTTTCTATATATGTAAGTTTCAATGGGTTCCAGAGACTTTCGTAAAAAAATGCGTTTTTAGTGATAAGGGGGTAGTCCATGCTTTTTTTCGAAAATCGATTGGAAAAAAAAAAGTTAAGTTTTGAACGGCAATGCAAAGGCCTGACCGTTATCTGTTCAACAACGTTAACCGCAACCTCTTACGAGCCGCAAGCTCTTACGAGCCTTATTTTGGAAGTTATGGCCATATTAAGATTTTTAGTTTTTGGGTTGAAACAAGAAAGATTAACTTTGAATCAAAATTTCTCTGCAACCAGAGCCCACACAATGCTCTAGTTTTCAGCAATGGATAGCTCTCCAAAAACTGATTAAGCGGTTAGCAAACCGCAAGGCCTTCCGAGCCTTATTTGTGGAACGGTAGACATCCAAAGTCATGCAAACTTTCAAAACTCAAAAAAATCTATTTTAATGGATTTACTTTGAATTAAGATATCTCCGCAACAAGACCTCCTAGAATGTTCTAGTTTTCAGCTATGGATAGCTCTTGAAAAACTTATTAAGCGTTTTGCAAGCGAAAATGACGCCATAGCCTTATTTGCGGAACTGTAGGCATCCAAAGTCATACAAGCCTTCGTAACTCAAAAAAATAACTTTGAATGCAAATATCTCGAAAACTAGACCTTATAAAAGGGTTTGCTTTGGATGTGCTGGTTGCATTTGACAAAACCTTTCTATATATGTACGTTTCAATGGGTTCCAGAGACTTTCGTAAAAAAATGCGTTTTTAGTGATAAGGGGGTAGTCCATGCTTTTTTTCGAAAATCGATTGGAAAAAAAAAAGTTTAGTTTTGAACGGCAATGCAAAGGCCTGACCGTTATCTGTTCAACAACGTTAACCGCAAGCTCTTACGAGCCTTATTTTGGAAGTTATGGCCATATTAAGATTTTTAGTTTTTGGGTTGAAACAAGAAAGATTAACTTTGAATCAAAATTTCTCTGCAACCAGAGCCCACACAATGCTCTAGTTTTCAGCAATGGATAGCTCTCCAAAAAGTGATTAAGCGGTTAGCAAACCGCAAGGCCTTCCGAGCCTTATTTGTGGAACTGTAGACATCCAAAGTCATGCAAACTTTCAAAACTCAAAAAAATCGATTTTAATGGATTTACTTTGAATTAAGATATCTCCGCAACCAGACCTCCTAGAATGTTCTAGTTTTCAGCTATGGATAGCTCTTGAAAAACTAATTAAGCGTTTTGCAAGCGAAAATGACGTCATAGCCTTATTTGCGGAACTGTAGGCATCCAAAGTCATACAAGCCTTCGTAACTCAAAAAAATAACTTTAAATGCAAATATCTCGAAAACTAGACCTTATAAAAGGGTTTTCTTTGGATGTGCTGGTTGCATTTGACAAAACCTTTCTATATATGTACGTTTCAATGGGTTCCAGAGACTTTCGTAAAAAAATGCGTTTTTAGTGATAAGGGGGTAATCCATGCTTTTTTTCGAAAATCGATTGGAAAAAAAAAAGTTTAGTTTTGAACGGCAATGCAAAGGCCTGACCGTTATCTGTTCAACAACGTTAACCGCAAGCTCTTACGAGCCTTATTTTGGAAGTTATGGCCATATTAAGATTTTTAGTTTTTGGGTTGAAACAAGAAAGATTAACTTTGAATCAAAATTTCTCTGCAACCAGAGCCCACACAATGCTCTAGTTTTCAGCAATGGATAGCTCTCTAAAAACTGATTAAGCGGTTAGCAAACCGCAAGGCCTTCCGAGCCTTATTTGTGGAACTGTAGACATCCAAAGTCATGCAAACTTTCAAAACTCAAAAAAATCGATTTTAATGGATTTACTTTGAATTAAGATATCTCCGCAACCAGACCTCCTAGAATGTTCTAGTTTTCAGCTATGGATAGCTCTTGAAAAACTAATTAAGCGTTTTGCAAGCGAAAATGACGTCATAGCCTTATTTGCGGAACTGTAGGCATCCAAAGTCATACAAGCCTTCGTAACTAAAAAAAATAACTTTGAATGCAAATATCTCGAAAACTAGACCTTTTAAAAGGGTTTGCTTTGGATGTGCTGGTTGCATTTGACAAAACCTTTCTATATATGTACGTTTCAATGGGTTCCAGAGACTTTCGTAAAAAAATGCGTTTTTAGTGATAAGGGGGTAGTCAATGCTTTTTTTCGAAAATCGATTGGAAAAAAAAAAGTTTAGTTTTGAACGGCAATGTAAAGGCCTGACCGTTATCTGTTCAACAACGTTAACCGCAAGCTCTTACGAGCCTTATTTTGGAAGTTATGGCCATATTAAGATTTTTAGTTTTTGGGTTGAAACAAGAAAGATTAACTTTGAATCAAAATTTCTCTGCAACCAGAGCCCACACAATGCTCTAGTTTTCAGCAATGGATAGCTCTCCAAAAACTGATTAAGCGGTTAGCAAACCGCAAGGCCTTCCGAGCCTTATTTGTGGAACGGTAGACATCCAAAGTCATGCAAACTTTCAAAACTCAAAAAAATCTATTTTAATGGATTTACTTTGAATTAAGATATCTCCGCAACAAGACCTCCTAGAATGTTCTAGTTTTCAGCTATGGATAGCTCTTGAAAAACTTATTAAGCGTTTTGCAAGCGAAAATGACGCCATAGCCTTATTTGCGGAACTGTAGGCATCCAAAGTCATACAAGCCTTCGTAACTCAAAAAAATAACTTTGAATGCAAATATCTCGAAAACTAGACCTTATAAAAGGGTTTGCTTTGGATGTGCTGGTTGCATTTGACAAAACCTTTCTATATATGTACGTTTCAATGGGTTCCAGAGACTTTCGTAAAAAAATGCGTTTTTAGTGATAAGGGGGTAGTCCATGCTTTTTTTCGAAAATCGATTGGAAAAAAAAAAGTTTAGTTTTGAACGGCAATGCAAAGGCCTGACCGTTATCTGTTCAACAACGTTAACCGCAAGCTCTTACGAGCCTTATTTTGGAAGTTATGGCCATATTAAGATTTTTAGTTTTTGGGTTGAAACAAGAAAGATTAACTTTGAATCAAAATTTCTCTGCAACCAGAGCCCACACAATGCTCTAGTTTTCAGCAATGGATAGCTCTCCAAAAACTGATTAAGCGGTTAGCAAACCGCAAGGCCTTCCGAGCCTTATTTGTGGAACTGTAGACATCCAAAGTCATGCAAACTTTCAAAACTCAAAAAAATCGATTTTAATGGATTTACTTTGAATTAAGATATCTCCGCAACCAGACCTCCTAGAATGTTCTAGTTTTCAGCTATGGATAGCTCTTGAAAAACTAATTAAGCGTTTTGCAAGCGAAAATGACGTCATAGCCTTATTTGCGGAACTGTAGGCATCCAAAGTCATACAAGCCTTCGTAACTCAAAAAATAACTTTAAATGCAAATATCTCGAAAACTAGACCTTATAAAAGGGTTTTCTTTGGATGTGCTGGTTGCATTTGACAAAACCTTTCTATATATGTACGTTTCAATGGGTTCCAGAGACTTTCGTAAAAAAATGCGTTTTTAGTGATAAGGGGGTAATCCATGCTTTTTTTCGAAAATCGATTGGAAAAAAAAAGTTTAGTTTTGAACGGCAATGCAAAGGCCTGACCGTTATCTGTTCAACAACGTTAACCGCAAGCTCTTACGAGCCTTATTTTGGAAGTTATGGCCATATTAAGGTTTTTAGTTTTTGGGTTGAAACAAGAAAGATTAACTTTGAATCAAAATTTCTCTGCAACCAGAGCCCACACAATGCTCTAGTTTTCAGCAATGGATAGCTCTCCAAAAACTGATTAAGCGGTTAGCAAACCGCAAGGCCTTCCGAGCCTTATTTGTGGAACTGTAGACATCCAAAGTCATGCAAACTTTCAAAACTCAAAAAAATCGATTTTAATGGATTTACTTTGAATTAAGATATCTCCGCAACCAGACCTCCTAGAATGTTCTAGTTTTCAGCTATGGATAGCTCTTGAAAAACTAATTAAGCGTTTTGCAAGCGAAAATGACGTCATAGCCTTATTTGCGGAACTGTAGGCATCCAAAGTCATACAAGCCTTCGTAACTAAAAAAAATAACTTTGAATGCAAATATCTCGAAAACTAGACCTTATAAAAGGGTTTGCTTTGGATGTGCTGGTTGCATTTGACAAAACCTTTCTATATATGTACGTTTCAATGGGTTCCAGAGACTTTCGTAAAAAAATGCGTTTTTAGTGATAAGGGGGTAGTCCATGCTTTTTTTCGAAAATCGATTGGAAAAAAAAAAGTTTAGTTTTGAACGGCAATGTAAAGGCCTGACCGTTATCTGTTCAACAACGTTAACCGCAAGCTCTTACGAGCCTTATTTTGGAAGTTATGGCCATATTAAGATTTTTAGTTTTTGGGTTGAAACAAGAAAGATTAACTTTGAATCAAAATTTCTCTGCAACCAGAGCCCACACAATGCTCTAGTTTTCAGCAATGGATAGCTCTCCAAAAAGTGATTAAGCGGTTAGCAAACCGCAAGGCCTTCCGAGCCTTATTTGTGGAACTGTAGACATCCAAAGTCATGCAAACTTTCAAAACTCAAAAAAATCGATTTTAATGGATTTACTTTGAATTAAGATATCTCCGCAACCAGACCTCCTAGAATGTTCTAGTTTTCAGCTATGGATAGCTCTTGAAAAACTAATTAAGCGTTTTGCAAGCGAAAATGACGTCATAGCCTTATTTGCGGAACTGTAGGCATCCAAAGTCATACAAGCCTTCGTAACTCAAAAAAATAACTTTAAATGCAAATATCTCGAAAACTAGACCTTATAAAAGGGTTTTCTTTGGATGTGCTGGTTGCATTTGACAAAACCTTTCTATATATGTACGTTTCAATGGGTTCCAGAGACTTTCGTAAAAAAATGCGTTTTTAGTGATAAGGGGGTAATCCATGCTTTTTTTCGAAAATCGATTGGAAAAAAAAAGTTTAGTTTTGAACGGCAATGCAAAGGCCTGACCGTTATCTGTTCAACAACGTTAACCGCAAGCTCTTACGAGCCTTATTTTGGAAGTTATGGCCATATTAAGATTTTTAGTTTTTGGGTTGAAACAAGAAAGATTAACTTTGAATCAAAATTTCTCTGCAACCAGAGCCCACACAATGCTCTAGTTTTCAGCAATGGATAGCTCTCCAAAAACTGATTAAGCGGTTAGCAAACCGCAAGGCCTTCCGAGCCTTATTTGTGGAACTGTAGACATCCAAAGTCATGCAAACTTTCAAAACTCAAAAAAATCGATTTTAATGGATTTACTTTGAATTAAGATATCTCCGCAACCAGACCTCCTAGAATGTTCTAGTTTTCAGCTATGGATAGCTCTTGAAAAACTAATTAAGCGTTTTGCAAGCGAAAATGACGTCATAGCCTTATTTGCGGAACTGTAGGCATCCAAAGTCATACAAGCCTTCGTAACTAAAAAAAATAACTTTGAATGCAAATATCTCGAAAACTAGACCTTATAAAAGGGTTTGCTTTGGATGTGCTGGTTGCATTTGACAAAACCTTTCTATATATGTACGTTTCAATGGGTTCCAGAGACTTTCGTAAAAAAATGCGTTTTTAGTGATAAGGGGGTAGTCCATGCTTTTTTTCGAAAATCGATTGGAAAAAAAAAAGTTTAGTTTTGAACGGCAATGTAAAGGCCTGACCGTTATCTGTTCAACAACGTTAACCGCAACCTCTTACGAGCCTTATTTTGGAAGTTATGGCCATATTAAGATTTTTAGTTTTTGGGTTGAAACAAGAAAGATTAACTTTGAATCAAAATTTCTCTGCAACCAGAGCCCACACAATGCTCTAGTTTTCAGCAATGGATAGCTCTCCAAAAACTGATTAAGCGGTTAGCAAACCGCAAGGCCTTCCGAGCCTTATTTGTGGAACGGTAGACATCCAAAGTCATGCAAACTTTCAAAACTCAAAAAAATCTATTTTAATGGATTTACTTTGAATTAAGATATCTCCGCAACAAGACCTCCTAGAATGTTCTAGTTTTCAGCTATGGATAGCTCTTGAAAAACTTATTAAGCGTTTTGCAAGCGAAAATGACGCCATAGCCTTATTTGCGGAACTGTAGGCATCCAAAGTCATACAAGCCTTCGTAACTCAAGAAAATAACTTTGAATGCAAATATCTCGAAAACTAGACCTTATAAAAGTGTTTGCTTTGGATGTGCTGGTTGCATTTGACAAAACCTTTCTATATATGTACGTTTCAATGGGTTCCAGAGACTTTCGTAAAAAAATGCGTTTTTAGTGATAAGGGGGTAGTCCATGCTTTTTTTCGAAAATCGATTGGAAAAAAAAAAGTTTAGTTTTGAACGGCAATGCAAAGGCCTGACCGTTATCTGTTCAACAACGTTAACCGCAAGCTCTTACGAGCCTTATTTTGGAAGTTATGGCCATATTAAGATTTTTAGTTTTTGGGTTGAAACAAGAAAGACTAACTTTGAATCAAAATTTCTCTGCAACCAGAGCCCACACAATGCTCTAGTTTTCAGCAATGGATAGCTCTCCAAAAAGTGATTAAGCGGTTAGCAAACCGCAAGGCCTTCCGAGCCTTATTTGTGGAACTGTAGACATCCAAAGTCATGCAAACTTTCAAAACTCAAAAAAATCGATTTTAATGGATTTACTTTGAATTAAGATATCTCCGCAACCAGACCTCCTAGAATGTTCTAGTTTTCAGCTATGGATAGCTCTTGAAAAACTAATTAAGCGTTTTGCAAGCGAAAATGACGTCATAGCCTTATTTGCGGAACTGTAGGCATCCAAAGTCATACAAGCCTTCGTAACTCAAAAAAATAACTTTAAATGCAAATATCTCGAAAACTAGACCTTATAAAAGGGTTTGCTTTGGATGTGCTGGTTGCATTTGACAAAACCTTTCTATATATGTACGTTTCAATGGGTTCCAGAGACTTTCGTAAAAAATGCGTTTTTAGTGATAAGGGGGTAGTCCATGCTTTTTTTCGAAAATCGATTGGAAAAAAAAAAGTTTAGTTTTGAACGGCAATGCAAAGGCCTGACCGTTATCTGTTCAACAACGTTAACCGCAAGCTCTTACGAGCCTTATTTTGGAAGTTATGGCCATATTAAGATTTTTAGTTTTTGGGTTGAAACAAGAAAGATTAACTTTGAATCAAAATTTCTCTGCAACCAGAGCCCACACAATGCTCTAGTTTTCAGCAATGGATAGCTCTCCAAAAAGTGATTAAGCGGTTAGCAAACCGCAAGGCCTTCCGAGCCTTATTTGTGGAACTGTAGACATCCAAAGTCATGCAAACTTTCAAAACTCAAAAAAATCGATTTTAATGGATTTACTTTGAATTAAGATATCTCCGCAACCAGACCTCCTAGAATGTTCTAGTTTTCAGCTATGGATAGCTCTTGAAAAACTAATTAAGCGTTTTGCAAGCGAAAATGACGTCATAGCCTTATTTGCGGAACTGTAGGCATCCAAAGTCATACAAGCCTTCGTAACTCAAAAAAATAACTTTAAATGCAAATATCTCGAAAACTAGACCTTATAAAAGGGTTTGCTTTGGATGTGCTGGTTGCATTTGACAAAACCTTTCTATATATGTACGTTTCAATGGGTTCCAGAGACTTTCGTAAAAAAATGCGTTTTTAGTGATAAGGGGGTAGTCCATGCTTTTTTTCGAAAATCGATTGGAAAAAAAAAAGTTTAGTTTTGAACGGCAATGCAAAGGCCTGACCGTTATCTGTTCAACAACGTTAACCGCAAGCTCTTACGAGCCTTATTTTGAAAGTTATGGCCATATTAAGATTTTTAGTTTTTGGGTTGAAACAAGAAAGATTAACTTTGAATCAAAATTTCTCTGCAACCAGAGCCCACACAATGCTCTAGTTTTCAGCAATGGATAGCTCTCCAAAAAGTGATTAAGCGGTTAGCAAACCGCAAGGCCTTCCGAGCCTTATTTGTGGAACTGTAGACATCCAAAGTCATGCAAACTTTCAAAACTCAAAAAAATCGATTTTAATGGATTTACTTTGAATTAAGATATCTCCGCAACCAGACCTCCTAGAATGTTCTAGTTTTCAGCTATGGATAGCTCTTGAAAAACTAATTAAGCGTTTTGCAAGCGAAAATGACGTCATAGCCTTATTTGCGGAACTGTAGGCATCCAAAGTCATACAAGCCTTCGTAACTCAAAAAAATAACTTTAAATGCAAATATCTCGAAAACTAGACCTTATAAAAGGGTTTGCTTTGGATGTGCTGGTTGCATTTGACAAAACCTTTCTATATATGTACGTTTCAATGGGTTCCAGAGACTTTCGTAAAAAAATGCGTTTTTAGTGATAAGGGGGTAGTCCATGCTTTTTTTCGAAAATCGATTGGAAAAAAAAAAGTTTAGTTTTGAACGGCAATGCAAAGGCCTGACCGTTATCTGTTCAACAACGTTAACCGCAAGCTCTTACGAGCCTTATTTTGAAAGTTATGGCCATATTAAGATTTTTAGTTTTTGGGTTGAAACAAGAAAGATTAACTTTGAATCAAAATTTCTCTGCAACCAGAGCCCACACAATGCTCTAGTTTTCAGCAATGGATAGCTCTCCAAAAACTGATTAAGCGGTTAGCAAACCGCAAGGCCTTGCGAGCCTTATTTGTGGAACTGTAGACATCCAAAGTCATGCAAACTTTCAAAACTCAAAAAAATCGATTTTAATGGATTTACTTTGAATTAAGATATCTCCGCAACAAGACCTCCTTGAATGTTCTAGTTTTCAGCTATGGATAGCTCTTGAAAAACTAATTAAGCGTTTTGCAAGCGAAAATGACGCCATAGCCTTATTGGCGGAACTGTAGGCATCCAAAGTCATACAAGCCTTCGTAACTCAAAAAAATAACTTTGAATGCAAATATCTCGAAAACTAGACCTTATAAAAGGGTTTGCTTTGGATGTGCTGGTTGCATTTGACAAAACCTTTCTATATATGTACGTTTCAATGGGTTCCAGAGACTTTCGTAAAAAAATGCGTTTTTAGTGATAAGGGGGTAGTCCATGCTTTTTTTCGAAAATCGATTGGAAAAAAAAAAGTTTAGTTTTGAACGGCAATGCAAAGGCCTGACCGTTATCTGTTCAACAACGTTAACCGCAAGCTCTTACGAGCCTTATTTTGGAAGTTATGGCCATATTAAGATTTTTAGTTTTTGGGTTGAAACAAGAAAGATTAACTTTGAATCAAAATTTCTCTGCAACCAGAGCCCACACAATGCTCTAGTTTTCAGCAATGGATAGCTCTCCAAAAAGTGATTAAGCGGTTAGCAAACCGCAAGGCCTTCCGAGCCTTATTTGTGGAACTGTAGACATCCAAAGTCATGCAAACTTTCAAAACTCAAAAAAATCGATTTTAATGGATTTACTTTGAATTAAGATATCTCCGCAACCAGACCTCCTAGAATGTTCTAGTTTTCAGCTATGGATAGCTCTTGAAAAACTAATTAAGCGTTTTGCAAGCGAAAATGACGCCATAGCCTTATTTGCGGAACTGTAGGCATCCAAAGTCATACAAGCCTTCGTAACTCAAAAAAATAACTTTGAATGCAAATATCTCGAAAACTAGACCTTATAAAAGGGTTTTCTTTGGATGTGCTGGTTGCATTTGACAAAACCTTTCTATATATGTACGTTTCAATGGGTTCCAGAGACTTTCGTAAAAAAATGCGTTTTTAGTGATAAGGGGGTAGTCCATGCTTTTTTTCGAAAATCGATTGGAAAAAAAAAAGTTTAGTTTTGAACGGCAATGCAAAGGCCTGACCGTTATCTGTTCAACAACGTTAACCGCAAGCTCTTACGAGCCTTATTTTGGAAGTTATGGCCATATTAAGATTTTTAGTTTTTGGGTTGAAACAAGAAAGATTAACTTTGAATCAAAATTTCTCTGCAACCAGAGCCCACACAATGCTCTAGTTTTCAGCAATGGATAGCTCTCCAAAAAGTGATTAAGCGGTTAGCAAACCGCAAGGCCTTCCGAGCCTTATTTGTGGAACTGTAGACATCCAAAGTCATGCAAACTTTCAAAACTCAAAAAAATCGATTTTAATGGATTTACTTTGAATTAAGATATCTCCGCAACCAGACCTCCTAGAATGTTCTAGTTTTCAGCTATGGATAGCTCTTGAAAAACTAATTAAGCGTTTTGCAAGCGAAAATGACGTCATAGCCTTATTTGCGGAACTGTAGGCATCCAAAGTCATACAAGCCTTCGTAACTCAAAAAAATAACTTTAAATGCAAATATCTCGAAAACTAGACCTTATAAAAGGGTTTGCTTTGGATGTGCTGGTTGCATTTGACAAAACCTTTCTATATATGTACGTTTCAATGGGTTCCAGAGACTTTCGTAAAAAAATGCGTTTTTAGTGATAAGGGGGTAGTCCATGCTTTTTTTCGAAAATCGATTGGAAAAAAAAAAGTTTAGTTTTGAACGGCAATGCAAAGGCCTGACCGTTATCTGTTCAACAACGTTAACCGCAAGCTCTTACGAGCCTTATTTTGGAAGTTATGGCCATATTAAGATTTTTAGTTTTTGGGTTGAAACAAGAAAGATTAACTTTGAATCAAAATTTCTCTGCAACCAGAGCCCACACAATGCTCTAGTTTTCAGCAATGGATAGCTCTCCAAAAAGTGATTAAGCGGTTAGCAAACCGCAAGGCCTTCCGAGCCTTATTTGTGGAACTGTAGACATCCAAAGTCATGCAAACTTTCAAAACTCAAAAAAATCGATTTTAATGGATTTACTTTGAATTAAGATATCTCCGCAACCAGACCTCCTAGAATGTTCTAGTTTTCAGCTATGGATAGCTCTTGAAAAACTAATTAAGCGTTTTGCAAGCGAAAATGACGCCATAGCCTTATTTGCGGAACTGTAGGCATCCAAAGTCATACAAGCCTTCGTAACTCAAAAAAATAACTTTGAATGCAAATATCTCGAAAACTAGACCTTATAAAAGGGTTTGCTTTGGATGTGCTGGTTGCATTTGACAAAACCTTTCTATATATGTACGTTTCAATGGGTTCCAGAGACTTTCGTAAAAAAATGCGTTTTTAGTGATAAGGGGGTAGTCCATGCTTTTTTTCGAAAATCGATTGGAAAAAAAAAAGTTTAGTTTTGAACGGCAATGCAAAGGCCTGACCGTTATCTGTTCAACAACGTTAACCGCAAGCTCTTACGAGCCTTATTTTGGAAGTTATGGCCATATTAAGATTTTTAGTTTTTGGGTTGAAACAAGAAAGATTAACTTTGAATCAAAATTTCTCTGCAACCAGAGCCCACACAATGCTCTAGTTTTCAGCAATGGATAGCTCTCCAAAAAGTGATTAAGCGGTTAGCAAACCGCAAGGCCTTCCGAGCCTTATTTGTGGAACTGTAGACATCCAAAGTCATGCAAACTTTCAAAACTCAAAAAAATCGATTTTAATGGATTTACTTTGAATTAAGATATCTCCGCAACCAGACCTCCTAGAATGTTCTAGTTTTCAGCTATGGATAGCTCTTGAAAAACTAATTAAGCGTTTTGCAAGCAAAAATGACGCCATAGCCTTATTTGCGGAACTGTAGGCATCCAAAGTCATACAAGCCTTCGTAACTCAAAAAAATAACTTTGAATGCAAATATCTCGAAAACTAGACCTTATAAAAGGGTTTGCTTTGGATGTGCTGGTTGCATTTGACAAAACCTTTCTATATATGTACGTTTCAATGGGTTCCAGAGACTTTCGTAAAAAAATGCGTTTTTAGTGATAAGGGGGTAGTCCATGCTTTTTTTCGAAAATCGATTGGAAAAAAAAAAAGTTTAGTTTTGAACGGCAATGCAAAGGCCTGACCGTTATCTGTTCAACAACGTTAACCGCAAGCTCTTACGAGCCTTATTTTGGAAGTTATGGCCATATTAAGATTTTTAGTTTTTGGGTTGAAACAAGAAAGATTAACTTTGAATCAAAATTTCTCTGCAACCAGAGCCCACACAATGCTCTAGTTTTCAGCAATGGATAGCTCTCCAAAAACTGATTAAGCGGTTAGCAAACCGCAAGGCCTTCCGAGCCTTATTTGTGGAACTGTAGACATCCAAAGTCATGCAAACTTTCAAAACTCAAAAAAATCGATTTTAATGGATTTACTTTGAATTAAGATATCTCCGCAACCAGACCTCCTAGAATGTTCTAGTTTTCAGCTATGGATAGCTCTTGAAAAACTAACTAAGCGTTTTGCAAGCGAAAATGACGTCATAGCCTTATTTGCGGAACTGTAGGCATCCAAAGTCATACAAGCCTTCGTAACTCAAAAAAATAACTTTGAATGCAAATATCTCGAAAACTAGACCTTATAAAAGGGTTTGCTTTGGATGTGCTGGTTGCATTTGACAAAACCTTTCTATATATGTACGTTTCAATGGGTTCCAGAGACTTTCGTAAAAAAATGCGTTTTTAGTGATAAGGGGGTAGGTAGTCCATGCTTTTTTTCGAAAATCGATTGGAAAAAAAAAAGTTTAGTTTTGAACGGCAATGCAAAGGCCTGACCGTTATCTGTTCAACAACGTTAACCGCAACCTCTTACGAGCCTTATTTTGGAAGTTATGGCCATATTAAGATTTTTAGTTTTTGGGTTGAAACAAGAAAGATTAACTTTGAATCAAAATTTCTCTGCAACCAGAGCCCACACAATGCTCTAGTTTTCAGCAATGGATAGCTCTCCAAAAACTGATTAAGCGGTTAGCAAACCGCAAGGCCTTCCGAGCCTTATTTGTGGAACTGTAGACATCCAAAGTCATGCAAACTTTCAAAACTCAAAAAAATCGATTTTAATGGATTTACTTTGAATTAAGATATCTCCGCAACCAGACCTCCTAGAATGTTCTAGTTTTCAGCTATGGATAGCTCTTGAAAAACTAATTAAGCGTTTTGCAAGCGAAAATGACGTCATAGCCTTATTTGCGGAACTGTAGGCATCCAAAGTCATACAAGCCTTCGTAACTCAAAAAAATAACTTTGAATGCAAATATCTCGAAAACTAGACCTTATAAAAGGGTTTGCTTTGGATGTGCTGGTTGCATTTGACAAAAGCTTTCTATAAATGTACGTTTCAATGGGTTCCAGAGACTTTCGTAAAAAAATGCGTTTTTAGTGATAACGGGGTAGTCCATGCTTTTTTTCGAAAATCGATTGGAAAAAAAAAGTTAAGTTTTGAACGGCAATGCAAAGGCCTGACCGTTATCTGTTCAACAACGGTAACCGCAAGCTCTTACGAGCCTTATTTTGGAAGTTATGGCCATATTAAGATTTTTAGTTTTTGGGTTGAAACAAGAAAGATTAACTTTGAATTAAAATTTCTCTGCAACCAGAGCCCACACAATGCTCTAGTTTTCAGCAATGGATAGCTCTCCAAAAACTGATTAAGCGGTTAGCAAACCGCAAGGCCTTCCGAGCCTTATTTGTGGAACTGTAGACATCCAAAGTCATGCAAACTTTCAAAACTCAAAAAAATCGATTTTAATGGATTTACTTTGAATTAAGATATCTCCGCAACCAGACCTCCTAGAATGTTCTAGTTTTCAGCTATGGATAGCTCTTGAAAAACTAATTAAGCGTTTTGCAAGCGAAAATGACGTCATAGCCTTATTTGCGGAACTGTAGGCATCCAAAGTCATACAAGCCTTCGTAACTAAAAAAAATAACTTTGAATGCAAATATCTCGAAAACTAGACCTTATAAAAGGGTTTGCTTTGGATGTGCTGGTTGCATTTGACAAAACCTTTCTATATATGTACGTTTCAATGGGTTCCAGAGACTTTCGTAAAAAAATGCGTTTTTAGTGATAAGGGGGTAGTCCATGCTTTTTTTCGAAAATCGATTGGAAAAAAAAAAGTTTAGTTTTGAACGGCAATGTAAAGGCCTGACCGTTATCTGTTCAACAACGTTAACCGCAACCTCTTACGAGCCTTATTTTGGAAGTTATGGCCATATTAAGATTTTTAGTTTTTGGGTTGAAACAAGAAAGATTAACTTTGAATCAAAATTTCTCTGCAACCAGAGCCCACACAATGCTCTAGTTTTCAGCAATGGATAGCTCTCCAAAAACTGATTAAGCGGTTAGCAAACCGCAAGGCCTTCCGAGCCTTATTTGTGGAACGGTAGACATCCAAAGTCATGCAAACTTTCAAAACTCAAAAAAATCTATTTTAATGGATTTACTTTGAATTAAGATATCTCCGCAACAAGACCTCCTAGAATGTTCTAGTTTTCAGCTATGGATAGCTCTTGAAAAACTTATTAAGCGTTTTGCAAGCGAAAATGACGCCATAGCCTTATTTGCGGAACTGTAGGCATCCAAAGTCATACAAGCCTTCGTAACTCAAAAAAATAACTTTGAATGCAAATATCTCGAAAACTAGACCTTATAAAAGGGTTTGCTTTGGATGTGCTGGTTGCATTTGACAAAACCTTTCTATATATGTACGTTTCAATGGGTTCCAGAGACTTTCGTAAAAAAATGCGTTTTTAGTGATAAGGGGGTAGTCCATGCTTTTTTTCGAAAATCGATTGGAAAAAAAAAAGTTTAGTTTTGAACGGCAATGCAAAGGCCTGACCGTTATCTGTTCAACAACGTTAACTGCAACCTCTTACGAGCCTTATTTTTGAAGTTATGGCCATATTAAGATTTTTAGTTTTTGGGTTGAAACAAGAAAGATTAAATTTGAATCAAAATTTCTCTGCAACCAGAGCCCACACAATGCTCTAGTTTTCAGCAATGGATAACTCTCCAAAAACTGATTAAGCGGTTAGCAAACCGCAAGGCCTTCCGAGCCTTATTTGTGGAACTGTAGACATCCAAAGTCATGCAAACTTTCAAAACTCAAAAAAATCGATTTTAATGGATTTACTTTGAATTAAGATATCTCCGCAACCAGACCTCCTAGAATATTCTAGTTTTCAGCTATGGATAGCTCTTGAAAAACTAATTAAGCGTTTTGCAAGCGAAAATGACGCCATAGCCTTATTTGCGGAACTGTAGGCATCCAAAGTCATACAAGCCTTCGTAACTCAAAAAAATAACTTTGAATGCAAATATCTCGAAAACTAGACCTTATAAAAGGGTTTGCTTTGGATGTGCTGGTTGCATTTGACAAAACCATTCTATATATGTACGTTTCAATGGGCTCCAGAGACTTTCGTAAAAAAATGCGTTTTTAGTGATAAGGGGGTAGTCCATGCTTTTTTTCGAAAATCGATTGGAAAAAAAAAAAGTTTAGTTTTGAACGGCAATGCAAAGGCCTGACCGTTATCTGTTCAACAACGTTAACCGCAAGCTCTTACGAGCCTTATTTTGGAAGTTATGGCCATATTAAGATTTTTAGTTTTTGGGTTGAAACAAGAAAGATTAACTTTGAATCAAAATTTCTCTGCAACCAGAGCCCACACAATGCTCTAGTTTTCAGCAATGGATAGCTCTCCAAAAAGTGATTAAGCGGTTAGCAAACCGCAAGGCCTTCCGAGCCTTATTTGTGGAACTGTAGACATCCAAAGTCATGCAAACTTTCAAAACTCAAAAAAATCGATTTTAATGGATTTACTTTGAATTAAGATATCTCCGCAACCAGACCTCCTAGAATGTTCTAGTTTTCAGCTATGGATAGCTCTTGAAAAACTAATTAAGCGTTTTGCAAGCGAAAATGACGTCATAGCCTTATTTGCGGAACTGTAGGCATCCAAAGTCATACAAGCCTTCGTAACTCAAAAAAATAACTTTAAATGCAAATATCTCGAAAACTAGACCTTATAAAAGGGTTTGCTTTGGATGTGCTGGTTGCATTTGACAAAACCTTTCTATATATGTACGTTTCAATGGGTTCCAGAGACTTTCGTAAAAAAATGCGTTTTTAGTGATAAGGGGGTAGTCCATGCTTTTTTTCGAAAATCGATTGGAAAAAAAAAGTTTAGTTTTGAACGGCAATGCAAAGGCCTGACCGTTATCTGTTCAACAACGTTAACCGCAAGCTCTTACGAGCCTTATTTTGGAAGTTATGGCCATATTAAGATTTTTAGTTTTTGGGTTGAAACAAGAAAGATTAACTTTGAATCAAAATTTCTCTGCAACCAGAGCCCACACAATGCTCTAGTTTTCAGCAATGGATAGCTCTCCAAAAACTGATTAAGCGGTTAGCAAACCGCAAGGCCTTCCGAGCCTTATTTGTGGAACTGTAGACATCCAAAGTCATGCAAACTTTCAAAACTCAAAAAAATCGATTTTAATGGATTTACTTTGAATTAAGATATCTCCGCAACAAGACCTCCTAGAATGTTCTAGTTTTCAGCTATGGATAGCTCTTGAAAAACTAACTAAGCGTTTTGCAAGCGAAAATGACGTCATAGCCTTATTTGCGGAACTGTAGGCATCCTACAAGCCTTCGTAACTCAAAAAAATAACTTTGAATGCAAATATCTCGAAAACTAGACCTTATAATAGGGTTTGCTTTGAATGTGCTGTTTGCATTTGACAAAACCTTTCTATATATGTACGCTTCAATGGGTTCCAGAGACTTTCGTAAAAAAATGCGTTTTTAGTGATAAGGGGGTAGTCCATGCTTTTTTTCGAAAATCGATTGGAAAAAAAAAAGTTTACTTTTGAACGGCAATGCAAAGGCCTGACCGTTATCTGTTCAACAACTTTAACCGCAAGCTCTTACGAGCCTTATTTTGGAAGTTATGGCCATATTAAGATTTTTAGTTTTTGGGTTGAAACAAGAAAGATTAACTTTAAATCAAAATTTCTCTGCAACCAGAGCCCACACAATGCTCTAGTTTTCAGCAATGGATAGCTCTCCAAAAACTGATTAAGCGGTTAGCAAACTGCAAGGCCTTCCGAGCCTTATTTGTGGAACTGTAGACATCCGAAGTCATGCAAACTTTCAAAACTCAAAAAAATCGATTTTAATGGATTTACTTTGAATTAAGATATCTCCGCAACAAGACCTCCTAGAATGTTCTAGTTTTCAGCTATGGATAGCTCTTGAAAAACTAATTAAGCGTTTTGCAAGCGAAAATGACGTCATAGCCTTATTTGCGGAACTGTAGGCATCCAAAGTCATACAAGCCTTTGTAACTCAAAAAAATAACTTTGAATGCAAATATCTCGAAAACTAGACCTTATAAAAGGGTTTTCTTTGAATGTGCTGGTTGCATTTGACAAAACCTTTCTATATATGTACGTTTCAATGGGTTCCAGAGACTTTCGT
Organism: Melangyna quadrimaculata; assembly: GCA_949320155.1. NCBI lineage: Eukaryota > Metazoa > Arthropoda > Insecta > Diptera > Syrphidae > Melangyna > Melangyna quadrimaculata. The sequence goes on along the minus strand of OX439483.1, from coordinate 185,830,260 downwards.
AAAAAAATGCGTTTTTAGTGATAAGGGGGTAGGTAGTCCATGCTTTTTTTCGAAAATCGATTGGAAAAAAAAAAGTTTAGTTTTGAACGGCAATGCAAAGGCCTGACCGTTATCTGTTCAACAACGTTAACTGCAACCTCTTACGAGCCTTATTTTGGAAGTTATGGCCATATTAAGATTTTTAGTTTTTGGGTTGAAACAAGAAAGATTAACTTTGATTCAAAATTTCTCTGCAACCAGAACCCACACAATGCTCTAGTTTTCAGCAATGGATAGCTCTCCAAAAAGTGATTAAGCGGTTAGCAAACCGCAAGGCCTTCCGAGCCTTATTTGTGGAACTGTAGACATCCAAAGTCATGCAAACTTTCAAAACTCAAAAAAATCGATTTTAATGGATTTACTTTGAATTAAGATATCTCCGCAACCAGACCTCCTAGAATGTTCTAGTTTTCAGCTATGGATAGCTCTTGAAAAACTAATTAAGCGTTTTGCAAGCGAAAATGACGTCATAGCCTTATTTGCGGAACTGTAGGCATCCAAAGTCATACAAGCCTTCGTAACTCAAAAAAATAACTTTAAATGCAAATATCTCGAAAACTAGACCTTATAAAAGGGTTTGCTTTGGATGTGCTGGTTGCATTTGACAAAACCTTTCTATATATGTACGTTTCAATGGGTTCCAGAGACTTTCGTAAAAAAATGCGTTTTTAGTGATAAGGGGGTAGTCCATGCTTTTTTTCGAAAATCGATTGGAAAAAAAAAAGTTTAGTTTTGAACGGCAATGCAAAGGCCTGACCGTTATCTGTTCAACAACGTTAACCGCAAGCTCTTACGAGCCTTATTTTGGAAGTTATGGCCATATTAAGATTTTTAGTTTTTGGGTTGAAACAAGAAAGATTAACTTTGAATCAAAATTTCTCTGCAACCAGAGCCCACACAATGCTCTAGTTTTCAGCAATGGATAGCTCTCCAAAAACTGATTAAGCGGTTAGCAAACCGCAAGGCCTTCCGAGCCTTATTTGTGGAACTGTAGACATCCAAAGTCATGCAAACTTTCAAAACTCAAAAAAATCGATTTTAATGGATTTACTTTGAATTAAGATATCTCCGCAACAAGACCTCCTAGAATGTTCTAGTTTTCAGCTATGGATAGCTCTTGAAAAACTAACTAAACGTTTTGCAAGCGAAAATGACGTCATAGCCTTATTTGCGGAACTGTAGGCATCCTACAAGCCTTCGTAACTCAAAAAAATAACTTTGAATGCAAATATCTCGAAAACTAGACCTTATAATAGGGTTTGCTTTGAATGTGCTGTTTGCATTTGACAAAACCTTTCTATATATGTACGCTTCAATGGGTTCCAGAGACTTTCGTAAAAAAATGCGTTTTTAGTGATAAGGGGGTAGTCCATGCTTTTTTTCGAAAATCGATTGGAAAAAAAAAAGTTTACTTTTGAACGGCAATGCAAAGGCCTGACCGTTATCTGTTCAACAACTTTAACCGCAAGCTCTTACGAGCCTTATTTTGGAAGTTATGGCCATATTAAGATTTTTAGTTTTTGGGTTGAAACAAGAAAGATTAACTTTAAATCAAAATTTCTCTGCAACCAGAGCCCACACAATGCTCTAGTTTTCAGCAATGGATAGCTCTCCAAAAACTGATTAAGCGGTTAGCAAACTGCAAGGCCTTCCGAGCCTTATTTGTGGAACTGTAGACATCCGAAGTCATGCAAACTTTCAAAACTCAAAAAAATCGATTTTAATGGATTTACTTTGAATTAAGATATCTCCGCAACAAGACCTCCTAGAATGTTCTAGTTTTCAGCTATGGATAGCTCTTGAAAAACTAATTAAGCGTTTTGCAAGCGAAAATGACGTCATAGCCTTATTTGCGGAACTGTAGGCATCCAAAGTCATACAAGCCTTTGTAACTCAAAAAAATAACTTTGAATGCAAATATCTCGAAAACTAGACCTTATAAAAGGGTTTTCTTTGAATGTGCTGGTTGCATTTGACAAAACCTTTCTATATATGTACGTTTCAATGGGTTCCAGAGACTTTCGTAAAAAAATGCGTTTTTAGTGATAAGGGGGTAGGTAGTCCATGCTTTTTTTCGAAAATCGATTGGAAAAAAAAAAGTTTAGTTTTGAACGGCAATGCAAAGGCCTGACCGTTATCTGTTCAACAACGTTAACTGCAACCTCTTACGAGCCTTATTTTGGAAGTTATGGCCATATTAAGATTTTTAGTTTTTGGGTTGAAACAAGAAAGATTAACTTTGAATCAAAATTTCTCTGCAACCAGAGCCCACACAATGCTCTAGTTTTCAGCAATGGATAGCTCTCCAAAAACTGATTAAGCGGTTAGCAAACCGCAAGGCCTTCCGAGCCTTATTTGTGGAACTGTAGACATCCAAAGTCATGCAAACTTTCAAAACTCAAGAAAATCGATTTTAATGGATTTACTTTGAATTAAGATATCTCCGCAACAAGACCACCTAGAATGTTCTAGTTTTCAGCTATGGATAGCTCTTGAAAAACTAATTAAGCGTTTTGCAAGCGAAAATGACGTCATAGCCTTATTTGCGGAACTGTAGGCATCCAAAGTCATACAAGCCTTTGTAACTCAAAAAAATAACTTTGAATGCAAATATCTCGAAAACTAGACCTTATAAAAGGGTTTTCTTTGAATGTGCTGGTTGCATTTGACAAAACCTTTCTATATATGTACGTTTCAATGGGTTCCAGAGACTTTCGTAAAAAAATGCGTTTTTAGTGATAAGGGGGTAGGTAGTCCATGCTTTTTTTCGAAAATCGATTGGAAAAAAAAAAGTTTAGTTTTGAACGGCAATGCAAAGGCCTGACCGTTATCTGTTCAACAACTTTAACCGCAAGCTCTTACGAGCCTTATTTTGGAAGTTATGGCCATATTAAGATTTTTAGTTTTTGGGTTGAAACAAGAAAGATTAACTTTAAATCAAAATTTCTCTGCAACCAGAGCCCACACAATGCTCTAGTTTTCAGCAATGGATAGCTCTCCAAAAACTGATTAAGCGGTTAGCAAACCGCAAGGCCTTCCGAGCCTTATTTGTGGAACGGTAGACATCCAAAGTCATGCAAACTTTCAAAACTCAAAAAAATCTATTTTAATGGATTTACTTTGAATTAAGATATCTCCGCAACAAGACCTCCTAGAATGTTCTAGTTTTCAGCTATGGATAGCTCTTGAAAAACTTATTAAGCGTTTTGCAAGCGAAAATGACGCCATAGCCTTATTTGCGGAACTGTAGGCATCCAAAGTCATACAAGCCTTCGTAACTCAAAAAAATAACTTTGAATGCAAATATCTCGAAAACTAGACCTTATAAAAGGGTTTGCTTTGGATGTGCTGGTTGCATTTGACAAAACCTTTCTATATATGTACGTTTCAATGGGTTCCAGAGACTTTCGTAAAAAAATGCGTTTTTAGTGATAAGGGGGTAGTCCATGCTTTTTTTCGAAAATCGATTGGAAAAAAAAAAGTTTAGTTTTGAACGGCAATGCAAAGGCCTGACCGTTATCTGTTCAACAACGTTAACTGCAACCTCTTACGAGCCTTATTTTTGAAGTTATGGCCATATTAAGATTTTTAGTTTTTGGGTTGAAACAAGAAAGATTAAATTTGAATCAAAATTTCTCTGCAACCAGAGCCCACACAATGCTCTAGTTTTCAGCAATGGATAACTCTCCAAAAACTGATTAAGCGGTTAGCAAACCGCAAGGCCTTCCGAGCCTTATTTGTGGAACTGTAGACATCCAAAGTCATGCAAACTTTCAAAACTCAAAAAAATCGATTTTAATGGATTTACTTTGAATTAAGATATCTCCGCAACCAGACCTCCTAGAATATTCTAGTTTTCAGCTATGGATAGCTCTTGAAAAACTAATTAAGCGTTTTGCAAGCGAAAATGACGCCATAGCCTTATTTGCGGAACTGTAGGCATCCAAAGTCATACAAGCCTTCGTAACTCAAAAAAATAACTTTGAATGCAAATATCTCGAAAACTAGACCTTATAAAAGGGTTTGCTTTGGATGTGCTGGTTGCATTTGACAAAACCATTCTATATATGTACGTTTCAATGGGTTCCAGAGACTTTCGTAAAAAAATGCGTTTTTAGTGATAAGGGGGTAGTCCATGCTTTTTTTCGAAAATCGATTGGAAAAAAAAAAAGTTTAGTTTTGAACGGCAATGCAAAGGCCTGACCGTTATCTGTTCAACAACGTTAACCGCAAGCTCTTACGAGCCTTATTTTGGAAGTTATGGCCATATTAAGATTTTTAGTTTTTGGGTTGAAACAAGAAAGATTAACTTTGAATCAAAATTTCTCTGCAACCAGAGCCCACACAATGCTCTAGTTTTCAGCAATGGATAGCTCTCCAAAAAGTGATTAAGCGGTTAGCAAACCGCAAGGCCTTCCGAGCCTTATTTGTGGAACTGTAGACATCCAAAGTCATGCAAACTTTCAAAACTCAAAAAAATCGATTTTAATGGATTTACTTTGAATTAAGATATCTCCGCAACCAGACCTCCTAGAATGTTCTAGTTTTCAGCTATGGATAGCTCTTGAAAAACTAATTAAGCGTTTTGCAAGCGAAAATGACGTCATAGCCTTATTTGCGGAACTGTAGGCATCCAAAGTCATACAAGCCTTCGTAACTCAAAAAAATAACTTTAAATGCAAATATCTCGAAAACTAGACCTTATAAAAGGGTTTGCTTTGGATGTGCTGGTTGCATTTGACAAAACCTTTCTATATATGTACGTTTCAATGGGTTCCAGAGACTTTCGTAAAAAAATGCGTTTTTAGTGATAAGGGGGTAGTCCATGCTTTTTTTCGAAAATCGATTGGAAAAAAAAAAGTTTAGTTTTGAACGGCAATGCAAAGGCCTGACCGTTATCTGTTCAACAACGTTAACCGCAAGCTCTTACGAGCCTTATTTTGGAAGTTATGGCCATATTAAGATTTTTAGTTTTTGGGTTGAAACAAGAAAGATTAACTTTGAATCAAAATTTCTCTGCAACCAGAGCCCACACAATGCTCTAGTTTTCAGCAATGGATAGCTCTCCAAAAACTGATTAAGCGGTTAGCAAACCGCAAGGCCTTCCGAGCCTTATTTGTGGAACTGTAGACATCCAAAGTCATGCAAACTTTCAAAACTCAAAAAAATCGATTTTAATGGATTTACTTTGAATTAAGATATCTCCGCAACAAGACCTCCTAGAATGTTCTAGTTTTCAGCTATGGATAGCTCTTGAAAAACTAACTAAGCGTTTTGCAAGCGAAAATGACGTCATAGCCTTATTTGCGGAACTGTAGGCATCCTACAAGCCTTCGTAACTCAAAAAAATAACTTTGAATGCAAATATCTCGAAAACTAGACCTTATAAAAGGGTTTTCTTTGAATGTGCTGGTTGCATTTGACAAAACCTTTCTATATATGTACGTTTCAATGGGTTCCAGAGACTTTCGTAAAAAAATGCGTTTTTAGTGATAAGGGGGTAGGTAGTCCATGCTTTTTTTCGAAAATCGATTGGAAAAAAAAAAGTTTAGTTTTGAACGGCAATGCAAAGGCCTGACCGTTATCTGTTCAACAACGTTAACTGCAACCTCTTACGAGCCTTATTTTGGAAGTTATGGCCATATTAAGATTTTTAGTTTTTGGGTTGAAACAAGAAAGATTAACTTTGAATCAAAATTTCTCTGCAACCAGAGCCCACACAATGCTCTAGTTTTCAGCAATGGATAGCTCTCCAAAAAATGATTAAGCGGTTAGCAAACCGCAAGGCCTTCCGAGCCTTATTTGTGGAACTGTAGACATCCAAAGTCATGCAAACTTTCAAAACTCAAGAAAATCGATTTTAATGGATTTACTTTGAATTAAGATATCTCCGCAACAAGACCACCTAGAATGTTCTAGTTTTCAGCTATGGATAGCTCTTGAAAAACTAATTAAGCGTTTTGCAAGCGAAAATGACGTCATAGCCTTATTTGCGGAACTGTAGGCATCCTACAAGCCTTCGTAACTCAAAAAAATAACTTTGAATGCAAATATCTCGAAAACTAGACCTTATAATAGGGTTTGCTTTGAATGTGCTGTTTGCATTTGACAAAACCTTTCTATATATGTACGCTTCAATGGGTTCCAGAGACTTTCGTAAAAAAATGCGTTTTTAGTGATAAGGGGGTAGTCCATGCTTTTTTTCGAAAATCGATTGGAAAAAAAAAAGTTTAGTTTTGAACGGCAATGCAAAGGCCTGACCGTTATCTGTTCAACAACTTTAACCGCAAGCTCTTACGAGCCTTATTTTGGAAGTTATGGCCATATTAAGATTTTTAGTTTTTGGGTTGAAACAAGAAAGATTAACTTTAAATCAAAATTTCTCTGCAACCAGAGCCCACACAATGCTCTAGTTTTCAGCAATGGATAGCTCTCCAAAAACTGATTAAGCGGTTAGCAAACCGCAAGGCCTTCCGAGCCTTATTTGTGGAACTGTAGACATCCAAAGTCATGCAAACTTTCAAAACTCAAAAAAATCGATTTTAATGGATTTACTTTGAATTAAGATATCTCCGCAACAAGACCTCCTAGAATGTTCTAGTTTTCAGCTATGGATAGCTCTTGAAAAACTAATTAAGCGTTTTGCAAGCGAAAATGACGTCATAGCCTTATTTGCGGAACTGTAGGCATCCAAAGTCATACAAGCCTTTGTAACTCAAAAAAATAACTTTGAATGCAAATATCTCGAAAACTAGACCTTATAAAAGGGTTTTCTTTGAATGTGCTGGTTGCATTTGACAAAACCTTTCTATATATGTACGTTTCAATGGGTTCCAGAGACTTTCGTAAAAAAATGCGTTTTTAGTGATAAGGGGGTAGGTAGTCCATGCTTTTTTTCGAAAATCGATTGGAAAAAAAAAAGTTTAGTTTTGAACGGCAATGCAAAGGCCTGACCGTTATCTGTTCAACAACGTTAACTGCAACCTCTTACGAGCCTTATTTTGGAAGTTATGGCCATATTAAGATTTTTAGTTTTTGGGTTGAAACAAGAAAGATTAACTTTGAATCAAAATTTCTCTGCAACCAGAGCCCACACAATGCTCTAGTTTTCAGCAATGGATAGCTCTCCAAAAACTGATTAAGCGGTTAGCAAACCGCAAGGCCTTCCGAGCCTTATTTGTGGAACTGTAGACATCCAAAGTCATGCAAACTTTCAAAACTCAAAAAAATCGATTCTAATGGATTTACTTTGAATTAAGATATCTCCGCAACAAGACCACCTAGAATGTTCTAGTTTTCAGCTATGGATAGCTCTTGAAAAACTAATTAAGCGTTTTGCAAGCGAAAATGACGTCATAGCCTTATTTGCGGAACTGTAGGCATCCAAAGTCATACAAGCCTTCGTAACTCAAAAAAATAACTTTGAATGCAAATATCTCGAAAACTAGACCTTATAAAAGGGTTTGCTTTGGATGAGCTGGTTGCATTTGACAAAACCTTTCTATATATGTACGTTTCAATGGGTTCCAGAGACTTTAGTAAAAAAATGCGTTTTTAGTGATAAGGGGGTAGTCCATGCTTTTTTTCGAAAATCGATTGAAAAAAAAAAAGTTTAGTTTTGAACGGCAATGCAAAGGCCTGACCGTTATCTGTTCAACAACGTTAACTGCAACCTCTTACGAGCCTTATTTTGGAAGTTATGGCCATATTAAGATTTTTAGTTTTTGGGTTGAAACAAGAAAGATTAACTTTGAATTAAAATTTCGCTGCAACCAGAGCCCACACAATGCTCTAGTTTTCAGCAATGGATACCTCTCCAAAAACTGATTAAGCGGTTAGCAAACCGCAAGGCCTTCCGAGCCTTATTTGTGGAACTGTAGACATCCAAAGTCATGCAAACTTTCAAAACTCAAAAAAATCGATTCTAATGGATTTACTTTGAATTAAGATATCTCCGCAACCAGACCTCATAGAAAGTTCTAGTTTTCAGCTATAGATAGCTCTTGAAAAACTAACTAAGCGTTTTGCAAGCGAAAATGACGTCATAGCCTTATTTGCGGAACTGTAGGCATCCAAAGTCATACAAGCCTTCGTAACTCAAAAAAATAACTTTGAATGCAAATATCTCGAAAACTAGACCTTATAAAAGGGTTTGCTTTGGATGTGCTGGTTGCATTTGACAAAACCTTTCTATATATGTACGTTTCAATGGGTTCCAGAGACTTTCGTAAAAAAATGCGTTTTTAGTGATAAGGGGGTAGGTAGTCCATGCTTTTTTTCGAAAATCGATTGGAAAAAAAAAAGTTTAGTTTTGAACGGCAATGCAAAGGCCTGACCGTTATCTGTTCAACAACGTTAACCGCAAGCTCTAACGAGCCTTATTTTGGAAGTTATGGTCATATTAAGATTTTTAGTTTTTGGGTTGAAACAAGAAAGATTAACTTTGATTCAATATTTCTCTGCAACCAGAGCCCACACAATGCTCTAGTTTTCAGCAATGGATACCTCTCCAAAAACTGATTAAGCGGTTAGCAAACCGCAAGGCCTTCCGAGCCTTATTTGTGGAACTGTAGACATCCAAAGTCATGCAAGCTTTCAAAACTCAAGAAAATCGATTTTAATGGATTTACTTTGAATTAAGATATCTCCGCAACAAGACCACCTAGAATGTTCTAGTTTTCAGCTATGGATAGCTCTTGAAAAACTAATTAAGCGTTTTGCAAGCGAAAATGTCGTCATAGCCTTATTTGCGGAACTGTAGGCATCCAAAGTCATACAAGCCTTCGTAACTCAAAAAAATAACTTTGAATGCAAATATCTCGAAAACTAGACCTTATAAAAGGGTTTGCTTTGGATGTGCTGGTTGCATTTGACAAAACCTTTCTATATATGTACGTTTCAATGGGTTCCAGAGACTTTCGTAAAAAAATGCGTTTTTAGTGATAAGGGGGTAGGTAGTCCATGCTTTTTTTCGAAAATCGATTGGAAAAAAAAAAGTTTAGTTTTGAACGGCAATGCAAAGGCCTGACCGTTATCTGTTCAACAACGTTAACCGCAAGCTCTAACGAGCCTTATTTTGGAAGTTATGGCCATATTAAGATTTTTAGTTTTTGGGTTGAAACAAGAAAGATTAACTTTGATTCAATATTTCTCTGCAACCAGAGCCCACACAATGCTCTAGTTTTCAGCAATGGATAGCTCTCCAAAAACTGATTAAGCGGTTAGCAAACCGCAAGGCCTTCCGAGCCTTATTTGTGGAACTGTAGACATCCAAAGTCATGCAAACTTTCAAAACTCAAAAAAATCGATTCTAATGGATTTACTTTGAATTAAGATATCTCCGCAACCAGACCTCCTAGAATGTTCTAGTTTTCAGCTATGGATAGGTCTTGAAAAACTAATTAAGCGTTTTGCAAGCGAAAATGACGTCATAGCCTTATTTGCGGAACTGTAGGCATCCAAAGTCATACAAGCCTTCGTAACTCAAAAAAATAACTTTGAATGCAAATATCTCGAAAGCTAGACCTTATAAAAGGGTTTTCTTTGAATGTGCTGGTTGCATTTGACAAAACCTTTCTATATATGTACGTTTCAATGGGTTCCAGAGACTTTCGTAAAAAAATGCGTTTTTAGTGATAAGGGGGTAGGTAGTCCATGCTTTTTTTCGAAAATCGATTGGAAAAAAAAAAAGTTTAGTTTTGAACGGCAATGCAAAGGCCTGACCGTTATCTGTTCAACAACGTTAACTGCAACCTCTTACGAGCCTTATTTTGGAAGTTATGGCCATATTAAGATTTTTAGTTTTTGGGTTGAAACAAGAAAGATTAACTTTGAATCAAAATTTCTCTGCAACCAGAGCCCACACAATGCTCTAGTTTTCAGCAATGGATAGCTCTCCAAAAACTGATTAAGCGGTTAGCAAACCGCAAGGCCTTCCGAGCCTTATTTGTGGAACTGTAGACATCCAAAGTCATGCAAACTTTCAAAACTCAAAAAAATCGATTCTAATGGATTTACTTTGAATTAAGATATCTCCGCAACCAGACCTCATAGAAAGTTCTAGTTTTCAGCTATAGATAGCTCTTGAAAAACTAACTAAGCGTTTTGCAAGCGAAAATGACGTCATAGCCTTATTTGCGGAACTGTAGGCATCCAAAGTCATACAAGCCTTCGTAACTCAAAAAAATAACTTTGAATGCAAATATCTCGAAAACTAGACCTTATAAAAGGGTTTGCTTTGGATGTGCTGGTTGCATTTGACAAAACCTTTCTATATATGTACGTTTCAATGGGTTCCAGAGACTTTCGTAAAAAAATGCGTTTTTAGTGATAAGGGGGTAGGTAGTCCATGCTTTTTTTCGAAAATCGATTGGAAAAAAAAAAGTTTAGTTTTGAACGGCAATGCAAAGGCCTGACCGTTATCTGTTCAACAACGTTAACCGCAAGCTCTAACGAGCCTTATTTTGGAAGTTATGGCCATATTAAGATTTTTAGTTTTTGGGTTGAAACAAGAAAGATTAACTTTGATTCAATATTTCTCTGCAACCAGAGCCCACACAATGCTCTAGTTTTCAGCAATGGATAGCTCTCCAAAAACTGATTAAGCGGTTAGCAAACCGCAAGGCCTTCCGAGCCTTATTTATGGAACTGTAGACATCCAAAGTCATGCAAACTTTCAAAACTCAAGAAAATCGATTTTAATGGATTTACTTTGAATTAAGATATCTCCGCAACAAGACCACCTAGAATGTTCTAGTTTTCAGCTATGGATAGCTCTTGAAAAACTAATTAAGCGTTTTGCAAGCGAAAATGACGTCATAGCCTTATTTGCGGAACTGTAGGCATCCAAAGTCATACAAGCCTTCGTAACTCAAAAAAATAACTTTGAATGCAAATATCTCGAAAACTAGACCTTATAAAAGGGTTTGCTTTGGATGAGCTGGTTGCATTTGACAAAACCTTTCTATATATGTACGTTTCAATGGGTTCCAGAGACTTTCGTAAAAAAATGCGTTTTTAGTGATAAGGGGGTAGGTAGTCCATGCTTTTTTTCGAAAATCGATTGGAAAAAAAAAAGTTTAGTTTTGAACGGCAATGCAAAGGCCTGACCGTTATCTGTTCAACAACGTTAACCGCAAGCTCTAACGAGCCTTATTTTGGAAGTTATGGCCATATTAAGATTTTTAGTTTTTGGGTTGAAACAAGAAAGATTAACTTTGATTCAATATTTCTCTGCAACCAGAGCCCACACAATGCTCTAGTTTTCAGCAATGGATAGCTCTCCAAAAACTGATTAAGCGGTTAGCAAACCGCAAGGCCTTCCGAGCCTTGTTTGTGGAACTGTAGACATCCAAAGTCATGCAAACTTTCAAAACTCAAAAAAATCGATTCTAATGGATTTACTTTGAATTAAGATATCTCCGCAACCAGACCTCCTAGAATGTTCTAGTTTTCAGCTATGGATAGCTCTTGAAAAACTAATTAAGCGTTTTGCAAGCGAAAATGACGTCATAGCCTTATTTGCGGAACTGTAGGCATCCAAAGTCATACAAGCCTTCGTAACTCAAAAAAATAACTTTGAATGCAAATATCTCGAAAGCTAGACCTTATAAAAGGGTTTGCTTTGGATGTGCTGGTTGCATTTGACAAAACCTTTCTATATATGAACGTTTCAATGGGTTCCAGAGACTTTCGTAAAAAAATGCGTTTTGAGTGATAAGGGGTGGACTACCCCCTTTTTTCGAAAATCGATTGGAAAAAAAAAGTTTAGTTTTGAACGGCAATGCAAAGGCCTGACCGTTATCTGTTCAACAACGTTAACCGCAACCTCTTACGAGCCTTATTTTGGAAGTTATGGCCATATTAAGATTTTTAGTTTTTGGGTTGAAACAAGAAAGATTAACTTTGAATCAAAATTTCTCTGCAACCAGAGCCCACACAATGCTCTAGTTTTCAGCAATGGATAGCTCTCCAAAAACTAATTAAGCGCTTCGCAAACCGCAAGGCCTTCCGAGCCTTATTTGTGGAACTGTAGACATCCAAAGTCATGCAAACTTTCAAAACTCAAAAAAATCGATTTTAATGGATTTACTTTGAATTAAGATATCTCCGCAACCAGACCTCATAGAAAGTTCTAGTTTTCAGCTAGGGATAGCTCTTGAAAAACTAATTAAGCGTTTTTCCAGCGAAAATGACATCATAGCCTTATTTGCGGAACTGTAGGCATCCAAAGTCATACAAGCATTCATAACTCGAAAAAATAACTTTGAATGCAAATATCTCGAAAACTATACCTTATTAAAGGGTTTGCTTTGGATGTGCTGGTTGCATTTGACAAAACCTTTCTATATATGTAAGTTTCAATGGGTTCCAGAGACTTTCGTAAAAAAATGCGTTTTTAGTGATAAGGGGGTAATTCCATTCTTTTTTTCGAAAATCGATTGGAAAAAAAAAAGTTTAGTTTTGAACGGCAATGCAAAGGCCTGACCGTTATCTGTTCAACAACGTTAACCGCAACCTCTTACGAGCCTTATTTTGGAAGTTATGGCCATATTAAGATTTTTAGTTTTTGGGTTGAAACAAGAAAGATTAACTTTGAATCAAAATTTCTCTGCAACCAGAGCCCACACAATGCTCTAGTTTTCAGCAATGGATAGCTCTCCAAAAACTAATTAAGCGCTTCGCAAACCGCAAGGCCTTCCGAGCCTTATTTGTGGAACTGTAGACATCCAAAGTCATGCAAACTTTCAAAACTCAAAAAAATCGATTTTAATGGATTTACTTTGAATTAAGATATCTCCGCAACCAGACCTCATAGAAAGTTCTAGTTTTCAGCTAGGGATAGCTCTTGAAAAACTAATTAAGCGTTTTTCCAGCGAAAATGACATCATAGCCTTATTTGCGGAACTGTAGGCATCCAAAGTCATACAAGCATTCATAACTCGAAAAAATAACTTTGAATGCAAATATCTCGAAAGCTAGACCTTATAAAAGGGTTTGCTTTGGATGTGCTGGTTGCATTTGACAAAACCTTTCCATATATGTACGTTTCAATGGGTTCCAGAGACTTTCGTAAAAAAATGCGTTTTGAGTGATAAGGGGGTAGTCCATGCTTTTTTTCGAAAATCGATTGGAAAAAAAAAGTTTAGTTTTGAACGGCAATGCAAAGGCCTGACCGTTATCTGTTCAACAACGTTAACCGCAACCTCTTACGAGCCTTATTTTGGAAGTAATGGCCATATTAAGATTTTTAGTTTTTGGGTTGAAACAAGAAAGATTAACTTTGATTCAAAATTTCTCTGCAACCAGAGCCCACACAATGCTCTAGTTTTCAGCAATGGATAGCTCTCCAAAAACTGATTAAGCAGTTAGCAAACCGCAAGGCCTTCCGAGCCTTATTTGTGGAACTGTAGACATCCAAAGTCATGCAAACTTTCAAAACTCAAAAAAATCGATTCTTATGGATTTACTTTGAATTAAGATATCTCCGCAACCAGACCTCCTAGAATGTTCTAGTTTTCAGCTATGGATAGCTCTTGAAAAACTAATTAAGCGTTTTGCAAGCGAAAATGACGTCATAGCCTTATTTGCGGAACTGTAGGCATCCAAAGTCATACAAGCCTTCGTAACTCAAAAAAATAACTTTGAATGCAAATATCTCGAAAACTAGACCTTATAAAAGGGTTTGCTTTGGATGTGCTGGTTGCATTTGACAAAACCTTTCTATATATGTACGTTTCAATGGGTTCCAGAGACTTTCGTAAAAAAATGCGTTTTGAGTGCTTTTTGCATGCTTTTTTTCGAAAATCGATTGGAAAAAAAAAGTTTAGTTTTGAACGGCAATGCAAAGGCCTGACCGTTATCTGTTCAACAACGTTAACCGCAACCTCTTACGAGCCTTATTTTGGAAGTTATGGCCATATTAAGATTTTTAGTTTTTGGGTTGAAACAAGAAAGATTAACTTTGATTCAAAATTTCTCTGCAACCAGAACCCACACAATGCTCTAGTTTTCAGCAATGGATAGCTCTCCAAAAACTGATTAAGCGGTTAGCAAACCGCAAGGCCTTCCGAGCCTTATTTGTGGAACTGTAGACATCCAAAGTCATTCAAACTTTCAAAACTCAAAAAAATCGATTTTAATGGATTTACTTTGAATTAAGATATTTCCGCAACCAGACCTCCTAGAATGTTCTAGTTTTCAGCTATGGATAGCTCTTAAAAAACTTATTAAGCGTTTTGCAAGCGAAAATGACGTCATAGCCTTATTTGCGGAACTGTAGGCATCCAAAGTCATACAAGCCTTCGTAACTCAAAAAAATAACTTTGAATGCAAATATCTCGAAAGCTAGACCTTATAAAAGGGTTTGCTTTGGATGAGCTGGTTGCATTTGACAAAACCTTTCTATATATGTACGTTTCAATGGGTTCCAGAGACTTTAGTAAAAAAATGCGTTTTTAGTGATAAGGGGGTAGTCCATGCTTTTTTTCGAAAATCGATTGAAAAAAAAAAAGTTTAGTTTTGAACGGCAATGCAAAGGCCTGACCGTTATCTGTTCAACAACGTTAACTGCAACCTCTTACGAGCCTTATTTTGGAAGTTATGGCCATATTAAGATTTTTAGTTTTTGGGTTGAAACAAGAAAGATTAACTTTGAATCAAAATTTCGCTGCAACCAGAGCCCACACAATGCTCTAGTTTTCAGCAATGGATACCTCTCCAAAAACTGATTAAGCGGTTAGCAAACCGCAAGGCCTTCCGAGCCTTATTTGTGGAACTGTAGACATCCAAAGTCATGCAAACTTTCAAAACTCAAAAAAATCGATTCTAATGGATTTACTTTGAATTAAGATATCTCCGCAACCAGACCTCATAGAAAGTTCTAGTTTTCAGCTATGGATAGCTCTTAAAAAACTTATTAAGCGTTTTGCAAGCGAAAATGACGTCATAGCCTTATTTGCGGAACTGTAGGCATCCAAAGTCATACAAGCCTTCGTAACTCAAAAAAATAACTTTGAATGCAAATATCTCGAAAACTAGACCTTATAAAAGGGTTTGCTTTGGATGTGCTGGTTGCATTTGACAAAACCTTTCTATATATGTACGTTTCAATGGGTTCCAGAGACTTTCGTAAAAAAATGCGTTTTGAGTGCTTTTTGCATGCTTTTTTTCGAAAATCGATTGGAAAAAAAAAGTTTAGTTTTGAACGGCAATGCAAAGGCCTGACCGTTATCTGTTCAACAACGTTAACCGCAACCTCTTACGAGCCTTATTTTGGAAGTTATGGCCATATTAAGATTTTTAGTTTTTGGGTTGAAACAAGAAAGATTAACTTTGATTCAAAATTTCTCTGCAACCAGAACCCACACAATGCTCTAGTTTTCAGCAATGGATAGCTCTCCAAAAACTGATTAAGCGGTTAGCAAACCGCAAGGCCTTCCGAGCCTTATTTGTGGAACTGTAGACATCCAAAGTCATTCAAACTTTCAAAACTCAAAAAAATCGATTTTAATGGATTTACTTTGAATTAAGATATTTCCGCAACCAGACCTCCTAGAATGTTCTAGTTTTCAGCTATGGATAGCTCTTAAAAAACTTATTAAGCGTTTTGCAAGCGAAAATGACGTCATAGCCTTATTTGCGGAACTGTAGGCATCCAAAGTCATACAAGCCTTCGTAACTCAAAAAAATAACTTTGAATGCAAATATCTCGAAAGCTAGACCTTATAAAAGGGTTTGCTTTGGATGAGCTGGTTGCATTTGACAAAACCTTTCTATATATGTACGTTTCAATGGGTTCCAGAGACTTTAGTAAAAAAATGCGTTTTTAGTGATAAGGGGGTAGTCCATGCTTTTTTTCGAAAATCGATTGAAAAAAAAAAAGTTTAGTTTTGAACGGCAATGCAAAGGCCTGACCGTTATCTGTTCAACAACGTTAACTGCAACCTCTTACGAGCCTTATTTTGGAAGTTATGGCCATATTAAGATTTTTAGTTTTTGGGTTGAAACAAGAAAGATTAACTTTGAATCAAAATTTCGCTGCAACCAGAGCCCACACAATGCTCTAGTTTTCAGCAATGGATACCTCTCCAAAAACTGATTAAGCGGTTAGCAAACCGCAAGGCCTTCCGAGCCTTATTTGTGGAACTGTAGACATCCAAAGTCATGCAAACTTTCAAAACTCAAAAAAATCGATTCTAATGGATTTACTTTGAATTAAGATATCTCCGCAACCAGACCTCATAGAAAGTTCTAGTTTTCAGCTATGGATAGCTCTTAAAAAACTTATTAAGCGTTTTGCAAGCGAAAATGACGTCATAGCCTTATTTGCGGAACTGTAGGCATCCAAAGTCATACAAGCCTTCGTAACTCAAAAAAATAACTTTGAATGCAAATATCTCGAAAACTAGACCTTATAAAAGGGTTTGCTTTGGATGTGCTGGTTGCATTTGACAAAACCTTTCTATATATGTACGTTTCAATGGGTTCCAGAGACTTTCGTAAAAAAATGCGTTTTTAGTGATAAGGGGGTAGGTAGTCCATGCTTTTTTTCGAAAATCGATTGGAAAAAAAAAAGTTTAGTTTTGAACGGCAATGCAAAGGCCTGACCGTTATCTGTTCAACAACGTTAACCGCAAGCTCTAACGAGCCTTATTTTGGAAGTTATGGCCATATTAAGATTTTTAGTTTTTGGGTTGAAACAAGAAAGATTAACTTTGATTCAATATTTCTCTGCAACCAGAGCCCACACAATGCTCTAGTTTTCAGCAATGGATAGCTCTAAGCGGTAAATAAACCACAAGGCCTTCCGAGCCTTATTTGTGGAACTGTAGACATCCAAAGTCATGCAAACTTTCAAAACTCAAAAAAATCGATTCTAATGGATTTACTTTGAATTAAGATATCTCCGCAACCAGACCTCCTAGAATGTTCTAGTTTTCAGCTATGGATAGCTCTTGAAAAACTAATTAAGCGTTTTGCAAGCGAAAATGACGTCATAGCCTTATTTGCGGAACTGTAGGCATCCAAAGTCATACAAGCCTTCGTAACTCAAAAAAATAACTTTGAATGCAAATATCTCGAAAGCTAGACCTTATAAAAGGGTTTGCTTTGGATGTGCTGGTTGCATTTGACAAAACCTTTCTATATATGAACGTTTCAATGGGTTCCAGAGACTTTCGTAAAAAAATGCGTTTTGAGTGATAAGGGGTGGACTACCCCCTTTTTTCGAAAATCGATTGGAAAAAAAAAGTTTAGTTTTGAACGGCAATGCAAAGGCCTGACCGTTATCTGTTCAACAACGTTAACCGCAACTCTTACGAGCCTTATTTTGGAAGTTATGGCCATATTAAGATTTTTAGTTTTTGGGTTGAAACAAGAAAGATTAACTTTGAATCAAAATTTCTCTGCAACCAGAGCCCACACAATGCTCTAGTTTTCAGCAATGGATAGCTCTCCAAAAACTGATTAAGCGGTTCGCGAACCGCAAGGCCTTCCGAGCCTTATTTGTGGAACTGTAGACATCCAAAGTCATGCAAACTTTCAAAACTCAAAAAAATCGATTTTAATGGATTTACTTTGAATTAAGATATCTCCGCAACCAGACCTCATAGAAAGTTCTAGTTTTCAGCTAGGGATAGCTCTTGAAAAACTAATTAAGCGTTTTTCCAGCGAAAATGACATCATAGCCTTATTTGCGGAACTGTAGGCATCCAAAGTCATACAAGCATTCATAACTCGAAAAAATAACTTTGAATGCAAATATCTCGAAAACTATACCTTATTAAAGGGTTTGCTTTGGATGTGCTGGTTGCATTTGACAAAACCTTTCTATATATGAACGTTTCAATGGGTTCCAGAGACTTTCGTAAAAAAATGCGTTTTGAGTGATAAGGGGTGGACTACCCCCTTTTTTCGAAAATCGATTGGAAAAAAAAAGTTTAGTTTTGAACGGCAATGCAAAGGCCTGACCGTTATCTGTTCAACAACGTTAACCGCAACCTCTTACGAGCCTTATTTTGGAAGTTATGGCCATATTAAGATTTTTAGTTTTTGGGTTGAAACAAGAAAGATTAACTTTGAATCAAAATTTCTCTGCAACCAGAGCCCACACAATGCTCTAGTTTTCAGCAATGGATAGCTCTCCAAAAACTGATTAAGCAGTTAGCAAACCGCAAGGCCTTCCGAGCCTTATTTGTGGAACTGTAGACATCCAAAGTCATGCAAACTTTCAAAACTCAAAAAAATCGATTCTTATGGATTTACTTTGAATTAAGATATCTCCGCAACCAGACCTCCTAGAATGTTCTAGTTTTCAGCTATGGATAGCTCTTGAAAAACTAATTACGCGTTTTGCAAGCGAAAATGACGTCATAGCCTTATTTGCGGAACTGTAGGCATCCAAAGTCATACAAGCCTTCGTAACTCAAAAAAATAACTTTGAATGCAAATATCTCGAAAGCTAGACCTTATAAAAGGGTTTGCTTTGGATGTGCTGGTTGCATTTGACAAAACCTTTCTATATATGTACGTTTCAATGGGTTCCAGAGACTTTCGTAAAAAAATGCGTTTTGAGTGATAAGGGGGTAGTCCATGCTTTTTTTCGAAAATCGATTGGAAAAAAAAAGTTTAGTTTTGAACGGCAATGCAAAGGCCTGACCGTTATCTGTTCAACAACGTTAACCGCAACCTCTTACGAGCCTTATTTTGGAAGTTATGGCCATATTAAGATTTTTAGTTTTTGGGTTGAAACAAGAAAGATTAACTTTATATCAAAATTTCTCTGCAACCAGAGCCCACACAATGCTCTAGTTTTCAGCAATGGATAGCTCTCCAAAAACTGATTAAGCGCTTCGCAAACCGCAAGGCCTTCCGAGCCTTATTTGTGGAACTGTAGACATCCAAAGTCATGCAAACTTTCAAAACTCAAAAAAATCGATTTTAATGGATTTACTTTGAATTAAGATATCTCCGCAACCAGACCTCATAGAAAGTTCTAGTTTTCAGCTAGGGATAGCTCTTGAAAAACTAATTAAGCGTTTTTCCAGCGAAAATGACATCATAGCCTTATTTGCGGAACTGTAGGCATCCAAAGTCATACAAGCATTCATAACTCGAAAAAATAACTTTGAATGCAAATATCTCGAAAGCTAGACCTTATAAAAGGGTTTGCTTTGGATGTGCTGGTTGCATTTGACAAAACCTTTCTATATATGTACGTTTCAATGGGTTCCAGAGACTTTCGTAAAAAAATGCGTTTTGAGTGATAAGGGGGTAGTCCATGCTTTTTTTCGAAAATCGATTGGAAAAAAAAAGTTTAGTTTTGAACGGCAATGCAAAGGCCTGACCGTTATCTGTTCAACAACGTTAACCGCAACCTCTTACGAGCCTTATTTTGGAAGTAATGGCCATATTAAGATTTTTAGTTTTTTGGGTTGAAACAAGAAAGATTAACTTTGATTCAAAATTTCTCTGCAACCAGAGCCCACACAATGCTCTAGTTTTCAGCAATGGATAGCTCTCCAAAAACTGATTAAGCAGTTAGCAAACCGCAAGGCCTTCCGAGCCTTATTTGTGGAACTGTAGACATCCAAAGTCATGCAAACTTTCAAAACTCAAAAAAATCGATTCTTATGGATTTACTTTGAATTAAGATATCTCCGCAACCAGACCTCCTAGAATGTTCTAGTTTTCAGCTATGGATAGCTCTTGAAAAACTAATTAAGCGTTTTGCAAGCGAAAATGACGTCATAGCCTTATTTGCGGAACTGTAGGCATCCAAAGTCATACAAGCCTTCGTAACTCAAAAAAATAACTTTGAATGCAAATATCTCGAAAACTAGACCTTATAAAAGGGTTTGCTTTGGATGTGCTGGTTGCATTTGACAAAACCTTTCTATATATGTACGTTTCAATGGGTTCCAGAGACTTTCGTAAAAAAATGCGTTTTGAGTGCTTTTTGCATGCTTTTTTTCGAAAATCGATTGGAAAAAAAAAGTTTAGTTTTGAACGGCAATGCAAAGGCCTGACCGTTATCTGTTCAACAACGTTAACCGCAACCTCTTACGAGCCTTATTTTGGAAGTTATGGCCATATTAAGATTTTTAGTTTTTGGGTTGAAACAAGAAAGATTAACTTTGATTCAAAATTTCTCTGCAACCAGAACCCACACAATGCTCTAGTTTTCAGCAATGGATAGCTCTCCAAAAACTGATTAAGCGGTTAGCAAACCGCAAGGCCTTCCGAGCCTTATTTGTGGAACTGTAGACATCCAAAGTCATTCAAACTTTCAAAACTCAAAAAAATCGATTTTAATGGATTTACTTTGAATTAAGATATCTCCGCAACCAGACCTCCTAGAATGTTCTAGTTTTCAGCTATGGATAGCTCTTAAAAAACTTATTAAGCGTTTTGCAAGCGAAAATGACGTCATAGCCTTATTTGCGGAACTGTAGGCATCCAAAGTCATACAAGCCTTCGTAACTCAAAAAAATAACTTTGAATGCAAATATCTCGAAAGCTAGACCTTATAAAAGGGTTTGCTTTGGATGAGCTGGTTGCATTTGACAAAACCTTTCTATATATGTACGTTTCAATGGGTTCCAGAGACTTTAGTAAAAAAATGCGTTTTTAGTGATAAGGGGGTAGTCCATGCTTTTTTTCGAAAATCGATTGAAAAAAAAAAAGTTTAGTTTTGAACGGCAATGCAAAGGCCTGACCGTTATCTGTTCAACAACGTTAACTGCAACCTCTTACGAGCCTTATTTTGGAAGTTATGGCCATATTAAGATTTTTAGTTTTTGGGTTGAAACAAGAAAGATTAACTTTGAATCAAAATTTCGCTGCAACCAGAGCCCACACAATGCTCTAGTTTTCAGCAATGGATACCTCTCCAAAAACTGATTAAGCGGTTAGCAAACCGCAAGGCCTTCCGAGCCTTATTTGTGGAACTGTAGACATCCAAAGTCATGCAAACTTTCAAAACTCAAAAAAATCGATTCTAATGGATTTACTTTGAATTAAGATATCTCCGCAACCAGACCTCATAGAAAGTTCTAGTTTTCAGCTATAGATAGCTCTTGAAAAACTAACTAAGCGTTTTGCAAGCGAAAATGACGTCATAGCCTTATTTGCGGAACTGTAGGCATCCAAAGTCATACAAGCCTTCGTAACTCAAAAAAATAACTTTGAATGCAAATATCTCGAAAACTAGACCTTATAAAAGGGTTTGCTTTGGATGTGCTGGTTGCATTTGACAAAACCTTTCTATATATGTACGTTTCAATGGGTTCCAGAGACTTTCGTAAAAAAATGCGTTTTGAGTGCTTTTTGCATGCTTTTTTTCGAAAATCGATTGGAAAAAAAAAGTTTAGTTTTGAACGGCAATGCAAAGGCCTGACCGTTATCTGTTCAACAACGTTAACCGCAACCTCTTACGAGCCTTATTTTGGAAGTTATGGCCATATTAAGATTTTTAGTTTTTGGGTTGAAACAAGAAAGATTAACTTTGATTCAAAATGTCTCTGCAACCAGAACCCACACAATGCTCTAGTTTTCAGCAATGGATAGCTCTCCAAAAACTGATTAAGCGGTTAGCAAACCGCAAGGCCTTCCGAGCCTTATTTGTGGAACTGTAGACATCCAAAGTCATTCAAACTTTCAAAACTCAAAAAAATCGATTTTAATGGATTTACTTTGAATTAAGATATCTCCGCAACCAGACCTCCTAGAATGTTCTAGTTTTCAGCTATGGATAGCTCTTAAAAAACTTATTAAGCGTTTTGCAAGCGAAAATGACGTCATAGCCTTATTTGCGGAACTGTAGGCATCCAAAGTCATACAAGCCTTCGTAACTCAAAAAAATAACTTTGAATGCAAATATCTCGAAAGCTAGACCTTATAAAAGGGTTTGCTTTGGATGAGCTGGTTGCATTTGACAAAACCTTTCTATATATGTACGTTTCAATGGGTTCCAGAGACTTTAGTAAAAAAATGCGTTTTTAGTGATAAGGGGGTAGTCCATGCTTTTTTTCGAAAATCGATTGAAAAAAAAAAGTTTAGTTTTGAACGGCAATGCAAAGGCCTGACCGTTATCTGTTCAACAACGTTAACTGCAACCTCTTACGAGCCTTATTTTGGAAGTTATGGCCATATTAAGATTTTTAGTTTTTGGGTTGAAACAAGAAAGATTAACTTTGAATCAAAATTTCGCTGCAACCAGAGCCCACACAATGCTCTAGTTTTCAGCAATGGATACCTCTCCAAAAACTGATTAAGCGGTTAGCAAACCGCAAGGCCTTCCGAGCCTTGTTTGTGGAACTGTAGACATCCAAAGTCATGCAAACTTTCAAAACTCAAAAAAATCGATTCTAATGGATTTACTTTGAATTAAGATATCTCCGCAACCAGACCTCCTAGAATGTTCTAGTTTTCAGCTATGGATAGCTCTTGAAAAACTAATTAAGCGTTTTGCAAGCGAAAATGACGTCATAGCCTTATTTGCGGAACTGTAGGCATCCAAAGTCATACAAGCCTTCGTAACTCAAAAAAGTAACTTTGAATGCAAATATCTCGAAAGCTAGACCTTATAAAAGGGTTTGCTTTGGATGTGCTGGTTGCATTTGACAAAACCTTTCTATATATGAACGTTTCAATGGGTTCCAGAGACTTTCGTAAAAAAATGCGTTTTGAGTGATAAGGGGTGGACTACCCCCTTTTTTCGAAAATCGATTGGAAAAAAAAAGTTTAGTTTTGAACGGCAATGCAAAGGCCTGACCGTTATCTGTTCAACAACGTTAACCGCAACCTCTTACGAGCCTTATTTTGGAAGTTATGGCCATATTAAGATTTTTAGTTTTTGGGTTGAAACAAGAAAGATTAACTTTGAATCAAAATTTCTCTGCAACCAGAGCCCACACAATGCTCTAGTTTTCAGCAATGGATAGCTCTCCAAAAACTGATTAAGCGGTTCGCGAACCGCAAGGCCTTCCGAGCCTTATTTGTGGAACTGTAGACATCCAAAGTCATGCAAACTTTCAAAACTCAAAAAAATCGATTTTAATGGATTTACTTTGAATTAAGATATCTCCGCAACCAGACCTCATAGAAAGTTCTAGTTTTCAGCTAGGGATAGCTCTTGAAAAACTAATTAAGCGTTTTTCCAGCGAAAATGACATCATAGCCTTATTTGCGGAACTGTAGGCATCCAAAGTCATACAAGCATTCATAACTCGAAAAAATAACTTTGAATGCAAATATCTCGAAAACTATACCTTATTAAAGGGTTTGCTTTGGATGTGCTGGTTGCATTTGACAAAACCTTTCTATATATGTAAGTTTCAATGGGTTCCAGAGACTTTCGTAAAAAAATGAGTTTTTAGTGATAAGGGGGTAATTCCATTCTTTTTTTCGAAAATCGATTGGAAAAAAAAAAGTTTAGTTTTGAACGGCAATGCAAAGGCCTGACCGTTATCTGTTCAACAACGTTAACCGCAAGCTCTAACGAGCCTTATTTTGGAAGTTATGGCCATATTAAGATTTTTAGTTTTTGGGTTGAAACAAGAAAGATTAACTTTGATTCAATATTTCTCTGCAACCAGAGCCCACACAATGCTCTAGTTTTCAGCAATGGATAGCTCTCCAAAAACTGATTAAGCGGTTAGCAAACCGCAAGGCCTTCCGAGCCTTGTTTGTGGAACTGTAGACATCCAAAGTCATGCAAACTTTCAAAACTCAAAAAAATCGATTCTAATGGATTTACTTTGAATTAAGATATCTCCGCAACCAGACCTCCTAGAATGTTCTAGTTTTCAGCTATGGATAGCTCTGGAAAAACTAATTAAGCGTTTTGCAAGCGAAAATGACGTCATAGCCTTATTTGCGGAACTGTAGGCATCCAAAGTCATACAAGCCTTCGTAACTCAAAAAAATAACTTTGAATGCAAATATCTCGAAAGCTAGACCTTATAAAAGGGTTTGCTTTGGATGTGCTGGTTGCATTTGACAAAACCTTTCTATATATGAACGTTTCAATGGGTTCCAGAGACTTTCGTAAAAAAATGCGTTTTGAGTGATAAGGGGTGGACTACCCCCTTTTTTCGAAAATCGATTGGAAAAAAAAAGTTTAGTTTTGAACGGCAATGCAAAGGCCTGACCGTTATCTGTTCAACAACGTTAACCGCAACCTCTTACGAGCCTTATTTTGGAAGTTATGGCCATATTAAGATTTTTAGTTTTTGGGTTGAAACAAGAAAGATTAACTTTGAATCAAAATTTCTCTGCAACCAGAGCCCACACAATGCTCTAGTTTTCAGCAATGGATAGCTCTCCAAAAAACTGATTAAGCAGTTAGCAAACCGCAAGGCCTTCCGAGCCTTATTTGTGGAACTGTAGACATCCAAAGTCATGCAAACTTTCAAAACTCAAAAAAATCGATTCTTATGGATTTACTTTGAATTAAGATATCTCCGCAACCAGACCTCCTAGAATGTTCTAGTTTTCAGCTATGGATAGCTCTTGAAAAACTAATTACGCGTTTTGCAAGCGAAAATGACGTCATAGCCTTATTTGCGGAACTGTAGGCATCCAAAGTCATACAAGCCTTCGTAACTCAAAAAAATAACTTTGAATGCAAATATCTCGAAAGCTAGACCTTATAAAAGGGTTTGCTTTGGATGTGCTGGTTGCATTTGACAAAACCTTTCTATATATGTACGTTTCAATGGGTTCCAGAGACTTTCGTAAAAAAATGCGTTTTGAGTGATAAGGGGGTAGTCCATGCTTTTTTTCGAAAATCGATTGGAAAAAAAAAGTTTAGTTTTGAACGGCAATGCAAAGGCCTGACCGTTATCTGTTCAACAACGTTAACCGCAACCTCTTACGAGCCTTATTTTGGAAGTTATGGCCATATTAAGATTTTTAGTTTTTGGGTTGAAACAAGAAAGATTAACTTTATATCAAAATTTCTCTGCAACCAGAGCCCACACAATGCTCTAGTTTTCAGCAATGGATAGCTCTCCAAAAACTGATTAAGCGCTTCGCAAACCGCAAGGCCTTCCGAGCCTTATTTGTGGAACTGTAGACATCCAAAGTCATGCAAACTTTCAAAACTCAAAAAAATCGATTTTAATGGATTTACTTTGAATTAAGATATCTCCGCAACCAGACCTCATAGAAAGTTCTAGTTTTCAGCTAGGGATAGCTCTTGAAAAACTAATTAAGCGTTTTTCCAGCGAAAATGACATCATAGCCTTATTTGCGGAACTGTAGGCATCCAAAGTCATACAAGCATTCATAACTCGAAAAAATAACTTTGAATGCAAATATCTCGAAAACTATACCTTATTAAAGGGTTTGCTTTGGATGTGCTGGTTGCATTTGACAAAACCTTTCTATATATGTAAGTTTCAATGGGTTCCAGAGACTTTCGTAAAAAAATGCGTTTTTAGTGATAAGGGGGTAATTCCATGCTTTTTTTCGAAAATCGATTGGAAAAAAAAAGTTTAGTTTTGAACGGCAATGCAAAGGCCTGACCGTTATCTGTTCAACAACGTTAACCGCAACCTCTTACGAGCCTTATTTTGGAAGTTATGGCCATATTAAGATTTTTAGTTTTTGGGTTGAAACAAGAAAGATTAACTTTGATTCAAAATTTCTCTGCAACCAGAGCCCACACAATGCTCTAGTTTTCAGCAATGGATAGCTCTCCAAAAACTGATTAAGCAGTTAGCAAACCGCAAGGCCTTCCGAGCCTTATTTGTGGAACTGTAGACATCCAAAGTCATGCAAACTTTCAAAACTCAAAAAAATCGATTCTTATGGATTTACTTTGAATTAAGATATCTCCGCAACCAGACCTCCTAGAATGTTCTAGTTTTCAGCTATGGATAGCTCTTGAAAAACTAATTAAGCGTTTTGCAAGCGAAAATGACGTCATAGCCTTATTTGCGGAACTGTAGGCATCCAAAGTCATACAAGCCTTCGTAACTCAAAAAAATAACTTTGAATGCAAATATCTCGAAAACTAGACCTTATAAAAGGGTTTGCTTTGGATGTGATGGTTGCATTTGACAAAACCTTTCTATATATGTACGTTTCAATGGGTTCCAGAGACTTTCGTAAAAAAATGCGTTTTTAGTGATAAGGGGGTAATTCCATGCTTTTTTTCGAAAATCGATTGGAAAAAAAAAGTTTAGTTTTGAACGGCAATGCAAAGGCCTGACCGTTATCTGTTCAACAACGTTAACCGCAACCTCTTACGAGCCTTATTTTGGAAGTTATGGCCATATTAAGATTTTTAGTTTTTGGGTTGAAACAAGAAAGATTAACTTTGAATCAAAATTTCTCTGCAACCAGAGCCCACACAATGCTCTAGTTTTCAGCAATGGATAGCTCTCCAAAAACTGATTAAGCGCTTCGCAAACCGCAAGGCCTTCCGAGCCTTATTTGTGGAACTGTAGACATCCAAAGTCATGCAAACTTTCAAAACTCAAAAAAATCGATTTTAATGGATTTACTTTGAATTAAGATATCTCCGCAACCAGACCTCATAGAAAGTTCTAGTTTTCAGCTAGGGATAGCTCTTGAAAAACTAATTAAGCGTTTTTCCAGCGAAAATGACATCATAGCCTTATAACTCAAAAAAATAACTTTGAATGCAAATATCTCGAAAGCTAGACCTTATAAAAGGGTTTGCTTTGGATGTGCTGGTTGCATTTGACAAAACCTTTCTATATATGTACGTTTCAATGGGTTCCAGAGACTTTCGTAAAAAAATGCGTTTTGAGTGATAAGGGGGTAGTCCATGCTTTTTTTCGAAAATCGATTGAAAAAAAAAAGTTTAGTTTTGAACGGCAATGCAAAGGCCTGACCGTTATCTGTTCAACAACGTTAACCGCAACCTCTTACGAGCCTTATTTTGGAAGTTATGGCCATATTAAGATTTTTAGTTTTTGGGTTGAAACAAGAAAGATTAACTTTGATTCAAAATTTCTCTGCAACCAGAGCCCACAAAATGCTCTAGTTTTCAGCAATGGATAGCTCTCCAAAAACTGATTAAGCGGTTAATAAACCGCAAGGCCTTCCGAGCCTTATTTGTGGAACTGTAGACATCCAAAGTCATGCAAACTTTCAAAACTCAAAAAAATCGATTCTTATGGATTTACTTTGAATTAAGATATCTCCGCAACCAGACCTCCTAGAATGTTCTAGTTTTCAGCTATGGATAGCTCTTGAAAAACTAATTACGCGTTTTGCAAGCGAAAATGACGTCATAGCCTTATTTGCGGAACTGTAGGCATCCAAAGTCATACAAGCCTTCGTAACTCAAAAAAATAACTTTGAATGCAAATATCTCGAAAGCTAGACCTTATAAAAGGGTTTGCTTTGGATGTGCTGGTTGCATTTGACAAAACCTTTCTATATATGTACGTTTCAATGGGTTCCAGAGACTTTCGTAAAAAAATGCGTTTTGAGTGATAAGGGGGTAGTCCATGCTTTTTTTCGAAAATGGATTGGAAAAAAAAAGTTTAGTTTTGAACGGCAATGCAAAGGCCTGACCGTTATCTGTTCAACAACGTTAACCGCAACCTCTTACGAGCCTTATTTTGGAAGTTATGGCCATATTAAGATTTTTAGTTTTTGGGTTGAAACAAGAAAGATTAACTTTGAATCAAAATTTCTCTGCAACCAGAGCCCACACAATGCTCTAGTTTTCAGCAATGGATAGCTCTCCAAAAACTGATTAAGCGCTTCGCAAACCGCAAGGCCTTCCGAGCCTTATTTGTGGAACTGTAGACATCCAAAGTCATGCAAACTTTCAAAACTCAAAAAAATCGATTTTAATGGATTTACTTTGAATTAAGATATCTCCGCAACCAGACCTCATAGAAAGTTCTAGTTTTCAGCTAGGGATAGCTCTTGAAAAACTAATTAAGCGTTTTTCCAGCGAAAATGACATCATAGCCTTATTTGCGGAACTGTAGGCATCCAAAGTCATACAAGCATTCATAACTCGAAAAAATAACTTTGAATGCAAATATCTCGAAAACTATACCTTATTAAAGGGTTTGCTTTGGATGTGCTGGTTGCATTTGACAAAACCTTTCTATATATGTAAGTTTCAATGGGTTCCAGAGACTTTCGTAAAAAAATGCGTTTTTAGTGATAAGGGGGTAATTCCATGCTTTTTTTCGAAAATCGATTGGAAAAAAAAAAGTTTAGTTTTGAACGGCAATGCAAAGGCCTGACCGTTATCTGTTCAACAACGTTAACCGCAACCTCTTACGAGCCTTATTTTGGAAGTTATGGCCATATTAAGATTTTTAGTTTTTGGGTTGAAACAAGAAAGATTAACTTTGATTCAAAATTTCTCTGCAACCAGAGCCCACACAATGCTCTAGTTTTCAGCAATGGATAGCTCTCCAAAAACTGATTAAGCAGTTAGCAAACCGCAAGGCCTTCCGAGCCTTATTTGTGGAACTGTAGACATCCAAAGTCATGCAAACTTTCAAAACTCAAAAAAATCGATTCTTATGGATTTACTTTGAATTAAGATATCTCCGCAACCAGACCTCCTAGAATGTTCTAGTTTTCAGCTATGGATAGCTCTTGAAAAACTAATTACGCGTTTTGCAAGCGAAAATGACGTCATAGCCTTATTTGCGGAACTGTAGGCAACCAAAGTCATACAAGCCTTCGTAACTCAAAAAAATAACTTTGAATGCAAATATCTCGAAAGCTAGACCTTATAAAAGGGTTTGCTTTGGATGTGCTGGTTGCATTTGACAAAACCTTTCTATATATGTACGTTTCAATGGGTTCCAGAGACTTTCGTAAAAAAATGCGTTTTGAGTGATAAGGGGGTAGTCCATGCTTTTTTTCGAAAATCGATTGAAAAAAAAAAGTTTAGTTTTGAACGGCAATGCAAAGGCCTGACCGTTATCTGTTCAACAACGTTAACCGCAACCTCTTACGAGCCTTATTTTGGAAGTTATGGCCATATTAAGATTTTTAGTTTTTGGGTTGAAACAAGAAAGATTAACTTTGATTCAAAATTTCTCTGCAACCAGAGCCCACACAATGCTCTAGTTTTCAGCAATGGATAGCTCTCCAAAAACTGATTAAGCAGTTAGCAAACCGCAAGGCCTTCCGAGCCTTATTTGTGGAACTGTAGACATCCAAAGTCATGCAAACTTTCAAAACTCAAAAAAATCGATTTTAATGGATTTACTTTGAATTAAGATATCTCCGCAACCAGACCTCATAGAAAGTTCTAGTTTTCAGCTAGGGATAGCTCTTGAAAAACTAATTAAGCGTTTTTCCAGCGAAAATGACATCATAGCCTTATTTGCGGAACTGTAGGCATCCAAAGTCATACAAGCATTCATAACTCGAAAAAATAACTTTGAATGCAAATATCTCGAAAACTATACCTTATTAAAGGGTTTGCTTTGGATGTGCTGGTTGCATTTGACAAAACCTTTCTATATATGTAAGTTTCAATGGGTTCCAGAGACTTTCGTAAAAAAATGCGTTTTTAGTGATAAGGGGGTAATTCCATGCTTTTTTTCGAAAATCGATTGGAAAAAAAAAAGTTTAGTTTTGAACGGCAATGCAAAGGCCTGACCGTTATCTGTTCAACAACGTTAACCGCAACCTCTTACGAGCCTTATTTTGGAAGTTATGGCCATATTAAGATTTTTAGTTTTTGGGTTGAAACAAGAAAGATTAACTTTGATTCAAAATTTCTCTGCAACCAGAGCCCACACAATGCTCTAGTTTTCAGCAA
The DNA here is from genome assembly GCA_949320155.1 of Melangyna quadrimaculata. Classification (NCBI taxonomy): domain Eukaryota; kingdom Metazoa; phylum Arthropoda; class Insecta; order Diptera; family Syrphidae; genus Melangyna; species Melangyna quadrimaculata. The sequence goes on along the minus strand of OX439483.1, from coordinate 185,800,436 downwards.
TGAATAGCTCTCCAAAAACTGATTAAGCAGTTAGCAAACCGCAAGGCCTTCCGAGCCTTATTTGTGGAACTGTAGACATCCAAAGTCATGCAAACTTTCAAAACTCAAAAAAATCGATTCTTATGGAATTACTTTGAATTAAGATATCTCCGCAACCAGACCTCCTAGAATGTTCTAGTTTTCAGCTATGGATAGCTCTTGAAAAACTAATTAAGCGTTTTGCAAGCGAAAATGACGTCATAGCCTTATTTGCGGAACTGTAGGCATCCAAAGTCATACAAGCCTTCGTAACTCAAAAAAATAACTTTGAATGCAAATATCTCGAAAACTAGACCTTATAAAAGGGTTTGCTTTGGATGTGCTGGTTGCATTTGACAAAACCTTTCTATATATGTACGTTTCAATGGGTTCCAGAGACTTTCGTAAGAAAATGCGTTTTTAGTGATAAGGGGGTAGTCCATGCTTTTTTTCGAAAATCGATTGGAAAAAAAAAAGTTTAGTTTTGAAAGGAAATGCAAAGGCCTGACCGTTATCTGTTCAACAACGTTAACCGCAACCTCTTACGAGCCTTATTTTGGAAGTTATGGCCATATTAAGATTTTTAGTTTTTGGGTTGAAACAAGAAAGATTAACTTTGATTCAAAATTTCTCTGCAACCAGAGCCCACACAATGCTCTAGTTTTCAGCAATGGATAGCTCACCAAAAACTGATTAAGCGGTTAGCAAACCGCAAGGCCTTCCGGGCCTTATTTGTGGAACTGTAGACATCCAAAGTCATGCAAACTTTCAAAACTCAAAAAAATCGATTCTTATGGATTTACTTTGAATTAAGATATCTCCGCAACCAGACCTCCTAGAATGTTCTAGTTTTCAGCTATGGATAGCTCTTGAAAAACTAATTAAGCGTTTTGCAAGCGAAAATGACGTCATAGCCTTATTTGCGGAACTGTAGGCATCCAAAGTCATACAAGCCTTCGTAACTCAAAAAAATAACTTTGAATGCAAATATCTCGAAAGCTAGACCTTATAAAAGGGTTTGCTTTGGATGTGCTGGTTGCATTTGACAAAACCTTTCTATATATGTACGTTTCAATGGGTTCCAGAGACTTTCGTAAAAAAATGCGTTTTGAGTGATAAGGGGGTAGTCCATGCTTTTTTTCGAAAATGGATTGGAAAAAAAAAGTTTAGTTTTGAACGGCAATGCAAAGGCCTGACCGTTATCTGTTCAACAACGTTAACCGCAACCTCTTACGAGCCTTATTTTGGAAGTTATGGCCATATTAAGATTTTTAGTTTTTGGGTTGAAACAAGAAAGATTAACTTTGAATCAAAATTTCTCTGCAACCAGAGCCCACACAATGCTCTAGTTTTCAGCAATGGATAGCTCTCCAAAAACTGATTAAGCGCTTCGCAAACCGCAAGGCCTTCCGAGCCTTATTTGTGGAACTGTAGACATCCAAAGTCATGCAAACTTTCAAAACTCAAAAAAATCGATTTTAATGGATTTACTTTGAATTAAGATATCTCCGCAACCAGACCTCATAGAAAGTTCTAGTTTTCAGCTAGGGATAGCTCTTGAAAAACTAATTAAGCGTTTTTCCAGCGAAAATGACATCATAGCCTTATTTGCGGAACTGTAGGCATCCAAAGTCATACAAGCATTCATAACTCGAAAAAATAACTTTGAATGCAAATATCTCGAAAACTATACCTTATTAAAGGGTTTGCTTTGGATGTGCTGGTTGCATTTGACAAAACCTTTCTATATATGTAAGTTTCAATGGGTTCCAGAGACTTTCGTAAAAAAATGCGTTTTTAGTGATAAGGGGGTAATTCCATGCTTTTTTTCGAAAATCGATTGGAAAAAAAAAAGTTTAGTTTTGAACGGCAATGCAAAGGCCTGACCGTTATCTGTTCAACAACGTTAACCGCAACCTCTTACGAGCCTTATTTTGGAAGTTATGGCCATATTAAGATTTTTAGTTTTTGGGTTGAAACAAGAAAGATTAACTTTGATTCAAAATTTCTCTGCAACCAGAGCCCACACAATGCTCTAGTTTTCAGCAATGGATAGCTCACCAAAAACTGATTAAGCAGTTAGCAAACCGCAAGGCCTTCCGAGCCTTATTTGTGGAACTGTAGACATCCAAAGTCATGCAAACTTTCAAAACTCAAAAAAATCGATTCTTATGGATTTACTTTGAATTAAGATATCTCCGCAACCAGACCTCCTAGAATGTTCTAGTTTTCAGCTATGGATAGCTCTTGAAAAACTAATTAAGCGTTTTGCAAGCGAAAATGACGTCATAGCCTTATTTGCGGAACTGTAGGCATCCAAAGTCATACAAGCCTTCGTAACTCAAAATAACTTTGAATGCAAATATCTCGAAAACTAGACCTTATAAAAGGGTTTGCTTTGGATGTGCTGGTTGCATTTGACAAAACCTTTCTATATATGTACGTTTCAATGGGTTCCAGAGACTTTCGTAAAAAAATGCGTTTTGAGTGCTTTTTACATGCTTTTTTTCGAAAATCGATTGGAAAAAAAAAGTTTAGTTTTGAACGGCAATGCAAAGGCCTGACCGTTATCTGTTCAACAACGTTAACCGCAACCTCTTACGAGCCTTATTTTGGAAGTTATGGCCATATTAAGATTTTTAGTTTTTGGGTTGAAACAAGAAAGATTAACTTTGATTCAAAATTTCTCTGCAACCAGAGCCCACACAATGCTCTAGTTTTCAGCAATGGATAGCTCTCCAAAAACTGATTAAGCAGTTAGCAAACCGCAAGGCCTTCCGAGCCTTATTTGTGGAACTGTAGACATCCAAAGTCATGCAAACTTTCAAAACTCAAAAAAATCGATTCTTATGGATTTACTTTGAATTAAGATATCTCCGCAACCAGACCTCCTAGAATGTTCTAGTTTTCAGCTATGGATAGCTCTTGAAAAACTAATTAAGCGTTTTGCAAGCGAAAATGACGTCATAGCCTTATTTGCGGAACTGTAGGCATCCAAAGTCATACAAGCCTTCGTAACTCAAAAAAATAACTTTGAATGCAAATATCTCGAAAACTAGACCTTATAAAAGGGTTTGCTTTGGATGTGCTGGTTGCATTTGACAAAACCTTTCTATATATGTACGTTTCAATGGGTTCCAGAGACTTTCGTAAAAAAATGCGTTTTGAGTGCTTTTTACATGCTTTTTTTCGAAAATCGATTGGAAAAAAAAAGTTTAGTTTTGAACGGCAATGCAAAGGCCTGACCGTTATCTGTTCAACAACGTTAACCGCAACCTCTTACGAGCCTTATTTTGGAAGTTATGGCCATATTAAGATTTTTAGTTTTTGGGTTGAAACAAGAAAGATTAACTTTGATTCAAAATTTCTCTGCAACCAGAGCCCACACAATGCTCTAGTTTTCAGCAATGGATAGCTCACCAAAAACTGATTAAGCGGTTAGCAAACCGCAAGGCCTTCCGGGCCTTATTTGTGGAACTGTAGACATCCAAAGTCATGCAAACTTTCAAAACTCAAAAAAATCGATTCTTATGGATTTACTTTGAATTAAGATATCTCCGCAACCAGACCTCCTAGAATGTTCTAGTTTTCAGCTATGGATAGCTCTTGAAAAACTAATTACGCGTTTTGCAAGCGAAAATGACGTCATAGCCTTATTTGCGGAACTGTAGGCAACCAAAGTCATACAAGCCTTCGTAACTCAAAAAAATAACTTTGAATGCAAATATCTCGAAAGCTAGACCTTATAAAAGGGTTTGCTTTGGATGTGCTGGTTGCATTTGACAAAACCTTTCTATATATGTACGTTTCAATGGGTTCCAGAGACTTTCGTAAAAAAATGCGTTTTGAGTGATAAGGGGGTAGTCCATGCTTTTTTTCGAAAATCGATTGAAAAAAAAAAGTTTAGTTTTGAACGGCAATGCAAAGGCCTGACCGTTATCTGTTCAACAACGTTAACCGCAACCTCTTACGAGCCTTATTTTGGAAGTTATGGCCATATTAAGATTTTTAGTTTTTGGGTTGAAACAAGAAAGATTAACTTTGATTCAAAATTTCTCTGCAACCAGAGCCCACACAATGCTCTAGTTTTCAGCAATGGATAGCTCTCCAAAAACTGATTAAGCAGTTAGCAAACCGCAAGGCCTTCCGAGCCTTATTTGTGGAACTGTAGACATCCAAAGTCATGCAAACTTTCAAAACTCAAAAAAATCGATTTTAATGGATTTACTTTGAATTAAGATATCTCCGCAACCAGACCTCATAGAAAGTTCTAGTTTTCAGCTAGGGATAGCTCTTGAAAAACTAATTAAGCGTTTTTCCAGCAAAAATGACATCATAGCCTTATTTGCGGAACTGTAGGCATCCAAAGTCATACAAGCATTCATAACTCGAAAAAATAACTTTGAATGCAAATATCTCGAAAACTATACCTTATTAAAGGGTTTGCTTTGGATGTGCTGGTTGCATTTGACAAAACCTTTCTATATATGTAAGTTTCAATGGGTTCCAGAGACTTTCGTAAAAAAATGCGTTTTTAGTGATAAGGGGGTAATTCCATGCTTTTTTTCGAAAATCGATTGGAAAAAAAAAAGTTTAGTTTTGAACGGCAATGCAAAGGCCTGACCGTTATCTGTTCAACAACGTTAACCGCAACCTCTTACGAGCCTTATTTTGGAAGTTATGGCCATATTAAGATTTTTAGTTTTTGGGTTGAAACAAGAAAGATTAACTTTGATTCAAAATTTCTCTGCAACCAGAGCCCACACAATGCTCTAGTTTTCAGCAATGAATAGCTCTCCAAAAACTGATTAAGCAGTTAGCAAACCGCAAGGCCTTCCGAGCCTTATTTGTGGAACTGTAGACATCCAAAGTCATGCAAACTTTCAAAACTCAAAAAAATCGATTCTTATGGAATTACTTTGAATTAAGATATCTCCGCAACCAGACCTCCTAGAATGTTCTAGTTTTCAGCTATGGATAGCTCTTGAAAAACTAATTAAGCGTTTTGCAAGCGAAAATGACGTCATAGCCTTATTTGCGGAACTGTAGGCATCCAAAGTCATACAAGCCTTCGTAACTCAAAAAAATAACTTTGAATGCAAATATCTCGAAAACTAGACCTTATAAAAGGGTTTGCTTTGGATGTGCTGGTTGCATTTGACAAAACCTTTCTATATATGTACGTTTCAATGGGTTCCAGAGACTTTCGTAAGAAAATGCGTTTTTAGTGATAAGGGGGTAGTCCATGCTTTTTTTCGAAAATCGATTGGAAAAAAAAAAGTTTAGTTTTGAAAGGAAATGCAAAGGCCTGACCGTTATCTGTTCAACAACGTTAACCGCAACCTCTTACGAGCCTTATTTTGGAAGTTATGGCCATATTAAGATTTTTAGTTTTTGGGTTGAAACAAGAAAGATTAACTTTGATTCAAAATTTCTCTGCAACCAGAGCCCACACAATGCTCTAGTTTTCAGCAATGGATAGCTCACCAAAAACTGATTAAGCGGTTAGCAAACCGCAAGGCCTTCCGGGCCTTATTTGTGGAACTGTAGACATCCAAAGTCATGCAAACTTTCAAAACTCAAAAAAATCGATTCTTATGGATTTACTTTGAATTAAGATATCTCCGCAACCAGACCTCCTAGAATGTTCTAGTTTTCAGCTATGGATAGCTCTTGAAAAACTAATTAAGCGTTTTGCAAGCGAAAATGACGTCATAGCCTTATTTGCGGAACTGTAGGCATCCAAAGTCATACAAGCCTTCGTAACTCAAAAAAATAACTTTGAATGCAAATATCTCGAAAGCTAGACCTTATAAAAGGGTTTGCTTTGGATGTGCTGGTTGCATTTGACAAAACCTTTCTATATATGTACGTTTCAATGGGTTCCAGAGACTTTCGTAAAAAAATGCGTTTTGAGTGATAAGGGGGTAGTCCATGCTTTTTTTCGAAAATGGATTGGAAAAAAAAAGTTTAGTTTTGAACGGCAATGCAAAGGCCTGACCGTTATCTGTTCAACAACGTTAACCGCAACCTCTTACGAGCCTTATTTTGGAAGTTATGGCCATATTAAGATTTTTAGTTTTTGGGTTGAAACAAGAAAGATTAACTTTGAATCAAAATTTCTCTGCAACCAGAGCCCACACAATGCTCTAGTTTTCAGCAATGGATAGCTCTCCAAAAACTGATTAAGCGCTTCGCAAACCGCAAGGCCTTCCGAGCCTTATTTGTGGAACTGTAGACATCCAAAGTCATGCAAACTTTCAAAACTCAAAAAAATCGATTTTAATGGATTTACTTTGAATTAAGATATCTCCGCAACCAGACCTCATAGAAAGTTCTAGTTTTCAGCTAGGGATAGCTCTTGAAAAACTAATTAAGCGTTTTTCCAGCGAAAATGACATCATAGCCTTATTTGCGGAACTGTAGGCATCCAAAGTCATACAAGCATTCATAACTCGAAAAAATAACTTTGAATGCAAATATCTCGAAAACTATACCTTATTAAAGGGTTTGCTTTGGATGTGCTGGTTGCATTTGACAAAACCTTTCTATATATGTAAGTTTCAATGGGTTCCAGAGACTTTCGTAAAAAAATGCGTTTTTAGTGATAAGGGGGTAATTCCATGCTTTTTTTCGAAAATCGATTGGAAAAAAAAAAGTTTAGTTTTGAACGGCAATGCAAAGGCCTGACCGTTATCTGTTCAACAACGTTAACCGCAACCTCTTACGAGCCTTATTTTGGAAGTTATGGCCATATTAAGATTTTTAGTTTTTGGGTTGAAACAAGAAAGATTAACTTTGATTCAAAATTTCTCTGCAACCAGAGCCCACACAATGCTCTAGTTTTCAGCAATGGATAGCTCACCAAAAACTGATTAAGCAGTTAGCAAACCGCAAGGCCTTCCGAGCCTTATTTGTGGAACTGTAGACATCCAAAGTCATGCAAACTTTCAAAACTCAAAAAAATCGATTCTTATGGATTTACTTTGAATTAAGATATCTCCGCAACCAGACCTCCTAGAATGTTCTAGTTTTCAGCTATGGATAGCTCTTGAAAAACTAATTAAGCGTTTTGCAAGCGAAAATGACGTCATAGCCTTATTTGCGGAACTGTAGGCATCCAAAGTCATACAAGCCTTCGTAACTCAAAAAAATAACTTTGAATGCAAATATCTCGAAAACTAGACCTTATAAAAGGGTTTGCTTTGGATGTGCTGGTTGCATTTGACAAAACCTTTCTATATATGTACGTTTCAATGGGTTCCAGAGACTTTCGTAAAAAAATGCGTTTTGAGTGCTTTTTACATGCTTTTTTTCGAAAATCGATTGGAAAAAAAAAGTTTAGTTTTGAACGGCAATGCAAAGGCCTGACCGTTATCTGTTCAACAACGTTAACCGCAACCTCTTACGAGCCTTATTTTGGAAGTTATGGCCATATTAAGATTTTTAGTTTTTGGGTTGAAACAAGAAAGATTAACTTTGATTCAAAATTTCTCTGCAACCAGAGCCCACACAATGCTCTAGTTTTCAGCAATGGATAGCTCTCCAAAAACTGATTAAGCAGTTAGCAAACCGCAAGGCCTTCCGAGCCTTATTTGTGGAACTGTAGACATCCAAAGTCATGCAAACTTTCAAAACTCAAAAAAATCGATTCTTATGGATTTACTTTGAATTAAGATATCTCCGCAACCAGACCTCCTAGAATGTTCTAGTTTTCAGCTATGGATAGCTCTTGAAAAACTAATTAAGCGTTTTGCAAGCGAAAATGACGTCATAGCCTTATTTGCGGAACTGTAGGCATCCAAAGTCATACAAGCCTTCGTAACTCAAAAAAATAACTTTGAATGCAAATATCTCGAAAACTAGACCTTATAAAAGGGTTTGCTTTGGATGTGCTGGTTGCATTTGACAAAACCTTTCTATATATGTACGTTTCAATGGGTTCCAGAGACTTTCGTAAAAAAATGCGTTTTGAGTGCTTTTAACATGCTTTTTTTCGAAAATCGATTGGAAAAAAAAAGTTTAGTTTTGAACGGCAATGCAAAGGCCTGACCGTTATCTGTTCAACAACGTTAACCGCAACCTCTTACGAGCCTTATTTTGGAAGTTATGGCCATATTAAGATTTTTAGTTTTTGGGTTGAAACAAGAAAGATTAACTTTGATTCAAAATTTCTCTGCAACCAGAGCCCACACAATGCTCTAGTTTTCAGCAATGGATAGCTCTCCAAAAACTGATTAAGCAGTTAGCAAACCGCAAGGCCTTCCGAGCCTTATTTGTGGAACTGTAGACATCCAAAGTCATGCAAACTTTCAAAACTCAAAAAAATCGATTCTTATGGATTTACTTTGAATTAAGATATCTCCGCAACCAGACCTCCTAGAATGTTCTAGTTTTCAGCTATGGATAGCTCTTGAAAAACTAATTAAGCGTTTTGCAAACGAAAATGACGTCATAGCCTTATTTGCGGAACTGTAGGCATCCAAAGTCATACAAGCCTTCGTAACTCAAAAAAATAACTTTGAATGCAAATATCTCGAAAACTAGACCTTATAAAAGGGTTTGCTTTGGATGTGCTGGTTGCATTTGACAAAACCTTTCTATATATGTACGTTTCAATGGGTTCCAGAGACTTTCGTAAAAAAATGCGTTTTGAGTGCTTTTTACATGCTTTTTTTCGAAAATCGATTGGAAAAAAAAAGTTTAGTTTTGAACGGCAATGCAAAGGCCTGACCGTTATCTGTTCAACAACGTTAACCGCAACCTCTTACGAGCCTTATTTTGGAAGTTATGGCCATATTAAGATTTTTAGTTTTTGGGTTGAAACAAGAAAGATTAACTTTGATTCAAAATTTCTCTGCAACCAGAGCCCACACAATGCTCTAGTTTTCAGCAATAAATAGCTCTCCAAAAACTGATTAAGCGGTTAGCAAACCGCAAGGCCTTCCGAGCCTTATTTGTGGAACTGTAGACATCCAAAGTCATTCAAACTTTCAAAACTCAAAAAAATCGATTTTAATGGATTTACTTTGAATTAAGATATCTCCGCAACCAGACCTCCTAGAATGTTCTAGTTTTCAGCTATGGATAGCTCTTAAAAAACTAATTTAGCGTTTTGCAAGCGAAAATGACGTCATAGCCTTATTTGCGGAACTGTAGGCATCCAAAGTCATACAAGCCTTCGTAACTCAAAAAAATAACTTTGAATGCAAATATCTCGAAAACTAGACCTTATAAAAGGGTTTGCTTTGGATGTGCTGGTTGCATTTGACAAAACCTTTCTATATATGTACGTTTCAATGGGTTCCAGAGACTTTCGTAAGAAAATGCGTTTTTAGTGATAAGGGGGTAGTCCATGCTTTTTTTCGAAAATCGATTGGAAAAAAAAAAGTTTAGTTTTGAAAGGAAATGCAAAGGCCTGACCGTTATCTGTTCAACAACGTTAACCGCAACCTCTTACGAGCCTTATTTTGGAAGTTATGGCCATATTAAGATTTTTAGTTTTTGGGTTGAAACAAGAAAGATTAACTTTGATTCAAAATTTCTCTGCAACCAGAGCCCACACAATGCTCTAGTTTTCAGCAATGGATAGCTCACCAAAAACTGATTAAGCGGTTAGCAAACCGCAAGGCCTTCCGGGCCTTATTTGTGGAACTGTAGACATCCAAAGTCATGCAAACTTTCAAAACTCAAAAAAATCGATTCTTATGGATTTACTTTGAATTAAGATATCTCCGCAACCAGACCTCCTAGAATGTTCTAGTTTTCAGCTATGGATAGCTCTTGAAAAACTAATTACGCGTTTTGCAAGCGAAAATGACGTCATAGCCTTATTTGCGGAACTGTAGGCATCCAAAGTCATACAAGCCTTCGTAACTCAAAAAAATAACTTTGAATGCAAATATCTCGAAAGCTAGACCTTATAAAAGGGTTTGCTTTGGATGTGCTGGTTGCATTTGACAAAACCTTTCTATATATGTAAGTTTCAATGGGTTCCAGAGACTTTCGTAAAAAAATGCGTTTTTAGTGATAAGGGGGTAATTCCATGCTTTTTTTCGAAAATCGATTGGAAAAAAAAAAGTTTAGTTTTGAACGGCAATGCAAAGGCCTGACCGTTATCTGTTCAACAACGTTAACCGCAACCTCTTACGAGCCTTATTTTGGAAGTTATGGCCATATTAAGATTTTTAGTTTTTGGGTTGAAACAAGAAAGATTAACTTTGATTCAAAATTTCTCTGCAACCAGAGCCCACACAATGCTCTAGTTTTCAGCAATGGATAGCTCTCCAAAAACTGATTAAGCGCTTCGCAAACCGCAAGGCCTTCCGAGCCTTATTTGTGGAACTGTAGACATCCAAAGTCATGCAAACTTTCAAAACTCAAAAAAATCGATTTTAATGGATTTACTTTGAATTAAGATATCTCCGCAACCAGACCTCATAGATAGTTCTAGTTTTCCGCTATGGATAGCTCTTGAAAAACTAATTAAGCGTTTTTCCAGCGAAAATGACATCATAGCCTTATTTGCGGAACTGTAGGCATCCAAAGTCATACAAGCATTCATAACTCGAAAAAATAACTTTGAATGCAAATATCTCGAAAACTATACCTTATTAAAGGGTTTGCTTTGGATGTGCTGGTTGCATTTGACAAAACCTTTCTATATATGTACGTTTCAATGGGTTCCAGAGACTTTCGTAAAAAAATGCGTTTTGAGTGATAAGGGGGTAGTCCATGCTTTTTTTCGAAAATCGATTGGAAAAAAAAAAGTTTAGTTTTGAACGGCAATGCAAAGGCCTGACCGTTATCTGTTCAACAACGTTAACCGCAACCTCTTACGAGCCTTATTTTGGAAGTTATGGCCATATTAAGATTTTTAGTTTTTGGGTTGAAACAAGAAAGATTAACTTTGATTCAAAATTTCTCTGCAACCAGAGCCCACACAATGCTCTAGTTTTCAGCAATGGATAGCTCACCAAAAACTGATTAAGCGGTTAGCAAACCGCAAGGCCTTCCGGGCCTTATTTGTGGAACTGTAGACATCCAAAGTCATGCAAACTTTCAAAACTCAAAAAAAATCGATTCTTATGGATTTACTTTGAATTAAGATATCTCCGCAACCAGACCTCCTAGAATGTTCTAGTTTTCAGCTATGGATAGCTCTTGAAAAACTAATTAAGCGTTTTGCAAGCGAAAATGACGTCATAGCCTTATTTGCGGAACTGTAGGCATCCAAAGTGATACAAGCCTTCGTAACTCAAAAAAATAACTTTGAATGCAAATATCTCGAAAGCTAGACCTTATAAAAGGGTTTGCTTTGGATGTGCTGGTTGCATTTGACAAAACCTTTCTATATATGTACGTTTCAATGGGTTCCAGAGACTTTCGTAAAAAAATGCGTTTTGAGTGATAAGGGGGTAGTCCATGCTTTTTTTCGAAAATCGATTGGAAAAAAAAAAGTTTAGTTTTGAACGGCAATGCAAAGGCCTGACCGTTATCTGTTCAACAACGTTAACCGCAACCTCTTACGAGCCTTATTTTGGAAGTTATGGCCATATTAAGATTTTTAGTTTTTGGGTTGAAACAAGAAAGATTAACTTTGAATCAAAATTTCTCTGCAACCAGAGCCCACACAATGCTCTAGTTTTCAGCAATGGATAGCTCTCCAAAAACTGATTAAGCGGTTAATAAACCGCAAGGCCTTCCGGGCCTTATTTGTGGAACTGTAGACATCCAAAGTCATTCAAACTTTCAAAACTCAAAAAAATCGATTTTAATGGATTTACTTTGAATTAAGATATCTCCGCAACCAGACCTCCTAGAATGTTCTAGTTTTCAGCTATGGATAGCTCTTGAAAAACTAATTAAGCGTTTTTCCAGCGAAAATGACATCATAGCCTTATTTGCGGAACTGTAGGCATCCAAAGTCATACAAGCATTCATAACTCGAAAAAATAACTTTGAATGCAAATATCTCGAAAACTATACCTTATTAAAGGGTTTGCTTTGGATGTGCTGGTTGCATTTGACAAAACCTTTCTATATATGTAAGTTTCAATGGGTTCCAGAGACTTTCGTAAAAAAATGCGTTTTTAGTGATAAGGGGGTAATTCCATGCTTTTTTTCGAAAATCGATTGGAAAAAAAAAAGTTTAGTTTTGAACGGCAATGCAAAGGCCTGACCGTTATCTGTTCAACAACGTTAACCGCAACCTCTTACGAGCCTTATTTTGGAAGTTATGGCCATATTAAGATTTTTAGTTTTTGGGTTGAAACAAGAAAGATTAACTTTGATTCAAAATTTCTCTGCAACCAGAGCCCACACAATGCTCTAGTTTTCAGCAATGGATAGCTCTCCAAAAACTGATTAAGCAGTTAGCAAACCGCAAGGCCTTCCGAGCCTTATTTGTGGAACTGTAGACATCCAAAGTCATGCAAACTTTCAAAACTCAAAAAAATCGATTCTTATAGATTTACTTTGAATTAAGATATCTCCGCAACCAGACCTCATAGAAAGTTCTAGTTTTCAGCTAGGGATAGCTCTTGAAAAACTAATTAAGCGTTTTGCAAGCGAAAATGACGTCATAGCCTTATTTGCGGAACTGTAGGCATCCAAAGTCATACAAGCCTTCGTAACTCAAAAAAATAACTTTGAATGCAAATATCTCGAAAGCTAGACCTTATAAAAGGGTTTGCTTTGGATGTGCTGGTTGCATTTGACAAAACCTTTCTATATATGTACGTTTCAATGGGTTCCAGAGACTTTCGTAAAAAAATGCGTTTTGAGTGATAAGGGGGTAGTCCATGCTTTTTTTCGAAAATCGATTGGAAAAAAAAAAGTTTAGTTTTGAACGGCAATGCAAAGGCCTGACCGTTATCTGTTCAACAACGTTAACCGCAACCTCTTACGAGCCTTATTTTGGAAGTTATGGCCATATTAAGATTTTTAGTTTTTGGGTTGAAACAAGAAAGATTAACTTTGATTCAAAATTTCTCTGCAACCAGAGCCCACACAATGCTCTAGTTTTCAGCAATGGATAGCTCACCAAAAACTGATTAAGCGGTTAGCAAACCGCAAGGCCTTCCGGGCCTTATTTGTGGAACTGTAGACATCCAAAGTCATGCAAACTTTCAAAACTCAAAAAAAATCGATTCTTATGGATTTACTTTGAATTAAGATATCTCCGCAACCAGACCTCCTAGAATGTTCTAGTTTTCAGCTATGGATAGCTCTTGAAAAACTAATTAAGCGTTTTGCAAGCGAAAATGACGTCATAGCCTTATTTGCGGAACTGTAGGCATCCAAAGTCATACAAGCCTTCGTAACTCAAAAAAATAACTTTGAATGCAAATATCTCGAAAGCTAGACCTTATAAAAGGGTTTGCTTTGGATGTGCTGGTTGCATTTGACAAAACCTTTCTATATATGTACGTTTCAATGGGTTCCAGAGACTTTCGTAAAAAAATGCGTTTTGAGTGATAAGGGGGTAGTCCATGCTTTTTTTCGAAAATCGATTGGAAAAAAAAAAGTTTAGTTTTGAACGGCAATGCAAAGGCCTGACCGTTATCTGTTCAACAACGTTAACCGCAACCTCTTACGAGCCTTATTTTGGAAGTTATGGCCATATTAAGATTTTTAGTTTTTGGGTTGAAACAAGAAAGATTAACTTTGAATCAAAATTTCTCTGCAACCAGAGCCCACACAATGCTCTAGTTTTCAGCAATGGATAGCTCTCCAAAAACTGATTAAGCGGTTAATAAACCGCAAGGCCTTCCGGGCCTTATTTGTGGAACTGTAGACATCCAAAGTCATTCAAACTTTCAAAACTCAAAAAAATCGATTTTAATGGATTTACTTTGAATTAAGATATCTCCGCAACCAGACCTCCTAGAATGTTCTAGTTTTCAGCTATGGATAGCTCTTGAAAAACTAATTAAGCGTTTTTCCAGCGAAAATGACATCATAGCCTTATTTGCGGAACTGTAGGCATCCAAAGTCATACAAGCATTCATAACTCGAAAAAATAACTTTGAATGCAAATATCTCGAAAACTATACCTTATTAAAGGGTTTGCTTTGGATGTGCTGGTTGCATTTGACAAAACCTTTCTATATATGTAAGTTTCAATGGGTTCCAGAGACTTTCGTAAAAAAATGCGTTTTTAGTGATAAGGGGGTAATTCCATGCTTTTTTTCGAAAATCGATTGGAAAAAAAAAAGTTTAGTTTTGAACGGCAATGCAAAGGCCTGACCGTTATCTGTTCAACAACGTTAACCGCAACCTCTTACGAGCCTTATTTTGGAAGTTATGGCCATATTAAGATTTTTAGTTTTTGGGTTGAAACAAGAAAGATTAACTTTGATTCAAAATTTCTCTGCAACCAGAGCCCACACAATGCTCTAGTTTTCAGCAATGGATAGCTCTCCAAAAACTGATTAAGCAGTTAGCAAACCGCAAGGCCTTCCGAGCCTTATTTGTGGAACTGTAGACATCCAAAGTCATGCAAACTTTCAAAACTCAAAAAAATCGATTCTTATAGATTTACTTTGAATTAAGATATCTCCGCAACCAGACCTCATAGAAAGTTCTAGTTTTCAGCTAGGGATAGCTCTTGAAAAACTAATTAAGCGTTTTGCAAGCGAAAATGACGTCATAGCCTTATTTGCGGAACTGTAGGCATCCAAAGTCATACAAGCCTTCGTAACTCAAAAAAATAACTTTGAATGCAAATATCTCGAAAACTAGACCTTATAAAAGGGTTTGCTTTGGATGTGCTGGTTGCATTTGACAAAACCTTTCTATATATGTACGTTTCAATGGGTTCCAGAGACTTTCGTAAGAAAATGCGTTTTTAGTGATAAGGGGGTAGTCCATGCTTTTTTTCGAAAATCGATTGGAAAAAAAAAAGTTTAGTTTTGAAAGGAAATGCAAAGGCCTGACCGTTATCTGTTCAACAACGTTAACCGCAACCTCTTACGAGCCTTATTTTGGAAGTTATGGCCATATTAAGATTTTTAGTTTTTGGGTTGAAACAAGAAAGATTAACTTTGATTCAAAATTTCTCTGCAACCAGAGCCCACACAATGCTCTAGTTTTCAGCAATGGATAGCTCTCCAAAAACTGATTAAGCAGTTAGCAAACCGCAAGGCCTTCCGAGCCTTATTTGTGGAACTGTAGACATCCAAAGTCATGCAAACTTTCAAAACTCAAAAAAATCGATTCTTATAGATTTACTTTGAATTAAGATATCTCCGCAACCAGACCTCATAGAAAGTTCTAGTTTTCAGCTAGGGATAGCTCTTGAAAAACTAATTAAGCGTTTTGCAAGCGAAAATGACGTCATAGCCTTATTTGCGGAACTGTAGGCATCCAAAGTCATACAAGCCTTCGTAACTCAAAAAATAACTTTGAATGCAAATATCTCGAAAACTAGACCTTATAAAAGGGTTTGCTTTGGATGTGCTGGTTGCATTTGACAAAACCTTTCTATATATGTACGTTTCAATGGGTTCCAGAGACTTTCGTAAGAAAATGCGTTTTTAGTGATAAGGGGGTAGTCCATGCTTTTTTTCGAAAATCGATTGGAAAAAAAAAAGTTTAGTTTTGAAAGGAAATGCAAAGGCCTGACCGTTATCTGTTCAACAACGTTAACCGCAACCTCTTACGAGCCTTATTTTGGAAGTTATGGCCATATTAAGATTTTTAGTTTTTGGGTTGAAACAAGAAAGATTAACTTTGATTCAAAATTTCTCTGCAACCAGAGCCCACACAATGCTCTAGTTTTCAGCAATGGATAGCTCTCCAAAAACTGATTAAGCAGTTAGCAAACCGCAAGGCCTTCCGAGCCTTATTTGTGGAACTGTAGACATCCAAAGTCATGCAAACTTTCAAAACTCAAAAAAATCGATTCTTATAGATTTACTTTGAATTAAGATATCTCCGCAACCAGACCTCATAGAAAGTTCTAGTTTTCAGCTAGGGATAGCTCTTGAAAAACTAATTAAGCGTTTTTCCAGCGAAAATGACGTCATAGCCTTATTTGCGGAACTGTAGGCATCCAAAGTCATACAAGCCTTCGTAACTCAAAAAAATAACTTTGAATGCAAATATCTCGAAAACTAGACCTTATAAAAGGGTTTGCTTTGGATGTGCTGGTTGCATTTGACAAAACCTTTCTATATATGTACGTTTCAATGGGTTCCAGAGACTTTCGTAAGAAAATGCGTTTTTAGTGATAAGGGGGTAGTCCATGCTTTTTTTCGAAAATCGATTGGAAAAAAAAAAGTTTAGTTTTGAAAGGAAATGCAAAGGCCTGACCGTTATCTGTTCAACAACGTTAACCGCAACCTCTTACGAGCCTTATTTTGGAAGTTATGGCCATATTAAGATTTTTAGTTTTTGGGTTGAAACAAGAAAGATTAACTTTGATTCAAAATTTCTCTGCAACCAGAGCCCACACAATGCTCTAGTTTTCAGCAATGGATAGCTCACCAAAAACTGATTAAGCGGTTAGCAAACCGCAAGGCCTTCCGGGCCTTATTTGTGGAACTGTAGACAACCAAAGTCATGCAAACTTTCAAAACTCAAAAAAAATCGATTCTTATGGATTTACTTTGAATTAAGATATCTCCGCAACCAGACCTCCTAGAATGTTCTAGTTTTCAGCTATGGATAGCTCTTGAAAAACTAATTAAGCGTTTTGCAAGCGAAAATGACGTCATAGCCTTATTTGCGGAACTGTAGGCATCCAAAGTCATACAAGCCTTCGTAACTCAAAAAAATAACTTTGAATGCAAATATCTCGAAAACTAGACCTTATAAAAGGGTTTGCTTTGGATGTGCTGGTTGCATTTGACAAAACCTTTCTATATATGTACGTTTCAATGGGTTCCAGAGACTTTCGTAAAAAAATGCGTTTTTAGTGATAAGGGGGTAATTCCATGCTTTTTTTCGAAAATCGATTGGAAAAAAAAAAAGTTTAGTTTTGAACGGCAATGCAAAGGCCTGACCGTTATCTGTTCAACAACGTTAACCGCAACCTCTTACGAGCCTTATTTTGGAAGTTATGGCCATATTAAGATTTTTAGTTTTTGGGTTGAAACAAGAAAGATTAACTTTGAATCAAAATTTCTCTGCAACCAGAGCCCACACAATGCTCTAGTTTTCAGCAATGGATAGCTCTCCAAAAACTGATTAAGCGCTTCGCAAACCGCAAGGCCTTCCGAGCCTTATTTGTGGAACTGTAGACATCCAAAGTCATGCAAACTTTCAAAACTCAAAAAAATCGATTTTAATGGATTTACTTTGAATTAAGATATCTCCGCAACCAGACCTCATAGAAAGTTCTAGTTTTCAGCTAGGGATAGCTCTTGAAAAACTAATTAAGCGTTTTTCCAGCGAAAATGACATCATAGCCTTATTTGCGGAACTGTAGGCATCCAAAGTCATACAAGCATTCATAACTCGAAAAAATAACTTTGAATGCAAATATCTCGAAAACTATACCTTATTAAAGGGTTTGCTTTGGATGTGCTGGTTGCATTTGACAAAACCTTTCTATATATGTAAGTTTCAATGGGTTCCAGAGACTTTCGTAAAAAAATGCGTTTTTAGTGATAAGGGGGTAATTCCATGCTTTTTTTCGAAAATCGATTGGAAAAAAAAAAGTTTAGTTTTGAACGGCAATGCAAAGGCCTGACCGTTATCTGTTCAACAACGTTAACCGCAACCTCTTACGAGCCTTATTTTGGAAGTTATGGCCATATTAAGATTTTTAGTTTTTGGGTTGAAACAAGAAAGATTAACTTTGATTCAAAATTTCTCTGCAACCAGAGCCCACACAATGCTCTAGTTTTCAGCAATGGATAGCTCACCAAAAACTGATTAAGCGGTTAGCAAACCGCAAGGCCTTCCGGGCCTTATTTGTGGAACTGTAGACATCCAAAGTCATGCAAACTTTCAAAACTCAAAAAAAATCGATTCTTATGGATTTACTTTGAATTAAGATATCTCCGCAACCAGACCTCCTAGAATGTTCTAGTTTTCAGCTATGGATAGCTCTTGAAAAACTAATCAAGCGTTTTGCAAGCGAAAATGACGTCATAGCCTTATTTGCGGAACTGTAGGCATCCAAAGTCATACAAGCCTTCGTAACTCAAAAAAATAACTTTGAATGCAAATATCTCGAAAACTAGACCTTATAAAAGGGTTTGCTTTGGATGTGCTGGTTGCATTTGACAAAACCTTTCTATATATGTACGTTTCAATGGGTTCCAGAGACTTTCGTAAGAAAATGCGTTTTTAGTGATAAGGGGGTAGTCCATGCTTTTTTTCGAAAATCGATTGGAAAAAAAAAAGTTTAGTTTTGAAAGGAAATGCAAAGGCCTGACCGTTATCTGTTCAACAACGTTAACCGCAACCTCTTACGAGCCTTATTTTGGAAGTTATGGCCATATTAAGATTTTTAGTTTTTGGGTTGAAACAAGAAAGATTAACTTTGATTCAAAATTTCTCTGCAACCAGAGCCCACACAATGCTCTAGTTTTCAGCAATGGATAGCTCTCCAAAAACTGATTAAGCAGTTAGCAAACCGCAAGGCCTTCCGAGCCTTATTTGTGGAACTGTAGACATCCAAAGTCATGCAAACTTTCAAAACTCAAAAAAATCGATTCTTATAGATTTACTTTGAATTAAGATATCTCCGCAACCAGACCTCATAGAAAGTTCTAGTTTTCAGCTAGGGATAGCTCTTGAAAAACTAATTAAGCGTTTTGCAAGCGAAAATGACGTCATAGCCTTATTTGCGGAACTGTAGGCATCCAAAGTCATACAAGCCTTCGTAACTCAAAAAAATAACTTTGAATGCAAATATCTCGAAAACTAGACCTTATAAAAGGGTTTGCATTGGATGTGCTGGTTGCATTTGACAAAACCTTTCTATATATGTACGTTTCAATGGGTTCCAGAGACTTTCGTAAGAAAATGCGTTTTTAGTGATAAGGGGGTAGTCCATGCTTTTTTTCGAAAATCGATTGGAAAAAAAAAAGTTTAGTTTTGAAAGGAAATGCAAAGGCCTGACCGTTATCTGTTCAACAACGTTAACCGCAACCTCTTACGAGCCTTATTTTGGAAGTTATGGCCATATTAAGATTTTTAGTTTTTGGGTTGAAACAAGAAAGATTAACTTTGATTCAAAATTTCTCTGCAACCAGAGCCCACACAATGCTCTAGTTTTCAGCAATGGATAGCTCACCAAAAACTGATTAAGCGGTTAGCAAACCGCAAGGCCTTCCGGGCCTTATTTGTGGAACTGTAGACAACCAAAGTCATGCAAACTTTCAAAACTCAAAAAAAATCGATTCTTATGGATTTACTTTGAATTAAGATATCTCCGCAACCAGACCTCCTAGAATGTTCTAGTTTTCAGCTATGGATAGCTCTTGAAAAACTAATTAAGCGTTTTGCAAGCGAAAATGACGTCATAGCCTTATTTGCGGAACTGTAGGCATCCAAAGTCATACAAGCCTTCGTAACTCAAAAAAATAACTTTGAATGCAAATATCTCGAAAACTAGACCTTATAAAAGGGTTTGCTTTGGATGTGCTGGTTGCATTTGACAAAACCTTTCTATATATGTACGTTTCAATGGGTTCCAGAGACTTTCGTAAAAAAATGCGTTTTTAGTGATAAGGGGGTAATTCCATGCTTTTTTTCGAAAATCGATTGGAAAAAAAAAAAGTTTAGTTTTGAACGGCAATGCAAAGGCCTGACCGTTATCTGTTCAACAACGTTAACCGCAACCTCTTACGAGCCTTATTTTGGAAGTTATGGCCATATTAAGATTTTTAGTTTTTGGGTTGAAACAAGAAAGATTAACTTTGAATCAAAATTTCTCTGCAACCAGAGCCCACACAATGCTCTAGTTTTCAGCAATGGATAGCTCTCCAAAAACTGATTAAGCGCTTCGCAAACCGCAAGGCCTTCCGAGCCTTATTTGTGGAACTGTAGACATCCAAAGTCATGCAAACTTTCAAAACTCAAAAAAATCGATTTTAATGGATTTACTTTGAATTAAGATATCTCCGCAACCAGACCTCATAGAAAGTTCTAGTTTTCAGCTAGGGATAGCTCTTGAAAAACTAATTAAGCGTTTTTCCAGCGAAAATGACATCATAGCCTTATTTGCGGAACTGTAGGCATCCAAAGTCATACAAGCATTCATAACTCGAAAAAATAACTTTGAATGCAAATATCTCGAAAACTATACCTTATTAAAGGGTTTGCTTTGGATGTGCTGGTTGCATTTGACAAAACCTTTCTATATATGTAAGTTTCAATGGGTTCCAGAGACTTTCGTAAAA
This sequence comes from Melangyna quadrimaculata, assembly GCA_949320155.1. Taxonomy (NCBI): domain Eukaryota; kingdom Metazoa; phylum Arthropoda; class Insecta; order Diptera; family Syrphidae; genus Melangyna; species Melangyna quadrimaculata. The sequence goes on along the minus strand of OX439483.1, from coordinate 185,780,058 downwards.
AAATGCGTTTTTAGTGATAAGGGGGTAATTCCATGCTTTTTTTCGAAAATCGATTGGAAAAAAAAAAGTTTAGTTTTGAACGGCAATGCAAAGGCCTGACCGTTATCTGTTCAACAACGTTAACCGCAACCTCTTACGAGCCTTATTTTGGAAGTTATGGCCATATTAAGATTTTTAGTTTTTGGGTTGAAACAAGAAAGATTAACTTTGATTCAAAATTTCTCTGCAACCAGAGCCCACACAATGCTCTAGTTTTCAGCAATGGATAGCTCACCAAAAACTGATTAAGCGGTTAGCAAACCGCAAGGCCTTCCGGGCCTTATTTGTGGAACTGTAGACATCCAAAGTCATGCAAACTTTCAAAACTCAAAAAAAATCGATTCTTATGGATTTACTTTGAATTAAGATATCTCCGCAACCAGACCTCCTAGAATGTTCTAGTTTTCAGCTATGGATAGCTCTTGAAAAACTAATCAAGCGTTTTGCAAGCGAAAATGACGTCATAGCCTTATTTGCGGAACTGTAGGCATCCAAAGTCATACAAGCCTTCGTAACTCAAAAAAATAACTTTGAATGCAAATATCTCGAAAACTAGACCTTATAAAAGGGTTTGCTTTGGATGTGCTGGTTGCATTTGACAAAACCTTTCTATATATGTACGTTTCAATGGGTTCCAGAGACTTTCGTAAAAAAATGCGTTTTGAGTGATAAGGGGGTAGTCCATGCTTTTTTTCGAAAATCGATTGGAAAAAAAAAAGTTTAGTTTTGAACGGCAATGCAAAGGCCTGACCGTTATCTGTTCAACAACGTTAACCGCAACCTCTTACGAGCCTTATTTTGGAAGTTATGGCCATATTAAGATTTTTAGTTTTTGGGTTGAAACAAGAAAGATTAACTTTGAATCAAAATTTCTCTGCAACCAGAGCCCACACAATGCTCTAGTTTTCAGCAATGGATAGCTCTCCAAAAACTGATTAAGCGGTTAATAAACCGCAAGGCCTTCCGGGCCTTATTTGTGGAACTGTAGACATCCAAAGTCATTCAAACTTTCAAAACTCAAAAAAATCGATTTTAATGGATTTACTTTGAATTAAGATATCTCCGCAACCAGACCTCCTAGAATGTTCTAGTTTTCAGCTATGGATAGCTCTTGAAAAACTAATTAAGCGTTTTGCAAGCGAAAATGACGTCATAGCCTTATTTGCGGAACTGTAGGCATCCAAAGTCATACAAGCCTTCGTAACTCAAAAAAATAACTTTGAATGCAAATATCTCGAAAGCTAGACCTTATAAAAGGGTTTGCTTTGGATGTGCTGGTTGCATTTGACAAAACCTTTCTATATATGTACGTTTCAATGGGTTCCAGAGACTTTCGTAAAAAAATGCGTTTTGAGTGATAAGGGGGTAGTCCATGCTTTTTTTCGAAAATCGATTGGAAAAAAAAGTTTAGTTTTGAACGGCAATGCAAAGGCCTGACCGTTATCTGTTCAACAACGTTAACCGCAACCTCTTACGAGCCTTATTTTGGAAGTTATGGCCATATTAAGATTTTTAGTTTTTGGGTTGAAACAAGAAAGATTAACTTTGAATCAAAATTTCTCTGCAACCAGAGCCCACACAATGCTCTAGTTTTCAGCAATGGATAGCTCTCCAAAAACTTATTAAGCGCTTCGCAAACCGCAAGGCCTTCCGAGCCTTATTTGTGGAACTGTAGACATCCAAAGTCATGCAAACTTTCAAAACTCAAAAAAATCGATTTTAATGGATTTACTTTGAATTAAGATATCTCCGCAACCAGACCTCATAGAAAGTTCTAGTTTTCAGTTAGGGATAGCTCTTGAAAAACTAATTAAGCGTTTTTCCAGCGAAAATGACATCATAGCCTTATTTGCGGAACTGTAGGCATCCAAAGTCATACAAGCATTCATAACTCGAAAAAATAACTTTGAATGCAAATATCTCGAAAACTATACCTTATTAAAGGGTTTGCTTTGGATGTGCTGGTTGCATTTGACAAAACCTTTCTATATATGTAAGTTTCAATGGGTTCCAGAGACTTTCGTAAAAAAATGCGTTTTTAGTGATAAGGGGGTAATTCCATGCTTTTTTTCGAAAATCGATTGGAAAAAAAAAAGTTTAGTTTTGAAAGGAAATGCAAAGGCCTGACCGTTATCTGTTCAACAACGTTAACCGCAACCTCTTACGAGCCTTATTTTGGAAGTTATGGCCATATTAAGATTTTTAGTTTTTGGGTTGAAACTAGAAAGATTAACTTTGATTCAAAATTTCTCTGCAACCAGAGCCCACACAATGCTCTAGTTTTCAGCAATGGATAGCTCACCAAAAACTGATTAAGCGGTTAGCAAACCGCAAGGCCTTCCGGGCCTTATTTGGGGAACTGTAGACATCCAAAGTCATGCAAACTTTCAAAACTCAAAAAAATCGATTCTAATGGATTTACTTTGAATTAAGATATCTCCGCAACCAGACCTCCTAGAATGTTCTAGTTTTCAGCTATGGATAGCTCTTAAAAAACTAATTAAGCGTTTTTCCAGCGAATATGACGTCATAGCCTTACTTGCGGAACTGTAGGCATCCAAAGTCATACAAGCCTTCGTAACTCAAAAAAATAACTTTGAATGCAAATATCTCGAAAGCTAGACCTTATAAAAGGGTTTGCTTTGGATGTGCTGGTTGCATTTGACAAAACCTTTCTATATATGTACGTTTCAATGGGTTCCAGAGACTTTCGTAAAAAAATGCGTTTTGAGTGATAAGGGGGTAGTCCATGCTTTTTTTCGAAAATCGATTGGAAAAAAAAGTTTAGTTTTGAACGGCAATGCAAAGGCCTGACCGTTATCTGTTCAACAACGTTAACCGCAACCTCTTACGAGCCTTATTTTGGAAGTTATGGCCATATTAAGATTTTTAGTTTTTGGGTTGAAACAAGAAAGATTAACTTTGAATCAAAATTTCTCTGCAACCAGAGCCCACACAATGCTCTAGTTTTCAGCAATGGATAGCTCTCCAAAAACTTATTAAGCGCTTCGCAAACCGCAAGGCCTTCCGAGCCTTATTTGTGGAACTGTAGACATCCAAAGTCATGCAAACTTTCAAAACTCAAAAAAATCGATTTTAATGGATTTACTTTGAATTAAGATATCTCCGCAACCAGACCTCATAGAAAGTTCTAGTTTTCAGTTAGGGATAGCTCTTGAAAAACTAATTAAGCGTTTTTCCAGCGAAAATGACATCATAGCCTTATTTGCGGAACTGTAGGCATCCAAAGTCATACAAGCATTCATAACTCGAAAAAATAACTTTGAATGCAAATATCTCGAAAACTATACCTTATTAAAGGGTTTGCTTTGGATGTGCTGGTTGCATTTGACAAAACCTTTCTATATATGTAAGTTTCAATGGGTTCCAGAGACTTTCGTAAAAAAATGCGTTTTTAGTGATAAGGGGGTAATTCCATGCTTTTTTTCGAAAATCGATTGGAAAAAAAAAAGTTTAGTTTTGAAAGGAAATGCAAAGGCCTGACCGTTATCTGTTCAACAACGTTAACCGCAACCTCTTACGAGCCTTATTTTGGAAGTTATGGCCATATTAAGATTTTTAGTTTTTGGGTTGAAACTAGAAAGATTAACTTTGATTCAAAATTTCTCTGCAACCAGAGCCCACACAATGCTCTAGTTTTCAGCAATGGATAGCTCACCAAAAACTGATTAAGCGGTTAGCAAACCGCAAGGCCTTCCGGGCCTTATTTGGGGAACTGTAGACATCCAAAGTCATGCAAACTTTCAAAACTCAAAAAAATCGATTCTAATGGATTTACTTTGAATTAAGATATCTCCGCAACCAGACCTCCTAGAATGTTCTAGTTTTCAGCTATGGATAGCTCTTAAAAAACTAATTAAGCGTTTTTCCAGCGAATATGACGTCATAGCCTTACTTGCGGAACTGTAGGCATCCAAAGTCATACAAGCCTTCGTAACTCAAAAAAATAACTTTGAATGCAAATATCTCGAAAACTAGACCTTATAAAAGGGTTTGCTTTGGATGTGCTGGTTGCATTTGACAAAACCTTTCTATATATGTACGTTTCAATGGGTTCCAGAGACTTTCGTAAAAAAATGCGTTTTGAGTGATAAGGGGGTAGTCCATGCTTTTTTTCGAAAATCGATTGGAAAAAAAAAAGTTTAGTTTTGAAAGGAAATGCAAAGGCCTGACCGTTATCTGTTCAACAACGTTAACCGCAACCTCTTACGAGCCTTATTTTGGAAGTTATGGCCATATTAAGATTTTTAGTTTTTGGGTTGAAACTAGAAAGATTAACTTTGATTCAAAATTTCTCTGCAACCAGAGCCCACACAATGCTCTAGTTTTCAGCAATGGATAGCTCACCAAAAACTGATTAAGCGGTTAGCAAACCGCAAGGCCTTCCGGGCCTTATTTGTGGAACTGTAGACATCCAAAGTCATGCAAACTTTCAAAACTCAAAAAAATCGATTCTAATGGATTTACTTTGAATTAAGATATCTCCGCAACCAGACCTCCTAGAATGTTCTAGTTTTCAGCTATGGATAGCTCTTAAAAAACTAATTAAGCGTTTTTCCAGCGAATATGACGTCATAGCCTTACTTGCGGAACTGTAGGCATCCAAAGTCATACAAGCCTTCGTAACTCAAAAAAATAACTTTGAATGCAAATATCTCGAAAACTAGACCTTATAAAAGGGTTTGCTTTGGATGTGCTGGTTGCATTTGACAAAACCTTTCTATATATGTACGTTTCAATGGGTTCCAGAGACTTTCGTAAAAAAATGCGTTTTGAGTGATAAGGGGTAGTCCATGCTTTTTTTCGAAAATCGATTGGAAAAAAAAAGTTTAGTTTTGAACGGCAATGCAAAGGCCTGACCGTTATCTGTTCAACAACGTTAACCGCAACCTCTTACGAGCCTTATTTTGGAAGTTATGGCCATATTAAGATTTTTAGTTTTTGAGTTGAAACAAGAAAGATTAACTGCGAATCAAAATTTCTCTGCAACCAGAGCCCACACAATGCTCTAGTTTTCAGCAATGGATAGCTCTCCAAAAACTGATTAAGCGGTTAATAAACCGCAAGGCCTTCCGGGCCTTATTTGTGGAACTGTAGACATCCAAAGTCATTCAAACTTTCAAAACTCAAAAAAATCGATTTTAATGGATTTACTTTGAATTAAGATATCTCCGCAACCAGACCTCCTAGAATGTTCTAGTTTTCAGCTATGGATAGCTCTTGAAAAACTAATTAAGCGTTTTTCCAGCGAAAATGACATCATAGCCTTATTTGCGGAACTGTAGGCATCCAAAGTCATACAAGCATTCATAACTCGAAAAAATAACTTTGAATGCAAATATCTCGAAAACTATACCTTATTAAAGGGTTTGCTGCGGATGTGCTGGTTGTATTTGACAAAACCTTTCTATATATGTAAGTTTCAATGGGTTCCAGAGACTTTCGTAAAAAAATGCGTTTTTAGTGATAAGGGGGTAATTCCATGCTTTTTTTCGAAAATCGATTGGAAAAAAAAAAGTTTAGTTTTGAACGGCAATGCAAAGGCCTGACCGTTATCTGTTCAACAACGTTAACCGCAACCTCTTACGAGCCTTATTTTGGAAGTTATGGCCATATTAAGATTTTTAGTTTTTGGGTTGAAACAAGAAAGATTAACTTTGATTCAAAATTTCTCTGCAACCAGAGCCCACACAATGCTCTAGTTTTCAGCAATGGATAGCTCTCCAAAAACTGATTAAGCAGTTAGCAAACCGCAAGGCCTTCCGAGCCTTATTTGTGGAACTGTAGACATCCAAAGTCATGCAAACTTTCAAAACTCAAAAAAATCGATTCTTATGGATTTACTTTGAATTAAGATATCTCCGCAACCAGACCTCATAGAAAGTTCTAGTTTTCAGCTAGGGATAGCTCTTGAAAAACTAATTAAGCGTTTTTCCAGCGAAAATGACATCATAGCCTTATTTGCGGAACTGTAGGCATCCAAAGTCATACAAGCATTCATAACTCGAAAAAATAACTTTGAATGCAAATATCTCGAAAACTATACCTTATTAAAGGGTTTGCTTTGGATGTGCTGGTTGCATTTGACAAAACCTTTCTATATATGTAAGTTTCAATGGGTTCCAGAGACTTTCGTAAAAAAATGCGTTTTTAGTGATAAGGGGGTAATTCCATGCTTTTTTTCGAAAATCGATTGGAAAAAAAAAAGTTTAGTTTTGAACGGCAATGCAAAGGCCTGACCGTTATCTGTTCAACAACGTTAACCGCAACCTCTTACGAGCCTTATTTTGGAAGTTATGGCCATATTAAGATTTTTAGTTTTTGGGTTGAAACAAGAAAGATTAACTTTGATTCAAAATTTCTCTGCAACCAGAGCCCACACAATGCTCTAGTTTTCAGCAATGGATAGCTCACCAAAAACTGATTAAGCGGTTAGCAAACCGCAAGGCCTTCCGGGCCTTATTTGTGGAACTGTAGACAACCAAAGTCATGCAAACTTTCAAAACTCAAAAAAAAATCGATTCTTATGGATTTACTTTGAATTAAGATATCTCCGCAACCAGACCTCCTAGAATGTTCTAGTTTTCAGCTATGGATAGCTCTTGAAAAACTAATTAAGCGTTTTGCAAGCGAAAATGACGTCATAGCCTTATTTGCGGAACTGTAGGCATCCAAAGTCATACAAGCCGTCGTAACTCAAAAAAATAACTTTGAATGCAAATATCTCGAAAACTAGACCTTATAAAAGGGTTTGCTTTGGATGTGCTGGTTGCATTTGACAAAACCTTTCTATATATGTACGTTTCAATGGGTTCCAGAGACTTTCGTAAAAAAATGCGTTTTTAGTGATAAGGGGGTAATTCCATGCTTTTTTTCGAAAATCGATTGGAAAAAAAAAAAGTTTAGTTTTGAACGGCAATGCAAAGGCCTGACCGTTATCTGTTCAACAACGTTAACCGCAACCTCTTACGAGCCTTATTTTGGAAGTTATGGCCATATTAAGATTTTTAGTTTTTGGGTTGAAACAAGAAAGATTAACTTTGAATCAAAATTTCTCTGCAACCAGAGCCCACACAATGCTCTAGTTTTCAGCAATGGATAGCTCTCCAAAAACTGATTAAGCGCTTCGCAAACCGCAAGGCCTTCCGAGCCTTATTTGTGGAACTGTAGACATCCAAAGTCATGCAAACTTTCAAAACTCAAAAAAATCGATTTTAATGGATTTACTTTGAATTAAGATATCTCCGCAACCAGACCTCATAGAAAGTTCTAGTTTTCAGCTAGGGATAGCTCTTGAAAAACTAATTAAGCGTTTTTCCAGCGAAAATGACATCATAGCCTTATTTGCGGAACTGTAGGCATCCAAAGTCATACAAGCATTCATAACTCGAAAAAATAACTTTGAATGCAAATATCTCGAAAACTATACCTTATTAAAGGGTTTGCTTTGGATGTGCTGGTTGCATTTGACAAAACCTTTCTATATATGTAAGTTTCAATGGGTTCCAGAGACTTTCGTAAAAAAATGCGTTTTTAGTGATAAGGGGGTAATTCCATGCTTTTTTTCGAAAATCGATTGGAAAAAAAAAAGTTTAGTTTTGAACGGCAATGCAAAGGCCTGACCGTTATCTGTTCAACAACGTTAACCGCAACCTCTTACGAGCCTTATTTTGGAAGTTATGGCCATATTAAGATTTTTAGTTTTTGGGTTGAAACAAGAAAGATTAACTTTGATTCAAAATTTCTCTGCAACCAGAGCCCACACAATGCTCTAGTTTTCAGCAATGGATAGCTCTCCAAAAACTGATTAAGCAGTTAGCAAACCGCAAGGCCTTCCGAGCCTTATTTGTGGAACTGTAGACATCCAAAGTCATGCAAACTTTCAAAACTCAAAAAAATCGATTCTTATGGATTTACTTTGAATTAAGATATCTCCGCAACCAGACCTCCTAGAATGTTCTAGTTTTCAGCTATGGATAGCTCTTGAAAAACTAATTAAGCGTTTTGCAAGCGAAAATGACGTCATAGCCTTATTTGCGGAACTGTAGGCATCCAAAGTCATACAAGCCTTCGTAACTCAAAAAAATAACTTTGAATGCAAATATCTCGAAAACTAGACCTTATAAAAGGGTTTGCTTTGGATGTGCTGGTTGCATTTGACAAAACCTTTCTATATATGTACGTTTCAATGGGTTCCAGAGACTTTCGTAAAAAAATGCGTTTTTAGTGATAAGGGGGTAATTCCATGCTTTTTTTCGAAAATCGATTGGAAAAAAAAAAAGTTTAGTTTTGAACGGCAATGCAAAGGCCTGACCGTTATCTGTTCAACAACGTTAACCGCAACCTCTTACGAGCCTTATTTTGGAAGTTATGGCCATATTAAGATTTTTAGTTTTTGGGTTGAAACAAGAAAGATTAACTTTGAATCAAAATTTCTCTGCAACCAGAGCCCACACAATGCTCTAGTTTTCAGCAATGGATAGCTCTCCAAAAACTGATTAAGCGCTTCGCAAACCGCAAGGCCTTCCGAGCCTTATTTGTGGAACTGTAGACATCCAAAGTCATGCAAACTTTCAAAACTCAAAAAAATCGATTTTAATGGATTTACTTTGAATTAAGATATCTCCGCAACCAGACCTCATAGAAAGTTCTAGTTTTCAGCTAGGGATAGCTCTTGAAAAACTAATTAAGCGTTTTTCCAGCGAAAATGACATCATAGCCTTATTTGCGGAACTGTAGGCATCCAAAGTCATACAAGCATTCATAACTCGAAAAAATAACTTTGAATGCAAATATCTCGAAAACTATACCTTATTAAAGGGTTTGCTTTGGATGTGCTGGTTGCATTTGACAAAACCTTTCTATATATGTAAGTTTCAATGGGTTCCAGAGACTTTCGTAAAAAAATGCGTTTTTAGTGATAAGGGGGTAATTCCATGCTTTTTTTCGAAAATCGATTGGAAAAAAAAAAGTTTAGTTTTGAACGGCAATGCAAAGGCCTGACCGTTATCTGTTCAACAACGTTAACCGCAACCTCTTACGAGCCTTATTTTGGAAGTTATGGCCATATTAAGATTTTTAGTTTTTGGGTTGAAACAAGAAAGATTAACTTTGATTCAAAATTTCTCTGCAACCAGAGCCCACACAATGCTCTAGTTTTCAGCAATGGATAGCTCTCCAAAAACTGATTAAGCAGTTAGCAAACCGCAAGGCCTTCCGAGCCTTATTTGTGGAACTGTAGACATCCAAAGTCATGCAAACTTTCAAAACTCAAAAAAATCGATTCTTATAGATTTACTTTGAATTAAGATATCTCCGCAACCAGACCTCATAGAAAGTTCTAGTTTTCAGCTAGGGATAGCTCTTGAAAAACTAATTAAGCGTTTTGCAAGCGAAAATGACGTCATAGCCTTATTTGCGGAACTGTAGGCATCCAAAGTCATACAAGCCTTCGTAACTCAAAAAAATAACTTTGAATGCAAATATCTCGAAAACTAGACCTTATAAAAGGGTTTGCTTTGGATGTGCTGGTTGCATTTGACAAAACCTTTCTATATATGTACGTTTCAATGGGTTCCAGAGACTTTCGTAAGAAAATGCGTTTTTAGTGATAAGGGGGTAGTCCATGCTTTTTTTCGAAAATCGATTGGAAAAAAAAAAGTTTAGTTTTGAAAGGAAATGCAAAGGCCTGACCGTTATCTGTTCAACAACGTTAACCGCAACCTCTTACGAGCCTTATTTTGGAAGTTATGGCCATATTAAGATTTTTAGTTTTTGGGTTGAAACAAGAAAGATTAACTTTGATTCAAAATTTCTCTGCAACCAGAGCCCACACAATGCTCTAGTTTTCAGCAATGGATAGCTCACCAAAAACTGATTAAGCGGTTAGCAAACCGCAAGGCCTTCCGGGCCTTATTTGTGGAACTGTAGACATCCAAAGTCATGCAAACTTTCAAAACTCAAAAAAAATCGATTCTTATGGATTTACTTTGAATTAAGATATCTCCGCAACCAGACCTCCTAGAATGTTCTAGTTTTCAGCTATGGATAGCTCTTGAAAAACTAATTAAGCGTTTTGCAAGCGAAAATGACGTCATAGCCTTATTTGCGGAACTGTAGGCATCCAAAGTCATACAAGCCTTCGTAACTCAAAAAAATAACTTTGAATGCAAATATCTCGAAAGCTAGACCTTATAAAAGGGTTTGCTTTGGATGTGCTGGTTGCATTTGACAAAACCTTTCTATATATGTACGTTTCAATGGGTTCCAGAGACTTTCGTAAAAAAATGCGTTTTGAGTGATAAGGGGGTAGTCCATGCTTTTTTTCGAAAATCGATTGGAAAAAAAAAGTTTAGTTTTGAACGGCAATGCAAAGGCCTGACCGTTATCTGTTCAACAACGTTAACCGCAACCTCTTACGAGCCTTATTTTGGAAGTTATGGCCATATTAAGATTTTTAGTTTTTGGGTTGAAACAAGAAAGATTAACTTTGAATCAAAATTTCTCTGCAACCAGAGCCCACACAATGCTCTAGTTTTCAGCAATGGATAGCTCTCCAAAAACTGATTAAGCGCTTCGCAAACCGCAAGGCCTTCCGAGCCTTATTTGTGGAACTGTAGACATCCAAAGTCATGCAAACTTTCAAAACTCAAAAAAATCGATTTTAATGGATTTACTTTGAATTAAGATATCTCCGCAACCAGACCTCATAGAAAGTTCTAGTTTTCAGCTAGGGATAGCTCTTGAAAAACTAATTAAGCGTTTTTCCAGCGAAAATGACATCATAGCCTTATTTGCGGAACTGTAGGCATCCAAAGTCATACAAGCATTCATAACTCGAAAAAATAACTTTGAATGCAAATATCTCGAAAACTATACCTTATTAAAGGGTTTGCTTTGGATGTGCTGGTTGCATTTGACAAAACCTTTCTATATATGTAAGTTTCAATGGGTTCCAGAGACTTTCGTAAAAAAATGCGTTTTTAGTGATAAGGGGGTAATTCCATGCTTTTTTTCGAAAATCGATTGGAAAAAAAAAAGTTTAGTTTTGAACGGCAATGCAAAGGCCTGACCGTTATCTGTTCAACAACGTTAACCGCAACCTCTTACGAGCCTTATTTTGGAAGTTATGGCCATATTAAGATTTTTAGTTTTTGGGTTGAAACAAGAAAGATTAACTTTGATTCAAAATTTCTCTGCAACCAGAGCCCACACAATGCTCTAGTTTTCAGCAATGGATAGCTCTCCAAAAACTGATTAAGCAGTTAGCAAACCGCAAGGCCTTCCGAGCCTTATTTGTGGAACTGTAGACATCCAAAGTCATGCAAACTTTCAAAACTCAAAAAAATCGATTCTTATGGATTTACTTTGAATTAAGATATCTCCGCAACCAGACCTCCTAGAATGTTCTAGTTTTCAGCTATGGATAGCTCTTGAAAAACTAATTAAGCGTTTTGCAAGCGAAAATGACGTCATAGCCTTATTTGCGGAACTGTAGGCATCCAAAGTCATACAAGCCTTCGTAACTCAAAAAAATAACTTTGAATGCAAATATCTCGAAAACTAGACCTTATAAAAGGGTTTGCTTTGGATGTGCTGGTTGCATTTGACAAAACCTTTCTATATATGTACGTTTCAATGGGTTCCAGAGACTTTCGTAAAAAAATGCGTTTTGAGTGCTTTTTACATGCTTTTTTTCGAAAATCGATTGGAAAAAAAAAGTTTAGTTTTGAACGGCAATGCAAAGGCCTGACCGTTATCTGTTCAACAACGTTAACCGCAACCTCTTACGAGCCTTATTTTGGAAGTTATGGCCATATTAAGATTTTTAGTTTTTGGGTTGAAACAAGAAAGATTAACTTTGATTCAAAATTTCTCTGCAACCAGAGCCCACACAATGCTCTAGTTTTCAGCAATGGATAGCTCTCCAAAAACTGATTAAGCGGTTAGCAAACCGCAAGGCCTTCCGAGCCTTATTTGTGGAACTGTAGACATCCAAAGTCATGCAAACTTTCAAAACTCAAAAAAATCGATTTTAATGGATTTACTTTGAATTAAGATATCTCCGCAACCAGACCTCCTAGAATGTTCTAGTTTTCAGCTATGGATAGCTCTTGAAAAACTAATCAAGCGTTTTGCAAGCGAAAATGACGTCATAGCCTTATTTGCGGAACTGTAGGCATCCAAAGTCATACAAGCCTTCATAACTCAAAAAAATAACTTTGAATGCAAATATCTCGAAAACTAGACCTTATAAAAGGGTTTGCTTTGGATGTGCTGGTTGCATTTGACAAAACCTTTCTATATATGTACGTTTCAATGGGTTCCAGAGAATTTCGTAAAAAATAAATTTTTAGTGATAAGGGGGTAGTCCATGCTTTTTTTCGAAAATCGATTGGAAAAAAAAAGTTGAGTTTTGAACGGCAATGCAAAGACCTGGCCGTTATCTGTTCAACAACGTTAACCGCAACCTCTTACGAGCCTTATTTTGGAAGTTATGGCCATATTAAGATTTTTAGTTTTTGGGTTGAAACAAGAAAGATTAACTTTGAATCAAAATTTCTCTGCAACCAGAGCCCACAAAATGCTCTAGTTTTCAGCAATGGATAGCTCTCCAAAAACTGATTAAGCGGTTAATAAACCGCAAGGCCTTCCGAGCCTTATTTGTGGAACTGTAGACATCCAAAGTCATGCAAACTTTCAAAACTCAAAAAAATCGATTTTAATGGATTTACTTTGAATTAAGATATCTCCGCAACCAGACCTCCTAGAATGTTCTAGTTTTCAGCTGTGGATAGCTCTTGCAAGCGAAAATGACTTCATAGCCTTATTTGCGGAACTGTAGGCATCCAAAGTCATACAAGCCTTCATAACTCAAAAAAATAACTTTGAATGCAAATATCTCGAAAACTAGACCTTATAAAAGGGTTTGCTTTGGATGTGCTGGTTGCATTTGACAAAACCTTTCTATATATGTACGTTTCAATGGGTTCCAGAGAATTTCGTAAAAAATAAATTTTTAGTGATAAGGGGGTAGTCCATGCTTTTTTTCGAAAATCGATTGGAAAAAAAAAGTTGAGTTTTGAACGGCAATGCAAAGACCTGGCCGTTATCTGTTCAACAACGTTAACCGCAACCTCTTACGAGCCTTATTTTGGAAGTTATGGCCATATTAAGATTTTTAGTTTTTGGGTGAAATAAGAAAGATTAATTTTGAATCAAAATTTCTCTGCAACCAGAGCCCACAAAATGCTCTAGTTTTCAGCAATGGATAGCTCTCCAAAAACTGATTAAGCGGTTAATAAACCGCAAGGCCTTCCGAGCCTTATTTGTGGAACTGTAGACATCCAAAGTCATGCAAACTTTCAAAACTCAAAAAAATCGATTTTAATGGATTTACTTTGAATTAAGATATCTCCGCAACCAGACCTCCTAGAATGTTCTAGTTTTCAGCTATGGATAGCTCTTGAAAAACTAATTAAGCGTTTTGCAAGCGAAAATGACGTCATAGCCTTATTTGCGGAACTGTAGGCATCCAAAGTCATACATGCCTTCATAACTCAAAAAAATAACTTTGAATGCAAATATCTCGAAAACTAGACCTTATAAAAGGGTTTGCTTTGGATGTGCTGGTTGCATTTGACAAAACCTTTCTATATATGTACGTTTCAATGGGTTCCAGAGAATTTCGTAAAAAAATGAATTTTTAGTGATAAGGGGGTAGTCCATGCTTTTTTTCGAAAATCGATTGGAAAAAAAAGTTGAGTTTTGAACGGCAATGCAAAGACCTGGCCGTTATCTGTTCAACAACGTTAACCGCAACCTCTTACGAGCCTTATTTTGGAAGTTATGGCCATATTAAGATTTTTAGTTTTTGGGTTGAAACAAGAAAGATTAACTTTGAATCAAAATTTCTCTGCAACCAGAGCCCACAAAATGCTCTAGTTTTCAGCAATGGATAGCTCTCCAAAAATTGATTAAGCGGTTAATAAACCGCAAGGCCTTCCGAGCCTTATTTGTGGAACTGTAGACATCCAAAGTCATGCAAACTTTCAAAACTCAAAAAAATCGATTTTAATGGATTTACTTTGAATTAAGATATCTCCGCAACCAGACCTCCTAGAATGTTCTAGTTTTCAGCTATGGATAGCTCTTGAAAAACTAATTAAGCGTTTTGCAAGCGAAAATGACGTCATAGCCTTATTTGCGGAACAGTAGGCATCCAAAGTCATACAAGCCTTCATAACTCAAAAAAATAACTTTAAATGCAAATATCTCGAAAACTAGACCTTATAAAAGGGTTTGCTTTGGATGTGCTGGTTGCATTTGACAAAACCTTTCTATATATGTACGTTTCAATGGGTTCCAGAGAATTTCGTAAAAAAATGAATTTTTAGTGATAAGGGGGTAGTCCATGCTTTTTTTCGAAAATCGATTGGAAAAAAAAGTTGAGTTTTGAACGGCAATGCAAAGACCTGGCCGTTATCTGTTCAACAACTGTAACCGCAACCTCTTACGAGCCTTATTTTGGAAGTTATGGCCATATTAAGATTTTTAGTTTTTGGGTTGAAACAAGAAAGATTAACTTTGAATCAAAATTTCTCTGCAACCAGAGCCCACAAAATGCTCTAGTTTTCAGCAATGGATAGCTCTCCAAAAACTAATTAAGCGGTTAATAAACCGCAAGGCCTTCCGAGCCTTATTTGTGGAACTGTAGACATCCAAAGTCATGCAAACTTTCAAAACTCAAAAAAATCGATTTTAATGGATTTACTTTGAATTAAAATATCTCCGCAACCAGATCTCCTAGAATGTTCTAGTTTCCAGCTATGGATAGCTCTTGAAAAACTAATTGAGCGTTTTGCAAGCGAAAATGACGTCATAGCCTTATTTGCGGAACTGTAGGCATCCAAAGTCATACAAGCCTTCATAACTCAAAAAAATAACTTTGAATGCAAATATCTCGAAAACTAGACCTTATAAAAGGGTTTGCTTTGGATGTGCTGGTTGCATTTGACAAAACCTTTCTATATATGTACGTTTCAATGGGTTCCAGAGACTTTCGTAAAAAAATGAATTTTTAGTGATAAGGGGGTAGGTAGTCCATGCTTTTTTTCGAAAATCGATTGGAAAAAAAAAGTTGAGTTTTGAACGGCAATGCAAAGACCTGGCCGTTATCTGTTCAACAACGTTAACCGCAACCTCTTACGAGCCTTATTTTGGAAGTTATGGCCATATTAAGATTTTTAGTTTTTGGGTTGAAACAAGAAAGATTAACTTTGAATCAAAATTTCTCTGCAACCAGAGCCCACAAAATGCTCTAGTTTTCAGCAATGGATAGCTCTCCAAAAACTGATTAAGCGGTTAATAAACCGCAAGGCCTTCCGAGCCTTATTTGTGGAACTGTAGACATCCAAAGTCATGCAAACTTTCAAAACTCAAAAAAATCGATTTTAATGGATTTACTTTGAATTAAGATATCTCCGCAACCAGACCTCCTAGAATGTTCTAGTTTTCAGCTGTGGATAGCTCTTGCAAGCGAAAATGACGTCATAGCCTTATTTGCGGAACTGTAGGCATCCAAAGTCATACAAGCCTTCATAACTCAAAAAAATAACTTTGAATGCAAATATCTCGAAAACTAGACCTTATAAAAGGGTTTGCTTTGGATGTGCTGGTTGCATTTGACAAAACCTTTCTATATATGTACGTTTCAATGGGTTCCAGAGACTTTCGTAAAAAAATGAATTTTTAGTGATAAGAGGGTAGTCCATGCTTTTTTTCGAAAATCGATTGGAAAAAAAAAAGTTGAGTTTTGAACGGCAATGCAAAGACCTGGCCGTTATCTGTTCAACAACGTTAACCGCAACCTCTTACGAGCCTTATTTTGGAAGTTATGGCCATATTAAGATTTTTAGTTTTTGGGTTGAAACAAGAAAGATTAACTTTGAATCAAAATTTCTCTGCAACCAGAGCCCACAAAATGCTCTAGTTTTCAGCAATGTATAGCTCTCCAAAAACTGATTAAGCAGTTAATAAACCGCAAGTCCTTCCGAGCCTTATTTGTGGAACTGTAGACATCCAAGGTCATGCAAACTTTCAAAACTCAAAAAAATAGATTTTAATGGATTTACTTTGAATTAAGATATCTCCGCAACCAGACCTCCTAGAATGTTCTAGTTTTCAGCTATGGATAGCTCTTGAAAAACTTATTAAGCGTTTTGCAAGCGAAAATGACGTCATAGCCTTATTTGCGGAACTGTAGGCATCCAAAGTCATACAAGCCTTCATAACTCAAAAAAATAATTTTGAATGCAAATATCTCGAAAACTAGACCTTATTAAAGGGTTTGCTTTGGATGTGCTGGTTGCATTTGACAAAACCTTTCTATATATGTACGTTTCAATGGGTTCCAGAGACTTTCGTAAAAAAATGAATTTTTAGTGATAAGGGGGTAGTCCATGCTTTTTTTCGAAAATCGATTGGAAAAAAAAGTTGAGTTTTGAACGGCAATGCAAAGACCTGGCCGTTATCTGTTCAACAACGTTAACCGCAACCTCTTACGAGCCTTATTTTGGAAGTTATGGCCATATTAAGATTTTTAGTTTTTGGGTTGAAACAAGAAAGATTAACTTTGAATCAAAATTTCTCTGCAACCAGAGCCCACAAAATGCTCTAGTTTTCAGCAATGGATAGCTCTAAGCGGTTAATAAACCACAAGGCTTTCCGAGCCTTATTTGTGGAACTGTAGACATCCAAAGTCATGCAAACTTTCAAAACTCAAAAAAATCGATTTTAATGGATTTACTTTGAATTAAGATATCTCCGCAACCAGACCTCCTAGAATGTTCTAGTTTTCAGCTATGGATAGCTCTTGAAAAACTAATTAAGCGTTTTGCAAGCGAAAATGACGTCATAGCCTTGTTTGTGGAACTGTAGGCATCCAAAGTCATACAAGCCTTCATAACTCAAAAAAATAACTTTAAATGCAAATATCTCGAAAACTAGACTTTATAAAAGGGTTTGCTTTGGATGTGCTGGTCAGTGGCGATTCCTGGTCCTAAGTATTGGTTGAGCTAGGTGGTCTGGGCAGGTTAAAATAAAAAAAAAATCATACTTTTTTTTTAATTTGATTGATAACGACAGTTAATAAAAAAACGTTAATAAATTATAGGTATAAAATAAAAGTTCAAAAATTTATCGATACATAAATTCGCTTCGTCGCGTCGTTTGACGGAAAAAAAAATTTTCACCGACTTTGTTGTGGTCAAAGTAGGACACTTAAGTTGGCACTGATTTTTGTACACGTACTTTGAACCCTTATACATAAATTATAATGTTTATGCTTTAGGTCTATATTTGTAGCTAAGTATCTAAATCAGACGACGTTTCAAACGTGGTTACGTTTTTCTTCAGGTCTCAAAAACATAGTTATTAATATTTTATAGCTTCAATTTTTAAAAATTATAAAATATGTACTTACAAATTTTTTTCTTATAAAAATAATATCAACGTTTAATCCTCTTTTGGTTGTATTTTGGTTTTTGAACGCAACTATTATTCTTTTTAATATTAAGAAATGTCTTGAAAAAGACGGCCGTCGCGGTCGCGGTCGCCGTCGCCGTCGAGGTCTCCGTCGCAGTCGCCGTCGCGGTCGCAGTCGCCGTCGCGGTTGCCGTCGCAGTCGCGGTCGCCGTCGCAGTCGCCATCGCGGTCGCCGTCGCGGTCGCGGTCGCGGTCGCCGTCGCAGTCGCCATCGCGGTCGCCATCGCGGTCGCCGTCGCGGTCGCCGTCGCAGTCGCCGTCGCCGTCTCGGTCGCTGTCGCGGTCGCCGTCGCAGTCGCCGTCGCGGTCGCCGTCGCCGTCGCGGTCGCCGTCGCCGTCGCGGTCGCCGTCGCGGTCGCGGTCGCCGTCGCGGTCGCCGTCGCGGTCGCGGTCGCCGTCGCGGTCGCCGTCGCAGTCGCCATCGCCGTTGCGGTCGCGGTCGCCGTCGCGGTCGCCGTCGCAGTCGCCATCGCCGTCGCGGTCGCGGTCGCCGTCGCAGTCGCCGTCGCGGTCGCGGTCGCCGTCGCCGTCGCAGTCGCCATCGCGGTCGCGGTCGCCGTCGCCGTCGCGGTCGCCGTCGCAGTCGCCGTCGCGGTCGCGGTCGCGGTCGCCGTCGCAGTCGCCATCGCGGTCGCGATCGCGGTCGCCGTCGCGGTCGCCGTCGCAGTCGCCGTCGCGGTCGCCGTCGCAGTCGCGGTCGCCGTCGCGGTCGCCGTCGCAGTCGCCATCGCGGTCGCCGTCGCCGTGGCCGTCGCGGTCGCCGTCGCAGTCGCCATCGCGGTCGCGGTCGCCGTCGCCGTCGCGGTCGCCGTCGCAATCGCGGTCGCCGTCGCAATCACGGTCGCCGTCGCGGTCGCGGTCGCCGTCGCAGTCGCCGTCGCCGTCTCGGTCGCTGTCGCGGTCGCCGTCGCAGTCGCCGTCGCGGTCGCCGTCGCGGTCGCCGTCGCGGTCGCCGTCGCAGTCGCCGTCGCGGTCGCGGTCGCCGTCGCAGTCGCCGTCAAGGTCGCGGTCGCCGTCGCGGTCGCGGTCGCCATCGCGGTCGCCGTCGCCATCGCCGTCGCGGTCGCGGTCGCCGTCGCCGTCGCGGTCGCCGTCGCGGTCCCCGTCGCAGTCGCCATCGCGGTCGCCGTCGCAGTCGCCGTCGCGGTCGCCGTCGCCGTCGCCGTCGCAGTCGCCATCGCGGTCGCCGTCGCGGTCGCGGTCGCCGTCGCAGTCGCCGTCGCGGTCGCGTTCGCCGTCGCAGTCGCCATCGCGGTCGCAGTCGCCGTTGCGGTCGCAGTCGCCGTCGCGGTCGCCGTCGCAGTCGCCATCGCGGTCGCCGTCGCGGTCGCCGTCGCGGTCGCCGTCGCGGTCGCGGTCGCCGTCGCGGTCGCGGTCGCCGTCGCCGTCGCAGTCGCCATCGCGGTCGCCGTCGCGGTCGCCGTCGCAGTCGCCGTCGCGGTCGCCGTCGCAGTCGCGGTCGCGGTCGCCGTCGCAGTCGCCATCGCGGTCGCGGTCGCCGTCGCGGTCGCCGTCGCGGTCGCCGTCGCCGTCGCGGTCTCCGTCGCAGTCGCCGTCGCCGTCGCGGTCGCCGTCGCGGTCGCCGTCGCGGTCGCCATCGCAGTCGCCGTCGCGGTCGCCGTCGCAGTCGCCGTCGCGGTCGCCGTCGCAGTCGCGGTCGCGGTCGCCGTCGCAGTCGCCATCGCGGTCGCGGTCGCCGTCGCGGTCGCCGTCGCCGTCGCGGTCTCCGTCGCAGTCGCCGTCGCCGTCGCGGTCTTCGTCGCGGTCGCCGTCGCGGTCGCCGTCGCGGTCGCCGTCGCGGTCGCCGTCGCCGTCGCGGTCGCCGTCGCCGTCGCAGTCGCCATCGCGGTCGCCGTCGCGGTCGCCGTCGCAGTCGCCGTCGCGGTCGCCGTCGCAGTCGCGGTCGCGGTCGCCGTCGCAGTCGCCATCGCGGTCGCCGTCGCGGTCGCCGTCGCGGTCGCCGTCGCGGTCGCGGTCGCCGTCGCAGTCGCGGTCGCCGTCGCAGTTGCCGTCGCGGTCGCCGTCGCGGTCGCTGTCGCCGTCGCGGTCGCCGTCGCGGTCGCGGTCGCCGTCGCCGTCGCAGTCGCCATCGCGGTCGCGGTCGCCGTCGCAGTCGCCGTCGCGGTCGCCGTCGCAGTCGCGGTCGCGGTCGCCGTCGCGGTCGCCGTCGCGGTCGCCGTCGCGGTCGCCGTCGCGGTCGCGGTCGCCGTCGCCGTCGCAGTCGCCATCGCGGTCGCCGTCGCAGTCGCCGTCGCGGTCGCCGTCGCAGTCGCCATCGCGGTCGCGGTCGCCGTCGCGGTCGCCGTCGCCGTCGCGGTCTCCGTCGCAGTCGCCGTCGCCGTCGCGGTCGCCGTCGCGGTCGCCGTCGCAGTCGCCATCGCGGTCGCCGTCGCCGTCGCGGTCGCCGTCGCCGTCGCGGTCGCCGTCGCAGTTGCCGTCGCGGTCGCGGTCGCCGTCGCAGTCGCCATCGCGGTCGCGATCGCGGTCGCCGTCGCGGTCGCCGTCGCAGTCGCCGTCGCCGTCGCGGTCGCCGTCGCAGTCGCGGTCGCCGTCGCCGTCGCGGTCGCCGTCGCAGTCGCCATCGCGGTCGCCGTCGCCGTCGCAGTCGCAGTCGCCATCGCGGTCGCGGTCGCGGTCGCCGTCGCGGTCGCCGTCGCCGTCGCGGTCTCCGTCGCAGTCGCCGTCGCGGTCGCCGTCGCGGTCGCCGTCGCAGTCGCCATCGCGGTCGCCGTCGCCGTCGCGGTCGCCGTCGCAGTTGCCGTCGCGGTCGCGGTCGCCGTCGCAGTCGCCATCGCGGTCGCCGTCGCGGTCGCCGTCGCCGTCGCGGTCGCCGTCGCAATCGCGGTCGCCGTCGTGGTCGCCATCGCAGTCGCCGTCGCGGTCGCGGTCGCCGTCGCCGTCGCGGTCGCCGTCGCAGTCGCCATCGCGGTCGCCATCGCGGTCACCGTCGCAGTCGCCGTCGCGGTCGCCGTCGCAGTCGCCATCGCGGTCGTGGTCGCCGTCGCCGTCGCGGTCGCCGTCGCAGTCGCCGTCACGGTCGCAGTCGCGGTCGTGGTCGCCGTCGCCGTCGCGGTCGACGTCGCCGTCTCGGTCGCGGTCGCCGTCGCGGCCGCGGTCGCTGTCGCGGTCGCCTTCGCAGTCGCCGTCGCGGTCGCAGTCGCCGTCGCGGTCGCGGTCGCCGTCGCCATAGCGGTCGCCGTCGCGGTCGCGTGATCGAAATTTAATCGTACTTAATGATGGTTCACCTACTTTTTTCAGCACAAGAAATACATTTACAGCAATCGATGTTTCATTTGCAACAGAAGATATTGCACCTCTACTACATTGGGAGGTTATACCTTCGGGCTCAGGGACAAAAGATCATATTCCAATCGTAATACGAACCCCACTACAAAAAATTACAAAAAAGTTTCAAGCACGGTTCAAAGAAAATTTAGCTAATTGGAGTTTTTTTGAAACATCAACACAAGCCCTCTCATCTACAATAGTACAATCAAACAACGTTAACCAGGAAGCTGCAAAAATTAAAAAGATCATCAGAACGGCTGCATCCAAAAGTATCCCTGTTACAAACCAAAAGAGGCATAAGTCGAATCCTATTTGGTTTACTAAAAACATTTCGATTCTTGTAAAAGAAAAACATGCTGCTTGGGCTAGAGTACGTAGAAGTCCTACAACAGCAAACTGTATTTATTACCGGAAAGCTTGTTCAAAACTCCGAAGGGACTCGGTTCAAGCAAAAAGATTATCTTGGGAAAATTTTATAAACACCATGGACCCCACCTTAGAGTCAAGAACATTATGGAATAGAATAAGGTCGCTCCGAGCATCAAAACCACCTCAAGAATTTCCCTACATGTTTATGGAAGAAACGATTTACCTTTTTTTTTACAAACAAAACGAAATTCTTCAAGAATTAAACAATGCACGAAAACCGATGTGCGTCGCGATGGTTATAATGAGAATGACGATGACAAATGTCAGATGTGGGTACGTTCGATAATTTGCAACGAACAGCAGGTTAAGTGCTGCCAACCGGTAGCTCAGAGGTGGGGTGGGTTCAACTACGGTTGAATTCGATTAATCGACTCGATTAATCAAAATGATAGAAAAACTGAAAATAATTGGATTAATTAAAAGAGAATTGAAGTACAGTGGTGCACTCCACAAAAAAAATGGGCGCCAGGAAGTTTTTCTTAAAAGAAAAGGTCAAAACTTTCCAAAACCTGAAATGACAAAAATTCCTCTTTTGAAATAAAAGAAAGGTTTATTTTACCCGATTGGGTTTTTAAAATGTTTTATTAATAAGTATCTGGGAAACCTTTATAAATATAGGTGAAAAAACCCAGAATTTTTTCATCAACAAGATAATTTACAATTGACTTTGGAAATCGGCAGAGGGCCAATTTTCCAAAGATACAAAAAATGTGATTGAAAAAAAGAGAGTTAATACAAAGTGCAAATTTAAACAATGGCGTGCCACCAAAACACCAAGAAAGGTCACCTTGGGAAAATTTCCCGAAAGCACAACGGAATTTAACCCGGTCACGAGTCCCGCAATTTGGGGAGAACAAAGAACGAAACGAAGGCCTAACGGGGTAACACTTTTCGCCAACTTTAGGGCCACAAACAAAACGAACAATATTCAAACAAGAAAATTTTCTAAGGATTGGCCAAAACCAAACTACCAAATACTTAGCTTTTTTTTTTTTGTTCCAACAAGGATCCTATCTCCTCCTATATTGAACTTGGTTTCGCGCCTCTTGGCAACCTATCTTCCTCCTGAAGATTTCGCACAACCAGAACTCGCAATTTTCCCCCTCTGGGATTCCTTCTTCTCAAAACTAACAAATTATTTTCTTTCGCCCAAAAATTTTTTCTTCTTCGAAATAATTTTTCGTTTTTATTTTCTCTTTACGTCCACACTCTTCAAAGGCTCTTAAAAAAAAGTCCCCCGTCATGGTCAACCAGTCTCGTCCATTCGTCACTCGCTCTATTGCCATCTCTTTCAGATCATCCGTGCGTGTGTTATTCGGTCACAGTCTAACTGCAACACCTTACCCATTGGGTGAGGTGCGCACTGTAGTTGAATCGAGCCACGTATGCGATCTCTTTCCAAAAGTGGCTCAATGGACGAGTTCAGTCACCCTCCCGTCAATTCCTATTGGTATAAAAAGGTAAAACGAAAAATTATCGATTTACACGCAAAGTCCCCAGCCCAAACCAGCCCAAACTAAAACTTGGAGGAAAACAGTTTGCCTAATGGGATCACCACCACCTTTCAACAAAACCGATGAGACAGAATCCTTTGACTTGCGCGAAAGTTTAATTATTCTAAGCCCGTAGACCTTCGTGCAGACTTAAAAGGATAGGGAAACACGTCGCAAAGTGACCTTTCTTTTGTGTTCAGGACACTTTAGGTTGGTCATTACGCCAGTCTCGTCCATTCGTCACTCGCTCTATTGCCATCTCTTTCAGATCATCCGTGCGTGTGTTATTCGGTCACAGTCTAACTGCAACACCTTACCCATTGGGTGAGGTGCGCACTGTAGTTGAATCGAGCCACGCATGCGATCTCTTTCCAAAAGTGGCTCAATGGACGAGTTCAGTCACCCTCCCGTCAATTCCTATTGGTATAAAAAGGTAAAACGAAAAATTATCGATTTACACGCAAAGTCCCCAGCCCAAACCAGCCCAAACTAAAACTTGGAGGAAAACAGTTTGCCTAATGGGATCACCACCACCTTTCAACAAAACCGATGAGACAGAATCCTTTGACTTGCGCGAAAGTTTAATTATTCTAAGCCCGTAGACCTTCGTGCAGACTTAAAGGGATAGGGAAACACGTCGCAAAGTGACCTTTCTTTTGTGTTCAGGACACTTTAGGTTGGTCATTACGCCATACTAAATTTATGTTGGTGTGAACTAGGTGTTACACATGTCGTTGAACATGGGTCGCTTTCATCATGTTTTACTCCAGTGTAAACCATCTATCACACACTCCATGATTGTTCGGACAACCTGTCACACGATGGGTTTGACGTTGTTAGTTGGTGTGAACCGCCTGTTACACACATGGAAAGTTAATGGTTTTGTGGACCGTCTGTCACACATTTTTCGCTTTGATTTGCGAAGACCTACTTGGGTTACTTTTCCAAAATACTTTAAGAGCAGGACTCTGGTTGATGGATACCAGGATTCAACTGAACTCTACAAATATTTTGGAGCCGCAACGGAAAGAAAAGGTTAAAATGGATAAAGGGATTAGAATAGGCTGATGAAACTTGTTGTGGTAAATTTTACCGCAACACGCTGATAATATTTACGCTTTAACTTCTGGTGACGCTACACACGCTAACCAAATGATTGAAAAAACCGACTCAGCAATACAAAGATGGGCTCAAGAAAGAGGTGCAATAGTACCATCAAGAAAAACTGAAGCCCTTCACCTCTGCAGGAAAAGACGGTGTATACCCCCTCCGATTATTCTTCAAGGTAACACAATTTTGCCACAAAGACAACTTAAAATACTGGGGGTTAACTTCAGTGGCAATCTCAAATGGGATTTGCATACCAAACATGTCATAAATCAATTAAAATCACGCAATAACGCACTCAAAATGATTTGCTCTCGAAAACGAGGACCACATTTGGAAACTTCGGTAAAAATAGCTAAGGTATTAGTGGAAGGCACCCTGCAAGATGGTATGACAGTTTTTATGTGGACAACAAAAAAAAAATATAGAGAAAATTGACGCAGCAATCAATGAATGCTATCGCACGGCAACAGGGGCTCTAAAAACTACACCAATTGGAGCACTCCGAGTCGAAGGGAGATATACTTCCTTCGAACAACTTTGAAAAAAGAGGGCAGTTAATATAGCCAGTAAAGGATTAGCTGACATCATACATCCGCTACACACCACATTAAAAGAAGAGATCCTCAGCAAAAAAACAAACCGAAAGAATTCTACTTCAGCTCTGGTCAACATGGTGTCATTGTTACCCACGACACAAATAGCATTTCCTGAAATTAGTTTGAGAAGCAGTTTTAACCCCCCGCCACCTTGGAAGAGGAAATTGCTTAAAATCGACACCAGCTTAGCACAACATAAAAAAAATGAAACTCCAGATGAACAGTACCGTAAGATGCACATGGATATGATAGCTTCTTCTAACACAGAACGCATCTTTTACACCGATGGCTCGTTTAAAGACAACAATTCCTCATATGCAGTTATTGAGTTCAAAATAAATGGAGAAACAAAACTTGTCCACCAAGGACTCTTGTTGGATCTAGCTGGGAGCTATATCCCAGAAGTAACAGCTATTGAGAGCGCTATATCTTTAGCCCAACAATTGAAGGGGACAACCATTATCTTCACGGACAATTTAAGCATCCTTAACGGACTTCGCAGTGGACTAAACAAATGTCCATCCCTCGAAGCTATCAGAAGCAGTCTCAACTTAAGTGAAAAAATAACTTTAGCTTGGGTACCTGCACACGTCGGAATAAAGGGTTATGAGTTTGCAGACACATCAGCTAAGGAAGTTATCAAATATCCTTTGACAGTAACAATCCCAATCTCCTATCGACTAACGAGAAAAATTGTTAACTCAACCCAGAAGTCACAGATGACGAAAGAGTGGAGAACTTCTCAAACTTTTCTTCGAAGGTACCACTCCTCTCCAAATCATATACCATACAACACGAATTTTACAAGGGACGATTGTATAACACTGCTACGAGTAAGGGTAGGAAAAACCCTTTTCACGAGTCGACATCTGTATAACAAAGAAACACCTGAGGAATGCCAGAACTGTGGAACCGCATTAACAATTTGGCACATACTTGTTACTTGCCCAATATCCAAGCGAATAACAGATCCACAACAAACTCATCAACAACTTAGAGAAATGTTAGATCCAGCAAACTTAAGATCGCTAAAAAATATAAAAGAAGCAACTTCATTGCACAACAAGTTTAATGACATATAAATTCAAAAATATTTTTAAATTCACTTTCCATTAAATTTTGTTTTTTTTTTTTTTTTTTTTTGTTTTTCGTTCTTTATAAACCTTTACTAATTATATAAGTAAACATGTACGTAAAATACGGCACCATATGGCCTTGTTGCCCTGATGCCTTTTAAAAAAATAGTTTATAAATTAATTTGTAAATTATTTAGCTTTAAATAAATAAATAAAAAAAAAGTTAATAAATTATAGGTATAAAATAAAAGTTCAAAAATTTATCGATACATAAATTCGCTTCGTCGCGTCGTTTGACGGAAAAAAAAATTTTCGCCGACTTTGTTGTGGTCAAAGTAGGACACTTAAGTTGGCACTGATTTTTGTACACGTACTTTGAACCCTTATACATAAAATATAATGTTTATGCTTTAGGTCTATATTTGTAGCTAAGTATCTAAATCAGACGACGTTTCAAACGTGGTTACGTTTTTCTTCAGGTCTCAAAAACATAGTTATTAATATTTTATAGCTTCAATTTTTAAAAATTATAAAATATGTACTTACAAATTTTTTTCTTATAAAAATAATATCAACGTTTAATCCTCTTTTGGTTGTATTTTGGTTTTTGAACGCAACTATTATTCTTTTTAATATTAAGAAATGTCTTGAAAAAGACGTTTTTTTTAAATCAAAAGTTCGAATAATAATAAATATTTCAAACTATATTTATTATATTTTGAATAATAATTCAAAATATTTTAAATAATTCTAACCTACAAAACAAGTTTAATATAAATTCTAAGTTTTAGTTTATTGCCTTTCAATGAGTTGACCATATATGCTGCTAAGTCACGAAGAATTATTATCATAAAATATAGTTATAATATTTATATCTTTTTTTAAGCAACTTTGGTACTGAATTTAAAAGTTCCAAAAACTGTTCACTTGGCTTAAAAAAAAGATGTTAACATCTATTATAACTATATTTCATGATTTTATGGTTCTAAGTACGTGTACAAAAATCAGTGCCAACTTGAGTGTCCTACTTTGACCACCGCAATGTTTGCATCATAATTGTGTTGCACTTAGTTAGCATCATATTTCTTGCCAAAACTATTTCAACGATTTGGATCGAATTTCGTCTTGTGATACTTAGAGTCTAGACTATTTGATTCCAAATTTTTAGAAGAATTGGACAATTTTTAACATATTTTTTGAGTGCTTCAAATTTACTTAGTTTTTTCAGATTTTTTTTTTAATTCATGGTTAGATAGCAACACAAATATAACATGCATTTAAAATTGATGTTGTTTTGTAGAAAATTTTATAAAAAACAAGTTTAGTGTGGACGGTTTTTTCATAAGTTGCATATTTCCAAAGTTATAAAGGAAATTGTCGGAAAAAAGGGGTGATTTTAGCGTTTTTTTCACTGTTGCTGCAAACTTGGCTATATACTACTCTAACATGCCCCAACAACATATCAAAAATGCAGAACTACATCGCGCTTTGCGAATTTAGCACTTTTTTTGTGTAATTATTCACTGTGCTAAAAGAACTCAATCTCAATGTTTACTCATATCAATCAAAGATCACTAATAACAAAACAATGCATTCATCCTTCCTACCGCATTTTTTTATACGAAAGCAAAAAAGAGAATGACAAAAAAAACGTACCCAAAATGTACCTGGAGCTGCTTGCATACCTAATGTATCGTGCCTTATCGCATCATACTTACGCTTACGCTTTCATTTATTTAGCTGGGCTTTGCTTAGGACATTGTGTAGTAAAACGCTCTTGTATTCTAGATTGTATTGTATTTGTGCTTGTATTTGTAATTTGTATAGATATTATTAAAAATTGTATGAAATTGTGCAGCGCAGATGTTGCAAGCTAAAATGTTTCAAGGGAGACTTTTTCTATGAGAGTTTTATGTTGTGTGTCTGCAGGAAAATATAATTGAGAACAATATGGGGGTAGGTTAGGTAGGTATCTATTTTTTTTTTAATTATTTCAATGCTCTTTGTAGAGAATTTGGTTTTGGTATGGCATATTGTAACGCTGAGGCAGATAGGAAGATGGGAGTTTTGTGTTGTGTGAAGGAAAATATGATTTGAAAATAGGTAGGTAGGTAGGTAGGTGGGTAGGTGGGTAGGTTTTTGTATTTATAGTATTGATTATTGTATGAAATCATTATCATTATTTCAACATTGCCATTTGTTACTTTTTTAAAATAAAAAGTACATTATACAATTTATTCATTTAAATTCTTGGTTTAGCGGCGATAAACCTGCTAACTGGGAGGAATCGCCACTGGTGCTGGTTGCATTTGACAAAACCTTTCTATATATGTACGTTTCAATGGGTTCCAGAGACTTTCGTAAAAAAATGAATTTTTAGTGATAAGGGGGTAGTCCATGCTTTTTTTTCGAAAATCGATTGGAAAAAAAAAGTTGAGTTTTGAACGGCAATGCAAGGACCTGGCCGTTATCTGTTCAACAACGTTAACCGCAACCTCTTACGAGCCTTATTTTGGAAGTTATGGCCATATTGAGATTTTTAGTTTTTGGGTTGAAACAAGAAAGATTAACTTTGAATCAAAATTTCTCTGCAACCAGAGCCCACAAAATGATCTAGTTTTCAGCAATGGATAGCTCTCTAAAAACTGATTAAGGCGTTAATAAACCACAAGGCCTTCCGAGCCTTATTTGTGGAACTGTAGACATCCAAAGTCATGCAAACTTTCAAAACTCAAAAAAATCGATTTTAATGGATTTACTTTGAATTAAGATATCTCCGCAACCAGACCTCCTAGAATGTTCTAGTTTTCAGCTATGGATAGCTCTTGAAAAACTAATTAAGCGTTTTGCAAGCGAAAATGACGTCATTGCCTTATTTGCGGAACTGTAGGCATCCAAATTCATACAAGCCTTCATAACTCAAAAAAATAACTTTGAATGCAAATATCTCGAAAACTAGACCTTATAAAAGGGTTTGCTTTGGATGTGCTGGTTGCATTTGACAAATTCTTTCTATATATGTACGTTTCAATGGGTTCCAGAGACTTTCGTAAAAAAATGAATTTTTAGTGATAAGGGGGTAATCCATGCTTTTTTTCGAAAATCGATTGGAAAAAAAAGTTAAGTTTTGAACGGAAATACAAAGACCTGCCCGTTATCTGTTCAACAACGTTAACCGCAACCTCTTACGAGCCTTATTTTGGAAGTTATGGCCATATTAAGATTTTTAGTTTTTGGGTTGAAACAAGAAAGATTAACTTTGAATCAAAATTTCTCTGCAACAAGAGCCCACAAAATGCTCTAGTTTTCAGCAATGGATAGCTCTCCAAAAACTGATTAAGCGGTTAATAAACCGCAAGGCCTTCCGAGCCTTATTTGTGGAACTGTAGACATCCAAAGTCATGCAAACTTTCAAAACTCAAAAAAATCGATTTTAATGGATTTACTTTGAATTAAGATATCTCCGCAACCAGACCTCCTATAATGTTCTAGTTTTCAGCTATGGATAGCTCTTGAAAAACTTATTGAGCGTTTTGCAAGCGAAAATGACGTCATAGCCTTATTTGCGGAACTGTAGGCATCCAAAGCCATACAAGCCTTCATAACTCAAAAAAATAACTTTGAATGCAAATATCTCGAAAACTAGACCTTATAAAAGGGTTTGCTTTGGATGTGCTGGTTGCATTTGACAAAACCTTTCTATATATCTACGTTTCAATGGGTTCCAGAGACTTTCGTAAAAAAATGAATTTTTAGTGATAAGGGGGTAGTCCATGCTTTTTTTCGAAAATCGATTGGAAAAAAAAAAGTTGAGTTTTGAACGGCAATGCAAAGACCTGCCCGTTATCTGTTCAACAACGTTAACCGCAACCTCTTACGAGCCTTATTTTGGAAGTTATGGCCATATTAAGATTTTTAGTTTTTGGGTTGAAACAAGAAAGATTAACTTTGAATCAAAATTTCTCTGCAACCAGAGCCCACAAAATGCTCTAGTTTTCAGCAATGGATAGCTCTCCAAAAACTGATTAAGCGTTTTGCAAGCGAAAATGACGTCATAGCCTTATTTGCGGAACTGTAGGCATCCAAAGTCACACAAGCCTTCATAACTCAAAAAAATAACTTTGAATGCAAATCTCTCGAAAACTAGACCTTATAAAAGGGTTTGCTTTGGATGTGCTGGTTGCATTTGACAAAACCTTTCTATATATGTACGTTTCAATGGGTTCCAGAGACTTTCGTAAAAAAATGAATTTTTAGTGATAAGGGGGTAGTCCATGCTTTTTTTTCGAAAATCGTAGTAGTGGAAAAAAAAGTTGAGTTTTGAACGGCAATGCAAGGACCTGGCCGTTATCTGTTCAACAACGTTAACCGCAACCTCTTTCGAGCCTTATTTTGGTAGTTATGGCCGTCATTGTATATAAATATCTATAGTACTATCCTTGTATATAAAAACTATAGTACTATTATGGAATCGATTTTTCTGTTACTGGGAGTGTTCTCGTGAGGGCGCAAACATCGTGCCACGTTGGTTTGGAGAGATGTGAATGAGGATAGGAAGAGGAATAAAAGCTGGTAGTAAGAAGGAGAGGAGTATATTTTGTTGATTCTGACAGTTGCTGACAACAATTACCTGGTGTGAGTGAGATAGTTTTTCGTCATGGCAACGAAGGGGATTATTCGCACAAAATGAAAAAAATGTTCTCGTTGTCATGGTGCTTTGTACAACAGTATCGTTTTTTGTTTGAATTTGAATTTGCGAACAGATTTTTTTTGTTGTTTTCTATCAAAGTCTATGATAGTACACAATATACATACATATGTCTATAGATAGGTTAATTATAATTTGATTTGCTTCGAATTTGTTAAAAATTTTTCACAAAAGAAAACAATCGCTGCAATATACAAAGGTACAAAGAACCTTTTGTATACTCCACGGTCTGGTCAAGGTTTATGTGCCCTGAACAGCCAGTCGGAACAAAATAGTTCCGACTTTAACAACGATGCTATATTTCTTTATGAGGCATTCAAGAACAAACATTTTTTCGAAAAAAAATATCCAGAAACATTTTTTTGAGGTTTATTTTTTTGGAAAAAAAAACTAGAAAAAAAACACTTTAAAAGTAATTTTTGTACAGGTAAATTTATCAAAAGTTTGATTACTTTAAATGCAAAAAAATTGATAAAAACAAAGAATTTGTTTTAGCTACCTTTCAAAAAAATACTTTTACAGGAAAACCAATTTTGATAAAATTAAAAAAAAAGTATTTTACATTTAAGAAACTCTTGATAAATTTAAGAAAAAATAGGTTTAACTTTAAAAAATATACTTTTAAAAGTAAAGAAATTTTGATAAAATTTAAAAAAGAATAACTTTACCTTAAAAAAAACTTTAAGGTAAACAAAATTTGAAAATATTCAAAAAAAAAAATCAATTTAAATAAAAATTTTGGGAAAATTTAAAAAAATAAATATTTTTTTACCTTTAAAAAATACCTACTTAAGATAAAAATGAAAAAAAAACTATTTTACTTAAAAAAAAATATTTTTAAGAGTAGAGAAATTTAAAAAATAAATTAATAAATAAAAATGGAAAAAATTAAAAAAAAGTATTTAATTATAAAAAATCAAATCTCATTACTTTTAAAAAATACTTAAGATAAAACAAATTTAAACAATCTATTTTACCTTTAAAAAAAAGTATTTTTAAGGGTAGAGACATTTTGGCGAAATTTAAAAAATAAATATCTTTTTATCTTTAAAAGAAAATAAGATAAAACCAATTGAAAAAATAAAAAAAAAATATTTTATCTAAAAAAAAAATGTTTTTAAAAGAGAAATTTTAGTAAAATTTAAAAAATAAATATCTTTTGTCTATTTAAGATAAGTATACTTTGTTAATTTTTTAGCAAATTTTAATTTTACTTCTTAACGTTATTAATTTTTTAACTTTGTTAAATTTTTACTTAACAAAATTCAAATTTCGTTTATGAAAATTGCATTAAGTAATGTTAATAAATTCGCATTCAAACTAAAGAAATTTTACTTTACGAAGTATTTTTTTTAGTTCACGTAAAAAAATTCAATTTAGCTCACCTAGTTTAAAAATGCTTATTCAAATTTTCAAAAACCAAATTACAACTTTATGAAATAATATTGAAAAATTCACGTGAAAAATTCAATTGTTAATATTTTAACAATAACTATTAGGCAATGTTCAAATTTCGGTTATGAAAATTGTATGAAGTAATTTCAATTAATTCGCATTTTCTAAGGTATTTGAAATGAAATTTGAACTTTATTAAGTAATTTTTAAAAAATTCACGTGAGAAAATCAAATTTAGTATTCTTTTTTCAAAATTCCCGTGAATATTTAGACACTACTTACTTAACAAAAAAATTTCCAAATCTTGTTTTTTTAATTCCCGCGAAAAGTAGTGTGTGGAATTTCTAGTAGGTAGTTGGAAAATATGCAGATTAAAATTAATTTAAATCAAATTTTGTTTGTAAATTGTTATTTAGAGAATTTTTAAAAATTACTTATTAAATTCAAATTTCATTTTTGAAACTTTTTTCGCACGAATTTTCACATGGTGAACTATAAAATTTTTAAAAACGTTATTATCTAGGATATTTTAAAAAATAATCTTATAAAGTTAGAATTTCACTTCTGGAAATGTTATAATTTCCACGGGAAAAATGCCCGTGAATTTTTAAACATAGCTTGTTTCATTTTTGAAAACTTTATAGAAATTATTTATAATACTTTAAAAATTCATTCTTGGACATTTTAAAATGATTGTGAAAAATCGTTAATTTTTTTAAGAAATTACACACAAAATTTAAAATTTCGCTTGAGAAAATATTAAAATCATTTTTAAATTCGGGTTTCTTTCGAAAGAAATTTGACTTTTCCTCGTCACCCAAATAAATGAATATAATTTTCTCATATTTTTCACGCCTAACAATTTTCATGTTTGTCAACGAAGAGTTCACTTCACTTGGATGTATATGAAAAACTTTAGTTAAAAAGGTTTCGTACCGAAATTGTATAAATTATTAAATTTTATTTTGTTTATCATTTATATATGTACATATATGTATATTTATAATAGATAATATAAAATAATAAGTACGTACCTACTAAATGGCGTTCACCATCTAATATCATATATTTGTCATATCTCCTTAAATATGCACGCAAATATCAACCTACAAAATTAAAACAATTTCTTCCTATTCCTACTTGATATAAGAAATTCTTGTACAACTTAAAGTGGCAACATTACTCAACTTGCTACAGCATATCTTACACACAACGAAAGAAAAAATAAAATCATTATTTCCTTTTAAAATTATATTTATTATCTTATTTCATATATATATCATATCTACTTAAATATGAATGTAATTATCAAACTACAAAATTTAAATAATTTCTTCCTATCCCTAGTTCATATGCAAAATTCTTATATAACTTATATTCTTTAGTGGCAACATTGGTTGTAGCCTTTTATTTGGGCATACAGTAATACTTACTTGACTTTGCTACAGCATATCTCGCACACAGTGAAAGAAAAAATACAACCGCTAATTCCTTTTAAAATTATATTTATTATCCTACTTCCCCGTTAAATAGAGCAAAAAAGCTTCAAAGTTCCCCTTCGTAAACAACATTGGTGGAAGAAAATAACAAAAAAAAGTTTAGTGTTGACTCCCTTAAACTAGCTTTAGTTTTGTATACGTTGTTCTCGTTCATTTATTGTTGCCTTGAACGTCATTCTAATCGTCAATTCCCTCAGTTTCTCCCTGTCCTGTACTCTCCAATCTCTACAATTTCGTAGTACTGGTAGTGCTCACCTCGAATCTCTCTATCGATCTTCTTCATGATAGTACTATAGTTTTTATATACAAGGCCGACATCCATTAAATCTCTCTAGCGATAATACACCACCTATAGGCGTAGACTGTTGTCCTGCAAATCGACTCATTAATAGTACTATAGGTTTTATATACAATGCTGGCCACGAGACGAGACTGCGAGACTTTTGTAAGTCTCGTCTCGGTCTCGTTAAAATCGAAAATTTTCAGTCTCGTCTCGGTCTCGTATAATTAAGTCTCGTCTCGGTCTCGTCTCTGAAAAATACGATTTTCGGACAAACTGTTGATTATTGGACGAAATATTTTCGATTATCGTTTGAATATGTGCAGAAGAAAATAAATATTTAACTGAAATTGGATTTTTTAATTTATTAGACTCTCTGTAAATTTCGGTCCAAATATACAAACTCGTCTCGGTCTCGTCTCGGTTGCTTACAAGCCAGTCTCGTCTCGTCTCGTGGCCAACCTTACTTTCGATAGATTTTGGTTGTAAATTTGAGACACTTGGGGTGTGGATTTCACAAATTCATAATAATGTAGAATTGACAACAACAATGTAGAATCTACAACAAGAAATTGCGATCATTTTCACAATTTTGTTACAAAAATGATAGCAAATCTATAAAACCAACAATTAATTGTGAATTTGATCACAAATTCTGTTGAATATATAAATAAACAGCTAGTTGTAAGTTTGATTGCAACTTGTTGTGAAATTTACAACAGAGATTTTTTTGGGTTATATTACTTTTTTACGCACATCCGGGTAGAGTCTCTTTCAAAATTACCCCAAGCCTCAATCAATTGACCATTTTTTTGTTTTAACTAGTTGTCCCTAAAAAATGTACCAATAAACTACAAGCTTTGGTAAAGTAATACAAACTATGTGCGCTCCGGCGGCGGCGCAGCGCATAGTGGAACCAAATCTGTTCTGAACAAAATCCACTGAATCTCTATAAACATCTATAAAAAGGTTAGCATTAAATTAAAATTAATTAAATATTATCAATTTATTTATAGCTTAAAATTAATTTTATTACATTTGCATCTTTAACTGTGTTTTAAGTGGAACCTCCTCAGCTTCGGCGTTGCAATCTGCCACAAAAGATCTAACTATCGGTGACACGAGTTTTGAATCTAGTTTTTGATCCGATGAAATAATAAAACTGAATAATATTGACGAAAACCAAGTAACGCAAGTTCCTACAACCGCATACCAATAGAAGGAAACTTTAAAAATTGAAAATCTATTATCTTCGCTTTTTTCCACCATTAATAGTTTTCTGCAAGGATTTCTTTTGTAAAAAGGTAATTTTAATATATTTTTCAATGTATTTGAGATCATACGTTGGAAATGATGAAGTTATGTTTGATTCATTACATCCATCTGTTCGTACTGGCAAAGGGTCATAGGATAGATTTCCTGCATTTATTTCCATCTGAGCTCCATAGCAAATAACCAGCATGGTTATTAAGCTTATAATTAGGCCAATCAATATCGCCTGCAAAAAATTAAATAATGCAAATACAAATATATTTATACAAATTTACCTTTCCATGAACTCTTGGTACTAATAATCCCACAGTAAATACTCCAAACACAGCCCCATGTGATATTCCAGCGATAGTATAAACAACTTGTAAAATCGATTTAAATTGCTCAACAACAATTCCACCAATTACACAATAAGCTCCAATAACAACAACACATATTTTCATAAAAAGATTTGCCTTCCATTCTGTGAGATTAATATATGATTTAACACAGTCGAAGTAGATGATCCCTGATAGCGAATTTAAATTAGCTGAAATCGTACTAAATACGAGTAGAATATGAGAATTCTTATAAAACTACGGTAAATGGTAAGCTATTTTGGATAAATTACCTTAAGGAAGCACTAAAAACGCATGAGATAAAAACTCCAGGCATACCGTGTAAATGCCCAACCACATCTTGAACAAAATATGGTACAATTTTGTCAGCTTTATCCAGGACCTGTGAGTATTATTTAATCTTGAATTTTAGATAATATAATATTGTAAGACCCCAAAATGGTTCAAATCCTGGGACTGATCGGTAGAATGAAGAGGCTACGACAGAGACCTAGTAAATGCTCTAATCATTAATCTAGAATGTCATTATGTCATTCACCCTTATAACGGCTGTCATTTTACTAAAAAGACAGTAAAACGACACGTCCCTGGACTTTAATGACACGAATTTGCTCCAAACTATGCTTTCCAAAACTCAATTTGGGGAACCTTGTTTAGAAAAGGACCACATACTACAGAAGCTTTTTCGACGGCACTGGCACAATAAAGTACAGCGTATGTATGTATGTTGTACAGCAAATTCTCTACATCCCAGCGGGAAAAATTGAAAAATTCATTGAGGAAAGATCAGCTTTTTCCTTGAGGAATTGGCAGCTGCACCGTCCACTTTTCAGCTGATTCCTTTAACATGGGCATGTCCTAGGCGGGAAGCACATGCTGAAAATCCGATGAAAATTCGCCAACGAAATCACTACTTCGTTGGAAGTTGTTTATTCACCGACCCAGATGATGAAAAACATGATGGTTGCATAGTCTGTGAATTCACTACATAAATGTATGTGGTTTATTCATCAGTTCAATGTTTTCGATGAAAATAGTAATGAAAATTCAATTATCAAATCACAAGATTAGTGGTAGTTGTTTATTCAGCAATTATAGTTAATTCAATATGAAAAATGTGAAGAAAATTAAATAAATAGTGAATTCATTACTCTGTTGTGTATGTGTTGTGAATTTGTGATTGGTTAATTAAAATAAAATATAGAATTAAAACTTTAAATTTAATTAAAGTGAAATCACTAGGTCAGGTGTTGTTTGTAATTCACCACTTCATATGCGAAGAAGTGATTAACCACCAACCTGAAATACTTTGAGACAATCTGAGATTTCCTCATTTTAATAGAAATTCACAAGTCCTCTTTTAATATTTACTGTCAGCAGACAATGTCAACACAGAGAACACAAAAAAAAATCAACTTCTATCAAAACACACAATGGCGGTGCACACTTTACAAAGCATATGAGTGGACATAGACGATGAACTGATGAACTTCTACGTGACTTTTCAACAGTTTTTTCATCTTATAATTTTCCATATCAAAAGCAATTTTTAATTCAACGAAAGAAAGGGTTGTTTTCACAC
Organism: Melangyna quadrimaculata; assembly: GCA_949320155.1. Classification (NCBI taxonomy): domain Eukaryota; kingdom Metazoa; phylum Arthropoda; class Insecta; order Diptera; family Syrphidae; genus Melangyna; species Melangyna quadrimaculata. The sequence continues at coordinate 185,743,388 of OX439483.1, read as the reverse complement.
AAAGCAGAAAGTGGGTTCAAATCTATGAACTGAGGAAACATTGCATGACTCTTCACTTACTAATTACATGTCGTTTCCTTTTATTATCTGGCTAGTGAATTGATTGCTGTTGTCTTGTTGTTTTCTACACACAAAGCGAAAAGTGGGTTCAAATCTATGAACTGAGGAAACCTCGCATGACTCTTCACTGGCTAAATCATAGCATGACGTTTCCTTTTATTATTTGGCTAGTGAATTGATTGAAGAATTCAGCTATAAAATTCATTGGGGACGATATTTCCCGCTGGGATACATATGTGCGATTACACTGAGATAAACCCCTTGCATTTACTAAATTTTTAGTTTTACCGGGCAATCTCAGAATTTGTTCCAGTTTTCAAGTTCTTACAGTAAAAGGTATCTGTACTAACTTATCGTCTCTCATCACACAACCTGAAGCAACTGCCCTTTTTTTTCATATTTTAAGGAAACCAATTTAATCCAAAAATAGAAATCGTTAATTTTACAAAACTGTCTTTAAACTGATGATGATGAAGATGAACTCAACTTAACAAAATGTACGTAATTGACAAGGCTCTCACAAGTCAACTGATGAGTCCAAGTGAGATCACCCACTGTAATGTAAAGTAAAGCATGCTTAAAAAGTTCCGTCAGTTTGTGATATGAGATTCGATATCTAATATTTTATAGACCATTTTCAATGTTTGTTCATAAAATTCCTCATACACTTATTTAAAAATACCTTCATAGCAATAGGATCACAATCGTAATATTTGGCAAATATGATTATTCCAGTGAAAACATTTAATACCATGATAATTAAAAATCCAATTTCAAACATATATAGGGATCTTAAAATTGACAAAAAAATTAAATAAATCAAAAATAAATTTAAAGGGTGGGCCATCTAGTGGTTTCTTTTTAAATCATAGTTTATTTTGACACTAACAGCTGTTTCCCGCTCGAAACACTACTACTTGACAGAACGAAATGAGTCGCTTTTCGCTTGAACAACGTTGGAAATATTGAAATCTGGGGTGGAATCGACTAAGGTGATATGTGATATGATAATCATCGACAAATTCCGTCTGCGTAAGGTGACTGTCACAAGTGATAATCATTTTTTTTACTATTTTCTGTGACAGCTATTACAGAAAATAGTCACCAAAATATGATTATCACTTGTTTTGAAGATGGAATTTGTTGATAATGACTATCACTTATCTCATATCACCTTAGCCGATTCCACCCCTTATTTCCAAAGTGTAGTATGATGAAGCGCATTTTCATCTCCGCGGCTACGTTAGCAAACAAAATTTCCGCATCTGGGGCTCGGATAACCCACACGTTAAACGCTGGTAATCGTTACAGAGTTTTTTTTTACTGAAATTGAAGACATGAATTTGGACGACCTTTGGTTCATGCAGGACGGCGCGCGCGCCATGCCACAATCGATCTTTTGCCGTCTTGGTGGTGTCAATTGGCCGCCTCGGACCTGCGATTTGACCCCTTTGGACTTTTTTTTTGTTGGCAAACCTTGAAGGACCGATATAATGCAAACAATCCGGAAACGATTCAAGCAAGGTAAATATGTATATCCGTGAGCTACAGCCCGAAACCATCAACAAGGTCTTGGAAAATTGGAGTGACAAAATGCGCTACTACGAAGCCAGTCTAGGCAGCAACTTGAACAACGTTGTGTTCCATAATTAATGGGAATTTTTAAAAATTTAATTGTGTTCATTTTATTGCATTTTTAAAAAGAAACTTCTATTTGGCCAACCCTGATGTATAAAAGAAAACTCACTTTTTCGCATGAGATAATGATGGCAATGCTACAATTCTCTGAACGCAGCTTTGATTGAATCCCACGTAGCTACTCCACATGCAAAATGATCCAGCAAAAGCATTCCACAGTGTTGAGCGTGTTTCCATGTCAAGCTCAAGGCTGCAAAGAAACATTTCAGGTTTTATGTGTACATAAGTTAATTGCTGTCAGGATTTTGTTTCGGAGTGAACAATAATTTGTAGGAACGTAGGTACTTAGTTTATTTGAGTAATTTTTGTTTGATTTTTAACGTTATATATTCCTTTAACTCTGGTAAAAGTTATTGGTTAATTTAATTCGTCAAATAAGGGTGAAAGCAGCGTCCACATTATGTTGATTTGCGTATATCAAAAGTGCTTTTCAAGAATGTTGAATTGATATGGACGTGTAGAATAGAATCGATCAACTTTTGTTGAGCCGGGGTTTAAACAAGCGAATAGAACTAGTAGCATTTGTATCTTAGTGTTAGTTTTATGGATGTATGTGTGACTAGTAGCTCTCTGCGCGTTTTGTCAACTAGTATGATTTTTTTAAAATATTTCATACAGAAACATATACAAATTATGGAAACTATGGAAACAAAACAAATAAATGAAAAAAATACACAACACTAGTAGGATAACTGGCAGGCTACTCGCAGGCAAAAATATTATACTATTTGGGCTACTAGTTGGCTCTTTCGTGTTCTGATACACTAACACACATAAACGCTACTAGTTCTACTCGCTTGTCTAAACCCCGGGTGATCCGAATGTAACCCGACTCAAATGGACAGAAATCAACAATGTTGTTCAACACACTCCTGGACAAAAGTCGCATTGAACTGAAAATTGGTACAGGCTCTTGATTCATCATTGAAAATTAACTGTAAATTACTAATTTAACAACTGCAAAAAAATTTATTCTAGTAAAAAAAAATGAGTTTTTAGCATATGAATATTAGGGTGGTTCCCGGAAACAGCAATAGAAACACAATTATTTCGAGGGGGGATATGAGTTTACTAGACAAATTATTTTTTAGTTAAGTATGGAACAGAGTATAGAGCTGTGTATAAAGCTGGAGCATCAAGGGGCAAATTTTGGAAATTTAAAGTAGCCCGTAGTGTAAAGGTAAGTGCGTTGAACTGTGACGCTGAAGGTCAGGGTTCGCTTCCCAGCCTCGTCCACTTAAAAACTTAAAAGTTTTTTCAGGGCCACTACCTCTTGCGATGAATTGACAAATCCTCCAAGACTATCAATTGTCATGAATAAGTGCTTCTCGTCTAGCCGTTCGGAGTCGGCATAAAATTGTAGGTCCCTCCCATTCCTGTCGACACGCGCACACAGTAATGGTTGCGAGTTGTTAGTCAATAGGCCCTTCTCGAGTCGTTGCGCCGCCCAATTGATTTATTTATTATTTGAATTCTTAAATGTTCTGTCGAATATAATCCTCTTCTTAATCTTTTTCTGCGTTTGAAACACTACAAGCTTTCGGTGGAAACAGTTATAAGTACGTCGCAGATTACCAGCACCTCAGGTGGTAGTACCTAAATATCTACCTTTTTATAGATTTTGTTGTGAAAAAAAAAAAAAAAACAAATTATATTCAACGAATTTGATGACAATCGCTAGTATAAGATGGGTCTACACATTTCAAACAAGAAATTAAGAGTAGGATATAACAAACATTTTGAAAAAACACCAAATTTGTCTGGTGTTTTCAGGCATTTTTCCTACAAATTTTCTGGAATATGCCCTTAACTCGATTTCGCTGTAAATTAATATTTTTTCTTTAATTGACGACAAAAGCCTTTTAAAGCTTACTTTACATGCAGACGACCACCATCAATTGAGTTTTCAATAACTTTACTTAATCCACCAGCTCCAATAACACCCATTACAGCAATAAGAATTACAGATCCAACCATTACAAAAGCCTGAACAACATCAGTCCATACAACAGCCTTAATGCCGCCCTTAAAAAATAAAAAATAAAGAAAAAATTAATAATATTTTAATGGTTGTTAATTTTTTAATTTATCATCATTCTAATGATAATATTGAAAGACTATAATACTAATACTTACAAGCATGGTATAGAACACACAAATTGAACACACTATTGCATTAATCAAGTGAATATTATTGCCAGTTACTGTTCAAAAAATAATTTTTAAATTAAAACTTTAAATCACACAATGTTAAGTATTTTTTGTATTACGTATAAAACAAATAATCTTACCTTGTGAAAATGCTAAAGATGGAATAAATATATAAACTGGTAAATTAAGAAACGTCGTCAAAATAAACAAAACAGTTACAATTTGGCGTGTCGTTCTATTAAATCTTCTCTGTAAATACTGGAAAAATATAAAATATTGATTTATTGAACATTAAATAAAACTTTAATTTATATTATATTATACTAAATAAAATTGAACAAGAATAGTAAAAGATTAATTTCGAGTTCAATTTATTTACGAATTGATAACTCGACATACCCTTAGCCCTAATCCCAATCCGTGTCGTACCACCGGGAAATCTGAACCGAAATTCAGGCTGCGTCAACACTGCGCAGACGAATTATTCAATTAATGCGCGTTCTTTAGGAGTATAGCGAAATATATCTTTTGTTGAGGTGTATGTTGTATCTGTTTATTTCACAAATGTTTAATTTAAGAATTGACATTTGCCGACATATTTGTAAAAAAAACTTTAGCATCTTCCGGTAGGTTGATGACTTTTCCGCCACTTTGAATATCTCTCGACTCGCCTTTCTCTTTATGTAGATACATATATTTCGATGTGTTTTGGAACATCGATAAAAAAAACTTATTATTTTTTGACAAGCGGATAGCCTCTACCTACCTTTTTTGAAAATCGAACAAAAATAAAATGTTACAATTTGTAAAAAGTCTTACATGGACGGAAATGCCTCTCAAATCTCTATTCAATAAAGTGACCCGCAACCTCTTACGAGTTACGAGGCTTATTTTCTGAAATCAAAAGCCTTTTCGGCTTGGGTCAACAAAAAGGTTTTCACAAGGTTCAAGTACTGTATTTAAAATAACATCCTTTGATTCCCGACATATTTTGGCAAGGAATCCTTAACTGCTTCCGCAGCTACGTTTCATTTTTAGAAAAGTCAATTTTGAAACACTTGGCTTTTTCTTTAGGCTTGTTTAATATTTGTACCTACAATTATATATCATTGGAGTAATTTCTGACGCACTGGATCTTTAAGTTTTGATTTTGTACTCGTTCCAAGAAACAATCTGATTGAGGTTAATAACACCAAAGTAATATATCGTTTATATTTTATTGTTTATTTAAAAAATTGAAGTGTTTTTTTTTAAAATAATGTTTGTATTTATTTTAATTAATTAAAGCAGCATATAGGTAGTACATATTTGTATTTTTTCCTTCTTCAAGAATTCGTTATTATTTTGGCACTCCGAAGTTATTGTACTCTGTCAAAAATGTGAAATAATTGGATTTGAAAATATATTCCATCAAAATTAAAGCTTAAAAAATTAAATTTTGTAATCGATTCTTGAATTTAGTAAACCATTTATCAGGTGGTTTTCTTTAAATAGAAAAAATTCTATTTTGTGAAAGTCATTAATCGTCGTAGGTCGTACTTAATAAAATAAATAAATAAACCAGGGCCTAGTGACTAACAACTCGCAACCATATATTCCTGTGTGCACGTATCGGCAAGAATAGAAGGGACATACAATTTTATGCCGAATCCGACCTGCTAGACGAGAAGCACTTATTCATGACAAGTGCTACTAATTCCTCGCAAAATGCAGTAGCCCTGTAAAAATTTTTTAGTTTTTAGGTGGACGAGGCTGCGTATACCTATGCTGACCATTTTCTGATCCACACAGGCCTATTCCGGACATGCCCAAGTACGAAAAGTTTAAATATCTTGGATCTGTGATCAATATCGAAGGATCTTGTGATGACGACATCAAACGTCGCATAAGCGTCGGTTGGATGAAGTGGCTGAAAAACTCTGGATTGAAAAATGCCCCCTAAGCTGAAAAGAAAGCTCTACACAGCAGCTGTACATACGTTTCACCAGTGTTGGACAATGTACAAGTATATGAGAGTAAATTGACAGCAGCTGAAATGAAGATGCTTCCCATGACAGCAGAAGTGACAAACCGTGATCGAATAAGAAGCAAGAGAATTCGAGGAAGCCTACACGTCAAAAATACCATCTTGGACAAAACACAGCATGACCAACTTAACTAGTACCGTCATGTACAAAGAAGATGCCATGAGAACCCAGTTCAAAAGGCAATAGCACAAGAGGTTCCAACACTATCGCGGAAAAAAATATAAATCGGGTGGCACAACGGCTCATGAAGAACCAGGGCCTAGTCACTAACAACTCGCAACCATTCCGGGCGTCATTTTATTTTGACGCCCGGGCGTCAATTTGTTTTTGACGCCCGGGCGTCATTTTTTTGACGCCCGGGCGTCATTTTCTTTTGATGCCCGGGCGTCATATTTTTTTGACGCCCGGGCGTCATTTTATTTTTGACGCCAGGGCGTCAATTTATTTTTGACGCCCGGGCGTCATTTTTTTTTTGACGCCCGGGCGTCATTTTTTTTGACGCCTGGGCGTCATTTTTTTTTGACGCCCGGGCGTCATTTTTTTTTGACGCCCGGGCGTCATTTTTTTTTGACGCCCGGGCGTCATTTTTTTTGCCGCCCAGGCGTCATTTTTTTTTGACGCCCGGGCGTCATTTTTTTTTGACGCCCGAGCGTCATTTTTTTTTTGACGCCCCGGCGTCATTTTATTTTGACGCCCGGGCGTCAATTTGTTTTTGACGCCCGGGCGTCATTTTTTTTTGACGCCCGGGCGTCATTTTTTTTTGACGCCCGGGCGTCATTTTCTTTTGATGCCCGGGCGTCATATTTTTTTGACGCCCGGGCGTCATTTTATTTTTGACGCCAGGGCGTCAATTTATTTTTGACGCCCGGGCGTCATTTTTTTTGACGCCTGGGCGTCATTTTTTTTTGCCGCCCAGGCGTCATTTTTTTTTGACGCCCGGGCGTCATTTTTTTTTGACGCCCGAGCGTCATTTTTTTTTTGACGCCCCGGCGTCATTTTATTTTGACGCCCGGGCGTCAATTTGTTTTTGACGCCCGGGCGTCATTTTTTTTTGACGCCCGGGCGTCATTTTATTTTGACGCCCGGGCGTCAATTTATTTTTGACGCCCGGGCGTCATTTTTTTTTTTGACGCCCGGGCGTCATTTTTTTTTTTTTGACGCCCGGGCGTCATTTTATTTTGACGCCCGGGCGTCATTTTATTTTTGACGCCCGGGCGTCATTTTTTTTTTGACGCCCGGGCGTCATTTTCTTTTGACGCCTGGGCGTCATTTTATTTTTGACGCCCGGACGTCATCTTTTTTTGACGCCTGGGCGTCATTTTATTTTTGACGCCCGGGCGTCATTTTCTTTTGACGCCCGGGCGTCTTTTTTTTTTGACGCCCCGGCGTCATTTTATTTTGACGCCCGGGCGTCAATTTATTTTTGACGCCCGGACGTCATTTTTTTTTGACGCCTGGGCGTCATTTTATTTTTGACGCCCGGGCGTCATTTTCTTTTGACGCCCGGGCGTCATTTTTTTTTTGACGCCCGGGCGTCATTTTATTTTTGACGCCCGGGCGTCATTTTTTTTTGACGCCCGGGCGTCATTTTTTTTTTGACGCCCGGGCGTAATTTTTTTTTTGACGCCCGGGCGTCATTTTATTTTGACGCCCGGGCGTCATTTTATTTTTGACGCCCGGGCGTCATTTTTTTTTTTGACGCCTTGGCGTCATTTTTTTTTTTTTGACGCCCGGGCGTCATTTTATTTTGACGCCCGGGCGTCATTTTATTTTTGACGCCCGGGCGTCATTTTTTTTTTGACGCCCGGACGTCATTTTTTTTTGACGCCCGGGCGTCAATTTATTTTTGACGCCCGGGCGTCATTTTTTTTTTAACGCCCGGGCGTCATTTTTTTTTGACTCCCGGGCGTCATTTTTTTTTTGACGCCCGGGCGTCATTTTTTTTTTTGACGCCCGGGCGTAATTTTTTTTTTAACGCCCGGGCGTCATTTTATTTTTGACGCCCGGGCGTCATTTTATTTTTGACGCCAGGGCGTCAATTTATTTTTGACGCCCGGGCGTCATTTTTTTTTGACGCCCGGTCGTCATTTTTTTTTTTGACGCCAGGGCGTCATTTTATTTTGAGGCCTGGGCCTCATTTTTTTTTGACGCCCGGGCGTCATTTTTTTTTGACGCCCGCGCGTCAATTTGTTTTTTTTGACGCCCGGGCGTCATTTTTTTTTTGACGCCCGGGCGTCATTTTCTTTTGACGCCTGGGCGTCATTTTATTTTTGACGCCCGCGCGTCAATTTGTTTTTGAGGCCCGGGCGTCATTTTTTTTTTGACGCCCGGACGTCATTTTTTTTTGACGCCCGGGCGTCAATTTATTTTTGACGCCCGGGCGTCATTTTATTTTTGACGCCAGGGCGTCAATTTGTTTTTGACGCCAGGGCGTCAATTTGTTTTTGACGCCCGGGCGTCATTTTATTTTGACGCCCGGGCGTAATTTTTTTTTTTGACGCCCGGGCGTCATTTTCTTTTGACGCCTGGGCGTCATTTTATTTTTGACGCCCGGGCGTCATTTTATCTTGACGCCCGGGCGTCAATTTGTTGTTGACGCCCGGGCGTCAATTATTTTTTGACGCCCGGGCGTCATTTTTTTTTGATGCCCGGGCGTCAATTTGTTTTTGACGCCCGGGCGTCATTTTATTTTTGACGCCCAGGCGTCATTTTATTTTGACGCCCGGGCGTCATTTTAGTTTTGACGCCCAGGCATCATTTTATTTTGACGCCCGGGCGTCAATTTGTTTTTGACGCCCGGGCGTCATTTTTTTTTTGACGCCGGGGCGTCTTTTTTTTTTTTTTGACGCCCGGGCGTCATTTTCTTTTGACGCCCGGGCGTAATTTTTTTTTTGACGCCCGGGCGTCATTTTATTTTTGACGCGGAATAATTGTGCGGGTCATGCAGTGCTTGTATAACAAACAATTCTATGGGGCTTATTCATAGTCATTTTAGACCTGGGTCTAAGTTAAACATAGGTTCAGTTGAATTTTCGGACGTTGATTCTATTTTTTTAAGTACGCACACCTTTGAATGCGTTTTTCTCGAAAAAGTGCCAATGGCGTATGGCGACGCATTAGCGTCTGATCCCTTAGGGTGATCATCTAGTCGCACACTCGGATACGGTAATCTCTGTACAGCTCCGTCTGTTTGCACAACATGAATTGTGGTTACCAGAGAAAGTACCACCCGCCTGTATGATCAGACGCTTTTATTGTTTTTAGACATGAGATGAAACTTATTAAGGATTTGGACATAGGAAAAAGCCCGATTGGACCAAAGTTCGCAACTAAAAACCCTCTACACTGTGCCCATTAGGCACTTTCTTGACTGGTATTGAAGCGAAGGTTCGCACAACCGTGTGATCGTCCGGTCCTCGTGCACCATGAGCCACCTTCAAACACCAGTAGTATGCTAGCTCACAGTCATAGGAGTTTGAGGAAGAAAATGGTGCAAAAGGAAACCGAAGTTAATTCTAGGTCCATTGAAACTTTCTTGGACTTGAATATAGGAAAACACTCAAAAGGGTCGAAGTTCGCAACTAAGAGACATCTACACTGTTGACTGCTATTGGAGCGAAGATCGGCTTTATTGTGTGATCGTCCGGTCCTCGTGCACCATGAGCCACTTTCAAAAACCATTAGTCTGCTAGCTCGCAGTCATAGGAGTTTGGGGAAGAAGATGGTGCAAGAGGAAACCGAAGTAAATCCTAGATCCATTTCGTCGCGTTGAGGAAAGAAGTCAAATCTTTGGTCTTCGTTCCGGAGAGTTCGTTAAGGTCGTCAAAAAAAGAAAGACTGTTTCAGCATTGTTTGTGCAGTTCTCATTTAAGGAGACTTTCTAAAATGCGTTATCTGAAGAGGTATCAGTCTCCGTAAAATTGCCTCTAAACGATCTTTTCTGCAGTATTATGTAAAAGTCTTAAGTCATTCGTCAAAATTCTGATAGGTCCAGTTAAGTTTGATCTTAAGCCTCGAACCTCCAACTGCGACCAAATACTCACATAACGCCAGATCTTGAACCCATGAACTTCAAATCGACACCCACAAATTTTCGACGTCTGTAAAGTTGGCAACATTCACCTAGAGTATAATGGGACCAATGCAGTTATTTGCAGATTCATTTGCATTTTTTTGCATTTCTTTTCCGGATTTTGCAGTTCATCAAATAATGGGTGTAACCAAGTTTCCTGCTAGCTTAACAGTGAAGTTAACAGGGCACATGGTGTATTTCGTGAACTAAGCATGTTAGGAAACTTGCAGTAAGGCTCTAAATTTGCTTTTTTTGCATCTCCAGAATAGACTGGATTCAAATTATGAAGTACTTAATTTGTAAAAAAAAAAAATCACACTGCCCTGCTAAACTTCACAGTAAAATTACTTTTAGTTTTGGGTCGAAAATAATCGATACACTTTGAATTAAAATAATTTAGCAGACGTCATAGAATGTTCTAGTTTTCAGCTATGGATATCTCTTACAAAACTGATTACGAGTTTTTAAAATTGCAATGATATCCGAGGCTTACTCGTGGAGTTGTAGGCATCTTAATATATCCCAGTTCAAACAAATTACTTTAAATGCAAATATACCAAAAACTAGACCTTGTAGAAGGGTTTGCTTTGGATGTGCTTATAGCATTTGACAATACCTTTCTATTTATATACAGTTCAATGGGTTCCAGAGACTTTCGTGAAATAATTGTTTTTTTTTTTTGTGGCAAGAGGGTAGTTCATGCTTTTTTTCAAAAAAAAAAAATCGACTCCTGAAATCAGTAAAATTTGGAACAAAAATGCAAAGGCCAGCATTCACCGTAACTGAAATCAACCCGCTACCGAAACCAACACTACGCCTCGAATAATTAATGATAACTCGTTGACGACTTTTGGCTATTGTACCCGGACAAAGATTGGTTTCTGGAATGTGAAGACGCTTCTTGACGATGGAAAAGAAGGTCCTCAGAATTCCAGATTCCTGCAACTAGAGAAGGAATTCATGCGGTATAGGATGGACATCTTAGGGATAAGTGAAGTTAGATGGCTGGGCTCGGGGAAGTTTAAGTCACCAACCCGTAACATTGTACTATTCTATTCCGGAAAAACACCTGGAAGCGCTCGGGAATCTGGCGTTGGATTGCTGCTTTCCAAAACAGCTCTCAAAATCTTAATTTCCTGGGAGCCTTTAGGTGACAGGATCCTGAAAGCCATGTTCCGGACTAGAGTACGTCGCGTCACCATCATACAGTGTTACGCCCCAACTTTGCTCTCTTCTGACGAGGAGAAGGAGGCCTTTTATAACCGGCTGAGTGCTGCTTATGAAAGCGTTCCACGAGGTGATATAATTATGGTGATGGGAGACTTAAATGCCAAGGTTGGCAATGACAACACTGGGCTAAGGCATGTCATGGGAAAACATGGTGTTGGTAACCGAAACGACAATGGCGAACGATTTGTCGATTTCTGCAACACCAACGGCCTTGTTATTGGAGGGACCATGTTCGAGTATAAGACGTGCCACAAAGTCAGTTGCGTGTCGACTAACAGACAAGCAACTTCCAACCAAATTGACCACTTCGCGATCAGCCGGCGTTTTAGAAGCAGTCTCCAGGACGTCCGTAACAAAAGAGGTGCTGACATGGGAATGGCCCGGGACCACCATCTGATGGTTGCTACCGTAAGATTGCGTACAGCTGCAGTTTGGAGATCCCAAGGAAATACTCGAATGCGCAAGTTTAATACAGATAGACTAAAGGATCCCGCAGTGCGCCAACAACTAGGGGACCACCTTTCACAAGGATTGAACGCAATCAGCAGCACATAAACCACATCCATCGAAAATCATTGGTGTGCTGTGAAAAATGTGTTCATATTCGGTGCTGAAAGTATAGTCGGCCGGGCGCCGCGCCGACTTGGCTTTCCGACGAAACTTGGGCAAGGATCGAAGAAAGGAAACACCGTAAAGCTCGCATCGTAGCTACCCCTAGCAGCAGGGAGAAACGAGCTTGAATCTACGTACCGCATGAAGATGAGGGAAGTTCACCGTAGTGTGCGACGTGATAAGCGTAACTACATCAACGCATTGGCTACAGAAGCAGAAGAAGCCGCTAGTAGGTGTGACAGTAGGACCGTCTACAGAATAACCAAAGAGCTCTAAACAACACCTGGTTAAAGACACAAACGGATCCCTGCTAATTTCGGATGAGGACCAGCTCATAAGGTGGAGGGAACACTTTTCTGCAGTTTTAAACCGCGTTTTCGCCAGTGAAGTGAACCCTATTCCCACTGAGCTACCCGAAACAACAATTTCCCGAATACGCACCGTACCCCCCAGTAAAGAAGGAATTATCACCGCCATCAAAGCACTGAAGAACAACAAAGCGGTTGGACGTGACGGTATTCCTGCAGAGCTCTTAGGAGCAGTCCCAACAACATCGAGCGAGCTACTGCACCCACTTATTAAGAGAGCTTGGGAAACAGAGAGCTTTCCTGAAGAGTGGAAAAAATGAATGATTGTCAAGCTCCCAAAGAAAGGAGATCTCACACAGTGCGAAAACTGGAGAGGAATATGCGTTCTGCCTGCAGTAGCCAAGATAATAGCAAGGATAGTATTGGACCGAATTAAAGACCACCTCGAAGACACACTCGACGCCGAACAAGCAGGTTTCCACACAAGATCTTCCTGTGTGGATCACATCAACACCTTGCGGATCATCATCGAACAGTGCGTTGAATATCGATCACCACTTCACCTGTTGTTCATCGATTTTGAATAGGCGTTCGACAGTGTCAATAGAGAATTTATTTGGCTTGCTTTGCGCAGGAGGGGCATCCCAGATAAATTGATTGCTATTATCAAGGCTACATATGATGGATCCAAGTGTCACGTTTTGCACAAAGGTAGGCTGTCAGAGGAGTTTGAAATCCAAAGTGGATTTAGGCAAGGCTGTATACTGTCACCAATACTGTTCCTGTTGGTGATAAGTGACGTACTGCACGCAGCTTTGTCAAATGGAAATGGAGGAATTCAGTGGACTCTGCAATCTCACCTCAAACATCTGGATCATGGATCTCCATCAAATGACAACAAGGGCAAGGGAGAGAAGCAGAGATCGTAGGGCTTAAGATCAACTCGGCAAAAACTAAAAGGATCAGCCTTGGAACTTCCTCATCAATCCAAGTAAATATTTCTGGACAACCGGTAGAGATAGAGATAGAGAGGATTTCCAATACCTTGGGAGTGTTGTCTCTACGGGTGGCGGAACTGATCTGGACGTAAACAGCCGAATCAGAAAAGCAAAGGCTGCGTTCGGAATGCTGTCCAAAATATGGTGAAACACTACGACTGTTCCGCTCCAATGTTGAATCCGTTCTGCTTTACGGATGCAGCACTTGGAAAGGCACTGACACTGTCACTATTAAGCTGCAAGCCTTCGTTAATATATGTCTAGGAAACATCTTGAGGATTTTCTGGCCCAACCGTATCTCCAATGCCGAACTTCATGCGAGAACGGGTCAGGAGCCCATAGACTCCATTATACGAAGAAGAAAGTGGCAGTGGATTGGCCATACGCTTCGAAAAGGCGATCGGTGCATTGCATCTCAAGCAATGCAGTGGAACCCGCTCACACAGGAGGGAAGACAAGTGGGCCGGCCTATAAGTACATGGCGAAGAACGGTCGAACAGGAATCGGCACGACTGGGGAAAAGTTGGAGAGAGCTGAAATATATTTCAAGAAATCGTACACGATGGCGCGTAGGTGTAGTGGAGGCCCTATGTCCCGTAAGGGATGCATCACGGACGTAAATGGTCCGAGGACCTAAGTAAGTAAGTAAGTGTCAGTTCTCTATTCAACAACGTCAACCGCAACCTTATCAACCATCACTCGATTACACCCACTATTTGATGAACTGCAAAATCGGGAAAAGAAATGCAAACAAAAACTGAAGATTGCTGCATTGGTCCTGCCAACTTCACAAACGTATACCTTTTCATCGATTTCAAGGTGGTGCGGCGGCGTTGCGCACTATGGGCCCCAATGAGCCTTACGCCACAAAAATTTGCTTGTTAGGGTGTTAACGACACACTCTAGGTCTTGCCTTGCACTTCAGTCTAATTATTATTATTATTATTATTGTTATTATTATTATTATTATTATTATTATTATTATTATTATCGAGTTTTGTCTTTACTTCTCAACTTCTATGAAGTTGGAAATTACCTATAATTTCTCTCGACTTTGTGGAAAAGGATGATGTCTGGCCTGTTCGCTGCTATATTCTGGTCAGTGGTTGTTGTTCTATCCCAGTAAAGCTTGTATTTCGAGTTTTCCAGTACGGGGAGAGGCTGGTACTTGTAATAAGCAGTATGATGTTGGATCAGATCGGTCATTAATGCTAATTGTTGATGTATCAGCTTGGCAACATTGTTGTGTCTGTTAATGTAATCGTGGGAAGCTAGTGTGCTGCATCCCGATGTTATATGTTCAATAATTTCTCCATTTTCCCCACATCGTCTACATCTGTCATCTAAAGGTTCCCTGAGGATGAACTTCCTGTAATTGCGTGTTGCAATAACTCTATCCTGGATGGCCATCACAAATCCCTCTGTCTCGGAAAAAAAATTTCCTTGTATAAGCCATAAGTTTGATGATTCTTGGTTTATATGTTCTTGGCTGAGGTCATTGGGGTGGCTACCATGTAAGGACTTTGCCTTCCAAGACAGAATAAGTTCATCTTTTGTCTTGACATTGTCGGGGAGAGGATAATTGGCCAAGCTGAGGTTAAGGGGTGTAAAGTTATCATCAGCCAGGCAGATGGTCCTTATAAGTGGAGATACGCTAGTAAGTAAGTACTGGCGTATGTTGAGACATTGCTGGCGGTGCATATTTGTGATGTTAAGAATTCCTCTTCCACCTAGTTTTCGGGACAGGGATATCCTTTCGATGGCACTTCGAGGGTGTTGGCTATTGTATCTCGTAAATGTTGTTCGAGTCAGCGTATCCAGGTTTGAAAGATCAGTTGGTGACCATTTTATAATCCCGAAAGAGTATGTTAGCAAAGGAATTGCCCATGAGTTTATCGCTTTGCTTTTGTTTCCTCCGTTTAGGTTCGATTTTAGAATGGTATTAAGTCTAGTTTTAAATTGGGCAACAAGGCTAGACTTGATCAAACTATGGTTTATTCCTCTAAGTTGGAGGAAACCAAGATATTTATACGATTCATCGTCCTGGAGATCTTCAATGACTTGTTCTGGGTTAATTTGGAAACTTTCTTCTTCGTTAGCATCAATTTTTCCCCTTACCAGGTGAGCCATTTTGCATTTTTCCATTCCAAATTCCATCTGAATATCTTTACTAAAGCTTTTCACCACTTCGATCATCCGGTGAAGTTTTGCTCTATTTTTGGCGTAGAGCTTTAAATCGTCCACATAAAGTAAGTGGTTAAATGAATAGTCATAGGTTTCCGTTTTGATCATGAAACCAGATTTTATTTTGGCCATTATTATTATTATTATTATTATTATTATTATTATTATTATTATTATTATTATTATTATTATTATTATTATTATTATTATTATTATTATTATTATTATTATTATTATTATTATTGTTATTATTATTATTATTATTATTATTATTTCTTTATTTTGTTTAACAAATATTTACACAAAGATTGGTAAAAAGAAATACAAGCATGGCAAATAGTGCCGTCTGCCGGATTAAAAAGTCTATTATACATATTAAAAAATTTTAAATGGAAAAAGATAAATATATAAAGTTTGAAATAATTATACATAAGAAATTACGTTTCTACAAAACAAATTATATTGAAATACAAGTTGAGTAATTGGATTTTGAACGATTTTTATTTTTAGTGTGAAGCATAATAACTTATTTTTTTTATTCATAAGAGTTAACTAAGTTATTAACAAAATCTCTTTAAAAACAAGAAAAAGACAAAACAAAGCTTTTAGTTTGGCTAACACGAAAAAGGTTTACAAATGTCATAATTTAATATTTTTTTATTTGTTGTCATATACTGAGTTATTAAATTAGTCTCATTATAAACAGTAAAGGTTTCAGTTTAGCTAAAACGAAAAGAAAATTTACAAAGCTTATCATTTTCTTTATTATTATTAATTTATTTAATTATTTATATCTGATTAATCTGATTAATTAACTGAATCTACATTAACAGATGGGCAAAGCTTTTAGTTTGGCTTAAACAAAAAAAAATAGTTAGCAAAGAGCTAAAATGAACTACATTATCTAGAATTAGAAACAGGGCTTTAAGTTTAGCTAAGACAAAATTATAATAGATTGAGCATATATATATATATTTCTATATGAGATTGCATGTGTGATGATAAACCGAATAAGCAACTTCTATCCCAACTCCCCGTTCAACAACGAAACACAATCATCTAACGAGAGAAAACTCTTGTTTAGTTATAACCTGCGTATTTCCTGCAAATTGGACATAACGCCATAAAATGGAAGATGTTTTCTGTTACCTGATGGTTGCAGAGAGTACAAATCGGGTTAAAGTCTGACCTATGAGGCCTATAGTTTAAATCTAACATCTCCGTTCTAGCTTTGAAAATCAAGCTCATTTCAATGACAGAAAATTCATCCCTAAAATAGCTTGCTTCTCTTATATTAAAGTTAAGTTCTCTATAAATTGATCGCGTTGAGGACTCCCTTGCACGTTCGACACAAGACTGAAACATTTGTTCGTCAATTCCAGAGATGTAATCCTATAAAATATTTCTCCAGTTATCAGGGCTTTCCAAGGTTACGGGCAGATCTATATCGTACGATGAGGCCAATTCAGACCAATTTCTGAAAGGTGTACATTGACACCGTAAAGATACAAGAAGGACCCGCTTCTGGAGGTTGCTGTTCGATCTTTGCATAACTTTAACAATATAGTCAGCATAAGCTTTCAAATTCTTCAGGAAGATTGGAGGTAAGCCCGATTCGGCATAGATGGCATAATTTGGAGTGCTACGTGGCAACCTAAAAATTCTTTTGAAAAAATATCTCTGAATAGTTTCCAATTCATCAAGCTGTTGATAACCATACATTTCGTTAGCATAGCAAAAGCAACTGTTGACTGTTGCATTAAAAACTTTAAATTTCGTAACTGGATCTACATATATGTCTTTTATTGAAAAAGTTCGACCATATGGAGTTAATTGCTGTCTTAGCTGAAGCTATTTTGTCTTTGATGTGAGGAAGTAAACTCAGATTCTGCGTGATAGTGAAACCTAGATAGTTGAACTCTTTTACGACTTCAATATTAGAACCCATACACGGTCATTGTCTTTGTCAGTGGAACGAGAGCGGAAAATCATAATTTTGGACTTAGCGGTATTAATTTTTAGGTAATGGGAAGAGCTTTGGTACACTAATAGTCCATCCCCTTATTTTACTTTGCCAAACTTACTTTGGTGCAAACACCGGTAGAACAATGATAAAAGGGTTGCCATTACGCCGATTCTGGAAAGCGCGGCGGATCGCTTTCATTGACGGATTTGTATTTTCTTATTTTCAAAAGCACTTTCTCTTTCAATTGTTTGTTTGAATTAAATCAAAAACTGTTCGATCACCTGGAAACCTATCGCTTTCAAACAAAAAATGGAAAGCGAAAGCGAAAGGAGTAAGAAAGCGATCCGCTGCGCTTTCTAGAATCGGCCTACAGGTTATTATAACAATAAAATTCCACATATTGGCCTATAAATCGATAACCAGACATCGGATGACAACGAAGACGAAGAAGCAGAATGTTTCGTTGGATTCAGCACACTTGGAGGCATGTGGCCATATTATTTTGCTGCTCCCTTCGCCAACGCTAACAAAACATAATTTTAAGGACACCAGAAAGAATGATTAGGGATGATAAAAAGTGTCTCTACCCTGGCAAAAACCCAGCTATAAATTAAAATGTCCCTTTAAAATTCGTTAACAATCCGAATCCTGCTGTATTGGTAATATTCACGAATTTTGATTCCGGTTCTGCGAAAATGTGAATCTTAACGTTAAAAACTATCATATAAATTATTTTGTTATAATAAAAGAAAATTAAATTAAAAAGTACAAGTGACCTCAACTCCAGAAATAATTGTGTTTCGCCCAAGGTATAACAGTGGGCTCTTCAATTTTAATTGAATTTTATTCATTCACTCCACTTAAAACAGAAGTAATTTCAATGTTTTAATATTTAAATTTCTTCATCTTCTTATTGTAAAAGAAAATTATATATAATTTTTTTTATTATTTTAAAGGTTTGGTTTCACATTTTCACAAAATCGGAATCGAAATTTGTGAAAATATTTTCGAATTACTTTTTCGAAAACCAGAACTTGTCTTCTGGCTCGAGATCGAGACAACAAAAAGACTGAACTTAAGGTTAGTGACCAAGCAAACGTGGATGACAGACTGCTTGGTCTGAATGACTGAAAGCATTCTCGGGATCGTAGAATATAGAAGCTGTCACAGTAGATCATCCTTCATGGATCACGACCCAGTTAAAGTTAAATACTTAAATTTGTACAAAACTGTTGTAATAAATGTTTTTTTTATTTTATTCTGCAAAGACTGGTTTGAATAGTGGTGTTGCACATCCCTGTTTCTAATACACATATATGGATGTAAAATGGAAACAAAAAAAAAAAACCATGAGTAATTAAACATATTTTATTAACTGACATACAACATATTAAATACTTTAAATAATTCCACTAACTTCTAGTTATTCATCTCATCAGCGATTGCATTTCTCTTTCTTCTAAAACACAATCATCATCAGTCTTGACAGAATCATATTTTACAAATGTTGATATAAATGGCGATAATAATTTACGATCAAGTTTTTTATTATTTGGAATGATATAACTCAACGGTATTGCAATGATCCAGACCAAAGCTGTACCAATAAACTTATACCAGTTAAAAGAAATATCAAATATCGAAAATTCTTTATTGAACTCTGTGGCATCAGAGTCAGGCTGATGCGGATTTTCAGAAAATCTAAAACAAATATACATAAATCAAACGTGTTTCAAATGTGTTTTTCATTGATATGACCATGATTGGCTTAAGTCTTACATTGAGCTATGCAAAGTTATATTGAAACGATCACATCCATCAACTCTAGTTGGTAAAGTTTTGTGTAAGAGTCCACCGGTGTACATTCTACGTTGGGCGCCTATTATAAGGCCAACCATTAAAATCATGGTCGACAAAAGTCCAATTAAAGCTGCCTTAATTAGAAAAAAAAATGTTAATTCATAATATTACATGTTATATAAATTTTAAATAATAAAAAACGCCTAACCTTTCCGTGAGCTTTTGGTACTAATAATCCCAACATAAATACTCCTAAAACTCCTCCATATGTGATACCAGTTATGGTAAAGATAGTTTGGAGAATGGAATTTGACTTTTCTACAACAAAACCTCCTAACACACAAAAAACTCCAATAAAAAAGACAAATAATTTCATTATCAAATTTCCTTTGCGTTCAGTGTGCTTGATGAATGGTTTAATATATTCAAAGTAACAGACTCCTGCTACGGTATTCAAAGTTGCAGACATTGAACTGTGAGTATAAAACAAAAACGTGAATTAAAATTTGATTGTTTTTTTTTTTTTTTTCACTTGAAAAATGACAAGTGTTTCTCACCCTAAAGCTGCACTGAAAACACATGAAATAAAAACACCAGGCATTCCTTTCCAGTGGCCGACAATGTCCTGTACATAGAATGGCACCATTTTGTCGGGCTTTTTAACAATCTTAAAAAGAAAACAATTATTATTTATGTTTTAGTTTCAACTATATTTTAATAATTCGTACCCCAATAGTTACTGGATCGCAATTATAATATTTCGAAAACATAATAATTCCAGTAAAGCAATTAAGGAATTGCACACAGATGAATACACACGTAAAAATAATTAATGATCTACACAATGTGTATGTGCAGATTGAAAAATAAGTTAAAATTTTAATCAATTTTTCAAAATATCTGTATTACTTTTTAGCATCCTTTAAAGATAGTAACGCAGATATTCTCTGCACACCGGTTTGATTGAGTCCAACATTTTTAGTCCACAAGCAGAGGCCTCCCACTAAGCAACTTAAAAATGAAGCACGAGCTCTAGGGTCCAAAGACCAGCTAAATTTTTAACATTTAATACATTTTATGAATTATTTTTTTGTTTTGATGAGATTATATTAAAATACTTGATATCAAGTCGCCCGCCATTTATTGCTCTTTCGATTACGTTACCCAGTCCTCCAATGTTTATTATTCCCATTGTTGAAACCACAAGAACGGCAAAGACCATAACGGTAGCTTGTATAACATCTGTCCAAACTACAGCTTTAATACCACCCTTTTATAGAGGAAAATATGGAAAAAGGTTTTTTTTTAGTAAATAAAGAAAAATAGAAACAATATTTTGAATCATGCTTTTTTGTTGATATTATTTTATTTTATCCTTGCAACTTTTAAGGAGAACTATAAATTGAAGAATAATTGATTTTTAAAATGTTTCGTCAAGTTTTGGACTATTTTGGTTTACATACATATGTATTTAACAGTCTAAGACACGACAGCAAATTTTGGGAGTGGATTGATAACCAAAATATATTTATGAGGGTTTGTAGGTGCATATATCTTGGTATCGAAAACTATAGACTTGCAAGTTTTTGTACAGCCCCTGGCGAGAGTGGGGTTTTTAAAATAGCGATTTTCCAATTTTTTCTCAGAGGTAAATTTAAAAATATATGTTTTGATGATCTGTCATTTTTTTTTAAGTCTAAAAATCTTAATCTTGGCAATCCGACCAATAGATAGATGGATAGATTGATTTTTATTGTGTACATCAAAGTTAAAATACAATTTTTTTGTTTCTTCATTAACACAAAAAAAAATAATGAAAGCATGGCTGTGCCGTCTGCTTGATTGACAATAATTTTTTAACACCTTAATTATCTTATTTATATTATATTTCAAAATTAGCGATATTGTGGAATAGATACATTTTTTTTTTTAACAAGAAAGAATTCACTAAATTTGTTTCGTTACTCAAAAACTTTCGTTTATTATTTTTTCTCTGTAGGCTAAGGATATCTGGCAATACCGGAACAAAGTTGAGATGTTAGCATTATTCAATAAGTTAAGGACATTCTCTTCCGACAGGAAGTCACTTCCTAAAACATGTCTCCTTATTTCTCTTAGTGATGGGCACTTACCCACAAAATGAAATGTGTCTTCCCTTTCTTTTATATAACATATATCGCACAGTATGGTTAGATCATCTGTGTGTGGGATAAAGTTCAAACTTAGCAGTTCGCCGCGAAGTTTTGCTACCATAGATATTTCTTCAATCTTGTTTTTATCTCGAAAATAATTTTTTGGGCCTAAGTTATGATCCAGTCGACTGTATATTGCCCTGTATAGAGAATTGGCCGCTTCTGCTTGAAAATTACTCCTGCATTTTTCATCTATTTTTTCTAGTAGTTGGTATAAACTTCTTTTCACCTCCACTATGTCCTATGAAAAGTACAAAAAGTACTGGGCTAAGTGTGCATCCTTTTCTGGCTCCAGATTTGGTACAAAACCAATGTGACTGCTCTTCACCATTCCACACTACTGCCTTAGTATCCCTCTAAAGGTTTTCGAGGATTCGGCCAAACTTTATCGACATACATAGTCCATACCTTGCCCCGCGGCAGTTTTTTTGCCCCGCGGCATTATTTTTGCCCCACGGCAGTTTTTTTTGCCCCACGGCAGTTTTTTTGCCCCGCGGCAGTTTTTTTGCCCCACGGCAGTTTTTTTGCCCCGCGGCAGTTTTTTTGCCACGCGGCAGTTTTTTGGCCCCGCGGCAGTTTTTTTTTCAATCGACGTATCGCACGATACGGAAAACGAACTCTTATCTTTAAACCCAATTTGCGGCCAAACTAGACGTCCTAAACCATGCAAAGTTGACACCTTTTTTTGTCTTTGCATCCTAGAGAATTAAAAATTGCATATTCGTGATCTAGGGAGTAGCACCTTTCAATCGATGTATCACACGATACGGAAAACGAACTTTTATTTTAAACCCCATTTACGCTCAAACTAGACGTCCTAGACCATGCAAAGTTCACAACTTTTTTTGTCTTTGCATCATAGAGAATTAAAAATTGCATATTCGTGATCTAGGGAGTACCACCTTTCAATCGATGTATCACACGATACGGACAACGAACTTTTATTTTAAACCCCATTTACGCTCAAACTAGACGTCCTTGACCATGCAAAGTTGACACCTTTTTTTGTCTTTGCATCCTAGAGAATTAAAAATTGCATATTCGTGATCTAGGGAGTAGCACCTTTCAATCGATGTATCACACGATACGGAAAACGAACTTTTATCTTCAAACCCCATTTTCGGACAAACAACCCCTTTTTCGTCTTTAAAAGTGATTTTTGACTAAACTAAGCATCCTAGAGAATTAACAATTGCATATTCGTGATCTAGGGAGTACCACCTTTCCATCGATGTATCACACGATACGAAAAACGAACTTTTATCTTTAAACCCCATTTGCGGGCAAAGTAGACATCCTAGACCATGCAAAGTTGACACAATTTTTTGGTTTTAAAAGTGACTTCTGACTAAACTAAGCATCCTAGAGAATTAAAAATTGTACATTCGTGATTTAGGCAGTACCACCTTTTAATCGATGTATCACACGATACGGAAAACGAACTTTTATTTTTAAACCCCGTTTGCGGCTTAACTTGACGTCCTAGACCTTGGAAAGTGGACACCTTTTTGTCTTTAAAAGTGATTTCTGACTAAACTAAGCATCCTAGAGAATTAAAAATTGCATATTCGTGATCTAGAGAGTACTACCTTTCAACAGATGTATCACACGATACCGGAAAAGAACTTTTATCTTCAAACACCATTTGCGGGCAAACTAGACGTCCTAGCCCATGCAAAGTTGCCACCTTTTTTTGTCTTTAAAAGTGATTTCTGACTAAACTAAGCATCCTAGAGAATTAAAAATTGCATATTCCTGATCTAGGAGTACCACCTTTCAATCGATGTATCACACGATACGGAAAACGAACTTTTATCTTTAAACCCCATTTGCGGGCAAAGTAGACGTCCAAGACCATGCAAAGTTGATACCTTTTTTTTGTCTTTAAAAGTGATTCTTGAGTTAGCAGAAACAATGAGAAGGGTTTCCCTTTAAAAGAGAACATGTTTTCTTTTTTCACTACATATGACCTTTTTTACACTTTCGTTTCTCTTGGGTATCTATTAGTTGGGGTTGGCTACGTTTTACCGCAAAACGGTTGACCGTGTAACGTTTTCTCGCTTACGTTTTCTCGCCAAACGTTTGACCGTACGTCAGTTTCCCGCGTAACGATATTTCTTTTCATGTTTGCCCGGGTAACGTTATCTCGCCAGTTCCTACTTTTCTTTATAAAAAATGACAGCGCTGTATTGAATTATCATTTTCCATATGGGCAGCCAATCAAAATTACGGATTTTTTGATAACAGCCAATCAAAATCCCTTTTGCATTTTTCGAAGACAGCACTGTTTTAGGATGTCAATACTTTTATTAAAGGTCACTCGAATCACAACCTATTGAAAATTAGCCGTCCAACGAAGGTATATAAATAAGAGTAATAATAAAATATCAACATCAGTTTGCCAGATGGAACCGTCATCCATACAAAAGAAACCACCAAATACCTTGGAGTGCACTTCACAACAAGGTGAAATTCAACAAGCATGCGATGGCGATTCTAAAGCGTGCAAACTTTTCGTTTCATCTTCTTCATCCTCTACTGAGAAAACAGAATGGACTAAGCAAGAAGACGAAGCTTCTCAAGTACAAGCAGCTGATCAGGCCGGTCCTAACCTACGCCTGTCCCATCTGGTTAACCATGTCTCCTTCAGCGATGAAGAAGATAAAACTATTCGAGAGAAAGATCTTGAGAATTTGCACAGGACTATATTGGAACCCCCTTACAAAGAAGTACTGGCCAAACAAAATGCTCTACGAGGCAGCAGGCGTGATCTCCATTGACCACCATATGATGGAACTCACCAGCAAAATCATAAAGAACTTAGAAGCACAATCAAACACTGAAGAACAACAGATGCTAAAGGAGAAGCCCAGAGCTATCATTGATGACAGATTCCAGGACGTGTTTCACAATGAAGGAAGATCATTCTATGAACGAGCCGATAGTGGACACGACAGGGGCTGACACCATAACCTTTTCTTAAACATTTTTAATTATTTTAAGGGACAATTGTTTTGTAATAAAAAAAAAAATCATGTATTAGATTAAGAAGCCAAAAATATGTATTTTATACTCATATAAAAAAATCAATTTAAATAGACATAAGAAATAAGTTGGGCCCCTTCTGAGCCAACATTTAAAATATTAGTTAATAATAAGCTTAGTTGTAAGTCAATTGTATATAAAATCTAGCTAAATAAAACAAATCTTAAATCTAAAAAAAAATCTAAAGAAATTAATCAGTTCTTCTTAGGACTCAGTCGAGATAGCACCTCTGAAAGGGATATTATATTTGATTTTCTTGATTGTTGTTTCTGGTGTGGTGTGAGCTGTATGGTTGTTTGGCTTGCTGGTGAGAAAATGTTTGGCCTAGGTTTTGGGTATTTATTTGCGGTTTCGGGAAGGGGATTGTTTTCTTTTGGTAGGGTGCTCAAGTAAACATTGGACGAGAAATTTTTGTCGTAGTAAAATTTCTCGTCTAAAAGATCGTCCCTAGATCACGAATACGCAATTTATAGTTTTGTAAGATGCCTAGTTTAGCCGCAAATCAAGTATGAATGTGCAAACTTTGGGGGGTCTACGATGCTTCTATGGCTCGCAAATCGATTTTAAACATCGATTGAAAGGTGGTTGTCCTGGATAACGAATATGCCATTTTTAATTTTGTAAGATGCTTAGTTTAGCCGCAAATCAAGTTTGAATGTGCAAACTTTGGGGGGTCTGCGATGCTTCTTTCGCTCGCAAATCGAGTTTAAAGATAAAACCTGATTTTTCGTAAAGTTTATGTTATCAGTTGATGTGATTTCAGTTTGTGTGTAGTAAACAGCACCTTGGGTGGCCCGCTTCGCGGTTTCAAGAATTTTAATCCCCTTTTCGGGTCCTCTGTCCCGCTCACGCGACTCCGTCGCTCCGCTCAGGGGATGCTCAGTCGTCTGGCAGGCGCCTGTGTTGTCAGTCGATCTGTTATCAAAGTTTTTTGTAGTAAACAGTACCTTGGGTGGCCCGCTTCGCGGGTTTAAGGATTTGAACCCCCTTTCCGGGTCCTCTGTCCCGCTCACGCGACTCCGTCGCTCCGCTTAGGGTATGCTCAGTCATCTGGCAGGCGCCTATGTGTCAGTCGATCTGTTATCAAATTTTTTTGAAGTAAACAGTCCTTTCGGTGGCCCGCTTCGCGGGTTTAAGGATTTTAACCCTCTTTTCGGGTCCTCTGTCCCGCTCACGCGACTCCGTCGCTCCGCTTAGGGTGTGCTCAGTCGTCTGGCAGGCGCCTATGTGTCAGTCGATCTGTTATCAAAGTTTCTTTCAAAAAGCAAAAAAATGTTATTTTTTGCAAAAAAAATAACTTTTTTGTAAAAAACATATTTTTTTCTTGTAAAAAAGGTTTTTTTTTGCAAAAAAATAACTTTTTTAAAAAGAAGTTAAGTTTTTCTGTAAAAAAAGTTATTTTTTTGTAAGAAAGTTATTTTTTTTTTTTTTTGTAAAAATTTATTTATTTAATTTTTGTAAAAAAGTTTATTTTATTTTTGCAGAAAAGTAAATTTTGTTTGCAAAGAAGTTCATTCTTTTTTGTAAAAAATTGATTTTTTTTTGTAAAAATGTTTTTTTTTTTTTGTAAAAGTTATTTTTCTTTTTGTAAAAAAGTTATTTTTTTTTTTTTTTGTAAGAAAGTTATTCTTTTTTTGAAAAACAGTTATTCTTTTTTTGTAAAAAAGTTATTTTTTATCAATTCCACATCTCAGACTGTGGCCTGGGGTACGTTTTCAGTTCTTGTACGTTTAAACTTATTATTATTATTATTTTTATTATTCTTATTAAAAAAAAACTTACAAAATTAAAAAAAAAAAAATAAAATATTTTTTCTAGTACCAAATAGTACTTTTTCAATAGTACTTAAAGTAGTGTCAATCTCGCCAAATTTTTGGCAAGATTAGTTGGCGAGATATCGTGCTGCGAGATTACGTTCGGCGGGTTAGAGGCAAAAAATGATCTTCAAAATTTGGCGAGATGACGTTACCCGGTCAACTGATCTGCGGCCAATCGTAACGTTCCCATTAGTTGTTGTTCAAGGAAAATATGTATCTGTCCTCAGGATTTTATTTAAACTTGTCACGCAGTTTTTTTTTTTTTTAATTTTATAACCCGAAATAACGGTATATTTCATAAAACAAAACTTGATTTCTTATTTTTTTTGGAAATTCGATTTTTCAAAATCATGAAACTTTTTTAAATGTTTGTATTTTTATTATTAACTATAAGCTGGTGTTTCAAATTTTCGTACAAAATAAATTTTCAAAATTGTATAGGTATATTGTTACCGTTAAAGTCCGGAATCCGTAAATGCGGATATTAAAATATGAGATATATTTGAAAGATTAGTTCTTTCAGGAATCGCAACGTATTTTGTTGAAAAATTACATCACGTTCATACATAATCTCAAAAACAGCGAATTTGTTTGCCAAATTTTAAAACGGGAATCTTGAAAACATGAATTTATGCAGCAGCTCTTAGGTGGCATTTTAATAATTAATGTTCTAAAAACCTTCGGAAACGCGGTAGCTACGCTACTCGTAAGTAGGACTTTAGAAGCAAATGGTGTACGTAATTTTAAGTTAATTTTGTTGATACAACTGTATCTGTGTTCTTTACTCGTAAATAAGTTCCCTCAAATAATTAAAAATGAAGCTGTTTATAATCTATCAAATTAACTTAAATGTTTTTTTTAAAGCAGATCATAAACTCAAGCACGAAAGTCCAAACACGAAACTGGCGAAACTGTTAGGATCTCTTAATTCTGCACTTTAACAGCACAGCATACATACGTTAATGGCAACATTAACAAACATTAACTACGCATACGTTAATGTCTACATTAACTAGTTAAAATCCGGAATCTTGCAATTTGAAGACAATTCCCGACTTTAACGGATCGAACCAGTTATTACTGACATTACCTAGTTCATTTCTGCATTAACTGAATTCCCGACTTTAACGGTGGCATATACTCAAACTTATTGTAAAAGAAACCTTCCAACTATTTCAAATAGTATTTTTTTAGCTTAATAAAGACTAGTAAAATAAAGCAATTATTTAAGATTTTATATAATACTTACTTACTTTAGAGGGCACTCACAGCCCAGGATGGACTTCGGCCACAACTAACAAGCCCCTCCAGCCAGCTCTGTCCCTAGGTAGCCGCTTCCCGTTGCGCACACCGAGTGCTTTGATGTCGTCATTTACTTATTTGTGCCACCTGTTACGGGTTCTTCCTCTGCGTCCCCATCGGGGTTGGATTCGAAGACTCGTCGGGTAGGTGCGTTGCTGTCCATACGCTCTACGTGCCCCAGCCATCTCAGCCGCTGTATTTACAGTTTTTTTTACCAAGTCAACGTCGTTGTATAGCCCGTATAGTTCGTCGTTGAATCTTCTCCTCCACACTCCTTCGATACGCACCGGACCGAAAATCACACGAAGAATCTTCCTCTCAAAGCAACCTAGCAGATTTTTATCCGATTTTCTCAGTGTCCATGCTTCTGAGCCATAGAGCAGGACCGGAATGATTAGGGTCTTGTATAAAGTCTCCTTGGTTCTCTGAGAGAGGGCCTTACTACTTAAATGCCTTCTTAGACCGAAGAAACAGCGGTTGGCAAGAGTAATTCTTCGCTTGATCTCTGCACTGATGTCACTTTGCGAGGTAATAGTGGGGCCCAGATAGACAAAGTCCTTGACAACTTCGAAGTTATATCAGTTCATCGTGACATCTTGCCCGAGTCGAAGATGTTGAGATTCCTCTCTCGATGACAGCATATACTTCGTCTTGTCCTCGTTAACCGAAAATCCCATTTTAGCCGCCTCCGATTCAATGCTCGCAAATGCGCCTGCCACATCTCGCTTCGTTCTGCCGACAATGTCTATGTCATCTGCATGCGCAAGCAATTGAACGGACTTTTGATAGATTGTACTGCTGGTGTTGACATGTGCGTTGCGTACAATTGCTTCAAGAACGATGTTGAATAGGTTGCATGAAAACGCGGCGCCTAGCCTCAATCCTTTCTCAACATCAAAGGAATCGGTGATTCTTACCAATTTTGACGGAGCAGTGAGATTTCTCCATCGTCATCCTGCACAAGTGAACGAGTTTGGCAGGGATGCCGAGACATGACATGGCTCTGTTTAATTCGATAAAAAGGTGGTGTGTATCGATCTGGAATTCCCAGGGTTTTTCTAAAATCTGTCGGAGTGTGAACATTTGATCGACGGTTGACTTGCCTGGCCTAAAACCGATCAGATCGTTGACAAAATGTTTTAAGCGGTCACACAGAGTAGCCGACCAGATTTTATAAGCGATGTCTAGGAGACTAATTCCTCTGTAGTTGGTACATTTCAGAACATCTCCCTTTTTATGGATGGGGCACACTATACCGAGGTTCCATTCATCGGGCATACTTTCATCCGACCAAATTTTGCAGATGATCTGGTGTATGCTCCTAGCCAATTCATCTTCCGCTTATTTAAATAGTTCGACTTGTAAGCCATCCGCACCAGCAGCCTTGTACGACTTAAGTTTGGATACCGCCAGCCGCACTACGGTTAGGTCGGGTAGACGGAACTCTTGGCCATCATCGTCTAAGTTAAATGGAACGTTCTGCCTACTAGCGGAATTTTGGATGTCTTCGCCCTTAGGCAGTCTAGATAAGTGTTCTTTCCAGATCCTCAGAACTGACTATGTGTCTACTACCATATTCCCTCTCTCATCTCGGTAGGATTCCGTTCTAGCTTTGTATTCTTGGGTGGATCGTTTCACCCTCTGATAAAATTTTTTGCCGCTACAACCCTCAATCGACTCGACCACCCGCTTCTCGTGCTCTATCTTTTTCCTCTTGAGAAGTCGGCGTTCCTCTTTTCGTTTCATCCCGTAGAGCTCCCAGGCTAGTCTCTCAGCAGCTCTTGTTCGAGTCTGCAGCATTGCCTGTTAAGCCTCGTCCTTAGCTGCATGCGCCAGCTTGCACTATTCATCGAACCAGGGGTTTCGTTGTGGTCACCTAGTGAAACCCAGCACATCAGAGGCGGCACTTCTGATAGCTTGTTGACAGTGTTTCCACTGGTCCTCTGCACTTGTTGCTGGTGGCGAACCACCTGAGAGATTAAGAGTTACTAATCTGCAAAAGTTCTGGCGGTCTCTTGCGATTTAAGCTTCTCGACATCGTACCTTTTCACAGCATCTGCTCTGTATTGTCACGTCAAGGATTTCCGCATACGTAGTCTAGCTACCACCAGGAAGTGATCCGAGTCAATATTCGCCCCTCGGGACGCTCGGACGTCCAAGATACTGGAAGCATGTCTCGCGTCTATCGCAACGTGGTCGATTTGGTTGACGGTTCGTTGATCACTCGACCGCCAAGTCCCCTTGTGTATATTGAGGTGTGGGAAACAGGTACTTGGGATGATGACATTTCACCCCGCCGCAAAGCCTGCCATCCTGAGTCCGTTGCTGGAAGTTTCGTTGTGGAGGCTGTGTCCTCCGACTATGGAACCAAAGATGCCCTGCTTTCCGAATCTTGCGTTAAAGTCACCAAGAATGATCTTCACGTCGTACTTCGGGCACATCATACGTTGTCTCCAGGAGATCGTAGAATGCTTCTTTGGTCAAGTCATCTCTCTTTTCATGGGCGGCGTGAACACAGATCAGCGTAATGTTCTTAAATTTGCCTTTGATGCGGATTGTGACCAGGTGCTCGCTTACACTTCGGAAGCCCAAGACTAAGTCTTCCTCTTATCACAAAACAACAACCAAAGATCCGCTGACCCTGTAGTCTAAGAAAGATAGGATCTGACCAGGAACAAATTAATTCATGAAATTTTATTGCTGGTATCGACGCAGAATTTTATTCTCAACAACATATCCAAAGTCCCCCAAAATCCCCGAATTCGCTTTTTGTATAGGCGCATTTAAAGAGGTGGAGAGGGATGGGAGGTGGAAGTTTATCAAGCTGAAAAGTTTTTTTATAATACAATCTAATCATATGACACATGTTTTTAGGGTGCTTTAAAATGCTGATTCTAAAGAGACCAAAACTGAAAGGATAAGTATCCTGTAGAAAGTTAAAGTCCTTTTTATGGAATGATTACTTTTTTTTCAAGTACAACAAGTTAAATATGACCCAAAACCATTTTGAGACAATGGGAAATTAATGAAATTTGGTACAAATGTTCCATTTGTAATGTTTACCAAGAATCAAAAGAAGCCCTAAAATTATCCGTGGTGCAAGGGTGTTCTTTTGAGGGCGAGATGTTAGTGCGTCATTATAATCATAACATCTGTGAATAAGTTTTGACACTGATGAAATTTGCTAAAAATATTAAATATGTCATGGTTTCCAAGTATCAAAAGAGTCCATTAAAATAACTTGATCCAAAGAGTTATTTTTAGAGAGCTTATATTCGACCTGCCCTATACGGAGCAAAATGTTGAGTCCTACGAAAAATTGTATTTTCGTGTAATCGGGATAGTACATATGACATATGATATTTGTTTTAGAGGTATTTTTTAACGCCGAATCTAATCAAAGAAAAACCAATATGATTAAGACACCCTAAAAAAAGTAAGATTAATTTTGAAGCAAAAATTACTGTTTTTTCCGTTAAGCAGGTCAAACATTACACCCCCAAGAAACACCCTTGCACCTTAGATATTTCTATGGACTCTTTTGATCCTTGGGTGCCAATATAAATTTAATATTTTTAGCAAATTTCATAAATGTCAAAACTTGTTTATGGATGTTATGGTAATAATCACTCACTTGAATCTCTCCGTCAAAAAAACACCCTTTAACCACAGATATTTGTAGGAACTCTTTTGATTCTTGGTAAACATGCCAAATGAAACATTTACATCAAATTTCATTGATATCCAATTATTTTAAAATGGTTTTGGGTAATATTTTACTTGTTGTACTTAAAAAAAAGTCATCATTCCATAAAAAGGACTTTAACTTTCTACAGGATACATGTATCTTTTCAGTTTTGGACTCTTTAGAATAAGCTTTAAAAACCACCCTAAAATACTGTCATATGATAAGATTGTATTATAACAAATTTTTTCAACTCCTGCCTCCTCAGGCTGTCAATCTCTTTAAATGCGTCTATACAAAAAACCAATGCAGGGATTTTGGGGGACTTTGGATATGTTGTTGACGATAAAATTCTGCGTCGATACCCAGCAATAAATGTTCATGAATTAATTTGTCCCCCCTTGCCCATATTAAATTTTCTATGTTTCCTAGACTACTGTTCCTTCAAGCAGCAGGAGATGTCACACGATTTCAGTCTCCGTATGCCCTCTCCATCCCATCGCACTTCCTGGATGGCTGTTACGTCAGCCTTTAGCCTGTCCAGGTTCTCCACTAACTGTTCGGCTGCACGTGTTCTGTATAAGGACAGGACCTTCCACGTGCAGATCCGAAATTCATTGTCCTTGTTTCGTATGCTGGGGTCGTCAACTTTAAAATCATCCATATCCGAGGCTTGTTGTTGTTTCGGAACAACCTTTTTTTTACGTGGCAGGGAAGTTACCCCGATGCCCAACCCCCGACCCGGAGGACCAGACACTTCGTATATCTCCAAGGGTAGGGAGCCAGATAAACCGCTCCTTATCGGCCTGAGCTACGAATATGTCGTAGTAGCCCATATAAGGTGTTCACTAAGTAGTTCTGGAACTGTATAGACGCTACCCTTGATTCCATCTGGAGAATTCGTGGGAACACTCCTCCCCCGCTCTCTCGTTGGCTGTCCCCAACAGCTTTCCACGGGGATTCAAACCTCGTCTCCAGCTGAGGTACTAGACACCCGATGTTCACCACTAGGAGGTGAGAGTAGGAGTTGGTAGACACAGACAGAGGTGGGTTTTGAGACAAAAACCTGTGGACGCTTGTGTCCTCTTGAATGCACATAACTACCCTTTTGAACATCATATATACATATAATACTCGCATACAAAAATTTGTTTATTAACTAGAAACAAGAATGAGTTTCTGCGATCCATTCGCGCATTTTGTTTAAATTTGTAAACGCTAGTTTAATGAATTCAGCAGATTGCAGTATTATTTATTACCTAAGTATTATTTTTTGAGAAATATAAAAACGTGATTCTTGTAAAAACAAGAACACTTTTGCATGGAATATGTCAGAAACATTTTTTTTTGCGTAGTCTCTTTTTTGTTCTCAATTTTACTCCGAAAATTCTATTATTACATCTAGAGAAAAATTATAAATATAAATTAATATTCACGAAATAATATTAAATTTCATAAAATTTAGCAATCTAAATTTTGTTTAATATAAGAAACAATACATTTCGATTATACTTACGAACATTGTGTAGAAAATGCAAATAGAGCATACAGTTGCATTTATCAAATGTATGTTGAAGCCCGTTACTAAAACAAAGTATTTTTTAGAATTAAAATTTTATATTATTTGATATTTATAGTTGTTAATGGTTAATTTATTTTAAATTACCTTGTGAAAATGCCAAAGCTGGAATAAACGTAAAAACGGGCAACAAAAGTAATTCCGTGGAAACGAATAAAAATGTAACAAATTGTCGGGTTTGTTTGTTAAATCTGAGTTGCAAGTACTGTGAAATAAAAAATGGCGTCAATTTAAACTGGTTAAGTTAAATTAAGAGTAGGTACCTACATAACATTAGCAATTAATGGTGTTTGAGATTCTAAAATATATCTCTGGCTTTTTGTTTTCTAAAGCCAGAAATTCATTCTTTTATTTTTTTTTTTAATAATGTTTCATTTTCAATATTTTTTTTTTTAAATTAGTAGATATTTAAATTTAAAATTTTGAAATAAAAAGAAAAAAAAAAGTTTTGAATATTGATGCTCGTATTGACTTTAAGTCAAACAGTGAAAACCAGATTTTCGTCAAGACGTCCGTTTGTCTGTTTTTCTGTGCGTCTGCGCGTATGTCTGTTTGTGTGTCCTGATGTGCATCGATCGAGAGCCTAAGCGATTGAATGGATTTGCTTCAAATTTGGTGTGAAGCGTTCCTATGTGATTCCTTAGGGCTAGTTTGTTCACAGTAAGTTTAGTATGTAACTTTTACATGCTCTAGTTAACTAACGCTAATCAACCTTAATTCTCTGATTAGCGATATCCATAATTAGCAAGTTATAGTTTGGATTTTTTGAAAAAACTTTGATCATAAAACATTTTCATAAACATTTTCGACAATTTCCCAGTTCCAATAATCATAAATTAAAGATGATTAGCTGTGAACAAACTGGCCCTAAGAGGAGTAATTCAAATTTTTGTTAAATCTAATCTAGAACGGGTAGCTGCCAAGTTTCATCAAAAACGATAGTTTTGTACATATCATTTCTACACTAGTTTTAGTTATACTGCACACCAAGTTTTTAATAAAAAATGGGCACGACTGGGTCGCACAAAACTTGCTCTCGTAGCGAACAACTTTAACGTAGCTTGAAATAGACTTGTACATATTTATTGGTTCCATAACATTATGATATCATTAAAAAAAAAAGTTTTAAAAAAAATTTAAAATATAAATGATTACTATGAATTATTATAAATTAGTTATTTTAATTGCTAAAATAGATACAGCTCAAAAAAAAGTATGCCATCTGATTTTTTATATATAAAAAAATAAAATTTGGTATGCCAACTTTTAGAACTTAATAAAATACAATTTTTCACAAAATTGAAAAAAAATTCATTGTCCCGTTTTCAAGATATTGAATTAAAAAAAAAAAAAATTCAATAGTTTTTTTTAAATCCAAAAATTATTTTTTCGAAAATTTTTATATGCAAAATGTTAAGATTATAAGCGACCTTTTGTATAAAAATTTTGGTTGAAATCGGTGTCGTAGTTATCGAGAAATTTGAAAACCAAATAATCGGTTGTATGACAGGTAATAACCGTTAATAACCGTTCTAAATGTTTTTTTTTCTGTCAAAATATTAACTTTAGTAATTTTAGTACCTCGTAATTTTTTTCTTGAAAATCGTTAGAGCCGTTTTTGAAATAAATCAATTTTTGTATATTGGTTGTATGACAGGTACCGTTATTTTTTGAGCTAAAAAAAAATTTCAATTTCCCCTCTAGGGAATCACATAAAAACCTTAGGTCCAAAGTTTGAAGAAAATCGCTTCAGCCGTTTAGGCTGCAGGTCAAGGTACAGACAGACGGACAGACAGACAGAATTGCGAGACCGACTTTTTTCGCGTTCTCTATCATCGTAATGTTAGGGAAAATTCTTTTCTCGAATTATTAATAACTACGTATATCGCAAGTAAAAATGGGCACGACTGGATCGCACAAACTTGCTCTGGTAGCTAACAACTTGAACGTAGTTTAAAATTGACAATGTACATAAATATAGTGGTTCTATAAAATTATGATATCATTAAAAAAAGTTTAAAAATCAATTTAAAATATAAATTATTACTATAATTTAATATAATTTTTTTTTATAGCTAAAACAGATAAAGCTCAAAACAGAGTATGCTATCTGACTTGATTGATAAATATGAATTTATGAAAAAAAAATTCAAAAATCGTTAGAGCGGTTTTCTTAAAAATTAATTTTTTATATATATAAAAATTCTTGAACATTTTTAAAAATAAAATTTGGTATGCCAACTTTTAGAATTAAATAAAATACAATTTTACACAAAATTAAAAAAAAATAATCATTGACCCGTTTTCTAGATATTGAATTTAAAAAAAAAAAATCAATATTTTTTTAAAAATCCAAAAATTATTTTTTCGAAAAATTTTATATGTTAAATTATTAAAATTGTATAGAACCTCTTACATAAAATCGGTTGAAATCGGTGTAACCGTTAATGAAAAATTTAAAAACCAAAATATCGGTTCTATGAGAGGTACCGTTAATAACCGTTACAAACATTTTTTTTTCTACCAAAATATGTATTTTAGTAATTAATAAGTAATTTTTTTTAAAAAATCGTTGGAGCCGTTTTTGAAATAAATCCATTTTTGTATATTGATTGTATGGGAAGTACCGTTATTTTTTGAGCTAAAAAAAAACTTTCAAATTCCCCTCTAGGGAATCACCAAAGGACCTTAAGTCCAAAGTTTGAAGAAAATCGATTCAGCCGTTTAGGCTGCAGGTCGAGGTACAGACAGACAGACGGACAGACAGGCAGACAGACAGACAGAATTGCGAGACCCACTTTTTTTGCGTTCTCTAGCATCGTAATGTTAGGGAAAATTATTATCTCGAATTTTTTTTTTGCACGAATCCTAAACTTGCCCTTTACTACGTATATCGCAAGTACAAAAATCGAATAATAGAAATAATGTTATATGTTTTTCTGAAAAATGATTGCCTTTGTTTAATTTACTTATTAAGGTGTCTCGTCATTCGCTACGTTGATTTTATCATTATTTTGTGCTTCGCTTCTTTAAAGTGATCAAACAAATATTGCATATTTAAGATTTGTGTAATTAATTTTTTTTTACGAAAAAAAATCAAAGAAAAAATTAATTTTTATTTATTTATAACTTTTTTTTTGTAATGTTCTTGTATTAAATAAAAAATGCGCGCGTGTAAGTACTTGTGGCGGAAGTGAAACTTCTTTGGCGTTCTAAAAATATCGATATGTATAGGGATATTAAGCTTATATACGTAAGACGCAGCTAAGTGTTCTATATCAAAATGATCGATGGATTGGCGTTGTGAACTTGAAAATTAAATAATAATGGTGAAAATTTAAAGCAAAAAAAGGCGAAAATTTAAAAGATATAAATCAGTTTATTTGAGTAGGTTTTCCGACTATTTCCAAAAGTTCCTACACTCAAAATCTCTGCAAAATCAAAAATTTGTACATGACAACTTTAATTTGGGTTTATGTATTTTACAATCATATATAATTTAAATTTTTAGCGGACTCTCCTGATTTAATTCAATTTTTTGAAATTAGCCTATTTTGAGATAAAATTTTTAAAATAATTTATATCTCCATACCAGTAGGAATTAGACAAAAATCTTAAGCTAGTTAGATTCTTAGAATTTCATTATCTATCCACCAAAAATTTAAAACTCTAGCATTCTAATTAACGAAATTCGAAAAAAGACATAAAAGGACATTTTCCCTTTTATCTGCTACAGTAATATAGAATATCAAAAAATCCAAACTTATTGCAATATAAAATATATTACCCTATCAATAAAAATTTTTACTTTTACTCTACCTCCCACCACTTAGCTAATCAATGATCTCAGCGTTGCACATGTGGCGTTACATTTTTACGTTTCACAAAAATTCAACCTTGATATTTTACTGTCAACGCGCCCAAAGAAGTTTCACTTCAAAAAATAAAAAATTGCTATTTTATTTATTTATTATTTTTTCTTTAACGATATAAAAATCTTGTTCTTATGAGAAAGTTAATTTCTTTATTTAAAAATATTTTGAAAAGTAAAAGCCCTAAAACAATCTGATTTTCAGTGTTTGCATTACATTAAGAGCAAAACAATTTAATTTGCAAATAAAAAGAAAACGTTACTTTTTGATAAACTTATTATATACATATATCGGGTTTTTCAATAAGAGCGCTTTTTAAATAAAACAAAAACGGTTTTGGATATCAATGAAATTCTTTATTCCTGTGAAAGAACGTTTGATGCCATTATGTATGGAACTCGATTTCTTTTGCATGGCCACCACCGGCACGCTTGCAGAAGTCCAGAAGCTGAACCCAATTTTCGACGGTTTTCAAGCATAAATCGGCCGACACTGCTGCAATTTCACGTTCGATATTCGTACGAAGTTCATCAATCGTCGCTGGCTTGTTGGCATAGACCTGACTTGTGGATTGCTGCCTGACCAATACCGCATATTTTGTTTATTGACTAAGCCATTTAGTCAGAAATGAGCCTCATCGCTGAAGATGATTTTTCGATGAAAATCCGAATCATTTTCAAGTTGTTGCTCAGCCCAATTCACGAACAAACGACGCTTCTGGTTGTCAAGCGGATTCGGTTCTTGCGTCAATTTAATCTTGTAAGGATGTAGGCCAATATCTTTTCGCAAAATTCGCCACAACGACGTCACAGAGATGCCCAACGCTTGAGAACGACGTGTGAGAGACACATTTGGGCTTTCTGCAACTGAAGCCTCAGCGGCAGCAATATTCTCGACACTACGGGCACTTCTTTGTCTCACTGGCACGGGAACATTTTGTACTGTGCCTGTAGATTCAAATTTGTCCACTAGACGCTCAATTGTTGATCTGCTAGCACGATTATGACGACCATAAATTGGACGTAGCGCTCTTAACGTTGAGGCCACTGACTCCGAATTTCGGTAGTAAATTTTAATAATTTCGACTCGTTGTTGGCTCGTATATCTTTCCAGATAAATGTCAAAAGAGCGGCAAGAAATATGGCATCGTTTGCTGTCCCTGTTGCTCTACTTTTGTAGCGTCCCTGTTGAAAAACCCTTTATAAAAGAGAAATGTCGTCCGTGTGTGCGCCCATAACTCCAGAACGAATCGCTCGATTTTCACGATTTTAGGTTTGATGAATTCGTATTGACCCAAGGAAGGACATAGGACACTGTAGAAAAATCCTGAACATTTTTCAGGAAAATTTGAAATCAGGGATCATCCCTTTTTTAATGCATATCTCGAGAACGGTGTCTTCGATTTTCACGATAAAGGGCTCGATGGATTCGTATTGGCTCAAGAAAGGACATAGGACACTAGAGGGAAATCCGGAAAATTTCCAGTGAAATCGGAAAACAGGGAACATCCAGTTTTTAATGCATAACTCGAGAACGGTTGTTTCGATTTTTACGATTTAGGGCTTGATAAATTCGTATTAGTTCAAGGAAGGGCAAAGGAAACTGGAAGAAAATCCCCAAAATTTCCAGAAAACTTGAAAATCCGGGAACATCCGGTTTTTAGTGCATAACTCGAGAACGGTTACTTTGATTTTGACGATCTAGGGCTTGATAAATTCGTATTGGCCCGAGAAAGGCCTGAGATTAATACGTGGAGAAATTGCAATTGAAAACAAACATGCGAGTCGCTTTACGAAATGAACAGTTCGCTGCAGATTTCTTCAGTCAATTTATTGGCGATGGGCAATGGCGCCACCAACTATCCCACGGAATTTTTGAATTCTTTGGATGTTCCGGGCTTTTCACCACACAGTTTCAAATTCAAAGTCGACTCAGTTATAATTTTGCTGCGCAACCTCAAAGCACCAAAAACGGAACGCGATTGATTGTGAAGTGCATCAAATCAAATCTTATATTCAAGCCACGATTTTGAGGGGAAAATTCAAAGGCGAAGATGTTCTCATTTCACGGATTCCGCTTATTCCGAACGATTTTCCATTCGTATTTAAGCGTCTTCAATTTCCAGTGCGTCTCGGTTTTGCTATGACAATTGACAATCAATAAGTCGTAAGGACAATCGCTGGATGTTTGTGGCATTAATCTTGACTTCCCATGTTTCATACATGGTCAGTTGTATGTGGCGTGCTCAAGTATCGGCAAACCTACCGCTTTGTACGTGTACGCGCCTGAATGTAAAACGAAAAATGTTTTTACCATTAAAGCTCTTCAATAAAGAAGCGGAAGGTTGGCCGACACGCCAATCATTATGGTTTCATTAAAACACAATTGTTAATTTAGTTATTTTATTGTATTTAATAAAACTTTAGAATAAAGAATTTCTATTGACCGAATTACATGAAACATCATTGTATATCATGCTCGGAATTATTATTTTCTTAACATAAATGAATTTAGGCGGAACGAAGTTCGCCGGGTCAGCTAGTTGTTTTTATATTTTAAATAAATATTTTTAGAAAATTGTCACGGGGGGAAATCGATATTTTTTGCCCGATCATTTTAGACAAAATTTCACCATATATCAAAGTTAAATGAAGTAAAAAATGTTTTGATGCAGTTAGGTTGCAATGATGGAGTAGAACATGAAACCACCGTTTTAAACCAAAATTTGATATGGCGTTTGCCCAGAATTTTGGATTTTGTGTTTTGTCGATTGACAGGCTTATTTTGCATTTCTCGCGGAAAATAGTCATGACCAAACTTATAGATAATTAAATTTTCTACCTTTTTTATTTAGATATTTTTTTAACTTTTGGACCATTTTTATTAAAAATAAGTGAGACATTCAAATAGAAGAGTAGTAGAAGACTAAATTCCCTACAACTTTTGAAAATTCAACATTTTCGAACGACGAATAGACCACGGCCGGGAACTCGATCAACACAGAGACATGCCGGAAGCAATTCAACACATTTCCACACCACCGCAGGAGTAGAGTTTTCGGTGCATTTTTTTAACGTGGTTTTCTCGGTAGGCCTAATCCACAGACAAATATTTGTTTTCAATGTTTATTGAACCTTACTGCATTTTCAATCTTTTTGGTGGACATTCAATTTGAGTATTTACTGAAGATTGCGTTTCTCTCTGAGAAAAGTTGCACCGAAGAAACTGGGACTGAAGACCAACTTCAATCTCAGTTTCTTCGGTGCAACTTTTCTCGAACTGCACAGATAGATTGTCTAAAATTTCCTCGTCGCTTTCCTCGTCAATTAGTATGTTTAAGGCATTAAAGGCAGGTTTTCGACAGCCGCAAGCTATAACACAGCCCGTCTTGCATTTGCGAGAAATTGTCCGTAAAAGGGACGTTATCCTTTCTGGTGCAGAAGATGCGTCATTATCGATAGGTTGAAGGCACCGTGGTGTTGTTTTCCACCCCCATTCTGTTGGTTCCAGCTCAACTCCCAGCTATTTTTGGACTTGTTAAAAAAACAGCAATGAATGCTGACGTGCGGATGATTCAGATGATGGTAATTTCGATAAATTATTTTTGTTTTTAACGGAAGATTTCAAGAAAGATTCGTATCGAGATGAATGAGGGATTTTTCGGTCTTCTTACCACCGACCGTAAAGGGCTATGAAAATAACGCCAACAAACTGAATGGATTGTCACTGAATGGAATCCTTTCAGTTCCTCTTGGTGATATTTCTCACCTTTTTCATGCCCCTTTCCTTAACAGCAGAAATATGGGCAATATTCTATGAACTTTTTACATTTAAATCATTCTGCCATAATAAAAATTTTGTTCTGAAGCTACTGCAACAAATGCTAGAGAACAAATGAATTCGAATTCTTTAATTTAAGAACAAATGCCCCGAATAAAAAAATCGACGAGGAAATCTTAGACGATTTTTTTCTGCAGTTCGAGAAAAGTAACTCAGCGAGAAACGCAATATTCAATAAATACTGTCGCTGAATATCCACCAAAAAGATTGAGATTGCAGTAAAGTAGTAAACAAACATTGACTACAAATTGTTGGCTGTGGATAAGATTGCTTTTGCCATGTCTCTGTGTTGATCGAGTTCCCGGCCGTGATCTATTCGTCGTTGTCTTTTCAAAAGTTTTAGGAAATTTAGTCTTCTACAACTCTTCCATTTGAATGTCTCACTTATTTTTAATAAAAATGTCCAAAAGTTGAAAAAAACGGGGGAAATCTCCTAATTTTACCACTTTTTGCTTATCTTAAGCAACAAATAATTATTTCACAAAAAAATTGTCTATATTTAATTATCTATAAGTTTGGCTATAACCATTTTTAACGAGAAATGCAAAATAATCCTGCTAATCGACAAAACACAAAATCCAAAACTCCGGGCACACGCCATATCAAATTATGGGCTAAAACCATCATTGCAACCTAACTGCATCAAAACATTTTGTACTTCATTTAACTTTTATAGAATTGCTAAATTGATCGGGCTTTTCGAGCTTTGTCACATCTTATGCGAGCGACTCTGCATATGTTTGTATTCACCGCTATTGCGATTTTCGATTGTTGATTGATAGTTGATAAATATTGATATTTTGGATTTTTCAACACAATTTACTGAAAATGTGATCAACTATTCAGTTTGTTGGCGTTATTTTCATAGCCCTTTACGGTCGGTGGTAAGAAGACCGAAAAATCCCTCATTCATCTCGATACGAATCTTTCTTGAAATCTTCCGTTAAAAACAAAAATAATTTATCGAAATTACCACCATCTGAATCATCCGCACGTCAACATTCATTGCTGTTTTTTTAACAAGTCCAAAAATAGCTGGGAGTTGAGCTAGAACCAACAGAATGGGGGTGGAAAACAACACCACGGTGCCTTCAACCTATCGATAATGACGCATCTCCTGCACCAGAAAGGATAACGTTGATATTGATATTTGTCAATTTTTTTATAATTCAAAACGGTCTGCATTATTCCCAATGACCAAAACTTTTTTCGGTTGGGTGGTTTCTTTAATATCGAATTTCAATATTTATCAACTATCAATTAACAATCGCAAATCGCAATAGGGGTGATTATATTAATTGTAGGTATAAAATATGTACAAAGGCCAAACTCACCTCATAGGAATTCGTAATATTGTTGTTATAAAACACAGGTACAATAGCATAGTAAAGAATTGGTAAAACAACAACTATTGCAGCCGGCACAAATAAAAATGATATTCCATAGGTATAAATTTCTGCTGGTATTGTAACAACTGATGCTGCCGATAGCTGACTGTAAATCAAAATAGATACATACATTACTCGCACGTACTTGTATTTTTTTTTTTTTTTTTTTATTTTTTTTTTTTTAAATAAATGTTCGCATTTCCCTACCTCGAAACCAAAGAAACTGCAATTGGCCATGGTTTCATTCGCTTACCACCAAATAAATATTCATTCGTGGTATCATTATTTCCCGAAAAGAATCCAAAATACACACCAATAGCTGCCGAAATAATCAACAACAATGTGAAGACAAAATAATCTACCACTCCAAAAGTAAAGCTTTTTGCTAAACTATCTGTTGCATTTGTTATATTATTTAAAACCATAATATTTTAAGAAGATAACGGTTGTTTTTATTTATTCTTAATAAACTAAACCGAATACATTTCTCTTCGTGAAATCACTGAACAATGTTCAACCGAGGCATGAAACATTTTGTGAAGGTTCTGGCAGACTTGAAAATTATACAATATCCAAAAGTGTAAAAATCATTATAATTTGATATAAAAATGCATCAATTAAAAGGTTATCTTAGCCATTAAGATGCAATCATTATATTACACCTTGAAAATAATAAGCTATAATGTAGAGTTTTAGAAGCAGATTTTAATTTATAAATTAAATTAAGTTTAATCGAAAATCTCCAATAAAAGAACATTGTTTATATTAAGGGTATTCATTAGGGTGGATCTTTTTCAGAATTTTTTGCCAAATCACTGTGTGCAACTGATATTATATGCTCAATGGTTTTCTAAACTTATCCTAATCATTTATTTTGAGTTGCCCTTGAGAAAAACAAAATCGGGAAGCTATTGAAAATTTGTAGTTTTTTACAAAAAATGATATATTATGAATTTTGGGTGAGAATATTTGGCGACAAAAAAAAACACGGATTCTTGCAGAGGGACCAAATACAAGTATTTTTCATCATGGGGGAAAGGGGCTATCTCTTTCAGTATAGGCAGGGGGGTCAATTTTATAAACAAAATGACTGAATAAAATTAGTATTTTTATTTTTCGTGATTTAAGATTTTCTAAAAAAATAGAAGACGTAAAGTCATCTGGTTTTCAGTGCTTGATGAAGAATTAATATAAGCACTTTTCCACTAAGGAATTTAAGCCAATTTCTAACCCAGTTCATATATTTTTTTTTATTTTTTCGAGTTTGAGTTTGAAAATATTTTTTCCGAAAACTATTAACATAAATAACTTGATTTAAACTCAATAAAAGAACACACATCTAGATTTCAAAAAATGTATCATTCTTATCATCAGTATTTCAGCCGCGTAAAGTTAGCATGAAAACTTTCGAAAAAGTGAAATCTGTGTATGCCATTAATTGTGGAGTAATTGCCGTAAATATGCCGTGGAATCCAAAAAATTGCCGCGCTACTGGTTTGCCCACAAAGGGCAATCCTGCTAACTTTATATAAAGTTAGCATGACACTTTTTTGTTCTTAGCCCAAAATAACTTTTGAGTATGCAAGAAGTTGCCAAATAATTGCCGTAAACATGCCGTGAAGAGAAAAAAATTGCCGTGCCCATGGTTTGCCCAAAATAGGGAAACCGGCTAACTTTACGCGTAAAGTTAGCATGACACTTTTTTATTCTTAGTCCAAAATAAAATTTAAAGATGCCAATAATTGCCGAATAATTGCCGTAAGTAAGCCGTGAAGAGAAAAAAATGGCCGCACCCTTAGTTTGCCCAGAAACGGCAATCCAGCTATCTTACGCGTAAAGTTACCATGACACTTTTTTATTGTTAATCCAAAAAAAAATTTAAGGACGCCAGTAATTGCCGA
Source organism: Melangyna quadrimaculata (assembly GCA_949320155.1). NCBI lineage: Eukaryota > Metazoa > Arthropoda > Insecta > Diptera > Syrphidae > Melangyna > Melangyna quadrimaculata. The sequence goes on along the minus strand of OX439483.1, from coordinate 185,699,661 downwards.
CTAATTGCCGTAAGTAAGCCAAGAAAAGAAAAAAATTGCCGCGCCCTTCATTTGCCCAAAAAGGGTAAAAAACGGGTTTCAGTCTATTTTTGGTGCAAAATAATTTTTGAGTATACCAGTAGTTGCCAATTAATCTCCGTAAATTTACTGTAAAAGAAAAAAATATCCGGCGACCATGGTTTGCTCATAAAGGGCAAAAAAACATTTTCAGGCTAATTTGGGTGTAAGGTTAGCATGAAACTTTTTTATTTTTAAGTCAAAAATAACTTTTGAGTATGCCAAAAATTGCCAAATAATTGCCGTAAATAAGCTGTGAAGAAAAAAAAATTGCCGCGCCCTACATTTGCCCATAAAGATCAAAAATCGATTTTCAAACTTATTTGCGTGTAAAGTTAGCATGACACTTTTTTATTTTTTGCCCAAAAAAAACTTCTGAGTATGCGAAGAATTGCCGAATAATTGCCGTAAATAACCCGTCAGGCTGAAAATGATTGTTTGCCCTTTATGGGCAAACGAAGGACGCGGCAAGTTTTTTTTCTTCACGGCTTATTTACGGCAATTCTCAGCATACTCAGAAGTTATTTTTGGTTAAAAATAAAAAAAAGTTTCATGCTAACTTTATATGCAAATTAGCCTGAAAATGGTTTTTTGCCATTAGGCATAAAAAAGTGTCATGCTAACTTTACGCGTAAGATAATTGGATTGCCCTTTCTGGGCAAACTAAGGGTGCGGCCATTTTTTTCTTTTCACGGCTTATTTACGGCAGTTATTCGGCAATTACTGGCATCCTTAAATTTTATTTTGGACTAAGAATACAAAAGTGTCATGCTTACTTTACGCGTAAAGTAAAGCGCCAACTATTCGCGTCCTTAATTCTCAATATGTAGGTATATAATTTTTTTGTGAAGATCGACCAATTTTTGATGGTTTCCCTATTTCGTTTTTCCGAAGGGCGATTCAAATAAAATGATGAGGATAAGTTCAGAAAACCATTAGGCAGAAACTATGAGTTGCACACAGTGATTTGGCAAAAAATGTTGAAAACGATCCACCCTAGTATTCATGCAACGTCGTAAGTTTACGAATTGTGTAAGGTGATAAGTTCACACAAAAGTTTGCATGAACAACCTTTTTATTCATTTGGTTAAATGCTGTGTAATTGAACCAGCTGTTCGCTAAATGTCAAATATTAAACGTCGAAAATTAGACGTGTTCAGATTTCGAAGTTATTTTTAAATGGAAAACCTCTCCCGAACCAACGTGAAATCTGAGCCGAATGTCTGGGAACGGTAAAGAATGTAAGATACACGACAATAAGTCGTTTTGGACGGAAATGAGCGAATGCAAAAGCTCATATTTTTGTTAACTTTTGCTTTCGGAAATGAAGAGCACCCTCAAGTTCATCTCACGGAAGTGAAACTAGAATTATTTTGAGGAAGGAACATAAAACGAGAAAGAGTGAACTATGGCTCAATTCTAAGGATTATTGTTCAGAAACAAAAAGCTGCTTTTCCTTGGTTTATGACAACAGCTTTTGACTATTAAGGATCTCGCAACGCAATGCAAATCAGTCGTTGACGACGAAGAAAACAACAGTAACTAAAAGTTATTGATGTAGCTTTGTCGCGACAACGAATGATGCGCATTGGTAAGGAAAAGCCTTTATAGTTCTACATTAATAAATTGTTACGCAAAGTATTTTTCCAGTAAATGTAGACGTCCGTTTTATTTTTTTTTTTCACAACTTTTATCGTTATCTAATCGCGATTCGATAGTTTCACAGACACTTTTAGTTCTCTGAGACACCAAAAATATATCATATATCTAAACACGCCTCTAAAATACACAATGACGTTTGGTTAATTTTACCAAATCATTTCCCAACCTAATTCTTTGGGAAACTCTATCTAATTTGGGTAAATCATTTCCCATACAAATTTTGACAATTCATTAACCAAATGGTAAACTTACGCAATGTGTAACTTATCTAGTGTTTTATATCGTTGTATGAATAACCTAATATGTGTATAACAATACACAATATCGAATACAATATCAATTTTATTTCTTGAGTAAGTTATAATTTATTCTTATTATGTGTAATATTAATTAGATAATGCGTACAGTCCATTATGATATCCAAAATAAAGTTTCAAAAATTAAGGTGCAACATGAACTGAACTCCGCTTTGCGGCAGATTTTACCATTCAACCTAGACGACAATTAAAACCTACAATTCCGATCTGGACGACAAAGGAAAAAAACCCATATCTAAACTCAAGTATAGTAAGGCTCATTTTATTCAATATTGCTCAACTGGCTGAAAACTTCATAGTCAGCCAACTAACGAATTGACTTCAAATGCGTGGTTAAATAAAAAGTTGAAAAATGCGTTTATTCACTGCATTTAATTTGAAGTCAAGACCTAAGTAAAGTTGAAATTCAAAAGTTTATCAACCAGCAGTTTCTAAAATATTCCTGGAATATTTGTGACAGAGGACACACAATACGTTATTTTCAACTTTTGGTTGATAAACAGTCATGAACAAAATACCAAGTTTGCTCGCTAACTTCTACTATTGCGGGAAGTTAAGAAAATCCAAAGTTGATCAACTCTTGAGTTGAAAATTGATAGTTGATAACGTCAACTTCGAGTAAATAAAAACTATTTCTCAAGTGGATAGAAAAAACCTCCAAGTTATGTTGAACTTTTGTTATAATAATATATTTTGAGTGTTCCATTCAGCCTTACTGTATTAACGAACATCACTATAAAATACATCTTATAACTTTATATCCGTATAACAATTACATTTTTAAGAAATGTCATACGAAATGAGATGTCAATAAAACTTCCTTCTTCTTTTTCCTACCATCAAACGATTCGGATGTCTTCTTATTTATTGGGTAACTTATCTGCGCAGTACTTATTAATCAGCACTTTTTTCATCAACTTTAACCCCCATTTTCACAGTGGGAGAGTTTAAACTTAAGATCAGCTGAACCTAAAACAGAGTTTAAATTGTTGGTTAAACGGTTGGTCCGGTTTCACAGTGAAATCTCAATCGTTTAACTAAATTTTATGAAAAACAGTTGGCAGCATTGTACGTTTTTGCTTCGCAAAATGACGTATTGCAAACAGTTCTTAGTTTTAAACTTACCCCTTGAAAACAGGGGGATGCAACTGTAGCTACAATAATCGCTGTAGTATAATCTATCAATAAAAACGCTCACTTATGTAGCAAAGGATGTCTACAATGATGTAGCGCATCATCACATCTGTTTTGAATTGTAAATTTATTCGAGACGTGTTCAAAGCATATGAAATTTATATTTGAACTGAATTTGTATGATAGCTGACTATAAAGAAGTTAAAAAACCAGAAAAAACTTCTCAAATGCATTTAACGTCCCAAAAAAAAAAAAGTGAAAAGTCAAAAAATGACATGGGAAACCCATATGTCATCTCAAATGCAGCTTGTAGCGCCGCCAAAAGTTAAAGTTGAGTCAACTTTCGCGGCAGACAATTTTGTTACTACAACTACAGCTTCCCATTGTGTCGATATATACCATTTTCGTATCTTTCAACTTTGACAGTGCTACATGCAACAGCTACAGCTACACCATTGTGTTCGGCCAGTTAAGTTCAGCTGAACTTAAGTTGTGTAAATATTCAGTAGTAATAAATAAACATATTTTTTAATCTCTTCTTTCTCAAATATACTCGTATACAAGGTATGTACTACATACATTCAATCACGAAAACAAATTTTCCCATTCATTCATTTTTGATCAAATAGTTTTTTGCTTACATCGAGGTTGTAGTTGCCACATCAGAAACGTAAAAGTTCAACCAGAAAAAGTCTTAAAATTTGCATTCCTGCATTCGTTACTTCCTTCCCTCTAAATTTCTACACCCCTCACCCAAGCTGTCAAAAAGACGAAAGACGAAACAACCGAAAAAACGAATCGTGTAACAATGTAATGTGTAAATAAACTAATAACTGTGACAAAAAAGATAAATAACAACATTTAAGGCTCTCCCAAACCAACGCGGAACATTCGCTATGCAGGGCGAATCATTCGCAATGATAACAAAAATGACAAATAAACTATGCCAAATAACAAAAAATGCCGTCGGCTGTTTCGCGGCGAGTGTGCCGTTTTCACGTTGGTTTGGGAGAGCCTTTAAACAGCATACATACATAGATTTGGAGATAAAATTCGTGATGAAAGATGAGTAAATAAATTACATATTTTATTATGTACATATGTATACCGGCTCCAATAGTTGAACTGAGGTTTAAACGGCAGAATACTGTCGTTTAACTTAAACTTCAGATTGAACTCAGTTCAAGGTTTAAACGAAACTGGGAAAGATTGTTGAACTCAAGTTTAAACCAAAAGTTGTGAAACTGAAGTTTAGTGAATAAAATGGACCAAAAACTGCTAGAGCTGACAGCCTTGCTGATAAGTGACCAGTACCAGTTGGTCAAAGTGGCAGGCGATGACCTGGATAGAATTGTTCATCACCTCATCACAAAACAATTAACGTACATTTTTAAGTAACCAATAAGCTAAATTTTCTAATAATTTCCTTTAAAAAATATACTTCTAAGTATGGAACCATTGTGTTCAAGGTTTTTTTTGTCAGGACCTCACCTGAGGACGGTTAAAAACCAAAATGTTACTAAATTCACATTAGGGTTACTGAGAGAATGCTCACTTTTTGAAATGTTGAAAATTATAAGATACTTAAAAGTCACAGGATTTTTAAAGCGTGTATATAATAAAATGAACCACGTTAAGTTTTTCAAATTTTGGAATTTTGAAAGGGGGGAGCAAATAAAGTGACATATGTGTTTTTATGTGATAAGGCCTTCAATTATTTATATTTTTTGATGAAACTTTGGAGGCTATTAGTCAAAATAAGTGTCAACTTGGAACAAGTTTTGGATTTTAGTTTTTTGAAAAAGGGGGGCCAATCCATTTTTTTAAAGTTGCAAAAACTTAAAGATGTTTTTTAAAGACCTTTTTAGGCTGATATAGTGTATTCTTATACACAAAATTTTTCCAGCACATATATTTAATGACAGATATTTGGAATCAAAGGTTTTTAGAAAATTTGGGGAGCCGTATTTTGCATTTTTGAAAAAAAGTTTCGAAGGCCATAAATTTTAAAATACACACTTTTCAACTTTAATTTCTTGGAACAATTGTAAGAACACTTTTTGAAACCTGAAAAAAAATATAAAAAAATGGAATTTCGAAAAAGAGGGGCTAGAATTTTTTCGAATTTTGCCCACAACTTTTGAAATTGTGAACATAGAGATCCAAAAACAATGTTCAAAACAACTTTTAGAATCTGGAACAACTTTTAAAATTTCGATTTTTGAAAAAAAGGGGGGCTAGGTCAAAAACCAGTTTTTGGGTCTAAGACCCCCATTTCTGAATATTATTCAAAAAAAACTGTGAACAACTCGGGAACAACCTGGAACAACTTTCAGAAATTTCAAATTCGAAAAAGGGGGGCTAACTTCACACACTCGACTGTTTGAAGCTCTGTCATTATTATGGCAAGAATGAGCAGGTGCATTCTCTATTGTGTGTTGTCATTATTGAAAATTAGTGGCAGATCAATACTTAAACGATGTCATTATAAACGTTAAATTAAACGTCAATTTCACTTGTCATTGTGTTTATAACAAAAAAGAATGACAGATTTTGGACCATTTACACGATTTGATCATTTATGGCAAGAAAATGAAAGAACTAATGGCAACTTTTTCATGGCATTATTCAAAATTGAGGGAGAGTAAGAGATGAATTTTCGGAAGCGTCATTTTCTTGGAAAATGCAGATAATTTTGAACTTAACTTTAACTTTTACTGTTCACGCAATATTGGTTTTTCTCACCTCAAAAAAAAAATTAAACAGTATTGAAATTTTGTGTGGTTTTTCACGTTTACTTCGGGCTTTAGTTAGTAATACGGATTTGTTCAACACCTGAAACTCGAGACCCCTATTAAACTAGTTTTCCTGTAAAACTGGTTATTTGAATCTGTAAGAAAACGATAGCGGAACTGCTCATCCGTGTTTCTAAAAAAAAAAGTTATGGGTGTAAAATTAGTATTAAACAGAAAAGAAACAAAATAAGTAGGTAAAAATACTTTATTTATTGACCTATAAAATACTTTTAATACAACCAACTTCCGTCGGTCATCTTATCATCGATTGCATTTCTTTTTCGTTTACACAATCATCAGTCTTAACAGAATCATATTTCACAAATGGTAATATTACTGGCGATAATAATTTTGGATCCAGCTTCTTATTATTTGGAATGATATAACTCAACGGTATTGTAATTAACCAGACCAAGGCTGTTCCAATAAACTTATACCAGTTGAAAGAAATATCAAATACCGAAAATTGCTTATCTAACTTTGGGACTGTCTGATATCGGGTTTCGGTAAATCTAAAAATTACAATTAAAACTTAAAATTTGTTTTTTTGTATCACGTCTTAAAGCTTACATTGAGCTATGCAAAGTAGTATTAAAGCGATCGCATCCATCCACTCTAGTTGGTAAGGCATTGTATTGAGCAAGCTCACCATTTTGCATTCTACGTTGGGCGCCAGTTATAAGAGCAATCATTAAAATTATGGTCGAAGTAAGTCCGATCAATACTGCCTGATAATAGAAAAAGAGTTAACTTGCAATAATTGCATAAAGTAAAGCTCCTAACCTTTCCATGAGCTTTAGGTACTAATAATCCCAACAAAAAAGTTCCCAAAACTCCTCCATATGTGATTCCAGATATTGTGAAAAAGGTTTGAAAAATCGAAGTTGACTTTTCTACAACGAAACCTCCAAACACACAATATATTCCAGTAAAAAAGACAATTAATTTCATTATCAGATTTGCTTTACGTTCAGTGTGGTTAATGAATGGTTTAACATAGTCAAAGTAACAGATTCCTGATAGGGTATTCAACATTGCAGACATTGATCTGTGAATTAAAAATGGAAATTTGTTTATTCTTTGCAACAAGTAAAAGCCGAAGTTTTCTACCCTAAGGCTGCACTGAAGACGCATGAAATAAAAACACCAGGCATTCCTCTCCAATGTCCAACAACGTCCTGCACGTAGAATGGCACCATTTTGTCAGGCTTTTCAACAAGCTTTAAAACATAATAATAAACATAATATTATTTAGGTTTCAACCAATTAACTAAATTTTCTTACCCCAATAGCTATTGGATCGCAATCGTAATAGTTCGAAAACATAATAATTCCAGTAAAGCAATTAAGAAACATCACACAAACGAATATACACGTAAAAATAATTAATGACCTATATAAATGTGAATTGAAAATATAGTTAAATTGTAAAGAATTCTCCAAAATATTAGTGTCTTACTTTCTAGCAGCTTTTAAAGATGGTAGCGCAGATATTCTCTGTACACAGGCTTGATTAAAACCAACATTTTTAGTCCACAAGCATAGTCCTCCTATAAAGCAACTTAAAAAGGTGGCACGAGTTCTAGGATCTAAGGACCAGCTACAAAAATTAAGAAATGTTTACAATAATTTTTGTTGTGTGCTGAGATTATTTAAGTACTTGACATCAAGTCGATGGCCATTCGTAGCTCTTTTAATTAAGATTTCCATTCCTCCAACTTTGATGATTCCCATTGTTGAAACAACAACAAGGGCAAAGACCATAACAGTAGCTTGTATAACATCCGTCCAAACTACAGCTTTAATACCTCCCTTGGATAGAGACAAAATATATTAATGGCAAAGACAATACAATTCAATTAAAAAGTACAAGTGACCTCAACTCCAGAAGTGAATGTGTTTCGCCCAGATATGACAGTGGACTCCACAGTTAGTCATTCTGTCATATCCTTCTAATACTAAGTTTTCATTAGAGCCGAAATGAAGTTATCTCGAAATTAGCTCATTTGGAACGTCAAACTTGTATAGGAAATGACGTTCCAAATGATCTAATTTCGAAATTACCTCATTTCGACCCTAATGAAAACGCAGTATAAGTACGGTGACTATCCGTCCCGGGTTTCCCGGGACTGTCCCCTATTTCAATAGCCTGTCCCGGGTTTTTATTTAAGAAACTCGGGACGTACAAGTGTCCCGTATTTAGTTATTTGTCCCGTATTTTGCACATTTTCTGATGTTTTTTTTTTGTTTGATAGTAAGACAAATTGAAGACTGAACAAGTCAAATAAAATTAATAAACCAAAAGAAATAAGGAAAATATCTTTCAATTTAATTTATCTTGTACGAATATTTAAATTAGTGGGAAAGATCTTTTAAGGAACTTGAAATATTCAGTTGAGGAATTCTTAGTAATCTACCCCTGGACAGAAATAGAAACATGTTTGGCTTTTGTGAACCAAAACTGAAGCGAAACAAGAATTAATGACTCTCAGTTGTTTGATGAGTTTGTTCGCTTAAAATTTTTTCTTAAGCTTAGAAACTATTAGAAAATGGACTGAAAACAAAAAGACAGTAGGTTACAAATGGGTTAACATTTTTATGCATTTCTTAGAAAAAAACATTTGTTTTACAAAATGTTTACACGTTCAGTTTGTGTTTGACAGGTTCCAATGCATTTTTTCAATAATGAATAATATGTGGACGAGCGAAAAATCCAAAGTTAATTTTAAAACTCTAAAACTGTAAATAACATTACGAAATGTGATGTTTTTGTAGTTTTAATTAAATAATGAAGCTTTAAGCTTTAAAAAGTTAAAGAGTAATTTGTTAACAGAAGACTGAATTATTTTTTTTAATGAAATAAATGTTAAGGAACTTAAATTCCTTTAAATTTAAGAGTTTCTTTTCGTTTGTTTTTCTGTTATTTCTTCTCTCTTTTAATAGGTATGTATGTATGTAGATATGTATCAAAATAAAAATTATGGAAAAGACTAATATTTTTATTTAGCGTTCTTAAAATGTTCACTTTGTGTCCCGGGTTTTGCTCCCAGAAATATGGTCAACGTAAGTAAAATACACAAATTTGATCAGTGTTTACCGACTCTTATGTAAATCACATCAAGAAGATACCATGAATATTGTATTATTCTAGGGAAATTTGTTTAAATTTGTACACCTAGAAAATAATTTCCCGTGGTCAGGTTTTTTACAATAATGAAGATGAAGAAATTTAAATATAAAAATGAGTCTGGGGTCGACCCACACAGTAACTTCCCATTTGTGCACTTGAAAGACATATAGGTACATATTTACCTAAGTGGTGGGTGAAAGAGTATATATTACATAAATTATATATTATATAGTGTAATAACTTTGGGCTTTTGGGTAATCAGTATATTGAGTCTAGTATATACCGATGGCGGCGCTAGTGTGCATGGCCGCTACCATGGACATTGACCATAGATAAATCATTATAAATATGACAGTCCTCGGTTTATCCCCTTCAAGCAAGCGAGCTCGTTTTCGGTCCGCAAACGTATCAAACAACGTATGGACGACTTCGCATTCGGATCCAAATACGGATCGAAAAACTGCGTTTTGTGGCTCAAATTAGTATGGAAATTAGAATCACCACGGAGCCATTATGTGAATGTATTGTGAGAGAGAGAGTTTTTGAATTCACCATACTCGGAGAACCGAAACCAAATGGAATCCAAAACGGTTCCAAAAAAAATGAATGAATTGAGGCATACCCAACCCAAAAGCATTAAAAAAAACTTCCCATCTAGTCCAGTTTCTCCATTGACTACAAAAATAAAACAAACTGAATTTTTTCATTTCAAGAGTTTTTTTTTATTTATCATTCATAAAAGATTTTCTAAATACTATTTCGCACATGACATCATTCCACAAATATAAATTTACATTTAATAAATAGAAACTTGCATTTCTGATTGGAAATGGTTAAAAGTGTTAACAAGAAAAAAGAGATAAAAAAGCAACCGTCTTCGCCACGCTACCTACAAAACTGAACTAAAAAAAAAAAGTGGTGGAAATTAAGGCAAAATGATTGTATACTTCGCCTATACTCTCTCTATTTCTCGATGCTTGAAAAAAATACTCTCGATTCTCGTTCTTTTTACATGCGTACACAGAAAATTTGTTATTGTGTGACACTCATTTTTTTTGGAGTCCCAAGTGAACCGAGAAATTTGGGTCCGTGATTTTGCTTGAAGGGTCCGTGCTAGCGGCCATTTTATGTAGCTCATGAAATGTTCACCAGGATCGCATGCTAATTTGCTGGTGCTAACAGGTAGGTATAGATATAGAGATACGGGGCAATATGTGACATTACCTATATTTTGTACTTTAGCTATTTATAATAGTAATTTTTATATTTTTTTTTGTAAATAGCTTACAAAATTCTAAGAATCTTACTTAAAATACTTTTTTTCTTAACTCTTCTCGGTATGGAGGTATAAATTATTTAAGCCAATTATTTCAAGTATTAATTAATTATTTAAGCCAATTATTTCAAAACAGACTAGCTATTTGCTTAAAAAAATACCAAAAATCAGGGGAGTGAACTTAAAAAAAGTAAAATGGTTTCAAACAATATAAAAAATTAAAAAAATAAGTGTCATATGCAAAATTTCGATTTTTAAGCGATTTTGATGGTAAGAATTTTTCGAATTAAAACATTTTTGAAAAGTTTTTTTCTTGTAACATTTTGATTTTTAGCTATTTAAAGGGTGGTTTTCAAATCTCAAAATTACACAACATTTAGGTGGTATAGGTATATATTTTTGGTAGAATTTTGAAACCGATATCATTGTTTGTTTTTCAAAATATTTGAGTTGAAAAAAATTTGTTAAGAATTTTTAATAGTTTTTGTTTCAGTTTTTTTGCTCTAAAAAAAAACTGTTTATTGAATTTTAAAAAAAAAAAAAAATATCAGTTGTTGACTACGCTATTATATGTAAAGAAAATAGACTGGGTTCAGAATCCTTTTTTGTTCTTGAAATATTTGAGACGAAAATTATTTTTCAACTGTTTTTCTTAGTTAAAAAAAAAGTGTCTGTTGAATTTTTTTTTTAATATTTACCAATTTGGTATTGTGTAATTATGTGTAAATTAAAATTAGTCTGAAGTGAATATCTTATTCCGTTCTCGAGATATTCCAGATAAATGACATTTTTCAGCTACTTTTTAAATTGCTGTAGTAAAAAAACGGTTTATTGAATTTGTTAGAAAACCTTTTCAGCAAGTTATGACAATATTATCTGTAAAATAAAATTTATCCGAGGTCGATATCTTTATTCATTCTCGAGATATGGTGGACGAAAAAAGTACCCCTAACGTACTTACATACACACATACAGACATCTTGCTAAAAACGACGAATTCTGATTCTAGAGACCTCAAAACGTGAAGATATGTCAAAATTTTCAATTTGACAAATCTCAACAATACAATAACTTCCAATGGGAAGTTAAAAAGCATTTATTCTATACTTCTTTTGTTAAAGTTGTTAAAGCTGGAAGTTGGATTTAAGTGGACCAATTTACCTGGAAATAACGAAAAAGGTATATGCTGTTATTTCATAATGCCGTCCGTAAGGATATGTGGAAAAAATGAAAATTATAACTCCACTCTCAGCCTCACGGCATTATGAAATAACAGTGAATGAGTGTGTTTTTGGTTATTTACAGGTAAATTGGTCAGCTAACATTCAATATCTAAGACAATAACTTGTTTTTTCATATTTGTGACTTTTCTACCACCGCATCTCCCTTGTTATTGACCCTTACAAAAATATGTACACATAGAAAACTTAATTTGCTCGAATTAAAAAAAGGGGATCTTAACTCCCTCTCCTGGGCTAAGCTCGCCGTGGGGGTAACCCCTACCATATAAACAGGGGCGTAGCTACCGCGGTATCAGCCGTATTAATTATACTGGGACGGGGCCCCCGAGATACAGGGGCCCCGAACCGAGATAAGTTTGTAAGAAACTGAAATACATTTGAAAAAAATTAATAAATAAAAAAATCTCTTTCCTTGGCAGGTATTTTTAGCATTGTACCAACTTAATTTAGTTTGAAAAAAAAAGATGAACGTGATACGTGATGAAAGTAAAAATATAATTAACATTTTCGAGAGCTACGAATTAATTGTATTGGTCTCGTTTTTTTCTTCTTTATTCGAAATCATTATCCCTGTGTCCAAAGCCTTACAGCATAAAGACTATGATTTACAAAAAGCAAGAATTGAAAAATCAAAAATCATTCTTAAGTTTGCTTATCGAGTCCAGAGATTTAGGAAAAGAGTGGGGGTAACAACTGTTTTTAAAAATAAAAGAAGGAAAATAAAGAAATAATTTTTTGACGAATTATTAGAAGATGAGAGAATATCAGACCCGGATTCTTACTTCAAAGTCAATGTTTACTATTGCTGCTTAGATATATGACGGTTTTCACATTGGACTGACTCCTCCGAATTTACAAAAGAGAACGTCAACAAAAATCCACAATTTTTTAATTTCTTTTTTAAATTTACTACTTTTCTTCCTTTCTAACCATAAAGTGGGAGTGAGATAAATTTCAGAGAAGTCAAAAATAGTCGGTAGAGTCAGCCCAATGGGAACACCGTCTATTGATTTCTCAAACTGAACAAAGATTTTAGAGTCTCTATGATCTAAGTAATTTATTTGAAGTTTTACAACCAGAAAAACTTTTATCCTTTTCAAATGAAAAAATTTTAAAGGTAGCAGGAAAACTGGTTGCTAAATACAATGAGGACCTGTCAGTTGATATTTTTGAACAACTAATTGCTTTAAAATCCTGTTTGAAATCAGAAAATTCAGTCATCTAAGGCACTTACAGAGTAATTGCTAATTAAATACAATAGCCTTGCATGCAGCTTTCCGGAAGTAATAACGGCATGCCTTTTATTTTTGACGCTTCCGGTAAGCACAGCAACTGCAGCTGAGAGAACATTCTCTAAGCTTCAAATAACAAAAAATTATTTAAGAACTTCTATGGGAAAAGAACGGTTGTCGGACTTAGCAATCATGTCTAGTCCAAAGAAGTTGAAAAGCTTGAAAAATTAAAATCATCGTCAGAAATGGATGATTTAATTAATAAATTTGCGGCAATAAAGGCAAGAAATGTTTTTATTTGAGTTTTTTTTACTGTTAGATTAAGTCTTATAGCACCTACATTTATGTATGTACCTTTTTAAAGACCATGGGGCATATTCATTGTCATTTTAGACCTGGGTCTAAGTTAAACATAGGTTTGGTTGAATTTTCGGACGTTGATTCTATTTTTTTAAGGTTATAATTTCAAAATATTTGAAGGTATTTGTGTAGTTTACCAAGTTAATTATCTTATAAAAATATAAAACCAACAGTTTGTTATTAAATCGGTCTGTAGTCATTGAGCCAAAATTGTCTTAAACTGTAGTTTAGTTAAACCTGGGTCTATCTGCGACTATAAATCCCCATATGTATGTAGCATTAAATATACTGGATTTGTTATTCTTATATTGTATTTCTTTTCTGTTCTTTTGTGTTCCGAACAGATTCATTAAACAGACCTATTGTTTAACATCTGCTATTTTACATTTGTAAAAAGTAATTTAATCAGCTTCCCCTCCCTTATACTACGTTTCCACCAACCACTAAACCGAGATTTAGGTAATGAGATTTGTTTGGTGTTTCCACTGCACAAAAAGAGGATTATGGCAAAACATTCAAATGGTGTTTCATTTTTTTGATATGAAGTGGAAGTGAGATAGATAGTTTTTGTTTACATTTCCATCTGTCAATAAACGAAAATAGGTCGGTTCCACAATTATTCTTCGAAAAAAAAAGTTTGTTTGATTTGACAAACTAATGTTTCCAAGTAGATTTGAATGAGTTTTATTTGAAATCTTAATTTGAGGAGATTAAAATTTGTATGGTAAATCTTGTAGATTTCAAGGAGATTTGTGATAATCTTGCTAAATCTCGGTTTAGTGTCTGGTGGAAACGTAGTATTAAATGTGATCATAATAATAAAACGAAACTCTGTAGAAAATTTCATTAAAATCGGTAAACGTTTGGCACGTGCCCCGACATTAAAGTAAATACATACCTACATAAATATCTTTACTTACAAACATTGTGTAGAAAATGCAAATAGAACATACAGTTGCATTTATCAGATGTATATTGAATCCCGATACTAAAACAAAGTATTTATTTTTTAATATTTAAATTTATGTAAATAATATGATAGTATAAAACTTATTTACTTAAGATTACCTTGTGAAAATGCCAATGCCGGGATAAATGTGTAAACGGGCAACAGGAGAAATACCGAGAATACAAATAAAAACGTAACAAGTTGACGGGTTTGTTTATTGAATCTTAGTTGTAAGTACTGTGAAATAAAAAAAAAGCAGCATTATTTAATGCAAAATGAAGTTATGTAGAAATGTTTTTTAAATATAAATATAAATATAAATAAAATTATTTGAATACTCCTACTGATCACCTAGACCAATACAAATCGTCGTCCTTCCATAAAATTTTAACTTCGATTTTATTTTAAAACGCATGGATTGTACGTTTTTATGTTTTGTTCAATCAAAATATTTTAATTAATAGTTTTTTTAAAAATATTTAATTTCTAACTTAAAACACCGCACTGAATGTATGGAAAACTGTTTCGAGTAAACAGTCTTGAATAATTTAAAAATAGCTTAAAAATGTATTTTTTTCTGGTTGCCAGACCAATGGGATTTTAGATTGGTGCCTGTTATTAAAGGTGTAGTATGATACTACTTACAGCCATATTTTTAACTTTTTTCAAAACTAGTTTTACAGCAAAACTAGTTCTATAGAGGTTTCAAGTTGCAAGTTTTATACAAGTCAGTATTTCTTTTATAAATAATAGCTGTTTGTACAAAACTTGGTACTTAAACATTCATTGAATTAGTTTTGCCGTAAAACTAGTTTCGAAACAATTCAACAATATGGCTGTTAACATTTTTGTAATTCTTTAACCCCCATATTAATAAACAAAGCTATCTTTAATTAGGAGTAGGATTACTGCCACTTACGAGCTAGCTAAACCACCAAGGAAGGTATATTTATTTGTCCTAGTTAATCCTTCGCTAAACTACCTTCCTTGGTGGTTTAGCTAGCTCGCAAGTGGCAGAAATCTTAATTCCTAATCAGCGAGTTAAAGATAACTCGCCGCTAGCTTCGTTTATTAATATGGGGGTAAAAGTTTACTATAATTTTCTAAATTTTAAATACTTTTTAACTAGTATCATACTAAACCAATTTCCTTCATACACTTCAGCTGAACACGTCCAAAAAAGTGACTGTACGTGCAAAAAATTCACAAACGTACCTCATTTTGACATTTATAAACGTCAAAATGTCATAAGGATAAAGTACGTTACTAAAAAGATAAAATAGCCATTTTGGTGATTTTAGCTTTAGTAAAAAATGTTAGGAGATATTATAACTCGTTTAAAATTAGCAAAATACAATTTTTAACGTAGTATCAAACTAAAAATGATTTAAGACCGTACTAAATCGACTAAAAATTTTCGCAAAATTTTAGTCACATAAAGTACACTTAAGAATGATTTTAGTAGATACTAAAATCAAATCTAGTATTTTGAAAATTAAAGGACCTTTTATATTTTAAAATGGGGTTCAATTGAGCCAAAGTACCTATCTATTAGTCGCATATAGCATCCTAAAATGTCTTCAAAAGTAATTTCCGAAATCCAAAAATACAAAAAAAGAAGAATTTTACTCTCGATGTCGATTTTAAAAGATCACTGTCTGCTCATTTTCGTCCCTACCTACTTCACTCAATAAAAAAAATACATCAAAATTATAAATAACTCATGATGTCTGTACCTATTTTGGTGTTTTATTGGATACATTTTAATTATTAATTTTTTTAACATTTAAAGTTTTTCGATTGTTTTTTGTTTAGGTGTTAGTCTGCTGTCTTCATTCGTTTGTTTAAAAAAAATATACTCCTCAAATTCTATTTGTTCTCGCAAACTGTCCATTTTTGGGTCTGTTCGACAAAAATTAACTGGGGGTAGAACTAAGGGGTTACTCTATTTGTAGGTAGTTTAAAAAATGTTTATAATTTGATTAGAAATTAGTACCTGCCTTTAAAACTGGTTTTAGCTAGAATCTCCTTAACCGAGCTAATAGGAGGTGACTATAATTTTGTACCATGTTTTTAAGGGAATGATTACAAATATGATAATAAGTTAACCTTATTCAACCCCACTGTTGAATACTAGCCCGTCTTGGCCACAATATTTGAGTTTTTTGTATCTATTTTGATTATTACATGTTGCTAGGACATGCAATAATTTCAAACTAACTGAGAAATACCGAATCGCAAAATAATAATAAAAAAAACAAGCCATAACTTTATTTCCATTATTCGATTTTTTTTTTGGCACAACGTGGTATTTACTTTTATTAGAACTTGTCTAGATATGACATGTACAAAGTTTAATCGAAATCATAATTTCTGTTTTTGATTAAACTTGATAAAACAGACTTCTCCATCATAGTAATGTTAGCTTTGATTGAAAGACACCTGCTTGTCCTATAGAGCAACTAAAAATGTACATAAATAGAAAGGTTTTGTCAAATGCTCTCAGCACATCCAAAGCAAACCCTACTACAAGGTCTAGTTTTTGGTATATTTGCATTCAAAGTAATTTTTTTGAGTTTTGAATCCGTGGATATCTTTCAATGCCTAAAACAGCTCTGCCAATAAGCCTCAGATAACATTGCGGTTCTTAAAACTATTGGTCAGTTTTTTGAGAGCTATCCATAGCTGAAAACTATAACATTCTATGAGGTTAAACTTTTTAGGAGCTTCTGTGTAAATAAAATAATTTTAATCAGTTCGTTTTATAATAACAAAATTTGGAAGAAGATACTGTTAATAAGCATAATGCAAAATTCCATCTGCCGTTATTTCTGGTATTAGAAATGATTTTTTTATTCAAATTCTCTAGAAATTGCTACAAAATAACTTTATACTAAGGGCTTGTTTCACAATATCTGAGTGAAGTTTGAACTTACTCGTCAAGTAACATCCTTATTTACGTTTCACAATATCCGAACAGTCTTAGGCCTAATTTATTCACTTTCCATTAAATTTAAATTCGCTATTAAAAATTAGAAATTGATCGATTTCAAATATTTGTATTTATTCACCCTCTTTTAACGATTTAAAATGAAGTTTCCTCTATTAAATAATTATTTAATTAATTTAAAATTGGTTTTCGCTAAAACGACAAAATCCACTTTTTAAGGGGGATATTTAGCCATAATAGAGAGTTAACGAACTGTTTCCTTTTATTCACTCTCAATTAGCGTTGATAGTCGATATTTTGTTTTGTAATTATAAAGTGCGATGTGGGAAACAAAAGCAAACAAGATTTGTGCACACTTCTGGTACAAAAACAATCTATAACTATTTTAATGTTTTGAATGCACTGAATACGAATCAGACCCCAAAAATTACCCTTTAACGTTTGGTTTTTGAAATTCTCCAATATTAAAGCCGAAAAAAATGTTTTGCAACGATTTTTAATTTCAATATAACCAAAAACCTAAAGAAATTATTTAGGGGCTGGATTTTTATGTGTACCAAAAATATTCCGAAAAATAGGTATAGATTGTATTTCCACCTGAAGGATTTTTTTCAACTTTGCCAGTTTCGGTTATTCAAATCACACTTTTAGATTACAAATAAAATAAACAAACATAAAACTGACTGTCAACGCTAATTGAGAGTGAACAAACAGACGCTATTTTAAACTTGATTTAGTGCTAATTTGATATTTCATCAGTCAAAATAAAATAAAAATCCCAAGGATATTTTTAAAACGCATATAAATTTAAAGCAGCAATTTAAAGCGAGCCAGTTAACTTAAGGCGAGTGAATGAATCAAAAATTAATGAAGAACACTTCATGACAATTTTATATTAAACGTGATATTAGTTAAAACGACACACTTCAATTTTTAATGAACTGTGAACGAAATGGCCCTTAATTAATAATTAAAGTTCTGAGTATTTTACTGGGCAGATGAAGTACTGATTAAAAAAACTAAACTGGCAATTAAAATATTTTCAGCTGTTATTGCGACCAATTAAAGAAATAAATATAATGTTCTGGGCTTGAAAATTGTGTTGAGGACATATTTCATAATTTTTTAAAAGTTGTATGCAATTTTTGAATGCTGTTGTGTTGTGTATATGTATGGTTTTCTTTTATTTTTAAATAAACGTATCTTAATAGAGTCTCTTAACATTTTGAGCTCTTGACATTATCACAATCCATAACATATTATATCATATCACAATCCAACATAAGATTTTCTGCATTTTACTAAGCCACTAAAGTAGGGAGGTACCCAGTTTATACATGTACATATAGATACATAGGTGGTATGGTTTACGATTTATAACACTTTTGGTACAAGAAAATATTAATTTGTACGCAACGCGGATGGTCAACAAGTTGACAAAACGAAATTTTCACATACACCAAACCTTCGGTAAACGGTTGAAATACCATACTTTTGCGCCCAAAAGCTTATTACAGAATTTTTTTTTGAAACCACGTAGATATGTATGTATTTGAAAAGACACCATATCCGAAACACCTTTACAAAGGACAAAAAAAAATAAATAAATAAAAATCGGGTGGCACAACGGCTCGTGAAGAATCAGGGCCTAGTGACTAACAACTCGCAACCATTCCTGTGTGCGCCTATCAACAGGAATGGAAGGGGCCTACAATTTTATGCCGAATCCGAACGGCTAAACGAGAAGCACTTATTCGTGACAAGTGATACTCTTGGAGGATTTGTCAATTCCTCGCAAGAGGCAGTAGCCCTGAAAAAAACTTTTTAGTTTTTAGGTGGACGAGGCTGGGAAGCGAACACAGACCTTCAGCGTGACAGTCGAACGCACTTACCATTACGCTACGGGCTACTACTACACAAAAAGGACAACGACACTTAAATATCAACACTCCGCCAACTATTATAGATTATTTTTCAATAATTTCATTTTCAATCTGTCAAAACAATAAATATTGTCTGGAAAATTGGAATAACTTACGAGTAGCTAATTGACACATTCATTTATAATTCTGTTACAGTCAACTCCGCTTAACTGCACTCCGCTTAACTGAAAACATCGGTTATCTGAAACAAGAAATTTATTCCGGAGGCTTTTTTTAGAGTTTTTCTAACAAACTGCTTCGCATAACTGAACTCCGCTTATTTGCAAACTCCGGATAATTGAAACAAAATTGTTTGACTCAAATGAACGTTTTTTTTTTTTTGTTTTTTAAATAAGTTTTATTCATATTCGTTTTGTGTTTAAAAATTGAAAGAATTTGTTTTTTGAATTGTTTCATGGAAATATAACTATTTTGACACAATACAGAAAATCATACCTATATTTTTTTTTTTATTTTAATTTATTTTGACAAAACTCCGCTTATTTGAAACAAGTTTCAGTTATCCGCAGTTCGGTTAATTGAAAACTTCGCTTAACTGAAACAAATAGTCTGCAATTATGGTGTTCCAGTTAAGCGGAGTCGACTGTAATTGTGAAACGCAAAGTTTATTACTGGGAGGATTTACTTTACGGATAATTTAACTGTCAAGTTACTAATTATAACTTAACTCAGACATTGTGAAACAAACCCTAAATCTAAAAAAAATAATTGTTTGTCAGCTTTTGTTTGTCATTAAAAAAAAAATGATAAAACATGTTACCAAGTGAAAGGAAAATCCATGCAGTCGTTTAGGCTTTAGACGCGTGGACCAAAGGTACAGACAAAAGCCAGACAGAATTGCGAGACACACGTCCCTATCATCGTATAAGCAATTTTTATTCAAAATCTCGAATTCAATTTTGTTGAATAAGCGCCAATATAATTCACCCTTAAAATATTTAAGATCACAATGGTTTGGTATTTTTCGAAACACTGTTTTCTTTTCAGAATAAGTCTGTAAAGAAGCTTTTTAAATCAATTTTTATATGATTGCGAGTCTATATAACTCCGAATCTGCTGATTTTTGAACTTTCATCTAGTGAAGACTTTGAAGCTAAACAGCAAATCCCGCGTTTTCTGTACGATTTA
Source organism: Melangyna quadrimaculata (assembly GCA_949320155.1). Classification (NCBI taxonomy): domain Eukaryota; kingdom Metazoa; phylum Arthropoda; class Insecta; order Diptera; family Syrphidae; genus Melangyna; species Melangyna quadrimaculata. The sequence goes on along the minus strand of OX439483.1, from coordinate 185,679,487 downwards.
TTCAAACAACGACCATTTTAAATTTTGAATTATCTGATCGAATATTAATAATTGCACATACTTACAAAACACTCGATTTTTCATTATGAAATCTACCAGAAAATTAAAAAATGAAAATAAAAGCATATTATTTTATTGCCTTTGATATATGTATGTAAATTGTCGGCCATTTTTCATAAACCATATTTTCAAAATGGATAAATGGGTCCATATTTCAATTTCAATGCATTTAGATTGAATTTTTGCCAACACTATTGATGCAATTATAAATTGATTTAAATTTTTCAAGTTTTTTTTGCAGTATTTGCTTTTATAGTTTCACTGTTTTATTTCTTAATATATTTGTTCATTATTTGAAGTATTGTCTTTAGAAATTTGCATCTTTCGCATACATAAAAAAAAAACCGGAAGAGATATATCCATCTTTCCTCGTATAAAAATAAAACTGCAAAATGCAAATATTCCATATCCAAATGTATGTTAATATCATTTTTAATTTAAATCTTGTACTCTGTACGTACTTATTTTTCCATTTTACCATTTCAAGCCAAACTCACCTCATAGCAATTCGAAATATTGTTGTTATAAAACACAGGTATAATGACGTAGCACAATATAGGTAAAACAAAAATTGCTGCAGACGATGCAAATGCATATGTTATCCCATAGGCATATATTTCAGCTGGTATTGTTATAACTGATGCTGCCGATAGCTGACTGGTAAATAAAATTATTTAGGTAGATATGCACATAATTCAGTTTTATCGTTTCTTTGTTTTTATAGTCGAGGCTTATTAAACCAAACAAAAACCAAAAACAATCTCCTCACCTCGAAACCAGAGAAATTGCAATTGGCCATGGCTTCATTCGTTTTCCACCAAGCAGATATTCATCTGCGGTATCATTATTGCCAGAAAAGAAACCGAAATACACACCAATAGCTGCCGAAATAATTAACAGCAATGTGAAGACAGTATAATCTACTGCTCCAAATGTAAAGCTCTTTGCTAAACCAGCTGTTGCATTTGTTATATTATTTAAACTCATGTCTTTTTTTTACAATTTAAAACGATAGTTCATATAGGATCAACATAGGAGTGTTTAAATAGGGAATCTTAACCGAATACTGAATAGTGTTTAAACTTGGAGCTGAAATATTTCTCGAATATTTTGCAGACGATACCCAAAAATCACACGTGAGCATAAGTTACTATTAAGGGGTTATCTTCATAAGCCCATTTAGATACAATAATTAAATTGCTCCTTGAAAATGATAACCTATCAATAGGTTTGAGCAGAAAGAAAGTTAGGTATTGAATACCATTAATTAACCATTAAGAAAATGATATGGTTTATGGTTATTGTACCATTATTCGACCTGATTACCTTTGATAAAGAAAGTTCTGAAAATTGTAAAAGAGTAAATATATTTTTGAATATTAAACAAATAAATTAAAATGCCGCAGATGATAGATTACGTGAAATAGTAACACTGCAATCGTTTTTATTTTTTCAACTTGGTGGAGGCTAGATAACGTTTTATTCAAGAACGCGGAGAAACTTGCTTCGATTTTGATGATTTTTACTTGCGATATACGTAGTATAGGGCAAGTTTAGGATTCGTACAAAAAAAAAATCGAGATACGAATTTTCCCTAACATTACGATGAAAGAGAACGTGGGTCTCGCAATCCTGTCTGTCTGTCCGTCTGTCTGTACCTCGACCTGCAGCCTAAACGGCTGAAGTGATTTTCTTCAAACTTTGGACTTAAGGTTTTTTATGTGATTGAATTTTTTTTTTAGCTCAAAAAACAACGGTACCTGTCATACAACCAATATACAAAAATTGATTTATTTAAAAAACGGCTCTAACGATTTTCAAAAAAAAATTACGAGGTACTAAAATTAGTGAAGTAAATATTTTGACAGAAAAAAAAATTGTATAACGGTTATTAACGGTACCTGTCATAGAACCGATTTTTTGGTTTTCAAATTTCTCGTTAACTACTACACCGATTTAACAATTTTGCATATAAAAATTTTCGAAAAAACAATTTTTGGATTTTTAAGTTAAGTTTTAAGTTAAAGTTGTTAGCTACGAGAGCAAGTTTTGTGCGACCCAGTCGTGCACATTTTTTTTTAATTTAGGAAATTAAATTACTTAACCCTTTATTAGATATTGATTAAGGTATTTTTGCTTTTGAAAGTAAGTATCTTCGGGTTTTATTGATACAAACATTTGTTTGTAATTTTTTTTGTTGCTGTACCATAGCAATGGAACAAACTGGTGCAGTTTCCTTGGGCGATGGGGCTGATGGGATTTTGCGATCAATGATAAAAATTTTAAATAATCAGGTTGTAGGCCTGCTGATGTGTCATATAAATGCACAAAGCTTTTATCGTAAAATTGATGAGTTTCGGGATGTGTTTTGGGGCTCTAATTGCGATGTTATCTCCGTAAGTGAAACTTGGTTTACAGATGAAAATAATGATGCGATTTATAGCTTGGGGGGTTATAGGCTTTTTCGTGCCGATAGACACGGGCGCCGAGGATCTATGTTCGCAATAGCATTACGTTGAAAACAAATTGCAAGTCAGATGCAAGTAGTGGGATGGATTATTTATTTCTTGATATAATAGGTGAAGAAAGCTCTTTGCTTATAGGTACTATTTAGACCTCATTGTGATATGGATGTAACTCCACTTTGTACACCCCTAGAAACAATCTCATTGCCCCCTTCAAAAATTATAATCTGTAAAGACTTTAACAGCAATCTTCTTGTCGAAATATCGCTTATTGAAGGAATGTTAAATTTTAATCTGTATCCGGTCAACACAACAAATGCAACTCATTTCTTCAGAGGACCGTAAACCCTTCTTGATGTTTTCTTTGTAAACGACGTTAGCGATGTTTTAATTTATGATCAGTTGTCAGCACCTGCCTTTTCCAAACATGACCTCATTTACTTAACACTTGACTTTCAAATTAATAATTCCGTATTCTCTTTTGAGTACAGAGATTTTAAACACTTTGATTATTCACGCTTAGAGGCAAATACTCTAAACATAGTATTGGGAACGTGTTTTTAACATGACTTCTCCCGACGACCAAATAGAGTTTTTCAATACTAACATTACAAACTTGTTTAACAGTAATGTTCTACTTAGATCTAGAACAATTAATCATGGTCAACGTCCCTGGTTTTCCAGTGAAATTCGCCAACTCTTGCTTCTTAGAGACCGGGCATACAATGAGTGGAAGCATTACAGATAAGAAACTCGTTTTCAAATGTATCGTATTCTCCGCAACCAAGTGGTCTCTAAAATAAGAACTGCTAAGACTCGTTTTTATAATAGCAAGTAAGGTTCATCAACAAATAAAATAAATAAATTAAAAAAAAAAAAAATTAAAATTGTGATGAGAATATTGATTCGGAATTGCTTAATCAAAGCTTCGTCACTCTCCCATTTCCTACCCTTCCGAACTTTTCCATTGATATAATGGATCTTTCTGATAGACCTAGTCCAGACAACGTTTTTGAATTCAGATGTGTAGATAGTTACGATGTAGTTGAAAACTTACTTTCTGTTAAGTCCAACGCTGTTGGCACTGATAATATACATCCTGTGTTTGTCAAGTCAATTCTACCTCTTATGTTGCCATACACTACACATATATTCAACACGATCTTAACGACCGAAGCATTTCCTATTCCAAAAAGTCGCAATGCTTATGATTAAAGACCAATGTCTATGCTCCCATATCTGTCTAAAGTATTTGAAAGAGTTGTGCAAAAGCAGCTAAATGTCCACCTAAGAAACCAGAATATCCTTTCACCAACCCAGTATGGCTTTCGACAACAACACAGTTGTACCACGGCGATCGAGGGCCCTTACCCTAGTTTTGACTCTGACGAGGTGCTCAGGGGGTACAGGGTAATCAGGTGCGCAGACGTGTTTTCTAGGGAGTTCCTTAGGACCTGCATCGCTAAAATAAGCATTGACTGGGAGGGCTTGAAGCTCAAGCTCATCCCAGCTAAGGACATCCCTAGACGACCAAAGGCTCGCATCTGGTTGCCCCTAATGAGCACTAAGCCAAGCGGACGGGAGCTGATCCGTGGTCTTCAGAGGTTAAATCCACTGATTCCGATGCACGACTGGACAGTCATTAAGGCGGAGGAGCCGCAAAACAACAGTGCATCTTACCTTCTGTTGATCAGCGAGGAAAGCATTGGGGCTCTCGAGAAGGCCGAATTCAAGCTGCGTTTTGGCATAAGATGTGCTAAAATTAAGATTCTGCAGAACCAGGGAGCAGACCCCGGCAAAGTTGGTGACAACGTTGAGCTAGACGATGTCACTGATGATGTCGAGGTCCCTAGCGAGTCGCCGGGCCCTCACTTTGCAGAATCGAAAGAAAATTAAAAAAACGCGCTGCTAAAAGTCATTCAGATTAACCTGAAGCACTCAAAATGTGCCTCGGATAATCTGAGAGTTTTCCTGAGTGAGGAAATATAGATGTAGGCATCGTTCAAGAACCATGGGTCAATCGCTCTAGAGTGAGAGGCCTCCAAGATAGACAATACGACCTGATCTACAAGATCGCAAACACAAACGATGGTAAGCCTAAAAAACACTTAAAAGCTTTTTGTGTCCAAATCTTAGCACTCCTGACTTGACAGTCGTCAGGTTGGAAGCAAAAAATGCAGACGGTTTACTCTTGGCATCTGCTTACTTCGGGCATGACCAGCAGTCACCACCAGAAGAAGTGTGCGCACTCATAGCCGAGGCGAATGCACAAAAAACGAACCTCCTGATTGGATGTGATGCAAACGCAAGGCACACCCTTTTTAATTTCGTCATTGATAATAATTTAACTGTTTGTAACAGAGGTAATACTCGCACTTTTGTCTTTCCGAGCTCTGAAAATTTTGAAGGTTGGGATGATGTGCTTGATGTTATTATTGTTAACAATAACTTTAATCTATTAGTGGAAAATTGGAGGGTATCCCTTCTGAATTCGTTTTCGGATCACAGATGGATACTCTTCAGCATAGGTTTTGAGTCTGAAACCCCTCGTCCTTATAGAAATCCTAATCGAATTGACTGGAAGAAGTTCAGTAAAACTTTTAATTCTAAACTGCGCAATATAACAAATCTGAGTCCAGAATCGGTTGCAGATCTAGAGCATCTATGAACACGGCGTTCAAGATCTCTTGCCCAGTTAAATATAGCCGAAAATCTCTCCCTCCATGGTGGAATGAAAATCTGTCTGAACTCAAGAAAGCCACAAGGACAATTTTCAACATCTGCCACAAAAACAAATTCTATCAACCGTATAAAGATAGCCTTAGAGTTTACAAGCGAGCTGTCGCAGCAGCCAAGAAACAAGGCTGGATAGAGTACTGCGAGTTAATAGAAAACATAAAAGACTCAGCAAGACTTGGTAGAGTGCTGTCAAAAGAACATTGCAACCCTTCTTTTTTGAAAAAGAACGATGGGGAGTGGGCAGTCTCTCCAGCTGAATCCTTAGAACTACTGAAGACGACACACTTTCCGGGGTGTGAAAACAGTAAACCGGAATCACTTGAAACTCACATCACACCGTTAGCTCATGAAGAGCATATCAATACTGTCATAACAAGAGAAAATATTGCCTGGCCAATTTATTCCTTCTCTCCATATAAATCTCCCGGCCTGGATGGCATACTGCCTATTATGCTTCAAAAACTGCAAGATTTGGTTGTTCCTTGGCTGGAAATAATTTTCAAAGGTTGCCTCTATCTCAACCATGTACCCGAGGCATGGAGACATGTTAGAGTAGTTTTTATCCCGAAGGTCGGTAGACGGGGCCATGAATCCGCGAAGGATTTTCGACCAATAAGTCTGACCTCTTTCGTGCTTAAGACGATGGAGCGCATCCTAGACAAACACATCAGGGACATCCTAGTTGGATGCCCTCTCGATAACTCTCAACACGCATACCTAAAGGGTAAGTCCACGGAGACGGCCCTTCACGAGGTAGTTAGTACAATTGAGAAAACTATTAACTTCAAAGAATATACACTCGCCACCTTCTTAGATGTAGAAGGGGCTTTCAACAACGTCCTAACTGAGTCCATTCAAGAAGCCTTTATTGACTTTTGTGTAGAGTTCTATATCCCGGAGTGGATAGTTTCCATGCTCAGGGATAGAAGGATTCAATCTACGTTGGGAAATACAATTTCAATCAAATACGTCAGTAGAGGAACACCCCAGGGTGGTGTTCTGTCTCCTCTTCTTTGGCTTTTAGTCATGAATAAAATTCTCGCTAAGTTAGAGAGGGGTGGAGTGAAGGCGGTCGCGTATGCTGATGATTTGGTGCTACTAGTGTCGGGTAAGTTTACCCCTGTGATAAGTGAGATCACGTAGGTGGCTTTAAAGAAGGTTAGTAACTGGGCTGCGAGCTGCGGACTAGGTATTACTCAAAGTAAAACTGAACTTATGCTTTTTACTACCAAAACAAAGATAGACCCCTTCAATCTACCTCGACTCAACGGTCAAACACTTTCGCTCTCCTCCAGTGCAAAATATCTGGGTGTAATTCTCGACCCTTAATTAAACTGGAAATTAAACATTGAAGAACGGGTTAAGAAGGCCTGTATATCTTTCTATGCCTGTAGCAAAACTTTTGGTAAGAGGTGGGGCCTCCAGTCAAAAATGATTTTATGGACATACACAGCCGTGGTGCGACCTATTCTCACGTATGGTTCGATTGTGTGGTGGCCAGCATTAAAGAATTTGTATAAAATCAACAAACTTAGGAAGGTTCAAAGAACAGCTAGCATTGGCACCACGGGGGCTATTTGATCTTGTCCAGCAGATGCTTTAGGAGTTTTTCTGCACCTTTCACCACTAGTTTTACACATTAAATACCTGGTATCTTGCAGCGCGATAAGACTAAAAGAATCGAACTCCTGGTTTTTTAAACCCTATGGGCACAGCAACATCACGGGTTTAATTCCAACCGAAATGTTTTCGACTCCCACTGCTTACTGCGCCCCTTCAATGAGCCTCGGTAAAGATCTTACAGTTATATTCCCATCCAGAAAGGATTGGAATGATGACGTCGTGACGAAAGACTTCGACATAACTATCTTTACTGATGGGTCAAAGATGGAGTGTGGTGTTGGTGCGGGTATTTTTTCAGAGTCCCTAAATATAACCAGGTCTTTTCGGCTACCTGACTTTGCTAGTATCTTTCAGGCTGAAGTACTGGCAATCAGCGAAGCAATGAAGCTACTTAAACAAAACCCAAACCAGAACAGAAATACAGCTATTTTCTCAGACAGTCAAGCGGCTGTCAAAGCCATTAATTCGCAACATCATCCTCAAAATTAGTACGACAATGCCAGGATGAGCTTCTGAGTCTGAACACTAACCTCAGGGTCACTCTTATCTGGGTTCCGGCATTGAGGGAAATGAACGGGCTGACGAGCTTGCCGGGCAAGGTTCAGCCCTTCATAACTCACTTGCGGAAAGAGTCGATATTCCTCTCGGAGTTATGAAGGGCAATATATTCTCAATTTTCTCTCAGAATCTAATCGTAGGTGGAATAGTTTAACTAACTGCATTATTGCTAGAAAAATCTGGCCTACCTATAATAAATCCCGAACTATTAACCTAATGTGCAGACCCAGGCGAGACAAAGCAAGGATAGATGCAACATGCACTGGACACCTGACGACCTTAACAAACTCTCCGGAACGAATATCAAAGATTTGACTTCTTTCCTCAATGGATTTAGGATTTACTTCGGTTTCCTCTTGCACCATCTTCTTCCTCAAACTCCTATGACTGCGAGCTATCAGACTAATGGTTTTTGAAGGTGGCTCATGGTGCACGAGGACCGGACGATCACACAATTAGGCCGATCTCCGCTTCAATACCAGTCAGCAAGTGCCTGAATTTCGACCCTTTTGAGTGTTTTCCTATGTTCAAGTCCAAGAAAGTTTCATTGGATCTAGAATTAACTTCGGTTTCCTTTTGCACCATTTTCTTCCTCAAACTCCTATGACTGTGAGCTAGCAGATTACTGGTTTTTGAAGGTAGCTCATGGTGCACGAGGACCGGACGATCACACGGTTGTGCCAACCTTCGTTTCAATACCAGTCAACAAGTTGCCTAGTTGGCACAGTGTAGATGGTTTTTAGTTGCGAACATTGCGAACGAAGCCACAAACTATCCAACTGAATTTTTGAACTCTTTGGATGTGCCTGGCTTACCACCGCATAACTTGCAATTGAAGGTTGGCTCGGTAGTCATCATGCTACGAAATCTGAACCAACCAAAATTGTGCAATGGAACGTGTTTGGTAATTAAATTAGGAAACTAATGATAAATGTAATTCACGTGACGATCCTAAAAGGAAAATTTAAAGGTGACGAAATTCTCATTCCGAGGATTCCGATGATCCCAACCGATATGCCCTTTGAGTTTAAAAGAAATCAATTTCCTCTTCGCCTTGCATTCACCATGACAATTAACAATTCACAAGGTCAGTCCTTCAGTGTTTTTGGTCTGAATCTGGAAAATTCATGTATTTCTCATGGGCAATTGTACGTGGCATGTTCACGTGTCGGCAAACCATCCGCTTTATTTGTTCTTGCGCCTGATAACAAAACGAAAAATATCGTGTACCACAGAGTGCTTCAATGAAAAGAATCAACCAAAGTCCAAACGTCTTGCTGACACGTCGATAAACTTTTTACTGAATTTTTATTTTATCCTAAAAAAAGTATTTAAATTAATAAATTGATTGCATTTTTTTTAATAAAAGTTAATACAACACTTATTGACTGTAAGGCGGTACGAAGTTCGCCGGGTCAGTGGTGCGTTCTTTTATTAACCATAGTTACCTATGGTTAACTATAGTTAACAATGGTCGTTTCTTATTACAGAAAAGTTACGATTTGTAACTATATGACGTCATCACATCGTTCCTAAATTCAGTTTATTAGTGTCAAATAGTTAGAAATCGTAACTATTTCCAACTCATCTCCATGATATGAGTTGAAAGTGTTGATCTGTCAAAGCACATATGTGAGATGGTTTGTTTACAAAAAATAAAAATTAAAGAATCAAAACAAAACTTTTGGTGAAGTGAAATGAACTAAAATTGAATTTTCTACAATTTTTAAAGAAAAGGGGAGAGTATACTGTAGAAAAAAACATGATTTTATGGTAATTAACGATGAAATAAAGTTTTCCAAAATGTTCGTTTGACAGATCAACAATATTTAACAAAAAATCGTTCCTAAATGAAATGTAACAATTTACAACTTAATCTAACAATGACACATCAACAATTGTTTTTGACATAACAACCATAGTTAACTATTGTTAATAAAAGAACACACCAGTGCTAATTCTTAAATAAACAAAAAAATAAATTCTAAACAATTGATTTTGTCATTAGCATCATGTTAGTTCAATTGAATTTTGTGGGTGATACGACGTGGGTGAAAAATCCTGTTTTACTCATTTATTCCTGTTTCTTATATTTTTTTTTATAGCTCGTGATTTAAGCACATTAGTTTTTTTTATATGTTTTAGCTTTGTCGTTTTAAATTTTTTCTATTTCTGTTTACACCACAATTTTGCTCGATCGGAAATCATTTTTTACAACCCAGCGCTTTTTCGTCCAACTAACCCCTTTATGCTAGGTTTCCACTTGTCATTGAAAGACCCAAATTGATCACTTTGACAAGACATGGTGGCTAATACCAACAAGAAATGCAAAGAAAATAGTAGTAGAGAGAAACCCACCCTGTGTTGTCAAACTGTATCAACTGTACAAGTGGAAACCTAGCATAAGTCTGCGATGCCATGCCTCGTCATTATTTTGGGTTCGCGGGAACTGTTTTTCGGCACTATCGTACACACACCAAAAGTTAGGAGAGTATTGCACCTGTCTACTTCCATTGCGAATGTAGTTTATTTTGACCCACTGTTCAAAACTGAGTGCTTCTTCGTCATCATTTAAACTATTTTGCAACGAGTCATAATAGGAAGAGATTTCTTCAGATGGTACAAAAGCCAAACTTTTCACCGTTTGAATCTTTAGATAGAACTCGTTGCAGTTTCTTAGATCTTGGATAACATTTAAAAAGTATAAAACGTGGAAAATAAATATAAATAAAATAAAAATAAATCAATAAGTTTTAATCATGTATTCTAAAAAACGGTCTTAGCGGGATAAAGCGGGATTATAATAGAACGGGATTTTGAATACACGGGATTTAAAAAACAGTATTTAAAAAAAACGGAATTTTAGAAGGTGGTATTTTAAAACTTTTTTGACGGGATTTTTTAAAAACGGGATTTTAAAAAGCTGGATTCCGAAACGTTCCCTTTTTTTAAATTGTGATATAAGCTCATAAAAATCTGGCAAGCCTGATCTTAATACCGACTTAGCAGATGATTCAAGCAAAAAAAAAATAAGTAGGTTAAACAATAAACTATTGTTCTTTTTTTATTTACCCATAGAATTAAAAAATTATATCACAAATTTCAATTTAAGTTTGTCATCTCATCATTGATTGCAGTTCTTTTTCTTTTAAATCGCAATCATCACTCTTGACAGAATCATATTTTACAAATAGTGATACAACTGGCGATAGCAACTGAGGGTCGAGTTTCTTATTACTTGGAATGATATAACTCAACGGTATTGCAATGACCCAGACCATAGCCGTACCAATAAACTTATACCAGGTGAAAGAAATATCAAATATCGAAAATTCCTTATTAAACTCTGAGACATCAACGACTGTCTGATGTGTGGTTTTGGTAAATCTAAAAAGTATAATTCAAAGTAAAAAAAATAAATTCTTATTGAAATCATCATGATTTTTAAGTCTTACATTGAGCTATGCAAAGTAAAATTGAAACGATCGCATCCGTCTACTCTAGTTGGTAAAGCTTTGTACGAGAGTTCACCGGTTTGGATTCTATTTTGGGTGCCAATGATGAGTCCAGCCATTAAAATTATGCTCGATGTAAAACCGATCAATGCCGCCTGCAAGGGTAGATTAGGTTTGAGTTATACATAATTTATTTAGTGGGTGTAATTAACAAAGCTTCTTACCCTTCCGTGAGCTTTTGGTACTAATAACCCCAACAAAAAAACTCCTAATGCTCCTCCATATGTGATTCCAGATATGGTAAAAATAGTTTGGAGAATTGAATCTGACTTTTCTACAACAAAACCTCCAATCACACAAAAAGCTCCAGTGAAAAGCACAAATATTTTCATTATCAAATTTGCTTTGCGTTCAGTGTGGTTAATGAATGGTTTAATATAATCAAAGTAACAGATTCCTGCTATAGTATTTAATGTTGCAGACATTAAACTGTAATTATAAGAAACGATGTTGTATATAAAACTGATTGTTGATTGTTCTTTTTACTTGGCAATAGACAAATATTTCTCACCCTAAAGCTGCACTGAAAACGCATGAAATAAAAACTCCAGGCATTCCCTTCCAGTGTCCGACAATGTCCTGAACGTAGAATGGCATCATTTTGTCAGGCTTTTCAACAATCTTAAACAAAAAAAAATGTATATTAATTATGTTTCAACTATGTATGTAATCTTATAATTATTCTTACACCGATAGTTATAGGATCGCAATCATAATATTCCGAAAACATTATAATTCCAGTAAGGCAATTAAATAAATTCACAAGCACGAATATAATTGTAAAAATAATTAATGATCTATAAATAATGAAAAAAGAAAAATCAATAAAAAGTAACGAAATCTCCCCAAAAAATAACTGTCTTATACTTTTTAGCATCTTTTAAAGACGGCAATGCAGAAATTCTCTGTACACAGGTTTGATTGAGACCAAGACTTTTAGTCCACAAGCATAGTCCTCCAATAAAGCAGCTTAAAATAGAAGTACGAGCTCTGGGGTCCAAAGTCCAGCTATAAATTGAATATGTATAAATACATTTTAACAATATTTGCATGTTTTAATGAGATTATAAGTACTTGATATCAAGCCGACCGCCATTTATTGCTCTTTCCATAACGTTATTTAGTCCTCCAGTTTTTATGATTCCCATTGTTAAAACAACAACCATTGAGAAGACCAAAACGGTAGCTTGTATAACATCAGTCCAAACTACAGCTTTGACACCACCCTTCGATAGAGGAAAATATACGCAATTTAAATTTGAATCACTAAGTTTTTTGAAACAACTTTCTTACAAACTTATAATATTTTTTTAAAAGCTTATAATAGTCGTGTTTTTTGAGAGAGTGACTAGCAACTCAGCAAAATTTTTACACGCAAAACAATAACAAAACTAATTATTATAGAGAATTTTGTTTGTGTTTTCCGTGTAAAACTTTTACTGAGTGCTAGTCACTCTTTCAAAAAAACACGGCTATTATTAAATCAATATCAGTTTAACCGTTATTCGAGGAATTCGAATTTTCATTCCTTATCATCAATTCGTTGTTTTTTTTTTACATGTGTCATACAGAACACAGAAGCGGTGATTCATGCACAACACGTGAATTGATTCACAAAACAGCTGTGGCTTTGTGTTTTTTGCTGCATTTTGTAAAATGTACTTATGCGCTGAGCGACTGGGATCGCTCTTGCTTATGCACGGTTTAGTGAACGAAACTGAGAAAAATTGAACGAAACGCAGACTCCATTATGTTCACTCGCATTGAGATTCTTTGTATTCGCGCGTTTACTTATGCGCACATATGCTAGCTTATGTCTATTATAGTTGGGTCTTTAGGCTTATCGTGCACATGCAACTTTCAGTCACGAAACAGTTTGGTTGCTAAAATGAATCCCATGCTATTAGACCTCTTTCACACAAGGAAACTGAGTTGCCGGCAATTTTTAGTTTATAGGCAAGAAGGGCGTAAAAGGAAGACAACAAATCTCCCCGCACACCCTTCTTACCTACAAAGTAGCTAGTTTCCTTGTGTGAAAGCGGTCTTATATGAGAGTCCGCGCACATGCAGAAACTATTCACTCACCGATTGAAGCAACTAAGTTCCGGTCTACATTGAACGATTTTTCCAGTGCCGACAAAAAATTGTTGTTGTAATCGTGTGCGGTTGAGAGGTACAACCGACAAGTTCCTTCCAGTTTCGGCCGATTTTTCCATTCCGCACGGGAAAAATCGTTGAATGTAGACCGGGACTAAACAGTTTTGACACAAACTAAACGATCACCCCAAATGAGTTGCATGTGCGCGCTTAGGTTTAGTGTTACTTTTTTTTATTTTTGTTACACTTTTTGCAATTAAATATTATTGTCAACTTTTTTTGCAACAATTTTCTTATCTCTGGGTTTTATTTCACATTACTATGTTTATGTCTGGCGTTGAAGTGAGTTTGAACTACGCTTCTACACATTTGTACCTGCTTCGAGTTGACATTGGCTTAGCTGAACTCTTGTAACCCATATCTTAAAAGTCCAACTCGATTGCTCAATTTTGCATAATAAACACTATGCAAGAAATGTGTTAATGTTAAAAAAGTAACATTGTAACAACGAAATAAAATTTAAAAACAGTGTAACACTTTTGTTACATTTGTAACATTGTGGTAACGCTGCGCTGATCCCTTGATTTAGATTTTTTGTCTTTCATTTTCTTTTTTTTTGTAATGAACTGTCAGAATTAGAAAGAAAAAAGACAGAGATAAATTCACGAAAAGCCGAATTGTACCGTGTATTGTCGTGTGATATGGCTTTGCGCATATTGGGATTGCGTTGTCCAAACTACGTGACGTCACAAGAGCCCGCTATAGAATTTGATAATTATAATATTTCGAGCTATTATATCGCAGAATTAATTTATAAACATTTAATTGACTGATGATTTTATTCTGTAAGTTAAATACTTAAATTAGAATAATATAAAATGGGAGTTTGTTCGGTGTTTGAATGCAACAATAACGCTCTAAAAAAGTCAACGCCAAAAACAAGATTCAATACATTTTCAAATGGAAATGTTGTATTATTAAACAAATCCTTTTCTAAAAGAATGAATACAATAAGTACTCAAACTGCAAGTTTGTATTTTGTCAAGGTCGAACCAAATATGAGTTTCATGAGATAATTAAATCGCTGTTCGTTATAGATGTATGTCTTCTTCTGTTGCATTCCCTTTCAATTTTGTATTAAAGAAACAATGCATACCTCCAAAAATTAGCCAGGCAAATTGTACTTTTAAGCCTAGTACGCCGATCATGCTAAATTTTGGCTCCCATACAAAATTCTCTCAAAAATTTAGCTTGGGTAAAGAATTTTGTGAGCTAAAATTTAGCGTGATCTGCGTACTAGGCCTTAATTCCAAAAAAAATCCATCATTATGTAACTGTATATATAAGCTAGCATTAACATTTTTTTTTTTTTTTTCTAGAAGTCATAATATTTATGATATCATTATTTCAAAAAATCACCAAAAGTCGAAAATAACGGGTTTTACTTTTAAATGACGAATTTTACGGAAAATATTTTAAACGTAATATTCTCTATTTTATGTACAGGAGATCAGTTGCGGTAAACATGTTAATTAATAATAATAAACAAAAGTTAAATGCAATACTCAGCATTTTCTACGGTTTCATTTTTTTATTGCAAGGTATGAATATTTACAATTTGAAAATAACAATTAACTGTTTTTTTTTTTAAATTTAAATAAAATGTTTATATTGTATTTTTGTTTTAAGGAAAGCACGTGATTTGTTTTTATTTAATAAATTTATTACTACACTTTTTTCTCTTCAGATATCTTTTGTTTACAATTAATTCCATACAACTAATGCAAAATATCAAACTCAATGGGCTCTTGTGACGTAGATGCGCAGAACGAGAGAAAAATTGAACCTCTATCGGCGGTATCTTGTTTAGTTGAATCATGCTATCGATACAATGTAGGAGAGTTAAAAATTATTCGCTCGTTACCACAAATGCGACACATTTATTGATTATAGTTATGAAATGAAACACGTGTTAGTGTTGTCTCGCCGCTCTTATGCGTATATGATCAGGGCTTTGTATAATATTGTAAATATGCCACAGGATAATCAAGCTCAGAGCTGAGAAATGAGCTGTAAAAACAAAACAACAACAGCTCAAAATAAAATAAACGAGTAAAGCCTTATGTCGAATTCCTTACAACCAAAAAAATTCGAATTTTTCTGAACAAATCGAATTTTTTCTAAACAAAATCGATTTTAATGCTGTCAAACAAATCTTGCGTTTTTAGCTAGATTTCACATCAAATCGCACACACTATCAAGATTTGACATTTCTCATGCATCAAGATGGAATTAAATGTTCTCATTACAATTTTGTGGCGAAGTTAAAAAAGAAAACAAACGTTTAAGTGTTCTTAATTGTTTAATATTTAAGTGAATGATGAAAAAAAGTAAAGATAATTGTGCGTATCTTCAAGAGACGAAAAATCCCATTAAAATAACATACAATTCGCGAGGAAAACACGTTGCAAAATTATTTTTCTTCGTCCCCTAGTGAAATATTCAGAATAGATCCTCGCTGCTGTGTGTGGATTAATTTTGGATTGTAATTTTTTTACTTGATTACGCGCACAATTGTTTTTGATGTTTTTCAATTATCAGACGAAATATATTTGCTTTTAAATTATCAAAACAACGCGAAAATAAAATACACTTTAATATTTGCTTAGCGCGCACTACTTCTTAGTTTTTGTGCGACAACAAAATTCCTGTCAAATTGCACTCACACACTCACAAAAAAAAATCGATTTTTTTTTAATGAAATCGACTTCAAATGGTTGTAAGGAATTCGACAATAACTACATAGACCTACTTTTGAAAAAAAAGACAAAAGTGAGAAATAAATATCTATGCGAAGACACCTGCTTACAAAAACAAAAATTGAAAATTGTATGTGGTGGCTTATTTTATCTGTCAGAACAATTTTCGTATGTTTTCTTGCAAGCAGATTTATTTAGCGAACATTTTAATTTCTCACTTTTGTTCCTTTTGGCAAAAGTATGTCTATGTAGTAAAGGCATAAATACGCATGTTATTGACAGTTCATCAGTGGTTTAGTGGGTTTTCTAAATAAATGGGAGAGCTCTGATCATACTCTACTCTTCAATCAGTCTCTGCTTATTGCTTTGTTCAGAGCTAAAATAAGAAAAAAAACACCTCATATCTCAACTTACGAACATTGTGTAGAAAATGCAAACAGAGCATACAGTTGCATTTATCAAATGTTTATTGATGCCCGTTACTAGAAAAAAAAGTATATTTTGAATAAAAGTAAATCATTTACCAGTTATAGCTAATTTTTTTAAATTACCTTGTGAAAATGCCAATGCTGGGATAAATGAGAAAACTGGCAACAAGAGAAACACCGTAAACACATAAGTAAACGTGACAAATTGACGGGTTTGTTTGTTGAATCTTAGTTGTAAGTACTGTGAAATAAAAATGTCGATGGTTACTGCAAAGTGAAGATTTTATTTTTTAAATAAATAAATAAAACCGTAAAAATAAACGTTTACCCAGCTCTAGTCTTTTTTTTTGATGAAACATTGCAACCATACTTATCAATGAATATTGACAATAATTCAATGTCTTAAATCAGTCTTAAATCTTTTTATTGGTGCCATGAAATAAAGTCCAAGGCCAAATTTTGGCTTTGGACTTTATTTCACATCTAAGATTGCAATAAAGCCTTATGGCTTTATTGCACAATTCTATTTCCGAAAAAAAATAAAAATTATGAAAATACGTACTTTAAGTAACAAAATATTTATTTTTATTTCAAACAAAAATTCTTAAGGCCAACTAACATTAATAATGTAGTTTCATAAATTTCCCGCGAAATTTTTTAGTTTAGTACAAAAAACTTTGATAACAGACTGAATGAGACCATAGGCGCCTGACAGGCGACTGAGCATACCCTAAGCAGAGCGACAGAGTCCCGTAAGCGGGACAGAGAACCCGAAAAGGGAGTTTAAATCCTTGAACCCACGAAGTGGGCCACCCAAAGTACTGTTAAGTACAAAAAACTTTGATAACAGAACTATCTTATTAAATAAAAAAAAAAAAAATAATTTTTAAATTCCGCGTGAAATTAAAAAAAAAAAAATAATTTTTAAATTTCGCTTGAAATTTAAAAATTATTTTTTTTTTTAATTTAATAACGTAGTTTCATAAATTTCGTGCGCCTCTGTTAACAGTCGGTCTGTTATTAAAGTTCTTTTTACTAAACAGTACTTTGGGTGGACCGCTTCGCGAGTTCAAGGATTTAAACTCTCTTTTAGGGTCCTCTGTCCCGCTGGCTAACGCGACTCCGTCGCTCCGCTTAGGGTATGTTCAGTCGTCTGGCAGGCGCCTATGTTCTCATTCGGTTTGTTATCAAAGTTTTTTGTACTAAACTAAAAAAATTCGCGTGAAAATTATGAAACTACATTATTAAATTTTTAAAAAAAAAAATATTTTTTAATTTTCATTTGGATTTTGTTTCATTTTATAAATTTCAAACCTAGGAGTGCAATAAAGTCCAAGGCCAAAATTTGGCTTTACACATTGGGTCTACTGTTCGAAAGTTGTTGCTTTCATATAAATTGTTTTCTGCCGATAATTAGGCGGACGTTTTTGGAGAAATAAATTTTTTTGTTCACATTTGTATGTATTTTCGTCCTTTTATGAGCAAATTCGTTTTAATATTGACTGGTTTGTATTCAAAGACTGATAGGTTCCAAGAGCCTTATGGCTAGTTCGTAATCGCAGAAATCTGCGGTAGATCTACCGCATGCCTGTGGCTTAGCTTGTAGATATCGATCTTATTTTTCTTCTGCCCGCAGGCGGCAGTTTTTTACTTAATTTGTGTTTAATTTAATTAATTTGTGTAAACATGCCAGCGCAGAACATCAGATTGTTTTGTAGAATTATTATTAAAAAACTACATTTTTGGGATTAAATTAGGGCCTCTTGGGGACATTTGGAACGAAATACTCTGCGAACGCCAAAATTTTGATTTTGATAAAGCTTAATTTTTGAGATCAAATTTTCTAGCGCGAAAAACCGATTTAAGGGATTTTGGGTGGTATACATCAGGGACTGTTTTAAATGGTAGTTGTTATATTTTCTGGATGTTGTTATTTGAAATTGGTAGCTCTAAATCACGTTTCTGGTAGTTGTTATTAAACACTTCGCCCTTCCTTCGACCAGTGCAACACAAAGAACTTCTACGAATGTCAAATTTCAATCACAGTGTAGGTTCGAATATTTGCTGCCTATATTTTAGTTTTGAATGATTTTTCACTATTCATATTTGTTAGGATATAAGTACAGAAAACATGTTCAACTTTTATCTGATCTCAAAATTTTAAACGGATATAACCACAGAATAAGCGCACTTGGTTGTGTTGCCTCAGCGACTTCACATGCAATTTCGATTGAAAGTCAAACAGAAACCTTCATATTGAGTGTCGTTTTTCTGACTTTTCAACAGTTTGTTTTTTTAATTACTCAACTGCGACAAAAAATTGGTAAAAATTGACACCAAAAATGAGGAATTTGTAGAAAAAGTTCAAATTTAAGTTACAAAAATTGGGAATAAACTCATATTGAATCGCATTTCCAAAAATTAATTATTTTTGAATTCATATTTGGCGCGTTTTATTGGAATGTATATCAGACCGCGCGGCGAAATTAGCCTTGGTAAGAACAAACAAATTAAGAAAGTGTCAATAAGTGACTACGTCTAGGAAAAAATACATAATATGTAACAAAATATTCTGTGATAGACAAATATCCTTATAATGTATGTTCATATTTCAAAGCCATTTCATTTACTTATCCGTATATGTACAATACATATTAGACCGAGAGCCAACGACATAATAAGTCAAGTCATTTGCGTAACGTTGTAATTCATAACAATACATAGCCTTTGAAGGGTTAAACTGGGATTACCTTGTCTGCCTACCTGACGAAGAGGTCTTAAATTGGACTTAAAGGTGTGACAAAAATGTGGTTGCATACCTTTTTAAAAAAATTGATGATTTCTTAGAAAAACGACTATTTTCAATTTTTCATTGTTAAAAATAAAACTAACTCAACTGTATCTATGAACCTATGAAACGAGATCCCTATTAGTTCTCATCATTTAAAATAAGACAAATTAAAAAAAAATTGTTTAGTACGTTTTGCCCCCTCCTCCCCTACAGTTTTTTCACCAAATATACTCTATCTAAATAACAGTTAGTTTAAGTATTTATTTGCTGTACTAATTGTGCCATTAATGGCAATACAGTCATATCATAAAACAAATTATTTTAAATTATCTTAAAAGTAGATAAAATCCAGGCCAAACTCACCTCATAGCAATTCGAAATATTGTTGTTATAAAACACAGGTATAATAACATAGCACAGAATAGGTAAAACGAATATTGCAGCAACCATGGTAAATGTAATTGATATTCCATAGGAATATATTTCTGCTGGTATTGTTATAACTGATGCTGCCGAAAGCTGGCTGAAACATCAAATTGAGTAAATGGATTTTAAATAAATATGATTATAAAATTTCCATTTCCTCACCTAGAAACCAGGGATATTGCAATTGGCCATGGTTTCATTCGTTTGCCACCAAGTAAATATTCAACTGCAGTATCATTATTACCCGAAAAGAATCCAAAATAAACGCCAATAGCTGCCGAAATAATCAACAATAATGCGAATACACCATAATCTACTGCACCAAAAGTAAGGTTTTTTGCTATACTAGCTGTTGCATTCGTTATATTATTTAAAGTCATTATTGTTAATTTTTGTTGGTCACTATTGAAAACTATTTAGGTTTATATTTGCAAAGGAATCTAAACCAAAAAGATTCGACTTGATGAAACCACTAAACAATTCTTAACCTATATGACTGAAACTTTAAGCAGACCTAAACTACGAGTATAAAATATCCAAAAGGTTCCATACACACGCAAGAACCAATAAAATTAAACAATAGAAAAGCAAACGAAGATTTTTATCTGAATAAGTTAAACTTAATCTTAAATATGTTCAATCGAAAATCATTAAAATTAAATGCAAGACTAGATCGCACTAATTTGCTCTTACAACTAGAAATGTAGCTAGAGCTAGACATATGTACGAGTATATTGATGTACCTATAGTAATACTTAAATCCTAAGTGGGCTTTAGGTCTATCTTGATTTTTTTTTTAAATCAGATGACGGTGACGTTTCAAACGTGGTTACGTTCTTCTTCAGGTCTATTTTGTATTCCTTAATTTAATTCTTAATCAAAGGTTTAATCCTGTTTTATTTATATACATATTAGTCACGAAGAAGGAATAATTATTGTGTTTAGTAATGTTCCGATAATACTTTGTATGTTTTATATACATATGTATATCTACAGAAAAAACAAAAAAAAAAACAAGTTGAAATAACAAAATTTTAAATTTTTGACTGTATAAATGTCTAAATGTCTCTAGGTCTTTTCGACTACCTGACAAGCTGAACTACTTGCAATCAGGGAAGCATGCAAGTTACTAAAAGAAGATCCAAACCAGAACCGTAATGCAGCTATTTTTACAGTCAGGCGGCTGTTAAAGCTATTTATTCAGCTACATCGTCCTCCAAATTGGTCCAGCAATGCCGGGATGAGCTTTCGAGTCTGAACACTGACCTCGGTGTCAATTTTATCTGGTTTCCGGGTCACAGTGGCACTGAGAGCAATGAACGGGCTGACGCTAAAGAATCACATAAAATGCTTCATACCATATTTGAATTCAATCCGTTCAGGCTCTTTTTACTAGCGATATACGTAGTACGAGTATAGGGCAAGTTTAGGATTCATAAAAAAAAAAATCGTGATAATAATTTTCCCTAATATTACGAAAAGTGGGTCTCGCAATTCTGTTTGTCTGTCCGTCTGTCAGTCCGTCTGTCTGTCCGTCTGTCTGTCTGTCTGTCCGTCTGTCTGTCCGTCTGTCTGTCCGTCTCTCTGTCCGTCTGTCTGTCTGTCTGTACCCCAACCTGCAGCCTAAACGGCTGAAGCGATTTTCTTCAAACTCTGGACTTAGCTTCTTAAGTGATTTCCTAGAGGGAAATTGAAATTTTTTTTAACTCCAAAAATAACGGTACCTGTGACCTGTCATACAACCAATATACAAAAATTGATTTATTTCAAAAACGGATCTAACGATTTTCCAAAAAAAATACGAGGTACTAAAATTACTAAAATAAATATTTTGGTAGAAAAAAAAAATTTAATAACGGTTATTAACGGTAACTGTCATTCAATCGATTTTTTGATTTTCAAATCTCTCGTTAACTACTACACCGATTTCAACTAAAATTTTTATACCAAAGGTCGCTTACAATTTTAATAATTTTGCATATAAAAATTTTCGAAAAAAAAATTTTTGGATTTTTAAAAAAATATTTAAATTTTTTTTTTGAAAATTCAATATCTTGAAAACGAGCCAATTATTTTTTTTTTTTAATTTCGTGAAAAATTGTATTTTATTAAATACTTAAAGTTTGCATACCAAATTTAATTTAAAAAAATGTTCAAGATTTTTTATATACATATACAAAATTAATTAAAAAAAACACCGCTTTAACGATTTTTGATTTTTTTCTTTCATAAATTCATATTTATTAAACAAATCAGATGGCATACTTATTTTTGAGCTCTATCTGTTTTAGCTATTAAAATAACTAATTTATAATAATTCATAGAAGTCATTTATATTTTAAATTGTTTATAAAACATTTTTTTAATGATATCAAAATGTTATGGAACCAATAAATATGAACATTGTCTAATTCAAGCTACGTTAAAGTTGTAAGCTACGAGAGCAAGTTTTGCCCGATCCAGTCGTGCCCATTTTTTTTTTTTTGTTTTTCAATTCAATTGTTAACATTGGGTTTTCATAAAATAATAGTGTATCTGTTTAAAATTTGTTCGTTAATATTTTAGCAATTTAATTTTACAATGTTGTGAATGGCTTTTACCATAAATAGTTAAAAAATAACAAGTTAATGAACTCCTTGTCGCAAAACTACCAATATCAAGAATTCTGAGGTAATGGTTACTGTGAATATTTAAATCATCTGTTACAAGTGGGTTAGCAGGTGAGAAAAATGTTTTTTATATATATTATTTATTATTATTGTATTAAGCTAAAACTTGAAATAATGTCTCAACTTCAGAACTAGAGGGAAGCCAGTTTTTAATATTGTTCATGAACACGTTTTTTTGAGCAACTTTTTATGTCGTTTGGCAATTTGTTGAAGATGAGTGGATACATAACATTAAAAAACCTTCTACAATGCTACTATCTAACTGCAGCAAGACTCACAGATTTTTACGAAGGGGGTATGTTTCGTTGCGTTTTATATTGGTGTTTTTGTTTCGGATAAAATATGATTTTAATATATTGAGAACATATAAGTAGCGAACTGGTAATATTCTTGTGGATTTGAATAAGAGTAGCAAAGGTTCTTGTCTTCCCGACGCAATATGAGGCGAATAGCATTGTAATAATAGGTTCCAAGTTACTAATGTATGCAATCCCACAACATGTTAAGTTATATCCTCATCTTGAATTAACCAATGCAAAGTATATTACTTTGTGGTTAGAGCAACTTAGTTGGAACCACATTTCTTAAATAATACAATTTGTTGATTATTGAACGCTTGCAAAAATCCAAAAAAAAGTAAAAAAGTACGTTTTTACGAATAACTTTGGTAAAAAAAAGTTGTCAGGTGGTGCAAATCTAGGGTTAAGTTTTTCTTGTAAGCCCCTATCGATTCTTGAAAAAAAAAAAAAACAGACCGTGCCGATCAACGCAAGGTCAAATGACGATTCGACTGGACTAAGATTTTCCTACTCTGAATCCAAACTGTGATGCATCAAAGAACTCTGATTTATCCAAAAACTTCAAAATTCTTGATTTAATAGCCTTTTCCAGAATTTTAGAAAAGACTGATACTAGAGAAATTGGACAATAATAATTGTTCGTTTTTTTTGTGTCGTCTTTTTTTAAAAATTGGGTTTAAGACAGAAAGGAAACTCACCTTGCTCAAAACTCTTATTTATGAGGAAGCCTAGAGGAGCTGATACATATTTGCCGATTTCTTTTTGTACAATTCCACTTATGCAATCATTTACACAGGAGTTTGGTTGTTTCAGGCCGTTCGATGTTCTTCAGGACGTACAGACAAAAATTAACCCGAACGTCTTGTTAAAAATCACCTTTTTGGACTTTTCTCCATCATCGTGATGTTATTTTTTTATTATTAAAACCTCCGAATTGTTTGTTTACACGAAACCAATACTTGCCCTATAGAGCAAGTACTAATATACAAATACATAAGTGTTTATATTGAATTTTATGTACCGCCTGATTACTTGTATGATAAATAAAAAGGACTGGGTTGAAAAAGACTTTATAACTATAGAATCTATTATATTAATCGGTAAAATACTTCATCTGATAATCTGATGAATATGTATGCAGGTACGATGTGAATATTAAAGTTCTATTAATTCAATTTATTTTCCGACCTCTACCACCTCACCTGGGAATGATATGATTTCCGTAATGATTAACGAAAATAGCTTATACAGGGTGTCCGGTAGTTCGTATGCCATACTTTTGGATGTGATTCTTGGTCATATTCTGAGAAAAAAATTGTTCCGCAGTCAAGTCTGATTTTCAACTTTGTCACCACTTTTTGACGATTTAAAAAAAGGCTAACTTTGGTGTACCCTGACCCATTTTAAGGTCAATTTCTCTGTCAGTGCTTATGGCAGGGACCTCATATTGGACTTTTTTTAGTAAAAATACTAGCCTTTAAAACTACGTTTAATTTGAGCTGATATGTTTTAAGGGTTGCCAGATATTCAATTTTAAATGGTGTTCAATTTTTCTTGCCCGAGCAAAATTTTGACTTTGAGGTCAATTTTTTCAAAAAATGCATGATAACCATAAAGTTTTCTTATTTTTACCTGATTTACAAAACAATAATTAAAAAAAAAATCATAGATAAGTGCACCCAAAAGCCCATACATTTTATGATACTTGGGAAAATCTAAAACAGGTAAAAAATCGAATGTTGGGTTTTTTACCTAGTTTTATTGCAGCGCTTGGCAATTGGATTATTATTACCTAATTACTCAATTTTGAAAAGAAAACTTGCCAAGTAAACTAACTCAATTTAAGTCAGTAATCATTAAATAACAGATTCTTCTGATATATTTTAAGGTTCTTCCATATAACTCTACTTAAAATATTTAATATTTAACATTAATAAACTTAGAACTTGGTGTACTTTTAGATCTCACTACTTCGTACGGCTGACTTGTTACGCAAAGGTTTTTGTATAAAGAAGAACTTGGCTCCTTTTTAACATTTATGTTTTTGTTGTGATTTCACTACTTTTTGCAAAGATTCTTTTTATCAGGAAAAGTGGGTGGATGAAACGCCCCTGCATAAAAAAGTTCACGATTTCAACTTTTTCTTTGCATACCCACGCCTGAAAACTAACCACTTTACCAAATTTCATAATCCTGCACAAATCGGAAGTGCTCTCAATATATTTAATATTAATTCTGTGAAAATGGGTGGTTGTCATGCCCACTGAATGTAAAATCTCAAAATTTTAATTTCCCTTTTGCTTTCATGTCAAGTCCTATTGCTCTACCAAATGTCATCACTCTACGACAATCAGAAGTTCTCTACATAGTTGATATCAATTCCAAGAATATGGGTGGGTGCCACTTCCCTGAATGGATAATTTAAAATTTTCCAATATTTCCTTTGTACTGACCACATGATCTACCAGTTTACCAAATTTTATTATTCTGCAAGATTCAAAAGTGATCGATATAATTAATAACAATTCACAGAAAATGGGCAAATACCACGCCCCATGAATGTAAATATCAAATTTAAAAGTTTAGCCTATGTTTGCAGTTCAAGTTCTACCGATCTACCAAATTTCATCGTTCTACGACAAACAAAAGTGCTCAATTTATTTGATATAAATTCTGCGAAAATGGGCGGATGCCACGCCCTCTGAATGCAAAATCTAAAATTTTAAAATTTTGCATTTGCTTGCACCTCTAGCCCTACCGTTTTACCAAATTTGATCGTTCTAATCAGAAGAGCTCCTCATAATTGATATAAATTCTTATTCAAATGGGTGGATGCCACGCCCCCTGAATGTAAAATCTCAAATTTTAAAATTTTACCTTTGCCAGCACTTTAAGCCCTACCGTTGTACCAAAGTTCATTGTTCCACGATGGTCAGAAGTGCTCCAAATAATTTATATCAATTCTATGAAAATGGGCGGATACCACGCCCTCTGAATGAAAAATCTCAAATTTTAAATTTTTTCCTTTGCCTTCATTTTAAACCCTACCGCTTTACCAAATTTTATCAATCTACAACAATAAGAAGTGCTCTAAGTGAGTCAGTGAGTCAGTCAGTTACGGTTTTTGCAAATTTTGCAGTCTTATATATTGGGAACCACTATTGCTAAAGAATTGAAATTTGGTGGGTTGACTCAACCTGGTAAGCTTGGCGAATGCTGTGAGTTTGAAGTTTCTGGCTTTATTGGCACTGAAGTTAGAGGGGGGTCGAAAATCGCCTGAGTTTGATCATGTAAAAAGGGTGTAGTTCCAGAACTTGGCTGGGCACTACCGTGCCCTTTGATTTATCTTAAAAGTCCTGTTTATGGAACGATGATTGTTTTGAAGCATTTTCTAACAGCACATCTGTTATATTTTGAAAACTAAAAGAATTGGAAAGACTGGATGGATGGATTTTCCTCACACTTGGTACCTTTTTATTTTTGGGTAATATGCCTATGTTTTTTTATTTTCTTATGACCAAAAATAACGAGTACCTACCGGTACCTGACAAATTTTTAGCCACGATTTTATTTTAAAAAAATCAATTAATTAGCTTAGAAACAAACAAAATTTGAACCATTTTTTCGATTTTATCGAAAAATCAGTTGATTTTTTTTTGTTAAAAGCTTCTAAGTAATAATAATACGTAATTGTATACAAAAAATATTTTTTTTTAAATTTCAATATTTCGATTACGACTTGGTTAATTTTCTTGAAACTTGGTTTACAATGATTTTTTAACATTTTCTAAAACAATGGATAAAATCAGGTTCATAAAACCAAAAATAAAGGTATGTCGTACAAATGTTGACATAAAAAACGGCTCCAGGTCTTTTGATACACAAATGTTTGTGTTCTTCAATTAGTACAATCTACTTTTTTTATTTGTTCCAGAAATCAATCCAGAAAACAAATGGCTTCCTATTTCTTTAGTTCAAACTACTTAACTTAGAAATTTAAGCAATTTACTTGCTATCATTCATAAGTGCTTAATTGCTTTAGAACATGGATAAGATATCGACTGTGTCCGTACTGATTACTCGAAGGCTTTTGATCAGCTTTTGCATGATATGATCGCATTTTAATTAAAAGCAATCGGGCTCCGTCTCAAAAATTCATTTGAATTTCTTCGTATCTGCAACATAGATATTAACAGGTAAAGTAAGTAATTAATTAATTTATTTTTCTTTCTTCTAAGTATGTACATCAGTGATGGAAATCAGCTTTTTTTGATTGTACTGAACGCTGACACAAAATAGTACTGAAAAAGACCATATAGTACTTGGCTCTTTTAAATGGATTAAAGTAAACAAACACATACAATTCAAAAAAAAAGAAAAGGTATTTATTACAAAAAAAAGCAAATCAAAAATCAAAAACAATTCATTTTTTATAAATAATAAGTTTACATAAGAATAAATGAACTTCATTATTATAGCTAAATAAATCACACCAAAAAATAAATGTTAAAAAAAGGAGCCAAGTTCTTCATTGTACAAAAACCTGTGTGCAACAAGTCAGCCACGAAAAGTAATGAGATCTAAAAGTACGCCAAGTTCTCAGTTTATAAATGTGTCTCCTAAAATCAAAACGTATTCCACTTTTCTAAAAAAAAAGAGTTAACGACGAAATCTATCGTTCACTGTCATTGAAACTTTCAAAAGTGTATACTTATTCCAGAGATATTATGATTTGAATACTAGGGTTAGAATCAAAACCAACGTATTCCATAGGATTTTTTGAATCAAAACGACTCTATTCTAGTTTGTTATCAAAGTAGCTCTATTCCAGAGAAAATTCAATTTTTTTTGTTTGTCTGAATCAAAGCAAATGTATTTCAAATTTTGGTGAAGTTTTAAAATTTACAAAGCCAAAATCCGATTGGCGTTTGAAATTCAACTGATAAATAGATTAATTTTAAAAAGAGGAAAATTGGGCTTAATCGGCGTTCGGGGTGAACCTTTTCACAAGTCAAGATTGCAGAAACAAGACCAAACACAAAGAGCAAACTTTTTTCTACCATGACTCCGAAAATACTGCCTTAAGGTATAAAATTAAAGGATGCAATCCTGAATGACGTTCACAGTTAAATAAAAAAAAATTTTGGATACAACTGGGAAGGATATTCTAGATGTCAATGAAAGCCATGAGGAACAAGACAACATCGAAGCTGACCCTTTTTGAGAGCCCCATGAACCGGATATAGCCATCAGGATTTAATTTAAATTACTCGTTTTTTTCCTACTATTATTAATAATTTATTCTTCGTTTTTTTTTCGATAAAAGATATTTATTTTATATCAGCAGTTTTATACATCGATATTTGAACTTTTTTTTGTAATATTTTAATAATATTTGAATTTCTTTCATTTTGTATTTTTTGATAATTTCTTATTTGATTCGATTTAATTATTTATTAAAAATATAAACCTTATACAAACAATTAACCAAATTATATCGGTTTCATTTTCAAACAACAACAGCTTTTTTGAAAAGAAAATTTCAAAATGCATCTATTCTATTCACTGAATTTCAAAACAATACTATTTCAAAATGCATTTTTGAATATTTCAAAGACGTTTCGACTGCCAAAGAAAAATGATATGCAATAAGGATTGAAGATCTTAGCAGAAACATAAGAACAAATTGATTTCTACATACTCTAAGGCCTCGTCTCTAAAATCGTTTTTGTTTTAAATATCTCAAAACTGGAAAGAATGGAATAGGTTGTTTTTGAATATAGGAGACACATAATGTAAAATATCAAATGTGTAAGGTAGAGTAATATTGAAAAACCTCAAAATAATAAGTGAAATTTGTTTTTTAATGATTGATTACTGACTAAAAATTTGTAGTAAACTCGGCAAGTTTTCTTTTCACAACTCCATTCCTGAAGATTTGAATTGAAAAAACTTGACTAATGAACCTACCAAATTTTAGTCCAGTAATTATTGAATACCAAATTTCACTCACAATTTTGAGGTTTTTCGATATTACTCTACCATTCTATCTTTGCAAAATGTTGTGAAAACACACCAAAAACATAAATGTTAAAAAAAGTAGCAAATTTTTTCTTTACAACTTACAACAAATTAACTTACTTACTTACTTAGGTCCTCGGACCTATTACGTCCGTGATGTTTCCCTTACGGGACATAGGGCCTCCACTACACCTACGCGCCATCGTGTACGATTTCTTGAAATATATTTCAGCTCTCTCCAACTTTTCCCCAGTCGTGCCGATTCCTGTTCGACCGTTCTTCGCCATGTACTTCTAGGCCGGCCCACTTGTCTTCCCTCCTGTGTGAGCGGGTTCCACTGCATTGCTTGAGATGCAATGCACCGATCGCCTTTTCGAAGCGTATGGCCAATCCACTGCCACTTTCTTCTTCGTATAATGGAGTCTATGGGCTCCTGACCCGTTCTCGCATGAAGTTCGGCATTGGAGATACGGTTGGGCCAGAAAATCCTCAAGATGTTTCGTAGACATCTATTAACGAAGGTTTGCAGCTTTCTAGTGACAATTTCAGTGACTTTCCAAGTGCCGCAGCCGTAAAGCAGAACGGATTCAACATTGGAGCAGAACAGTCGTAGCTTGGTCTTTAAGCTAAAAGAGTTGTTTCTCCATATTTTGGACAGCATTCCGAACGCAGCCTTTGCTTTTCTGATTCGGCAAAGCAAACCAAATAAATTCTCTATTGACACTGTCGAACGCCTTTTCAAAATCGATGAACAGCAGGTGAAGTGGTGATCGATATTCAACGCACTGTTCGATGATGATCCGCAAGGTGTTGATGTGATCCACACAGGAAGATCCAGTGCGGAAACCTGCTTGTTCGGCGTCGAGTGTGTCTTCGAGGTGGTCTTTAATTCGGTCCAATATTATCCTTGCTATTATCTTGGCTACTGCAGGCAGAACGCATATTCCTCTCCAGTTTTCGCACTGTGTGAGATCTCCTTTCTTTGGGAGCTTGACAATCATTCCTTTTTTCCACTCTTCAGGAAAGCTCTCTGTTTCCCAAGCTCTCTTAATAAGTGGGTGCAGTAGCTCGCTCGATGTCGTTGGGGCTGCTCCTAAGAGCTCTGCAGGAATACCGTCAAGTCCAACCGCTTTGTTGTTCTTCAGTGCTTTGATGGCGGTGATAATTTCTTCTTTACTGGGGGGTACGGTGCGTATTCGGGAAATTGTTACTTCGGGTAGCTCAGTGGGAATAGGGTTCACTTCACTTGTGAAAACGCGGTTTAAAACCGCAGAAAAGTGTTCCCTCCACCTTATGAGCTGGTCCTCATCCGAAATTAGCAGGGATCCGTTTGTGTCTTTAACCAGGTGTTTAGAGCTCTGGACACCAGTGAGCTCTTTGGTAATTCTGTAGACGGTCCTACTGTCACACCTACTAGCGGCTTCTTCTGCTTCTGTGGCCAGTGCGTTGATGAAGTTACGCTTATCACGTCGCACACTACGGTGAACTTCCCTCATCTTCATGCGGTACGTAGACTCAAGCTCGTTTCTCCCTGCTGCTGGGGTAGCTGCGATGCGAGCTTTAAGGTGTTTCCTTTCTTCGATCCTTGCCCAAGTTTCGTCGGAAAGCCAAGCACTATTTCTTCCTTGCGCCCGGCCGACTATACTTTCAGCACCGGATATGAACACATTTTTCACAGCACACCAATGATTTTCGATGGATGTGGTTTCCGTGCTGCTGATTGCGTTCAATCCTTGTGAAAGGTGGTCCCCTAGTTGTTGGCGCACTGCGGGATCCTTTAGTCTATCTGTATTAAACTTGGGCATTCGAGTGTTTCCTTGGGATCTACGAACTGCAGCTGTACGCAATCTTACGGTAGCAACCATCAGATGGTGGTCCCGGGCCATTCCCATGTCAGCACCTCTTCTGTTACGGACGTCCTGGAGACTGCTTCTAAAACGCCGGCTGATCGCGAAGTGGTCAATTTGGTTGGAAGTTGCTTGTCTGTCAGTCGACACCCAACTGACTTTGTGGCACGTCTTATGCTCGAACATGGTCCCTCCAATAACATGGCCGTTGGCGTTGCAGAAATCGACAAATCGTTCGCCATTGTCGTTTCGGTTACCAACACCATGTTTTCCCATGACATGCCTTAGCCCAGTGTTGTCATTGCCAACCTTGTCATTTAAGTCTCCCATCACCATAACTATATCACCTCGTGGAACGCTATCATAAGCAGCACTCAGCCGGTTATAAAAGGCCTCCTTCTCCTCGTCAGAAGAGAGCAAAGTTGGGGCGTAACACTGTATGATGGTGACGCGACGTACTCTAGTCCGGAACCTGGCTTTCAGGATCCTGTCACCTAAAGGCTCCCAGCAAATTAGGCTTTTGAGAGCTGTTTTGGAAAGCAGCAATCCAACGCCAGATTCCCGAGCGCTTCCAGGTGTTTTTCCGGAATAGAATAGTACAGTGTTACGGGTTGGTGACTTGAACTTCCCCGAACCCAGCCATCTAACTTCACTTATCCCTAAGATGTCCATCCTATACCGCATGAATTCCTTC
The DNA here is from genome assembly GCA_949320155.1 of Melangyna quadrimaculata. NCBI lineage: Eukaryota > Metazoa > Arthropoda > Insecta > Diptera > Syrphidae > Melangyna > Melangyna quadrimaculata. Next base: position 185,648,496 of record OX439483.1, on the reverse strand, counting down.
TCTAGTTGCAGGAATCTGGCATTCTGAGGACCTTCTTTTCCATTGTCAAGAAGCGTCTTCACATTCCAGAAACCAATCTTTGTCCGGGTACAATAGCCAAAAGTCGTCAACGAGTTATCATTAATTATCCGAGGCGTAGTGTTGGTTTCGGTAGCGGGTTGATTTCAGTTACGGAGAATGCTAACCTCCGTAACCTATCCTAGAAAGCTAGGCCTTTTCGCACTTGTAATTTTGGCCTATTTATGTATATTGGGATACATAAATAGTTGCCCGGGGACCACCACGAGGAGGTAAAACAAGCACTTCATCGTGACTGATTGTTGCGCTACTGGCCCAGACCAAGTTCTGAGCAATCAATAGTTTCCCGATCAGGCACGATGCAGGTCGCCCAACAAATTAAGAAGAACTGAAAAAAGCCCCTTAATGAAATTTACAAATCCTATTAAGTATAATCAAACAGAAGTGTTCCATTTAAATGATAATAATTATAAAGAAGTGGGTGACGGATGCCATATCCCCTGAATGGAAAATATAATATAAAAAATATAATAATTCAATTACTTTTATATGTATGCAGCTAAAGACCTACCTACCAAACTTCATAATTTTGCAATAATCGGAAATGGTCCATATAATTTATATCCATTCTGCGAATATGGGTGGATGCTGCGCCCTCTCCACATTTTGTGTTTATCCTCTGCTTCCACCACATCGCCTACCAATATGCCAAAGTTAATTATTCTAAAATAATTGAAAATGCTCCATATAAATTTTGCGAATAGGTGTGCATGCCTTCTTTGTATACACCGCAAGATCTTCCGCTCTACCAAATTTTATCCTTTTTAAACAGTCGGAAGTATTCCATATAATTAATATCAATTCAAAGTAAATGGGCGGATGCTACACCCCCTTAGTGAAAAACTTTCCTTTGTATGCACGACAAGACCTACCGTTGTACGAAGTTACAATATTCTACGGTTTTGGGAAGTGCTCCATAATTTTGATGATCTTTCAATGCGTGAGTGGGTGAGTCAGTTAATCAGTCAGTTTTTGCGATTTTGTAGTCCACAAAACCTAAGTCCTCTTTTACACTGGGAAACTAGTTTCCTTGTGTGAAAGCGGGCTCAGGAACTGAATTTTGTTCATTTTCCGTAACCTGGTGAGCTTAGCAAATGCAGCGAAATTTAAGTCTTACTTTATTGGTACTGAAGTTAGAGGGGGGTCGAAAAATGCCGTTTGATCATAAAAGGATGTAGTGCCATAGCTTGCCTGGGCACTACTGTGCCCTTTGATTTGGGGTTGTTCGCTTCGCACATAGATTTTGTTAGTAAAGATAAAAGGCTTATTGGGAGAGTATTCAAAAGTCGAATAGACTAACAGCCTTAAGGCTCTCCCAAACCAATGCGGAACATTCGTTGCGGCGAAAAAACATTCGCATGTCAAAATTTATTTACATGGTGATATATGAGAGTGCCCACACCAACGCGGTGGTGAAACATATGAAATAATTTTGACTGACGAAGGTTTTTTCGCCGCAACGAATGTTTCGCATTGGTTTGGGAGAGCCTTTATTCTAGCAAACCTCACTTATGCCTCACAAGTCATAATAACTTTATAACTCGTGGTGAGCTCACCTCATAAAAACTTAAAATTATGATCTGCTCCTTATAAGATGAGAACTCACGTTGTTCTTGTGAGGTTTCTTAAAAGAAAATCATCATCACAAAAACAAACTCACAAAAAATGACATGTGAGCCTCACAACGGCTTTTAATATTTTTCTGTCCGATTTCTTTTAAATTATCTATTTGATAGAAAATTAAATTTGACCAAAAATTTCGGATCGACTTTTGTGGACTAAATTTTTTCTGAGACTCTCGCAATAAGAAAAAACTAACTAAATATTAATCAATTTTGTACAAAGAATACAAAATAGTACTGAAAATGTCAAAGATGTACTTACGTACTGAGAAAATCAAATTGTACTGAATTCAGTACAATAGTAAGCCTTTTTCCAAAAGTGATGTACATTGTTTAACAATTAGATGAAATTTAAAGCTATGGCTTTGCCGTCAGCTCGGTTAGCAAATATAATCTACTAAAATGAATGCATTATAGAATTTAAATTTACCTATTATAATATACGAATATAGTATACGAATTCTGTTATCAGTATCAAACTATATTTATATATTACTTTTAGAAAGTTGTACAGTGATTTCTAGTTCAACCCGTTCAAAATCATGATTGTTTCCTGCATCGTTAAAGTTTTCTTCCCAAAGTAATTAAGTCGCTGTGGAGAAAATACCAGACATATAGCAACAAAGTGGAAGCAGTCTTCTTCACAACGAACAGAATTGGTTGCAACTTCCATTGTATAGGGACTTCTGTTAAGAGCGATCACTTCACACCTTGCTTTAAATATAAGTGATATTTCTCTATAGCTAAAGCAGGTCATTAAAGTAGGTATTTGACATTAAGTTGGAATTGAGCTGTGTGTATAGTATTCTGCTCTCCGATTAGCGAGCTTTCACTATGAAGGTATTACGCACAGAGCTTTCATGTTTTTGAATAAAACGATAAAGCTGGTCTTTAAATAAGTTTAAGTTTTCTGCGTTCACCGGATCAACCTCTCCACAAGCATCTTCTATACTCTTCCACTTTGCCATCCACCAATCCTTGTTCCTCAATTCGTACAACGCCATTTTTTTTCGATAACTGATCATCTTGGTAAGAAAGCACCTTCACGATGTAAACAGCTATAAGTAAATAACTTAGGAAGTCCTGTTTCGAGATAAAGTGCATAATTTGGCGGTAAGTTAAAAAGTTTTTTTAAGAAGTTCCTTTGGAATCGTTCGATGGCCTCATATTCCTCTATTCCCATCACCTGGGCGGCGTAACACAATGTAGACTTTATCACAGCATCAAATTTTTGTGTAATATGTTTGCTGAAATCAAGTGTCCTGTTCAGCTTAATTCTCAGATACTTATATTCTTCAGCGATCTCCAAGCTATCACCATTGAAAAACCAATTGTAAGGATTTGGGTTCCTTGATGCTGCTCTTGCAAAAACCATGACTTTCGATTTGTCTGAATTAATGACAAGACCCCATTTACGACAGTAATCAGCTAGTCGATTGATCATGAGTTGGAGATTTTCTGGTGATTCGGAAAGTAACACTAGATCATCGGCATACAATAGATCATTGATGTTTAAACTTGCGGTTCGGATTCCTCCAGGAAGGTGCGATACCACATCGTTTATGCAAAGTGCAAATAAAAGAGCACTAAGAGGGCATCCTTGTTTTACACCGTTATCAGTTTGGAACCATTCTGAGTAGCTTGAGCCATCCCACACAGCAGCTTTTGACTCCGAGTATAGCTCTTTTATTACATGTATGAATTTTGTAGAAATGCCTAGTTGGGATAGCTTGTAAAAGAGTGCATTTCGATTTAAGAAGTCAAAAGCTGCCTTAAAATCTACAAGAAAGGCGTATACTTTCTTGTTTCGGGCCTGAAACGCTTTGACAATTGACGATAACGTGAAAATATGGTCAATGGTTGAAAAGGTTTTTCTAAAACCAGGCTGAAAGTCTGAGAGGATATTATTAGTATCGACCCATGTTTCCAGTCTTTTAACCAGGACACCACAGAATAATTTAGCCAGAACATTCATGAAAGAGATTCCTCGATAATTTTCCACGTTGTTCGAGTCACCTTTTTTATAGCCTTTTTGAAAGATAACGGGACATCTTCTCCCAAAAAAACTTTATTGAACAATTATGTCAATACCCGAGTCAGATTTTCAAAAATAAAATATTAACAGGTAATATTCAGGGGCTCCGTTTCAAACCCGTTTATTGCCAAATCAGAAGTTCCTGAAGGTAGTCATTTAGGACCGATTCTTTTTATCTTAGCTATTAATGATGTGACCTTCTGTTCACGTTACAGTGGAATTCTTATTTTTGCTGATGAAATGAAATTTTTTTAAAGCGAAACACTTGAACATAAGATCAAGAGTCATACGAATCGTGCAATTGACTTATTGTATATGAAAAAATTGTTACTACAACCTGTATTTGACATTTTCTTACATAAAAACATAAAAGCATTATCGAACCATTAGTAAACATTGTCATATTGTCAAGTTAACAACTGATAAGAGCAGGTTCGTGCGATCCATTCGTGCATTTCATTTAATTTTCTCTAAAAAATTGTCCCTCCTGGCCTTAACGTGGAAAATAACACCCCTGTGACACTATGATTTTTTTCTTATAGTAACATATCGAAGAAGCATTGTTAAGGAATTTGACTTTTTTTTTGAGCCGGAAACACTCCATTGAAAATCTGCCAAAAAAAATCCATGTGAAGATTCTTAAATGCAATTATCTTTATGTTGGTATAAGCAATAAATTCGCGAAAAGTCCATTACGAGATCGTGTGCGAATTATATTTATATTTTTTTTTTTTATTTTCACTTTAACAAATTAAATATTTCAATAGTTTTTAGGTCAGGGACTGTTTTAAGAAAAAATCAGAACTACCAACAAATAAATCGTTTCGATTTAAACAGTTTTTTTTTACTTTGAATTGAAATTGCATGTGAAGTCGTTGAGGCAACACAACCAATTACGCTTATTCTGTGCGGGTAATAGGTTATATCCGTTTATAATTTTGAGATCAGATTTAACAAATTAAAATAGGCAGCAAGTGTTCGTTCTAACATACACTGGTGATTGAAAATTGACATTCGTAAAAGTACTTTGTTTTGAACTGGTAGAAGAAAGGGCGAAGTGTTTTATAACAACTACCAGAAACGTGATGTAGAGCTACCAATTTCAAATAGCAACTACCAGAAAACATAACAACTACCACTTAAAACTGTCCCTGGTATGTATATAGTTCTTAACATACTACTGGTATCCCAGGTAAAATGTACAAAAAAATGGCCAATCTGCCAAATAAATCTAAGTGAAAGTTTTTAAACGCAATTGTTTTTATTTTGGCATTACAAATACTGTCGCGAAAGTCTATTGCCAATTCGTGTACGCGTCAATAGTTATCCAAGGTTGAATGTGGAAAATATCAGTTTTTCGCATAAAACTCGAAAACGGTAAATGCGATCGAAAAGTGTTTCATACAAAACTTGTGGATTATGTCATTTGCCAAAATTAAATTTATGTCTATTTTTTTCTTACAACTCAAAAATATAATTTCTTTCTTCAAAATAACCGTTTTAAAGATAAAATTATTTTTCAAAGTATGACAAAAAGTTCAAGTTTCTGTTTTTTTAATTTTTACTCTTAAAAGCACAAATTGTCCAAAACAATGGGCTGGGCCTTACCAATAATAAATGACTAAGCAAGCGTTTAGATAAACGCTACGTTAAACTTTAGGGACGAGTTAATTTGTGTGTTTACCAATAACCAAATTAAACACGTCTTTAACTAATCAGTGCTCTATTACATTATCTACCTACTACATTTGTTGCCAAACAGACAGCTTTTGTGAATGGCAATGGCCGCGTTCAAGAATCAATGCGATTGCCTATCTAAGATAGCTTCCTATCCATATAGGTTTCTGATCAAGCAAAACCGGATAGGTTAATTGAAAGTGTTTTTAGCAAAATACAACTCGATGACGGCAAACAAATTTCGGCTTTGCATTTTGAAGTCGGCTTTTTTAACAATTTCGCTTGGGATACAAACGTATACCAACATTTTTCGGATAGCATGGATAGCTATCCAAAAGCAAAAGCTGTTTTGTAATCAGCAGGTTTTTAATCGCGGCCAATGTCATCTTAGTTATCCTAAAAAAGTCATCAAACAAATTTTAGGCTGCGTGCGATTTTTAGTGTTAGTTTTTCGCCATTCACTCTCAAATTGAAATTTACAAATAAACAATTAAGAAGGAATAAATCTATTTGTTTATTTTGATTAATTTATTAGTTTTATACCTTTGCAACAAAATTCACGAACAAGCTATTTAATTTGATTGTAAGCGACAAACATAGAGGATAAGGGTAATTATTTTTCTCCTTTGCTTTTCAGAATGACAGCACAAACGTGGCGTTTACACCTAATCACGAGTTTAAACATGCGTTTCTTTACTCTTGAATTTAAAGTGACTTTTAGCGTTAAGCTGACTATAAAATGGATTATTGGTATGGTTCATTATTTAGAGTCCACTTAAATATTTAACTGATCTCTAAATTTGATTATTGGTAAGGCCCATTATGTTATATTATATTATAAGCATGCATTAACAGTTTTTTTCTAGAAGCCATAGTTTTTTATGACATCATTATTTAAATAAAAACCCAAAAGTATAAAATACCGGTTCTTGGCTCTTTACTCTTAAATGACGAAATTTTCCAAAAATTTTGTTTACCTACCTATTTCCCTAGAGGAAACATTATCACACTTTTTTGCGTATAACGCATCAGTTGCAAGATATTGCGACTTCAAAAATGGACAAAAATTTCGTCATTTAACCCATTTCCGGCGGCTACCAGTTCCAGTTGACTTAGAAACTTGAAATTTTACACACTATCTGTTTTTCTTCAATTTTTGTAAAAGCTTCTGGTTTTCCGGAAATTTAACGTTGCGTTTTCGCAACGCTCGTCGAAAGGGGTAGCAAAATTATTAAAATAAAATTTTTTACATGGAGTATGAATTAATTTTATTTGAATATTCTTATGAAGATATTAATTAAATGTAGATACACTGGGTAATGAAAGATGGTTGAGAATAAAATGACAAAATTCTAACCTAATAAGTTATACATTGTATTTAGATATGTATTATTATGTTTACAAAGAATAGGTTTTTGTGTGGTATTCATCGAAACATTTTGGATGAAGCGGGATATCACATTTCTTGCGCAGGAAAAAACGGGTTGGCTGGAACACTTGCGACATCGGAGACGCTTTTCTGTTTTGATGACAGTATGTTTGATGTTGTCGAAACGGGCCACTTCATTCGGGTTTCCTTCCGTTTGAAACTCAGGTTCAGTGTTTTTTTCCGATCGCAACAGGGAATCTACAACAAACGTTCTAGATTCTAGTTGCGGCATTGGTGGTTTTTTCCTTGGCAGATTTTTTGCAAATGCTATTTATTTTCCATGAATTTACCAACGCTGCATCCAGTGCATTTGATAAAAGTGGCCAGTACCACTTTTTTCCTCGAATTCGAATCCGATAATTGCTTGCCAAAAAAGTCAACTCCACCTAAAGTTGTGTTGTATTCACGAATTGCATTTGGCATTGGAATGTTGACATGATTTCTCTTTTTTCGATCAAAACGTTTTGCCTGATTGATTGGTTGGCCCATCAAATTATTTGTTGGTTGTTTTTTTTTTTTGAAAATTCAACTAGATGGCTTTTTGGCCACTTCGGTTATTCATAATGAAGACAAGTCGATTCTTTTTTTAGAAGTTGAAGCGACGTTTTGGGATGTTAATGCACTGTTTGGATCATTTGGTACAACATCGACTTTCGGTTCATCGTATATGTCTTCAGGATTTTGAGAATTTAAATCATCAAACCTGCATTCTAGCTCAATTTCACCAGCCAATTCATTTGGGAACTAGTTTCCATCCTCCAAAACCTGCACATTATCATCGATTTCCTCATTGTCACTAACAGCATCATTTTTGGAGGTAAAATTATAATGTTTGTATGAACTGCAGCATCCAAATTCATCACAACTCGGGTTCATCAATAACAATAAAATAAAGTCAAGTGGAAGGTAAAGGGTTTTTTTTTAATATAGCACTCTTGAAACATTTTTTTGACAGTTGACACTATAAAAGTCACAATATCTTGCGACTCATGACTCTTATGGAAAAAGGTTTCATATTTTTTTGAAGAGAATATTATGATATTTAAACTGAGCGTAAGATTGTTTTGGTCAACTTGTGCTTTTAAGAGTAAAAATTAAAAAAACAGAAACTTGAACTTTTTGTCATACTTAAAAAAAAAATATATCTTTAAAACGGTTATTTTTAAGAAAAAATAATAACTTTTTCTTGTAGGGATTCACATAACGTACAAACTTTGTGTTCAGATGTTTTCAAAAATGTGAACCGTTTAGGAGTTATACGTGAAAAACGACAATTTTCGACATTTTACGTTTTTTGAAATTTCCATATCTTCTTAACGGTGAGTCGTAAGAAAAATAAAGTCGTAACTTTTTTTTTTTGCAAATAACATAATCTACAAGTTTTGGATAAAACACTTTTCGATCGCATTTACCGTTTCCGAGTTTTAACCGAAAAACTGATATTTTCGACATTTAACCTTATATAACTACTAGCGGAAACACCCGGCGTTACCCGGGTCCCTTTTGTTAAAGGATAGTTTGTTAACAAATCTTGAAAAAAAAATTTCCCTTGGAAAATAATTTTCCTTGAAAATATTTCTGCTATCGTGAATATCTCTGAAATAAATTCGATGAATTGACCGCCCAATTCCCCAGGAAAACTTATTCCCGACATCAATAAATTTTCAACATCATTCATGTTCTCAATTTCCAAAGGATAGAAATATTGTGCAAGTGTTAATTATTATTAATATAAAAGCTTATTCACGTACTTCTAAATATCTATGCTAAAGACACCTACTTGTAAGAAAATATTTGAAAAATTTGTATGGTTTGCTATCTCGCCCCCAACTATCAACTGTCAAAGCAAAAAGTGTGATTTTTCGGATTTTTGACATTTCACCATCATCACTGTCAACTGTCAAGTGCGATTTTTTTGATTTCCACTGGCCTTAGAGTGCAAAATCCACCTCCTAAATCGATTTGCGCTCTCAGATCTTGACATTTCGACACCTTTCAAATCGAAAAGTGAAATTTCTTATTTTCTGTTGGTGCTAAAGTGCTGGCCGAGACATTAGGTAATAAAACTCTCCTTAATCGATTGGTGCCCTTAGATTTTGACATTTCGACACACGACCTGCAACGCACAGAAGAGCTGTAATACGGCAGTTTTTGCTCTTATAGCATTGCTGTTACCATTTTTGTTATACATCTGAATGATTTACTCTACGGAGTGAATGTTTCTCACTCATTTGGGAGATTGTGAAAGTTTTCGCTCATACGAACTTGAAACGTCAAATCTCATAGCTAAGCTTTGTACAACGCTCATGTCTTGTTCAAAAAGTTATATTTTTCGCCATGTCGGTCGCTGCATGTGGACACAGATTTTTCGGACTCCATTGGATTTTTCTGGACATGTTTATAATCCTGCCATCTGTTTAATCGAATCAGGCTTTAAAATTGTATGGTTTTCTATTAATATTTTGAATGTATTTAAATAGTGAGACAACGACCTTTCCAAAGACATCTAAATTTTGAAATTCGTATAAGTACTTTCCGATTTATATCTAATTTTTATCTGTAAAAAATATTTTTTATGTAAAATTTTAATATTTTAAATTATTTTGTGAAGCTTGTGAGCAACGCACGGTTATGTTTTGTATCCATGATCCATTTTGCATTTTGTTTGGTAAATAAATCAATAAAGCTAATTCTGGAGTGGCTTTTGTTGAAATGATCACTTAATATTTATTAGCAATATTTTAGAAGAGGATTAGAGCAATTGGTGTGTTCGTTTTGTTTTTCAAAATTTATCAATTTTGTATTAACTTTTGCTGTAAAAGTACCAATAATAGAATTCATTATTCACTAAATCACATTTTTAATATGATTATTTTTTAAGATTTTGCAAAAACTTTAACACAAAAATTTAGATTATAAATTTCTACCGTAGTCTATATAATTTGTTAGTATCATTTGTTATGAACTATCAGGCATTACTAAAGTTTGAAGCCTCTAAATTTGGCTAAATGGAGCTTTATTGTGATTTATCTCATTAAATTGCACCTACTTTTTTTCCTTTAGATTTACAAATATAAAATTTCTAACATATTTGTAGAAGAATGTAACACCTATAATTGTGTGTTATTAGTTTTTCAAAATTTATAAATTTTTCACTAACTTTTAACAATTTTCTAAGTAAATACACTCAAAAGGTATGAATTGTTTGCGTTATGGCAAATTCTTTCTCTTTTAACAATTTATTTTGTCATGAAAAAGAATTATTTTTTATTTTTATAATGTATGTCTTATAACCTTTCATATGGTACCTCATTTATAAATATCAATAAAGTATTACCCATGTTATGGCCATTTACAGGTATTGTATGTATATTTTAGCAAAATGAAAAAAATTTTATCGACATTAGACTGGATTTTTGCAAAATTTTTTCCTTCAGTTATGTTTAAAAATCCATATTAAAATTTTAGGTTATCGTAGAAATATGTTTTATGTACCAAAATAATTGTTGATTGGTATCAATTATTACAAAATTTAGATTTTGATATTCGGTTAAATAAAAAGTAACAATATTCACTATTTAGTCAAAATAATGCTATTTTATCTGTTTAAGCGTATTCGTCTTTAAAATTGTATGGACGTCTATTAATGTTTTGTATGTATTTAAATAGTGAGACAATGACCTTTCCATCGACATCTAAATTTTGAAATTCGAATTAATACTTTCCGATTTATAGCCAATTTTATGCAGACAAATTGACAATTTTAAAATTTTTTCTGGATTTTATCTGTAAAAAATATTTCTAATGTAAAATTTTAATATTTGAAATTATTTTGTGCAGCTTGTGAGCAATGCGCATTAATTTTTTATATATCAAAATTTTAATCAGATTTTCAGGATTTATAATTTTTAAATTTGAAAATATTTTATGGGTGTGGTGAAATTATAAAAATAAAATTCGTTGAAAAGGCATGATTTTTTGGTAAATAAATCAAATTTTGTTCCCGTTAGATTTAGGAATTCAAAATTATTGACATATTTATAGAAGAAGGTTACACCTATAAACGTACATCATTAGCTTTTTGAAATAAAAACAAATTTCATCAAGTTTTGAATTTAATATATGTTATATAAATTTGACGGGTCATTTACCCCCCTCAATAAAATTCTAAATTCTGAGATCAAAACTTTAATAATCGTCTGAGTAGAAATAAAGTTATGATTTTTTATATTAAAAGAACTCCAATTAGAAATTCAATTGATATAACTGTGCTCTCCACTGGTAGACGATTGTTGACAATGAACAAAGCGGAGCATTTCTATGGATTTTATTCGATTTTTTCTGAATTTTAAAAAATCAATTGTGACGCTGATATAGGAGGCAGATTAAAAAGTGAGCTATCAAATTAATGGCTAATCTATTGAGATTAAATATAAGAAAAAACTAAATCAATCCATGCACACACCCACATGTTATTAAGTAAAATGTGTGAACAATATTATATTGTGAATTTCTGAGCTCAACGGTACAATAGGAATATAATTTTTTTTAGACAAGTTCCTGGGACATATAGCTATAATTCATTAGTGCATTGCAAACCTCTACGACAGTTAATTAAAAAGATATTAATAAAAAACCAAAAAAAAAATTTCATATTGGCAACATTTTTTTATTATTGTTAAAGATTTCTAAAAAAATGTAAGTTTATTTTTTTTTAGAAGCTATCTATCGGATAGCAGGGGGATAGACATTGTTGATGCCATAAAAAAAGTTAGTATTTTCATCGTTTTGTTGTTAGTTTGGACACCCGTACAGCCAAACTGACAAGAAAACAAAAAATTAGTTAAAGTTGACGCGCACATGATTTGGTAATAGACTTTGGTGACAGTATTTCTTTTGTCAAAATAAAGACAATTGCGTTTAAAAATCTTCACTTGGATTTTTTTGGCAGAAAAGGTACAATTTGCCGGGCTATCGGCAACTACTGGCGAAACTCCTTCTGTGTTGTATCTATTTATATCGTTGTCCTGATGAGTTTGGTTTTCAAGTCCTCAGGGTTTATGGTTGTGTTGGTTAATTACTTTTTTATCTTTATCTTATTTTTTATTTATTATCTTGTTTGGTTGATCATAAAATATCTATTGTGTATTTTATCTTGTTACCGGTAATCTTTATTATAGGATGCTTGTTTATTTTGATGCTTTTTTTTTTTGTTTTTTTTTTTTATATTCCACGCGCGCAAAAGGGGTTATGGCTACCCTTAAAATGTTTTTAACACAGCACGAGCGATTAGGTAAGTAGGAGAGGATTTAGAAGGAGATATTGATGCACATTGGTTTTGAACGTTTGCACATCGAAATGGGAGGGGAAAGTCGAGTCAGGTAAAGCATTCCACATTCGTGTGGTGCGACTGAAGAAAGAATCTCTGTACATTACAGTACGTCCGAAGTTGGGCTCGAGGGTGAACTGATGGGCATTCCTAGAAGCGCGAGTATTACGGTTGAATTTTTTAAGGGGGGGAATGCAACTGGCTATTTCACTAGAACACTGATTATAATAATAGCGATAAAATAGAGAAAGACACGAAACATTACGGCGGTGTTCGAGAGATGTAATTGTTTCTGTTATTGATCTTTCGCCTATCATTTTTAAAGCTCTCTTTTGAATTCTGTCCAACAAACTCAAGTGAGTTCTTGGAGCTCCTGCCCAAACATGACAATTGTATTCAAGTTTTGGACGAATAAAGGCTTTGTAGATCACAGCCAGATCAGAAGGGGAAAAAAACTTCTTGCATCTACGGAGAAAACCTAAACACTTAGCAGCGTTTTTGGCGACATCAAATATGTGGTCATTCCACAAAAGGTGGTCTGTGACACACATACCGAGAACTGAGACCTGTTCGGTTTCCTCGATGCAAGTGCCCACCATGGATAGCGGCATTGGGGGTGGGTTTCGCTTTAACGACAGGAGACAACATTGAGTTTTAGAAGCATTAAATTCTACGCGGTTTTTGATTCCCCATTGGACAATGCTGTCGAGATCAGAATTTAGTGAGCTTATCATACGCTGCCGTTCAAGTTCCACATCCGAAGGACATGGATGAGAATCTGTAAACGAATATGAGAAACTGAGGGTACTATCGTCAGCAAAACAGTTTAATGGATTAGAAGTTTCAGACAAAAGATCATTTATAAAAATAAGGAAGAGAGTCGGAGACAAAACGGAGCCCTGGGGCACACCAGCATTTATTTTGTGGATTTCAGACTTGAAACCGTCCAATACAACTTGTATTGAACGGTCCGAAAGGTAATTTCTAATCCAACGAAGAAGAGGTTCATCGAAACCAAATGCGCGCATTTTCGATAAGAGAGCTTGATGCCAAACTCTATCAAACGCTTTTGAAATATCAAGTGCAATAATCTTACTTTCTCCAAAACGATGTAAAGATTTGTTCCACTGTTCGGTGAGATATACCATCAGATCACCAGTGGACCTATTGCTACGAAAGCCGTACTGCCGGTCATTAAGAAGCTTTCGTTCCTCGAGATATTTCTTGAGCTGGAAATTAATCAGCGTTTCCATGACCTTGGAAAGAAGGGACGTAAGTGCAATTGGCCGATAGTTAGAGGGTGAAGAAGATACGCCTTTTTTAGGGACAGGCTGGACAAATGCTGTTTTCCATCCACTCGGATAGAGACCAGTAGAGTAGGACAGATGGAAAAGCTTACGCAATGGTTTTGCCAGCGTTGAAGAACACCTCTTCAGAACAATGGGAGGGATACCATCCGGGCCAGCGGATTTGTGTACATCGAGATCCTTTAGAACTCTAGCAACTGCACGAGTGCGAAAGAAGATTTGTCCCATAAAATCATTTACGCTCTCAAGTACAGGAGGAGTCATAACACTTTCTGGCAGCGTCGAATTAACAGCAAACTGTGCTGCAAGCAAATTGGCTTTATCTTGCGAGCTGACAAAAGGAGTATCATTGAAAACGAGCGTTGGAACCGAGGACGAGGTGGTATTTCGTATGTTTTTTACAAATGACCAAAAATTTGTATTACCTTTGGGACATTGTAGTATTTTTTGTCGTAATTTTTGATCATGTAAAAATTTGGTTCTTCGAATATGAACGTTACAGGTCTTTCTAGCTTGTTGAAACTTTTTCCGGTTTTCCTCAGTAGGGTTGGCTTTATAACATCGGAAGCTTACTTCTCTAACCCTAATAACCTCTTTACAGCTCGAATCAAACCATGAGTTTTCTTTGGGTTTGATAGATTTCACCCTATTCGGGATAAAATTTCTCATTCCACAAAGAATCAAGTTTGTGATCATATCTGCACTGGCATCAACATCACTATCGAGGAAGCATAGTGACCAGTTAAAGCTCTTGAAGAAATTATTGAGACCGTCCCAGTTGGCTTTCTCGTATTGCCAAACGGTTCTCTTTGGGATTTTTTCTTTAACTGTGATTTGGTGGCACGAGAAATTCGCAGATATGACAAAATGGTCTGATGAGCCTAGAGGAGATAATACACTAATAGTGTATTTATTCGGGTCAGAGGTAAGGAACAAGTCTAGAGTGTTGGCGATTTGACCTGCAACGTCAGGAATCCGAGTAGGCTCGTCAACAAGCTGAGTCAGGTGGTTTAACTCAGCAAAAATCTCGACATACCTTCCTTCGGGTGTTGTCTGACCAGAATAGCGTAGCCACGAAGAATTGTGTACATTGAAATCGCCCATAACAACGATTTCACTGTGCGGATAATGGGAAACAATTCTCAGGATTGAATCGGACAGCGCATCGAATTCGTTAGAAGTCGAATTACTATCCAAACTTGGGCTACGATAAATGAAACATGTATGTATGATGTGCTTATTATATTATTATTATTTTAACCACATGAAGTTAAAGTTTGTATTTAAACAAGGGCCATATTGTGGTTGAAGCTGATAAGCCACATCATTTCGTACATATATTGCGAGACCGTGGTGTAGGAAAAATAAAGGCACTAAGCTATAACCAGGTAGGCTAAATTCGGAGTAATCAGAATTTTCACCTACCTGGGTTTCACTGAGTGCCAAGACTGCTGGCCTGTTTTTTACAGTATGTACGTACACAGCACAGAAATTCTTTCTCAGCCCCCGAATGTTACTAATATCGACCCTAAATTCACCTACCATTACGAAAAAACAAACCCTAAAAACCAAATCAGACAGTTATCTATGCTGATATTGAGTTTGGGCCCCAATAAAACTTCACAATACAAAACACTACCAGTGTTATGCCTTAGTAGTATGTATTGATCCGCCCCTGGAAACCCAAAACCAATATCAGCAATTTGTCTGATTTACTTCGACTCAATCAATTACATACATTATATGAGATGAGCCACACATTGTATGTAATGACTAAGCCGAGAGCAATGTGAATGATGAGGGAAGGAGAGATAAGGAAAAATTTACCGCTTGCTGATTTTAGTTTTGTGGAGCATCAGGTTGATGGGCATGGTGCACTTTTGTTGTTGTTTTTGTATACAAGCACAAGCACTGGCACTGACACTGGCACTTTCTTTTTATTGCAATTTTTTTTTTTTTTTTGTGTATTTTATTATTATATTAGGCTATTGTTATTTTTGCTTGTAGATCATTACATTAGCGATCCTGTTTATTTTATTATTTCTTCTTATTTCCTGCTTGAAGTACAGTTGAGTGTTTATAACTTGCGCGTCAATATTCATTAAAGATTAATTGTCACAAATATCAAAAGTTTTTTGCATATAACTCCGAAACGGTAAAGTCTATGAAAAATTGTTTCGTGCAAAACTTGTAGATCTTGCCATCCGCAAGAAAAAAAAAGTTGTAACAAATTTTTTCATACGAATATACCTCTGCATACCTCTTTTTGCCTTCACTGATAAACACCTACGAAATTATACAGTTGTCATCGTAGTTATTTTTCTTGATTTTGAAGATAAAATATTTATGATAGGTGGTCAGCTATTTTTTATCTGTGATTAATAGAACTACATTAATTTAGTAGTTAACTTAGGCATTAT
The DNA here is from genome assembly GCA_949320155.1 of Melangyna quadrimaculata. Taxonomy (NCBI): domain Eukaryota; kingdom Metazoa; phylum Arthropoda; class Insecta; order Diptera; family Syrphidae; genus Melangyna; species Melangyna quadrimaculata. The sequence continues at coordinate 185,632,599 of OX439483.1, read as the reverse complement.
TAGATTATGTTTTTTATTTTGTTATATTCTGCTGTGGCCTAAACAAGTTGACTCTCTTAAATCTAAGCGAATAGGTTAAAATTTAACGTTTATTATTATTTAAAATGTCATCTAACATAACTGACACGTTAGAAACCTTTACCAAAGTATTTACATTCGGTGTCGAAGACTATGCTGTTTTTATTTCGATGTTGATTGTATCGGCTGCAATTGGAGTGTATTTTGGATTTTTTTCGGGAAAAACCGACACGGCAGAGGAATATTTACTTGGTGGTAGAAACTTACAAGCATGGCCAGTTGCTATTTCTTTGGTCTCAAGGTAAACAAAAGTTAACTGAAAATTATGTGAAAAATATAAATAAAATTGATTTTACAATTATCTTTCACTTTCTTTAGTCAATTATCAGCAATATCAATTGTGACAATACCAGCGGAAGTGTATACTTTTGGCATAACATATGCATTTAATATGATTAGTATGTTTGGGGCGCTTCCTATCTTGATGTATATAATAACTCCAGTGTTTTACAACAACAACATTTCAAATTGTTATGAAGTAAGTTAAAAACATCTCTACTATTTTTAATTGTTTCATTTGATATACAGGTCAACTGATTTTTTCATATCACCAATAGGGATATTGAAAAAGCTTAAGACCCCATGGCTTTGGTTAAATCCACCATATTGGAAAATGCGTCTCAAAAAACTGTACTTAATCTTTTCTTCTTGAATTTTCCTCTTTTACGTTATGCAAAAATTAGCTTATTATATATTTTTTTTTTTTTTTCAAACGGAGCACACATGCATACATTTTATTTTATTATTTATTAATTTTGGAATGTTTTCTATATCTTTTTTTGATCCTACAACCACACACAAGAATTATCATTATCAACTAATTTGTATCAGTATTAATCTTTACAGATACCTATCTGAATTTAATTCTGTATTTCTAGTAGGTACTTGTTTTACTTGAAAAAATGTTTGGAAAAGTTCAACGGACAACAGAACAAATTGATAAGATCCAGTTTTACAAATATTTCAAATGTATTTATTTATTTGTCAAAGCTTGTGATTCAGTCTATGCTTAAAAAAAAAAGAGTGGGGATTTCTCCAAATAATTTGCAACAATTACCGATTTCGCCCATTGAACTTTTTATTGCAAAACGAAAAGCAGAACGAAATTTTTCATTTATGATTCCGTTGTGTCATTTTTGTATGGGATTTTTATGTTCACATGAGCGGCTTAAGGTAGGGGTGGCATCCACCTCCTTAACAGAAAATATTCAAAAGTATACGTTTTTTTTTTTTATTTTTTCAAAAGTTTAAATATTCATTTCAAATTCATGATTTTATCAACATATTGACGGAGTTTAAGACTTTTACTATTTTTTTATTTGAATGACGACGACATCATTAACGGAAATTTTCGTTATGCTTTTCGTTCCGCGCTACGCTGCGATCTTCGACCAGTAAAATTGATAGCACCAGTTTATTTGGAGAAGTCTCTACTCTCTTTTCGCACATAGTTTATTGCCCTCACCATAAATTTTGTTCTAGACAACCAAGAAGAACATATTTTGCAGTTCACTAGGGCGTATGAGTACTTTTTTTAAATTAATTTTGATTATAAAACCTTTTTTATCAAATTATGTACCTTGTATATACCATAGTTCGTTTCAACTGAAATTTCATTGTTGATGATATCGTGAAGTTAATTTAGAGCATGTGTATTTTCCGAAAAATATTTTATAGTTAATTTTTTATTAATTAGGAATTGTATAGTAAAGGAGATGTTGCACTTTTGAGCACATAATAACCATTAGCAGAAGTCAGTCATTATTCGGTATGAATAATAGTTAGATGCCACATTCAGCTTCCAGTTTGGACCGTGCCGTTCATTATGGGAGATCCTGTGTTATATAATTGTTGCAATAATAATTTTTCATAATCTTGTATCATTTCAGTATTTGGAATTGAGATTCAATAAAATTACCCGCCAAATTCTGACGCTGTCTTTTGTATTGACAGCATATTTGCTCATGCCAGTTTTTATATTCATACCAGCTTTATCATTTGCACAAGGTAAGATCATTTTTTTCTTTTAATGAACAATAAAAAATAAACTTTTTAAATTTTGTATATTTTAGTTACTGGTGTTAACATTCATCTTATAAATGCAATCGTATGTTCTGTTTGCGTTTTCTATACCATGTTGGTGAGTTTTCGGCTTGTTATCATAATTATACCAACATACTTATACAGTCCCATCATCACGAATTCCTTCCTAATGTGAAAATTTAAGCTTGCCAAATGTAACATTTATTCCAAAATTTCAATAACTTATATAATATAATTATTGTGCAAATTGTTTTGGGTAAAAGGTATTTAACTTAAGAAATCTAAAAAAAAATTATCATTCCATAGAAAGGTCTTAAAATTTGTATAGGATAATTTTATCTTTTCATTTTTGGTCTTTTTTAGATCAAGCTTTAAAACGTACCCTTTAAGCGTGTTTCATACGCTTAGATTTTAGTAAAGCAAATATTTAAGATTGTTAAACTCTCACCTTCCCCCTCTCCCCCTTTAAATACTGCTATACCAACAGCCAATGCTGTGATTTTGGGCGATTTTGTGATATGTTGTAGAGCATAGATAACCAATACCTAGATGGGAAACAACGGCTATCAATTCGGTTTGCCTACAAGCTAAAACGTCAAATGGCCGTGGTAAACATCGCATTTTTGCACTAGTGTACGTGCATACGACCATGGTAAAAATCGGATTTTTACACTAGTGTACGTGAAAAAAATCCGAGTTTCACTTCGGTTCGTGAACAAAATGGCGGATTATTTAAAAATCCAAGTGTTTGTTCAAAAAGTTTTTTGTTGTTGTAAGGAACTCGCAAAAAAATTCGTGTGTGCAAGCCGATGTAAAGATTTGATTTTGATCTTTTATTTAAACAAATCAAATTTTTCCTTCACAGATTTGATTTTTTTGTTGAAAGGAAATCCACATTAAGAAGTAGATAAGGCGCCAGTTATAGCGATAATTAAAAACCATCAGTAAAAGTTGAAACAGGTGAAAACTGGAATTCTAGTCTCTATTCTACTTTAACTTCTTATCGGTTGTAGAGCTACTAGCCAGTAGCGGATCTAGGATTTGGCTATGGGGGGCTTGGAGTTTGGAGATCGAATTTGTTTATATGAAGTTATATAACAAAAAAATAATTCTGACATTATCACTTTTCCTTTAATAAAAGCCATGTTTTTTGTGCCTTTATATCCGCTCCTATCGCGCTTTAAAATGTTTTTAATAAAGTTCAATAAGAAGAATTTGGAATTGATATCTGTTAAGCGGAGCTAGAAGCCAATATAAAGGCTCAGCAAAACATGGTAGTATAACCAATTTTATAAATTTAATTTTAAGCCACGTTACAGCCTCAAACCACACGAACAAATTCGATTATTTATTGCTTAATAATTGATTAGGTACCAAGAACCTACATACTTCGCCTTTTTGAAAAAAAATTAAATACTGTTTGTAATTGGCTAATTCAGAAAAATGATATTTAAGTGGTCTTACTGGCAAAAGCTTATTATGTGCTTTGACAGTATCAGTCCTCTGAGATCTCATTTTCTTGAATTAGAAAGAAACAGCTGCTCTAAAAAATAATCTGGACGGCCCATTTCTGCAAGTGTGAATGAATTTTCGTGTACGCTGCATACCTACACTTTATTTTACTGTTCAAAAAATGTCTAATAGGGATTGTAAATATTCAGAGTAAATATTAAGAGTCCACAGAGTTTCTCACCCTTTTGGAATTTGGCTCCTTGACTAGAGAATTTGTATTTAATTGCTTAGCCCAAACGTGTTTTGTATGTACAATTGCCTTTGACCTTTGAAAGTTTGAAAACTAAGCCCCAAAATTCTCTAAGCCCAGACAAGGCCGTAAGAAACAATTCCTGTTGTATTAAAAATTTACACTTAGCTTAACAGCCCGTTGTTTTCTAATTGTTTTAGCCTCAATTGCGTTTATTTCCTTAAATTAGCTAATTTTTTAGTCTAATAAGTTGTTGCTTTCGACATGTTAATGTTAACCCCCGATTAATTATACCTTCAAGCTTTAGCCCCAACTTTGGAATTTGATAGTCCTAAGACTTAAGCCCCAAAAGCTCTCTGGAATAAGGTTAGTTTTTAAGGAGTTAGTTGTTTAAGCCTGATTACGTTTGTCCAATTTTCTCAGACCTTATTAGTCCCAAGCTGTTTTTTTCCCAATTTTCTGGATTGTGTTTACGGAGAAATGTCCATTATTCAAAGCATCACCCACTCGGTTTCTTGTCAAATTCGTTACAGGCTTTAGTTCCAACCTTAGGGCTTAGAAAAGAAGTTACATAGCATGTAAATTGTTCAGCCCCAACCACGTTTTTTGTCCAACAAATTTCACATCTAACAATATTTTAAACGAATATAAAACTCTATACTTTGTAATGTATTGCTTTCTATATCTCAAATTATTTTAGGAATCGGCTGTGGGGGGGGGCTTTAGTCCCTATAGCCACCCCCCTGGATCCACGACTGCTACTAGCTATGTTATATTTGTAATGCACGTAAGATCGTTCTGTACTTTGGATGCCTTTTGCAATAAAACACGCCTACTGTATGTTGTCTTTGCTTTTTGCAATTAAGAACAGACGAGATTCACATTACGAAGGGTATGCTTTCTTTTATCATCATACAAAATAATTTTGGCAGATGACGATTTTGTTGGTATTCCAAATTTTTCGCATTGCTTTGCATTGGAATTCACATCTATTCATTGTAACGAAATGAAATTACAAAAACAACAATGTAAACAAATAGGTTTTGGAGGGTGATACGAACGAAAGATTGCCATCTAGGTATTGTTTATCTATCAATCTATGTTGTAGAGGATGAAATTTCACGTCGTTACCAACAATAAAATTTCATGAATACATTTTTCCCACTCATACCCAATCTTTCTTGATTTAATAATAAGTTTCCGATTGAGAAGGAATTCGTGATAGGACTCTCAATATAATAGTTTTTAACTAATAACTACGATTTCAATAAAACAAAACTAGCGTTTTATATATGTTGGCCTAAGTGCCTGTCCACATTGGATTTTTAATGCTAGGTGCATGCAGTGACACAGGTAGATTTTATGTGCGTGAAAAAGATATGGGTAGATTCCACCCAAAATGCACCGATGCACCACTTTCAAACAATATTCTCGGATTCAAAATGATAGATTTTTTATTGTGTGAGTGAAAGATAGATAGATTTCAAGGGTGGGAGATAGGGATGGGCAGGCGCGAACGCAGGAGGGTGTTTTGGCGGTTCAAACCCCTCCATCCCCCCCCACCGAAATGTATGAATTTACCTTCCTCGCCATACAATTTCACTCTTAATTTTTGAGTTTTCAGTTTAAAACCCCCCTCCCCCCGAAATTTTAAAACCCAGGCACTAAGAGCTTCTTAATTTTTGTATTATTTGCTAACAGGGTGGAATCAAAGCAGTCGTATGGACAGATGTTGTACAGGCAGCTGTTATGGTTATATCAGTTACCATTGTTGGCATAATGGGAGTAATAGGAGTTGGAGGATTGAAAAATGTTATTGAAAATGCTAAAAATGGTGGACGTCTGGATGTTAAGTAAGTCGAAATGATGTGTAAGATATTTTAATTATTTATTTCTTATCGAATTTCAAATAATACCTATTCAAGCATGAATTTTGATGCCACGACTCGAACTACCTTTTGGAATGCATCTGCTGGTGGACTATGCTTGTGGATAGGACATATCGGCCTAAGTCAAGTTTGTGTACAGAGAATAGTTGCATTACCATCTCTCAGACATGCCAAAAAGTGAGATGCGCAATATTGTTTAAAATTGTTCTAGTTTTAACACAAATTATATCTTTTTGCGTAAGGTCTTTGCTCATATTTGCTATTGGATTTACGTTCGTTATGTTTTTTAATTGCTTCACTGGGATAATCATGTATTCGATGTATTACGATTGTGATCCGCTTAAGATAAAGGTAGGTAAGATTTATATAAGTTTAAAATTGTTTTATATGTTGAATAATTTGAAAATATTATTAAACTTGGATTTTGCTTTCAAAAATTTTTCTAAAAACTAAGGCGTGAAGCTTTTAAATACACATGCTATGCTTTTTCTTCTTTTCAAAGATTGTTGATAAACCTGACAAAATGATGCCGTTCTTCGTTCAAGACGTTGTTGGGCATTTAAAAGGCATGCCAGGACTATTTATATCATGCGTTTTTAGTGCAGCTTTAAGGTAAATGGGTAGGTATGTGCTATTCACTTTATTAGATACACAACAATTTAAAATTACGTACTACGAGAACGGTCTCTATAGCCTCTGATATCTCAGCACCACAAATTTTAGAACTCTCATAATGTGAAATATTCAAATAAACAAAAAGAATGCCATTTTATTACTTGCCTCTGTTCACGAAGCATCTTTTCATTGGTAAAATAAATTAATTTATTTTTCATTTCGATTTATCAAAATATAGATTTCCATAATTTTTGCATTCCATTATAAATTGATTTAAAAAAATTTCAACATAAACTTGTACGCCTAGCGGCAAACAGTTACTGTACGAGTTTACCTACCTCATGTTGATTTCCAGCATGTGTGTAGGTGAAAAGCGTACGCCTCGTCTACAGTTTTCTTTTAAAACAAGATGTACACAAACGTAGTAAGTCTATGACGAGATGCTGAACGGTAAAGGTCATAAAAAAGTGGCAGTAATTGATCAGAGATAATAAATTTTATTTACATTTTTAATTGTGATAAATATAGGTATGCAAATGTTGGTACTGCACATACATATGTATATCCATACATATATGGCAAGCTATGCATTGTTTAAAAAAATTGATCTCGAGATTTTGATCAAACTTGCTGTTATTATTATTATTATTATTATAGGGAAGGCTATAATAATATATTTTGCTTTCCTGTCCTTGAGACTCCAGCCTGAACGGCTTAATGGATTTTCTTTAAACCTAGTACCTAGTGTTTTTTGAACAATATATCCATTAGGGAGTACGTTATTTCCCAAAATTTAAACTATTTTACACCTAATCGAAATTTTAGGTTCTTCATCAAAAAGAAAATTGTCCGAGGTCGTTAATACTGACCTTATATCTTTTTTTCTCTCGAACTTATTTCCCTTATTTCAGTTGATTCTTGTTTTATAATTATTCTTTTATGAACCCACCTTAACAAAATTATTTTCAAAAATAAATTTATAATTTATCGAACTGCATTTTTGATTTGATTTTTATTTAAAAAAACGAATTCAAAAGTGCAGCTATAAAGTACGATTCATAATTTATAATACTGATTTTTCAACAACGTGTTAGTGATTTTTATCTGCATATACATAGGTTGCCAGCAAGAACTGACACACTTAGACCATAAGATGGTCCGTTGTGATACCACGCGAATCTTGAAAGATTTTCTCCCCCTCGTTAAAACCAGTTGGAGCTCCTTATGAAGCATGCAAGACTACTTATGTCTATGTTTGTCAGATCACTAGGATCATTGAAGAAGAAGTCTCCGAGTTGGAGCCTACGTCTTTGGGATAGGGCAGGGCATGTTCAGAGAAGATAAGGAACAGATTCTTCCTCCTCCTCGTCCATACAGCTTCTGCAAAAGTCGTTTGCGAAAACTCCAAGCCGCTTTGCGTGCTTGCCTATAAGACAGTGCCCGGTTATGACACCAATTTTGGAGCTGATATGCAATCTGTTCAAAGATATCAAACACTTAGAGAGCCTCACATCTAGCGTAGGCCAGATCTGTTTTGTCGCCAGGCAAGTGGTTAAGTTGTTCCACCTAAGGTTTGTTCTCCTTAAAGCATCTTGCTTCAGCAAAAATTTGCATGTAGCTATAGGCATACCGATATTTACCTTTTCAGGTAAAATAGGTAGTCTTGTTCCACCTTTGGCGAGTTCATCAGCTTTACAATTACCCGGAATGTCCCTATGGCGCCGGCACCCAACAAAGGAGAATATTGAACTGCTGTGCCATCTCTATAAGAGATGATCGACAGTTTAGGGCTGTTATAGAGTTTGTAGAGACACAGTCGAGAGATTTAATGGCAGCTTGGCTGTCTGAGAAGATGCGGATATCAGAAGTCGATATCACGTTTTCCTTGAGCCAAGATAAAACTTCCTTTATCGCCAAAAGTTCTGCCTGGAATACGGTACAATGGTCTGGAAGACAAAATGAGAGACTTAAATTTAGTCTTTCTGAGTACACACCTCCACCAACCCCATCATCGGTTTTCGAGCCGTCCGTATAGAAATGAATCAATTCGTCTTCCAAAAATGTCACGTCCTCCCATTAGGGTTACCATTCGTCCCCCTTTTGGGGGGATAGTCCCACTTTTTCATCTTATCAAGAAATTTGTCCCCCAACACAGAAAATGATAGAGGGGGACGCAAATGTCCCCCTTTTTTACACATTCTCAATTTTTCAACTTTTCCATTCAAAAACTACTCTCTTTTTCATATTTACTTTTTAATTGTTTTCTTAAGCAAATCTGTGGATCTACCATCATAACTTTGAAAGTTTTTACAACTGAATACATGTCTTATGTTTAACACCTGGCGAAAAGACAGAAATAGTTTACTTGTCGAATCAGTTGAAACAGAATTGATTGTTAAACATAACTATAAATTGAGTTGCAATGATTTTTACAAAATATGAAAATGGCAGTTTTTTTGCAAAAAATAAAATCAGGCGATAAATATAATGTATGAAGAATTTGAACTTATCTGAGCTTACGTTCCTTTTTTAAATCATATATTTTGTTTTCTTTATTTTTTTAATTAAGTGGGTACATAATATATGTTGTGGGAGGTGTCCGCCGACAAAAGACAGTTTTGTTCAGTCAAACTGATTTAAAAGTTTTTTTTTTTAAATACTAAAATAAAATAAAAGTAAAAATTATAGTTAATTCAGAAATGTTAAATTTAAGTTAAACTTCAAACAAGATTAGCAAATAATAATAAAAAAAAGTCGATGCGTTGCGATGATGTCGTAACCGTTGCGTGTTCGTAATGGTTCTTCTTTCTGGTCGTGTGTGATTTTGTCTAACTGATGGTTTTTTGACTATCGAATGATTTATCAACGGTACCAAGTATTTAGAAAAGATGATGGGATGATATGGTATTGGCACATCGTTTTCCGGCGTACGGACTAGGGGAATTGACAGTAGGCACATCATACATGTATATATAATGAACCATTGTTAAAAAGAATTAATATTATTATAAAAAATCAACTTTGTTTTTGTATTTATTTCTTAAATTAAAAGTAGAGGATTTTGAAAATTTGTCCCCCCTGAAACCCAGCTGTCCAGCTAAATAAAATTCAAAATCCCCCTTTTGTCATTTTCTGAAATGGTAACCCTACCTCCCATGTGGATGTGGAAGGTATGACTACTTGAAAATTTTTATCGAACGGAATTGTGGGATGGTGATGTCAATTATACGTGGAAGTGATCTGCATGAGTTCAGTATAGCTGAGTGGCCTATTTCATTATTGGTCCACTGTGAAGAGGCTTTAAGACGGATGGCCGTACTTGCTGCCGTTTGTTTACTAAATATATCGAGGGGTGTCAGATGAAGAAGAGTGTCCAGTGCCGCGGAGGGAGTAGAACGAAGTGCTCTACTTATACACATGCAGGCTGATCTTTGGACTTTACTAAGTTTATCGTGGTTAACCCCTTTATCAAGAGCTGGCCACCATACTGCCATCCCGTATGTTAAAATTGGTCTTATTACCGAGATGTATAAGACCACCAGTGAGTAATACGGGGTTGGAGTCCCCATTTACTTCCAATGGCTTTTTTGCAAGAGAAGAGTGCTACTGTGGCTTTCTTGACTCTTTCTTCTATATTAGTTTTCCAACTTAACTTCCTATCTAAAATAAGACCCAGATATTTAACTTTGTCGGAGAATGTTAGTGGAATTCCTTAAATGGTAGGAGGATCTATGTGTGGAATTTTATATTTCCTGGAGAAGAGGACAAGTTCAGTTTTGTGGGGGTTGACACCCAGTCCACACCGTTCTGCTCAGTTTATTAGCTTGTTTAAGGCATTTTGTAAGAGATAATTTAAGACAGTAGGATGCTTACCTGATACTGCGATAGCAACATAGTCTGCATAGGCAATCACTCTGTAGCTCTCCGCTTCCAGGCTTGTCAGCAGTTCATTTACTACCAAGTTCCAGAGAAGCGGAGATAGGACACCGCCTTGCGGCGTACCTCTACTGACCGATCTTTTTGCAGAGAAGTCGCCCAGTTTTGATTTGATATTCCTGCTTGTAAGCATTTGATTGATCAGTTCACCAAGCGAACTGTCTACCTTCAGACATGACAGTGCAGATGTGATTGAAGATGTGTCAACATTATGGAAAGCGCCTTCTATATCTAGAAAAGCAACCATTATATATTCTTTATGGTGGAGGGAGTATTCGATGGTGCGTACCAAAGTATGTAGTGCCGTTTCCACCGATTTCTTTTTGCAGTACGCGTGTTGAGCCTGAGACAAGAGTCTCGTATCAATACTAGCACGTAAATTGATATCAACCAATCGTTCAAAAGTTCCATGAACTAGGAATATGAGTTCAAGCAGCCATTGAAGATTATTTCTAAAATAGGCAGTATTTTACATGAGTTCATTTGAAGTTCAGCTGGTATTATGCCGTCTGGCCCTGGAGACTTGAAAGGTTTGAAGCTGTTGATAGCCCATTGCCATTTTTCGCTCGTTATCAAACCTTGTGAAAAAGTTAAGTTATTATTAGATCTAATGTGATCAGTACTGTTTACAGTATGGGAGCTACCTGGAAAATGAGTATCTAAAAGCAGGTTGAGCGATTCTTCGCAAGTATTGGTCCACGAACCGTCAGCATTTTTCAAACAGCTGGGCATTACTGGACTAGTTGAGAGGATTTTTCTAAATCTTGATGCTTCGGAGGTTTCTTCTACTCTACCACAGAAGACTTTCCAAGGAGCGCATTTAGATTTCCTTAATTCTTTTTTATATGACTTTAGGGCCTCTTTATAGGGTTCCCAGTCTGAAACTGCTCTTGTGTTTTTTTGCTCTATTGAAGAGCTTCCTGCAGTTTTTTCTAAGAGGCCAAACCCTGAGACCCACCAATGTGGTTTTCCTTTTCCCCTTATTTGAGTAAGTGGACAGGAGATGGCCATTGACTTGTTCATGGCTAATGTGAGATCATTGACTTTAGTGTCAAGTTCAGTCGTGTTAGAGGGAAGACTTAGAAGTTCAGTTTTGATTAAACTATCAAGTGTTTTCCTATATTTGGACCAATCAGTTTGCCTATAATTTCGAAATTCTGGTCGGGTAATGGGAACTTCAACATTCAGATTAAACTGAATGTATCTGTGATCGGAGAACGAATGTTCTTTCGAAACTTTCCAATTCGTTATTGATTGATGAATAGTGTCTGAGACTAAAGTTATGTCTAGTACCTCTTGTCGGTTTTTAGTAACAAATGTGGGTTCGTTCCCAACGTAACTTACTATAAGGTTAGTACTTAAGATATAAGCGAAAAGAGACTCACCAGGAAAAGCACAAGAGCTCATCTTCCGTCAGAGGAATCAAAATAAAGTCTTCAGTCTCCATTCCGGTCTGACTGTCAATATAAGTAGAGGACTGACCAGTAACCGAGGAAGTCCCTTATGCATCATCTTCCAAACTAGGAAAGGTAATAGAAGCACCAGGGTCCCCGACCACAGGTTCAGCCTCAAGAGATTGTGGAGGCTCGCATTCAGCGTCTACCTCATCTTTTTTGTAAATCCTTAATGTGATCGTCTCAAAACCAAACCGAATCACACCTTGAGTCTGCGCCAGGGAGGCAAGGGATTCTTTATTGACCACGACTATCGCGCTCCTATAAAGACCCCTTGGCTCCTCCAGCTTTGCGACTTTCCAGTTATGAGTCGGCAGGGAGGGATTGCTTATTTTGATTATCTGGAGAATATCATCCATGCAGGAAGGTTCAGCTGGAATCCAAGTGCGAGCTCTTGGTCTGCATGGAATATCTTCCTTAGCAACAACCTCGAGTTTCGCACCTGGCCAGATTTCACCTAACCTACAAACAGCAAGCTTATACAGATCACAAGATCTCTGATCGTCACAAACGATGAGTTTGACATGACCTTGATGCCAACCGCCATCGCTTGTGATTGGAGGTGGTCTCGGGTTTTAATTCATAAGCATTTAAGAAGCCAGCCGAGAGCCTCAATTTTGCCACCTGCCAACGATCAGAAGAAATCGTGCCATCTATATCGCTCCTGTCGATAACCGCAACCACGATCTTACCCTTTCGAACGTCCCTATAAGAATTAGCGAGTCTACTGTTTGGATTGGAGGGAGTGCTGGTGTTGTGCACTCGGGGCCGTTTGGGTAACGGTGTGACACCCTCCATAGACCTTTCCCGCTTTGACGTAGAGTCGCCGCTGATCTGTGCATTAGCGAGCATGCTATTGGCCCATTAAATCCTAGCATCATGCTGCGGAATACCTCTGGTCTCGTCAGAGTATTTCAGTATCCTCGCAGCATAACGCTTTTCCCTATAGACATTCTTCGATGGTCTATAACGCCGCTTTTTATGTGCCGTACTCGATAGAGAACCCCCCAGCGCTGGAGGGGCCATGTTTCACACCCCCCGCAGCTCCTGGTTGGGTCCCCGCACGAAACGGATTTTAAAGAGGTTTACTCTCAATAGTAGTAGCGGGACCGTTGTTCACAACCCCACTACTACTGAATTTAGGTACAGCTACCTTGCTACTTTCCTCGCTACAACTGAATTTCGGTACAGCTACCTTGCTACTTTCCTCGCTGCGAAGTACATCAAATGAGTGGCCAAGGTTAGCCGCAACCTCCCCACTAATACACAACACAGGAGAAGCGGCAAACAGCGTTGACGCCGTGCTGCCGCCCGGTTTAGAAGAAGAACCGGTCTCAAAAATATCTACCTTGTTTGTTTGTTTTTTTTTCCATTTTGTTCCAACGAGAAGCGAAGAAAGGGTGGTCCATCTGTACAGATTCGCATGTACAGATAAGGCTAGTTATTCCGGAGGTCGCCATGTATCCGGACACTCCGTTAAAGCAACGGCGTATACAGGGGGGGGGTCACGGGGTCATGTCCCCCCCCGAGAACTCAAGATTATTTTGTTGATCTGAAATAATTATTTAGTAACCACATAGAAAAAAAATGAAAGTTGGTTACTTAGAAAGCTAGTAGGATTTTCGATTGATAATTTAGAATTCAATAGAGAATTTGAATGTTGGTAACTTCAATTCAATAAGAAATTTAATTTTCATGGCAATGGAATACCTACGTTATTTTGTAGTCAATCGATGATACTTTGATTTTCTTCCTCGTACCTCAAATTTAACATAACAACAAACTTCTCATAATATGATAATGCATTCAAATCTTAAAATATATGCATAGGCTAGTTTCCGTTTTGAGATGACAGCCAAAACCCAAACAGAAATCAAAGTGCGGAGTTGTTACCAAATTTTCACTCAGTAAAGTAAAAACTAATCGGATTTTCAAAAAAACAACATTTTTTTTTCTGAAAATAAAATCTTTAAACACATTATAGAACACATACAGAAATTGTTTTGTTTGATTTCTGTATGACAGATTATTTTTAAAAGCAAACAACAGTGATAACTTTCGATTTATAGTTATTCTAACCAAAAAATATTAATGTTAACGATAAAAGACATAAATATATAAAACTATGATGAAAACCTATTATGAAAGGATTATGTTTGCACTTATTCAACATTTACGATCGAACAATACTGTTATTGATTTGGATGTGGATTACTTTTACAAAGAAACCTATGAATCTCATAATGCAAAGGCCAATAGCTATGGTAAAGGAGATTTTATGGAACTCCTTGCGGTGAACCGTTTGAGCAGTCGGATGGAATTATTGACGAAAAGCGACTAGGCTCGTAGAATTTAACAACTTTGTCCATTATTTTTATCAGAAAGGCTTACTGGTAAGAAAGATAAAAAGATTAGGTATATTTGATATACATATTTACTAAAATTAAGAAGCAGAAAACAGTGCACAGTATCTATGATATTTTACTAATTTTTCCTGCAACTTCAATTCGCTGAAATAAAAACTTTGATAGGATTAAAATAAATTCTGAATAAAATTCAAAACAAATGATCAAGCGAATCCAAAAATTTTTTTCCTCAGTATTTTGACAGCTAGCTAAACTGATTTTTTTTGGTCAGGCAACTGGAGATTGCTATATGCTGTTGCTGAGGCCCTCCGAAATAAAAAAATGTAACAGTCAGGAATACAAATGAAGAGCGCGGTCACTGGTCCAGCCAATAAAGGTTCGTTCGACTCAGTTGTTTATTTTAATTTTCTTTGGAACCAAAAATGAGTTAACTTTGCAAATACCAAACAAGTGTTTTCGTCTTAAATTTGTTAATTTTTTTGTATAGGTAGCTCATTGCATTTTGAATTGGCTTTGGCAGTTCGAAATATATATTTTCAACGAAATTGCCTAACTTTGCGTAGTGAAAATTACATTCGTAGTCTGCTATTTCACGCCGACTTTTGATTCTTAACTGGCTTGAAATTAAATGAGTTAAGGTACGATATATTTTTCCAGGATATGAACGATTTTAAATTATTTTAACTTATTTTTAACAAAGGTAATGTATGATAGGGTTTCCCATTAAGGGCGGGTCGATTTTAAAATTGAATAAAACAAGATATCAATAAGGTTTTATCTCTATTTGAGAGCCCTATTATAGTAATATAACATCGTTCAAATGGCCGCCCCGTCTTCGCTGGGTGGCGCGGATTCGAAAGGTCCAGTTTTCGATGACTTTGGCGCATAAATCAGGTTGAATTTGACCGATGGCATCGATTATGTTGTCTTTGAGGGTCGAGGTGGTTTGTGTTAAGTATTTCGATAACATAAGATTTTGTGTTGTAAGCTTTAAGTGACATAATTTTCTGTACACTTCCTTATCTATTTCATAATGTGATTGAATCCAAAGTTCGATCTCTTTTTGCTCTAACCTCCGACCAGACAACTTGTGCTTTCTCTTAGCTACTAAGATTTATATATTTAATAAAATATTATAATTAAACAACGTCTTTTATTAAAATATACAACAGTTTGAACTTAAGAAATCCTCACAAGAAAAAGTCCAAAGGGGTCAAATCACACAATCTTGGTGGCCAATTCACGTCGCCTCGGGGCGAGATAACCATGCCATGAAACAGCTCGTGCAGAATATCGATTGTGTCTTAAGCTGTGTGGCACATAGCGCCATCCTGTTGAAACCATATATCTTCAGTGTCCATATCATCCAATTTAGGCCACAAGAAGTTGGTGATCATCGACCTAAGCGATCGCCGTTGATAGTGATGGCCTGGCGAGCATCATTTTCGAAGAAGTACGGACTAGAGGTGTGTCAATCGTTCATTTTAAAAGATTCAATCGTTCATATATCGTTCAGTTCAATGATTCGTTCTTTTCAATCGTTCATTTTTTCAATCATTTTGGTTTCCGTTTCATTTTGGCTGCGAATAAATGGGAAAATTTCATTCTGTTCCAATCGTTCACTTTTTCAATCATTTAGGTTTCTGTTTCATTTTGGTTTTGAATTCAGGAATCGAAACGAAAAATACGTTCACTGGTTCAGCTAATAAGGATTCGATCGGCTCAGTTGTTTATTCTACGTTTTCCTTGGAGCCAAAATGAGATCAATTTTCGAATACGTTAAGTGTTTTTTCGTCTAAAATGTTCTTATTTTGTTTGATAGCTCATTTCATTTGAGGGATTTGGCAGATAAATGCTATTTTTGTTTTTTCTCTTTCTATTTTCATACTAAAGATTTAAAGCTTTTAAAATATGTTCGGATTGGGTGCGTTTGTTAAATCTTCACCTAATACAATGCTAATTTTGTTGAATTCATCTAATTTCGAAATATGTATTTGTACACGGATTTTTAAATGATGTAATTTCGGATCTCATTTGTTAATTTTCAACGAAATATAATCACTGGGACTAGTGAAAATGTGGTATTACTTAATTATGTGGTATTCATAGTCTACTATTATACAATAATGCAATTTTTCTGAAAAAGTCAACAAACTCCAACAACTTAATCTGTATTTTTGGAATTATATTTGAATTCAATTTATTTACAACGATTTTCATAAGACTGTCATACACATTTTTTCTTAATTTGTGAAGAATTTTCTGTAAAATTTTCTAGACAAATTAAAAAATATTGTTTAGGCAAGACTGCACTCAATTTCAGTGGAACTACACTTCATGACAAGGCAAAACAATATTCGCAAGAATTCGTGTGAAGTCTGAAGTGTAGGTAATTAGGCCGCAGTGTAGTTCCATCGAGTGCGGTCTAGTCTAACCTTTATTGGTAAAACTATTCACCCCTATTTCGAGTTGCGATTGTTGATTGATAGTTGATAAACATTGAAATTCGATATTAAACCACCCAACCGAAAAAAGTTTTGGTCATTGGGAATAATGCAGACCGTTGTGAATTATAAAAAAAATTGACAACTATCAATGAATAGTTGATTAAATATTCAGTAAATTGAGTTCTTAAAAATCCAAAATGTCAATATTTATCAACTATCAATCAACAATCACAACTCGCAATAGGAGTGATTATGTACATAGGTAAAGTTAGTTATAAAACATACAGGCTCTCCCAAACCAACGCGGAACATTCGCTATATAGGCGGAATCATTCACAATGATAACAAAAATGACAAATAAACAATGCTAAACAACAACAAAAACCGCCGCCGAGTCGGCGAAATCGGCACATTCACGTTGGTTAGGGAGAGCCTTACTAGGAAATTTTCAATTTTCTTCATAAATAAATTATATTTATTTATATATTATATATTTTTCAATATTTTGGCTGAATAATTTAATACAGTAGCTTACCAACCAACGCTTATTAAGTTAATTGATTTATTGTTTTGGTAACAGAAATAAAAGCATGAATACTAAAATAAATACCTTTTTCAAATATATTCTGTATTTTCAATTTAATTTCTAATCTTTCTTATTGTTTATAGTCTGAGCGTATTTTACTTACAAAAATTCATCTCCACTCCATGCGATTGTGGACTGAATTTAAGTGTAAGCGAACCTTAGGAAATTGGAAAATAAGTGAATGGAACCATATGGAACTTTTTGCAGTAGGTACTTCATTTTCATTCAGTTTCGGTCTTTAGAACGATTAGTATTGAAATAATTGATTGATTGTTTCAAAGCTATGTTTAATTCCCATTTTATATCATCTCATTTGAATGAGAATAAGTTGGATGAACGAAACATATTTCTTTTCTTTTCCTTTGAAACGAAAGACAGCTGGATGAAACGATTGACATTGAGAACGATTGATTTGGTTTACTGCGATTGCAATCACTCAATCTTTTTGATGAACGGGTCATAAAGACCGAATCAATCACGATTGACACAGGTCTAGTACGGACCGATGACGCCTCCAGGCATCCAGCTCCAAATCCACACAAAACAGAAACATTATTTGGATGCATTGGCACCTCGTGAATCTCGCGTGAACTAGTGTCGTCCCGAATCAGGCAATTTTGCTTCACGTACCCATTCCTCCAATGATGGGCCTCATCGGCAAACAAGATTTTACGACCAAAATCGGGAAAAACTTCTAACTGCTCTAAAACATCATTTGCACGTGTTGCTCGACGCTGTAACTCACCATGATGATTTGTCTGTAGTAACTGATTAAAAGAGGATATTTTGACCGAAAGTAAAAGAAACAATATGGCCACCACAAGCTGTCTAAATCAACCCGTCCCTATTGGAAAACCCTTTAGTGTAGTTAATTAAGAATATGAAAAAAAATATAAGGCACTTGACGTTTAACAAATATTAGGTTGTGTTATTTTTTTTGGCATGACCCCCCCCAAGAACTAAAGCTGTATACGCCCCTGCGTTAAAGACTGAGCTAGTATTTTTAATTGGGCCCTCAGCCAGGCTGATCCTGGGCACGGGTCGTATTACACCATTGATCCAGCCCAATAGGAAGGGTAGGGGGTGATGGTAAGAAATTGAAGGTGAAGGATTCCAGACAGCGTCATCGCCATACTGAAGAGGAAGGAATGGTTGCAGGATGCCGGACAGCTTTTTCGCCGTACCGTCAGTGGGAGAGAGCAACAGACAGCTTCATAGCCGTACTGTCGAGAGAGAGATGTTATCGGGTGAGGAAAAGCCGAACAGCGTCATCGCCGTACCGTCTGGAAGCTTTAGGAAAGGAGAGGTAGTAGCGCCGGACAGCATCATCGCCGTACGGGAGGGGAGGGAGGGGTAGAAAAAGAGAGGAAGGGTGCGGGGAAGTTGAAGCGCCCTTTGGTTTCAGGACTCATCTGGAGAGTTAATCTCGAGACTCATTGACCTTACTCAGCTTCTACAACTCGCCAAGTTCGACGCTCAGGTAGAAGCTGCATATACATAAAAACATGAAATAGGCGTTCCAAGCTTGTTTCTAAAAATGTTTTGAAAAAAATTTATTTGGCAAAAATTCCTTTATTTTGGCTTGATTAGATCAAACTACTACAGGTTAGGCATTCAGACAATTAAAAGAATTAATTTCATGCTTTTGAATTTTTTTTAATATCCACGGCCCTACTTAATAAATATGGGTTAAACTAGACCTTATGATAAATTCTTTAAAAAATACTCTTATACCTACCTAGCTACATTTTATGTAAATACATTACTACAATTTTTGAAACATTACAAAAGCCAATTGAATATGAGATCAATTACGTTTTAAGTGTGGCACATGCATTTGTCATGCATTTGATTTTTATTAAATCAAAATAATTTTAAAATTCTTGTTTTTACATTGTTTTAAACATTTTCTCGTTAACGACATAAAAAAAACATTATTGAACCATTAGTATACATTCTTAATGTCAAGCTACGTTCCAATTAACAGTTAACTTCAAGAGCTAGTTCATGCGATGCAATCGTGCATTTTATTTAGAGTTATTTTTAAGATCTTCATTGACTTCAAAAAAAAACTTTAAAAACCCATAAAGCAATTCTATGGCTGAAAATTATTGTACCTTTTATGACAGTTTACTGAACTTTGAGATGTGCATCTTTTTCGCAAAATGCCAAAAATGAGGTCTTGTGGCGCGAAAAGTCCATGAAATAAATCCACAAATTTAAACTCACATTATTACTAAAAGAAAGAGAACAAATCAACCTTTACGCCTTTGATCAAACTCTTAATGTTTTTTTTCACTTCAAGCTAAACAAGAATGTAATAATTGTTTAGTAAAAACACGAAAGAAAAGTTTATTAAAAACTAAAATTGGTGCCTCTAAACAAGTGAACCGCACATATTCACTGTGTACATATGAACATACATTACTTATCATCATCTTTAAATTTTAAAACCCTAAACAACCTTTATCAATTTTATAGCGCAATGTCAGCAAGCATGAATGCTTTAGCAGGGATTTTTTATTTCGATTATATTAAGCCTTTCGTAAAGCATACCGAATGGAAAGCAAGTCTTTCTATGAAAGGTTTCATTTTGTTTACTGGTGTCTTTTGTGTTGCTGCTGGATTTTTAGTTGAAAAATCTGCATCTCTCCTGCAAACCATTATGACTATAGGTGGAGTAGTTCAAGGAGCTATGGTTGGTGTTTTTATGTTGGGATTATTGGTGCCAAAAGCTAATGGAAAAGTGAGTTCATATTGTATGTATTGTTTCCAATTAATTCGAATGGAATTTTTATTAATCAGGGTGCATTAATTGGACTTCTGTCAAGTGTCCTTGTCATACTTTTTCTTGCAACTGGCGCCCAACGGAGAATGGAAGCTGGAAAACTAGCATATTCCCCTTTGCCAAGCCGAGATGATGGCTGCGATCGTTTTAACTATACCTTACATGGATCAATGTAAGTATTTTGATTAGCCTTATCCCCAGTTTTTATTTTTTTTTTTTATTAGTTTCAGAACAAATGACACAAAAGATATAATTCATACAGTTCAGAATGATGAAGGATTTTCAATTTTTGACATTTCTTTTCAATGGTATACTATTTTGGGTATATTTATTGTCTGGATAGTTGCGATTCCATTGAGTTATATCATTCCGGATGATAAAAAACTTGATCATAGTCTATTATCACCAGTTATAAGAAAGTTTATCAAATATGAAAGTGTTAAGACTGAAGATTATCCTATTAAGAACATTAAGAAATTAAGAATTTAACAAAATAGTTTGTATTGATAAAATTTTTAAAATTTGAATATTAATTCTTAAAAACTATACTTTAAAACAATCTGTTTTAAATAGAAAATCAAATATTAAAAAAAAAAAAATATTTAAAAAATAGTTGTAAGATGGCGTTGTTTTTTAATATTTTTGTTCTCTAGCTATTATAAAATGTTCCCCCGCCTAAACGGGGTTCGGCTTCTGCTTTTCTGAAGTTTGTTGTTTTTTATTTGATTCAATTTCAATTATGAGTAGGCGACGTATCTCGGAATATGAATATAAACCTGATATAAACCGTGTGTGTGAAAAAGTCTAGACGGAAACCGAACCGAATTCAGTCCGATCCGAATGGTTTATCACACACTGGCTCAATTTTGAACTTTATTTTGCCTAGAAACAAACAACTGTGTTTAAGTAATTAAGTTTTTTTATTCCGCTCGAAACAAGGAGTAACACTTTGCTCCTTTCACTTTTCACTCTTCACCTCCCTCGCAAACAAACTTTCATTTCCCCATTTGTCTGGGGCCTTATTTCGTAAAACGATAACGATCAAACGATATCGTTTTGGCGATACCTGTCCCTTTCTTTGTCTACTTATATGATAGGGATAGCTATTCCCAAATCGATATCGTTTGATCGTTATCGTTTTACGTAATAAGGCCCCTGGTTTAAAATTGAGCCAGTGTGTTATGGCCCAATGAAACCATATATATATAATCGGGGCACTCAAACTAATTTCAAAAACAAAAACCAACGAAAAATAGCTTTACGAACAATCAAAAGGAGAAGTCACCCATATAGTCTAAAAGAGCCCACAGCAAATTTTAAGAGTGGATTGATAACCAAAATATGAGTATGAGGGTTTGTAGGTGCATATATCGTGGTATCAAGAACAATCGTCTGGCAGGTTTCTTTTTCAACCTTTGGCGGGGGTGGGGGTTTTCCAATTTATTTTATCCCAAAATTTGCTATGGGCTCTTGGTATAATAGTACACTGAAGTGAAATTAATTATTTTTCTCTTTCTTTGATTCCTACTTTACCCTGTGGGCTGATTAGGGAATACGAAGAGCATCGTTTTAGGTGACGAAAATGGGATTTGGTATTACTGCTTTCGCTTTCGTCGCTGTCGTTTTACATTCGCCCTATTTTTGAAATCGAAAGCGTGAATTTCCGATAGGTTTTTTCTGACGGATTTTTCTGGTCGAAAGTGGTATTTTGGTGTTTTCATTAAAATAAACAAAAATGTGAGTTTTACTATTTTTTTTTTCATAAAACAAAGTAAAGAAATAAACAATAATATTTTTCTAAATAAATGTGCAGGAGCCAAAGACAGCAACACACAAACCAGCAACAATTTTCCACGGTCATTGAATTTATAGGGGAAAATGAATAGAGATAGCCAAAGGAGCACTCATTGCAACCATACATCGCAACTTTGGAAAAATATTACTGCAGTTTTATATGGTCACGAGCCACCTACACAATGCATGAAATGTTTTTTTTTTTTGTACAATAAAGAAAGCCAAAAGAACTTAAGTGAACGAATTGGCCAACAAAATAAACACACTCAGAAAAAACACAAGCGTTTAGAACTTTGCAATAATTTTCTTTTAACTCGCAGATTCAAGGATTTTATATTTTCTTAAGCTTAGCGTTTTGTACAAAAAACTAAAATACACTATTCCGAATTCAATGTTGTATTTATATTTAATTTTAAAGCCAAACATAAGAAAACAAGTTGATTTCTCACAATGCGTGATTTCAATAAAAACAAATATTTCCTGGAAACCAGCTGTCAATTATCTGGAAATCTTGGAAGTATAATTAACGGCTCGCTTCGGATTCGATAATTTATCAATACGAAGCTAGTCGAAAATGAGATATCGAATTGGAAACGATTCGCTTCGTATTCTCTAATCAGGCCACAGATGTCAGTTTTTCTTAAATGAAGGGCGATCTCTAGCTTTGGGTATGATTGATTCTACCAATAAATGATGAATATGATATATGCACCCTCTTACACGTACTCTCCGTATTTGAAGAACTTCGCTGGTAGTCCATTAGATACAGCGACCGTTTGTATTTAGTTATTTGTATAGCCAAGTCTACCTTCTTCAACTGAATGACGGTCTTATTTGCTGGAGGTAAGTTTGCTCCTCTTTATTATTATGACATGACCATTTAAATGCTGCTGAATATATTTAAACTATTTCCTGTACTTGGTGGAATAAGTTACCTTCGCTGTTTCCTAGAGCCTGCGTTCCGGTTCAAAAACTAGCAGCTAATTTATTGGCCGTTTTTAAAAATCCTCCAGAGGTGTTATTTCTTTGTTGACTTTGATCTCCATAACTAGATGTTTCTCTTATCTCGTCTCCTGTCCCTATACTCTTTATAAAAGTGGGACCTTTAACCATCGTGAGATTTTTTTTAAGTTGGAGAATTTTCAAAATGTCTAAATTTATTTGATAAATCACTGTCCTTAAATGGCAATACATATTAAATCATCTTAGTCCTTTATTAAAGAACATTTCATCAGTTTCATTTTAATTTTATTTATATTTTTATTTATGAATTTATATAAATAGTATATATTTTTATATACAACAAAGAAAAAGGTTTTGTTAAAATGAAAAAAAAATATGGCGCTGCTTAATGTTTCTCCCTTTGTGGTGATGTAAAAATATAAATATATATATACTATTATATAATATTTTGTTTACTATATACTTTTTGTTTTAATTTTAACAATAATAAAGAAGTTGTACTAAATTTTGTGATGTTCTTTTTATTTGTCCGTTTTTTACACACCGAACTACTATTTCATTTATGTTTAATATACATTAGAATCTAATTTAGTATCAAATATTGATTGTACCTAAGTTGGTGTTGTTCTTTTTTTTAATTAATTCATATTTTATACTTACGATTTTGAACGAATAAAATATGATTAACTACACTCTAAATAAGAGTTTGATTGACACAATATCTTTTGATCATTTGATGAGAATTTGTTTTATTGAGAATGCCAACAAGCATGAGAGTTTTTTTAAAAATAAAATATTTTTTTTTTTTTTGCATTTTTTTGTTATTTTATTTATTTTCATTTCATCATTTCTTTAACAAGATTTTATTTCATTACAATATATGAATTTGAATTGAATTTTGAAAGATATTCCTTGAAAAAACATTTTGTGCTTTTATGTTTGAAGTTTTCATGTAAAGTTTTCAATGTAAAGAATCTATTACTAAAACTGTTAATTTTATTATCAACTATCGATTAATGGAAATTGGGCGGGGCAAAGGTGGTTTCTTTAAGTAACTGTTTTTTAGTTTTCTTTTTTGAAAACGTCTATTTGTGTTGAAAGCCTATATAGTGGTAAGCATTTGTGAAAGGAAAAATAAAACTAAAACTAAACATTTTTACCGGTAATTTTCCTCGAACGAAGTAGCGTGCTTTGAATTGTTCATTTATTTTCTAACAATACGGTACATCAACCAAGACACAACATGAGCTCATTTATAACTTTTTGAAAGTCAAAACAGCATACGATTTTAAAGATTTTATTCTAACATTATACATTATATCGTTCTCATAAGAGAGATATGTTTTTAATTTTATTTTTTTTTGTCAAACTTACGAGCTACAATAGTAGCTTTTCCTAGAATTAAAAAAAAAATGTAATTGGTAAGATTGTTGTTCTGTTTGTTTGTTCTATTTTTAATATTCTTCTTTTGTTTTTTGTTTAGTTTTAACTTTATTTGATTAAAGGAAAAAATAAAATGCAGGTTTAACAGTTACATAATTGTTTTTTTTTTTTTTTCTTTTTTTTTTTTTTTTTTCAATGACAGAGAAAGGTGGTTTTGTTTTTACTACAAGGAGTTTCATTATTTAATTTTATTTTTATTACCCGATCAAAGAGAACTATTTAAAAAAAAAAACATTTCATACATTTTTGATTTTACGTTCACCAGAGATATTGCTTATTTTTATTTAAACTTTTTGTTTCTATTTTTTTTGGAAAATAATATATGTTTGCTTTATATTATACATTATACTCATTTATTAAAAAAAAAGAAGTCACTGCATGTAATAAAATACATAAACGAAAAATTAATTATAACTTGATTTTAATTACAATATTGCGGCGTCGCTCCTTCATTGTTGGCTGTTATTGGTGGTGATGCAATTTTTGGTTCACCTGGAAATTAAAACAAAATTAATATTAGTTGAATGTTAGTATACCTACATAGAATTTGTATATCATAAAAACTGTGTTCTTATAAAAATCGTCGCCATGCCTTTTTAAAAACAATAAATTAATTTAGTGGCGCTACAGCTTAGAAGACTTAGGGCCAGTTTCACAGTCATAGAAGTGCCACTTAAGTGCACAATGTCGTATACAAAAGTGCAATTTTCGCAGTGTAAACTTACCTGAATAAGTTGCACTTAAGTCTCTCGTGTTGGGCACTTAAGTCTCCCGTGTTGGGCACTTAATTGTCACTAACCCAGGCTGCCAAAATTACTACAAAGTACCAATATGCTAAACTTAAATGCTACTTTTTCACAGTATTCACTGTGAAACTGGCCCTTAGCAACTTAGCTTAACCCTTTCCGAAGGTGTTATCGCTTTTTAATGACAGGAGATAATCTTGGAGGTTTATCACTTGCTGGTTTTTGGATTTTAGGTGGGTGAGGCTGAGAATGGAGTCCAGGCCTCTAGCGTGGCAGTTCAACGCCCCAACCATATCCACGGGCTCCTTCATGGAGGCTCATAGATGTTTTATAAGTTTTTATTATGAGTATGTTTTTGTTCTAACTAGACTTGATTTTTTTTTTGTTGTTTACGCAAAACTTAAAAAATAAATAAATTGATATGTATTTAAGAACAAAATGACAACCAGTGTCAAAATTTGTAGTTTCAGGATCTCAGAAAACTCACTGTCAATATACTGAGGAAACAAAATTTTGAGTTCGCTTGCTCAAATGCCTCAGATCGTCCCAAATTTAAGGTTCGTAGTATCCATTTGTTTTTGTCTACCAGAGTAAAACAAATTGTTACTGTAAGATTCCAAAATAACTAAATTCTAGAATTCACCGGTAAAGCTTAAAGTTTTACAGCGACATTGGTGAAAGTCGGAAATATTTTGTTTATATACTTCATTTGAACGTCCGTAAAAGAATCTTTATAATCTATTCCTTCTATTAAGCATTTAAAAGCATATGTGGCTACTCGCCAAAGTAACAGTAATGTTTGCTTAAGATAAATTATTGTATAATTTTAAAAAGGTAATGGAACAAAAAATTAGCTCTTTTAAACTTACTATATGGGAACATTGTTAGATTTTCTTTTAATTCAAACCTACAGTTGGTCACTTATTTAATTTACAAATTAAAAAAAAAAGTACTTAAACGCCAGTGTGTGTATATCGAATTTCATTTTAGAATTTCATATTTCATAGTTTAAGCAGATAAAATATGGTTTAGCTTAGTACCAGTGCGGGGTTAAGGTTAAATCCGAGTTAACTTACCAAATTTGGTCAGTTAACTCTGGATTTACTCAACAAATGCTTTTGATACTTTTGATATTTTAGCTTCCGTGCTTTTTAAGCCTTTCTGCATCCAGCCTCCACTTTGCTTTCACCACTGACAAACTGGGCCTAAGAAAATAAGCAGTGTAATGATTGCTTTAGGTGAATTCATTTGTACTATGTAACAGGTAATAAACGAACAATTAAAGAAATACGTTTTTAACTAAGGCTCCAGGCTTTCATTAAAATCCATCATATAAACACAAATCAGTGAAACGGTGGAAGTGGGTTTTAAGTTAACATGAACAGTTGGCCACAAAAACCAATTTGAGTTGATGATAATTGAAAGAAAAACCAACTGACGAGAACAGGAACGATTTTCGTCATTATTATTCCTTATTTTTAACGAATCAACGTATCCGTAATTTTGTTTTTTTTTTTAATAAGTTTTACTTTTCGAAAATTTTAACGGGTCCTATATAAAGTAAAAAGAGAATCAATAGCATATCGATGAATTTTTTTGCTTGCTAGTTGAATATTCGGTCGATGCTAGCTATAGTATAAAAGTTAAAGGTCCGAACAAGACATAATGTAAGGAAGTAAATCCGAAACCACAATTGTCTCGTGGGGTATTGTGGACTTGTGTCGCTGTACCTACAATAAATTTGGCATTTCACAACGCATTACACAAGAGAAATATGGATCAACGCGTACGAAATACATTGAAGCTATAGCCACAAAAATGTTTTTTTTTTTTTTAAATAGAAAATGCGAATAATTTGAAGTAGGGCATCTTTTTAATTAGCTATCGGAATAGGGTATTTGGTAAAGACTAGTTTCAAGTTCAGCAATGTTTTTAAAGCTTGTGGCATAAGAACGAACGTTTTCAATAAAGCTGCAGAATTTTAGTTAGATAAATCAACAGAAATTCAAAACTACTTAACACAAAATTAGAAAACATAAATTTTATTTTAACTACAATTTTAACTTACATAAATCATTACTTTCAGCTTTATGTTCATTGCCCGCTACTGATACTTGTGTAGCTGGTGTTGGGGTTGGCAGAGACACTTCAGCCGGAAGCGAGCTCGAATTCACCTTTATATCATTTACTTTCACATTATTTTCATGTGCAGTGTCAACACTTTCATTATCAACAACAGGTGCGATTTCTTCTGCGTCCGCTGATAATGGCAGATCAGCTACTTTTTCAGCAGCTTTTGAACTCTCAAGAGTTTCGGTAACAACTTTGTCAGATTTCTCTATTTCATCGTCATTTGGCTTTGAAGATGATTCGCTTTTATTTTGCGAACTTTCATTTCCTTGTTCCGACTCTGTTATAGTTTCTTTGCTGACGCCATCAACTTCCATGGCTTCAGGTTTATCATCTTGTTTTACTGGAGATGATTTTTCTTCAGCATCTTTTGATGATGGGATTTCAATTTTCTCCGACTTATCGTCTTCGGACTTTTCTTGTGTTTTTGCGACATCCACTGCAGTGCTTTCGCTTTCTTCATTAATTGATTCCGGCTCTGATGGAGCTTTTTCGGGGCTTGTCTGAAAATTTGTGTAGAAATTTTGATAACAAAACAAAAAAAAACATTTAAATTTGTTTATCTTACTTTCAAATCATCTTCGATAGTAGTTTCCAGTTTTCTGCCTCGACCACGTTTCGGGGTGCCTGTGGTGCCTCGTGATTTCTTGGTTGGTGGAGGAGTATGGACTACATTTGATCTTGATGGTGTACCTCTTGTACTAGAACGTGTCTTGCGACCACCCTCAATATCAAGACTACCGCCTAGTGTCTTAACAAGCTCTTCACTTTCGCGTTGAGCACGCTCAACTGCTGAAAGTCGTTTAGATGGGGTTCTTTTTACCTATAAAATAGCAAATAAAAAAAAATTAGTCAGTTAAAAAATACAATGTACATAATATATATGTATTTTACATGTTAACAAAATTTTTGGTAGTCCAACACAAGCTTTTCATTTAGTTTAGAGCCGATTTAGCTCATGAATTTTTGAATAGCTGGAATTCCAAATGTTTAGTTAAGAGCCGATTTAGCTCATGGATTTTTGAATAACTGAAATTCCAAATTATGCCTAAGACATTGCCTTCGATAGCCCAAATTACCAACCAGCTAACATAACAATGGTTGGCTGACATAGAACCTTCAAGTTGAGGTCACTTGTACTTTTTAATTGAATTATATTCATTCATCCCACTTAAAACAGAAGTAATTTCAATATATTAATATTTAATTTTATCTCCTTAAGTACTCAGCCAGCGACTTGACTTCAGAAATACCACGGCGTATAAATAGGGGTCATGGGGTCATTCCCCAAATAAGAACAAATTTTTCTGATGATTTTTAAAACAGTTAACTCAAAACTGAACTTATAATTTTTGAATTACTTGGGATTTTCAAAATATTAACATTTGATAATTTCAAACCAAAATCAACGCTTTTTCCCATATTTTTGGGGACGAGTAAAAGCGCGTGGAATTTTTCAACACTGGAAGAACTAATCTTTTTCATCATATTTCAGTTAATATCATTTAACTCTCCCACAAATCCTTAACTGTTAGTTTTATGGTATAGAAAATACATAAATTTCAACAAACAAAAATTTAAACTATTTTTTTTTTAAATCGTATGTAATTGAGTACTATTTTTGTTTTCAAAACTAAATGCTCTTATAAATTCCTACAGACTAAAAGCCCAGGGCCGCCAGACATACGTCATTTTATCAAAGCTGAGATTTTTTCTGCGAACAGATACTATGGTAGTTAAGAACTAATGGAAACTATGAATCTTCAATCCGGGTGCAATTAAGAGGCAGCGAGTGTTAAAGTTGCATACAAATGTTGCAACATTGCGTTATTTTATCAAAGCTGAATTTTTGATGTGTTAGGGGATGGTGTCATTTAATTGATTCCGGCATAACAGAAATGAATGGAAATCAATGGGGGAGGCTTTTGCCCGTGCATAAGTATATTTTTATTTTTATTTATTTTAAATATTTTGTTAAAACACATAAATTAAGTTTATATAAATATTAATATAAAGATAAAATGAAAAAGAAATTGTAATTTAATATTAAGGCAGAATAGCTAATAAATAATAATAAAAATAATGTCATTTAATTTATTTGACACTTGCCAGACATCTCACTTTTCATGCTTCTCGTCAAACCGCTTGGATTTGGAATACAAATTTAGGTCCCATCCTTTCCTGTCGACACGCGCTCCTCACGAGCTGTTGCGTCAATATATTAATTTTTTTAATGGGATCATCTTGTAAGTGTATATTCGTTTTCTTCTTTCTTCTTCATTTAACCGGCGATTGTCATGATCATGAGGGGACCTTAACTCTCCCTCAACTGCTTTACCTAAGGTTCCACTTGTAGAGTTCGCCGGGTTGACCTCAGAAAACGTCGACAGGCCTCCCGGTTTTGGATTGTTCCATGTCTGAGGTCAACTAAATCCAGGTGTGGTTGCATTTGTTTCATCCAGGAGTTTTTGCGCCTGCCTTTCTTCCGCGATGGTGTTGGAACGTCTTGTGCTATTGTCTTGTTCTCATTGCAACTTCTTTGTACATGACAGTACCAGCTAAGTTGTTCATTCTGTATTTTTGACGTGTAGGCTTCCTCGGATTCTCTTGCTTCTTATTCGATCACGCTTTGTCACTCCTGCTGTCATGCGAAGCATCTTTATTTCATTTCAGCTGCCGTCAATTTACTCTCATACTTCTTGTACATTGTCAAACACTGTCGTGTAGAGCGTTCCTTTCAGCTTAGGGGCATTTTTCTATCACAGAAAATGGAAAATGGAAAAGTGTTTTCCCGCCACTTCATACATCTATGCTTACGCGATGTTTGATGTCGTCATCCCCAGGTTCTTTGCTATTGATCATTGATTCAAGATATTTAAATTTTTTGCACTTGGGAAGCACTGTTCCATTCAAATAGATGTCCGGAATAGGCCTGTTTGGATCAGAAAATGGACAGCATAGGTATTCAGTCTTTGTTTGCGCTAATGCGGTATCCATTTCCCTCCACAACATCCACCCATACATCAAGTGCTCGTTGCAAGGCAACAGAATCTTCACTTATGATGGCTCCATCATCAGCAAAGAATAACTAATTCACTTTAGGGTCCGATACCTTATCCTCAAGCAGAAAGTAAAGGACGGTAATAAAGAGCAAAGGACTCAAGACGCTTCCCTGGTGCACACCTACTCTAAATGGGAACTCTAAGGTGATTCCTGCGGGGCATCTTACATTTGTTTTAACTTGCAACTCATATCAGATCTCGTGGTTGTCTGTCGAATGTTTTTCAAAATCAACCAATACAATATGCAAACTTCTTGAGGAATCCCGACATTTTTTGCCATTCTGATTCTTATACTCTGAATAGCATCTGTGGTTGATTTACCCGAAACAAACCCGCACTAGTCGTCAGATAGCCGTATTAGGGTAGAGTTGCCTAATTCCGGCCGTCTCCAGTAGCCGGCCGCCTACCAAAAAATGGCTCGTAATTAGTGAAATAGTATCGTTACTTCTGTGGTTAGAGTTTTTAATGGGTCTGTCATCTCTCTCCTACTAATTGCAACTTTTTTCGTTCAATTATACAATTATACTAGCTCAGTTTTTACATCTGTAGTTGTGCGATCTCGCCGGCACACGATTTTATTAAGTTTTGTTGTCAAAAACGTTAGTTGGACATTGTTCCAAAATAAGCGTTTGTTTTGAAATATTTGGAAGTAAATGTCTTTTATGCATTTATATTTGTTGATTATGTTATATTTTAGTCAAATCTACTTTAAAAAGCGAAAAAAAGTAATTTTCACGATTTTTTTAAGCGGGCCGGCAATAGGACACACAAAAAATCTCTGTTGCTTGTATTCGGCCACCCCGGCCGAAGATAGGAAACATTATTTTTTGTCTGGCTCCTTATTTCGGCCCCTTTAAAAACAAAAGGAAAAATACCACAATTTTACTATATTTAATTATTTTATTATAAATTAGGTCCTAACTTATTCACTCTACATTAAATTTGAATTTGCTATACAAAATGGGAAATTAATCAAATTTGTATGAAATTTTTAAACAATCCATTTTTTAATGCTGGGTTTAAATTTAATGTCGATTGAATAAATTAGGCCTAAGGTCCAATTTTTCAATAGTCAGTTAGTAGGTACTTAATCCTCAGAAAGAGCAAAATTTTGTTAAGGGTTGGTCTTATTTTCAGGCTTGAACTGGACGAGAAACATGACTGTCCTTTAAATTTCTTTAGTAAGATAAAATAGTGACAGCTAAGTGTTCAGGTGTGTTTCGAAAATAATTCTGACATTCTGAGCGCTCAGAAGTCAGAACACGCTTAGTTCAGAGGATGTTCAGAGCATTCTCGACATGCTCGGACTCTGTTCAGAACTCTTTTCGGAGCTAAAAAAGAAAAAGCCTATTTTCTGGATAAAATTGACCTAAAAGTCAAAAAGAAAAATGGTACAGGCTACAAACAGGATATCTGAAGACTCAAAAACGAAATCAAATTTATTTAAACGCAATTACAAAGGCTGGTATTTCCTCTACAAATAAAAGCCTAAACGAAGTTTCTGTCATTAGTATTAACAGAGAAATTTTTGTTCCCTTTTCGTAAATCCCCGATAAAAGATGTAGCAATTAGAGAGAAACTGTACAACTGTACAACTATTTTGTTCTTAGAATATACCCAAAAATCATTTCCTTATTTATTTTAATTTTTATTTTAATTTCATATATTAAAACTTCATATCACAACTTTTGATTTTAAATATAACTATGCGACGTGTTTCGGAGTGCTACTCCATCCTTGGGCTATCGGGATATTAAGTTTTAATATACCTATGTACCTATAAAATAAAAATTTAAATTAAAACTAAAATTAGAAAAATAATTTGAATTTTGTATTTAATTTATTAATTTGAAATTTGTTTTAAGATTAAACATTTATAATGAACACAACTTGGAGACAAGAAACTTATAAAATGTATTTTATTATGTTTAACACTTGTTTTTCTAATATAACTAAAAACGAAAGTAGGTAGGTATGTTGTTTTGTTATAAGGAAAAAAAATAGTTGAATTCGTAAGTATATCCTTTTTACTGAGGGGGCTGAGAATAGGAAACACAAAGGCCGGAATCAGGATCCAAGGGGCCGAAAACAGGAAAATGTGAGTTTTTTCACAAAAACAATGAAATATATTGTTTTACGTTAAAATATTATTGTTTTATTTTTGTATAACTCTTAAGAAATCTCTAATGAACTATTTGGGAAATAAAACAATATCAAAAAGTTAAAAATTCAAGGCTTAATCATAAGTTTTGTCGGAAAATTTCGTTAATGGGCCGGCTACTGGCAACTCTACCCTATTTTTCGTAGGCGGCCATCCAATATCCGCTCAACGATCTTCATGGTGTGTGACATCAGCTTGATAGAACGGTAGCTGTCGCAATTTTGTGTATCACCCTTCCCTTGTAGATTGGAAGAAGATTACTTTCTCTCCACTGGTATGAGAATCATGAGCCATCTAGACCAAATGCCTCCCATCTTTTTCCAAAACTCAGAGGGTATCTTGTCTGGCGTTTTTCTGGAGTTTTTCACCGCATCACTAACTTCTTCGACTGTGATGTCGGCGACTTGTTTATTGTTAGGTGCAGCTTTTGGAAAGTATATCCTCGGAAATTGTTCATTTAAAAGTCCTACACAATACTCTTGCCATCTGTGAAGAATTTTTTCGTCATCAACACTACGCCTTGTGCAATACAAATTGTATTTTTGGCGCACAACTCTTTCGTATGAAGGCAAACCAAAACATTACAATGTTCCATGTAGTCCTAGTACTGTTTGTCAGATTCAAACACGCTACCAAAATTCGTTCTTTTTTATTGCATTTTTAGATTTTGGGATAACATCTAGCATTTGGGTGTATCTCGTCACTTCAGAGTGCGAATACGTACTTGAGAGACTTGTTTAGTGATTGTAAGCCACCTTAAACGCCATTTTTGGTGACCGTTTGTTTTACTTGTTTATTTTTTTTTGTTTTGGTTTGATTTTCCATAAGGATTAGATTAGATAAAGTTTATTAAGCTATTGCTATTATTAACAAGTTCAATACATTGTAATGTGCATGAGCAAATTGCATCAAAATCATAACTTAAAAAAAAAAAACTTTTACTCATATTCATAATCAGGGATTCCAAGATCTTGGAAACATTACTATAACTACCTAAATTTTCAGAAAATTATTGCAGTTTTGATACATATAGTCATCATAGTTTTCATAGTTTTCATTTGAATGCCCAAGATCCCTTTTTAATTACAATATTATCTTACTCAGAATATCCAAAAACTCAATTTTGTTCCAATTTTCTCTTACCTTGATGCAAATAATAGACAGGAACATATTAAGTTTGAGAGGCTGTGTATCCAGATCTAGTAACACTACACTAACTTTTCCTGCTTCTATTCTGAGATGACTGCGCATGGTATATAATATGGCGTAGGATATTTTTTTCCTAGCGGTACGGTAACTCTTACAGGAGTTTGATTAAAGATTATGGGAGGTCAAAAACAGCACTATAATGCAAGTTTTGCAAAAAAAAGCAAAACAAAATTGCGATATCCAGTAACGCATCGCAAAAATTCTCACAGGAAAATATTAACTAAATATGTTTATCGGTATGAACCCCCCAAGAAGTATAATGTTGTATTACGCCGCTGCAAAAACTCTCCACAACTTACAACTCAAATTCTTAACAAAAGAAAAAGTAAAGAAAACAGTTTTCTTTTACGATTCACCCTGTACAATCGAATACGACTGTACTATATGAATTAGGTATGCATGTATTTAGGTATATAAAAACAAACAAACTTTTAAACTTTTTTTTAACTGTCATCTTTATGACGTCAAATCTATCTTCAACTTATCTGTCAACGAAGATACATAATTACAAAAACAAAATTAAGAACCCACACAAATAACCAAACACAAATTCTAACCTTAAATTCAGACGAAAAAAAAAAACAATTAGAAAAGTCTGACTAAACACGTTATTACATATTTAAAAGTGTGTGAGTGGGACAGAAAATCATTTTAATATTTGAAAAAAAAGATATTCGGCTTCCAGTTCCACGTAAAAAAAGAATCAATAATTAAGTTACCAAGTAATTAAAACTAAATGTTCGGTATGTAATGTGTAGCCAAGCTGCAACAGTTTATTTAGTAGCTGTGATATTTGCCTTACATTAACATGAAATGAAGTTTTATAACAAGAGCAGGTAATACAAATAATAACACACCCCCTTTGCCGTCTCATAGGACGATTTCCGTCACCAAAATGGATACGATCACCCAAGATACAAAAAAAAACCTTGGGGTGGAAAGCAGGGAAGCAGCGGCTACAAGTCTTCAAAAGTCGTTTTACGAACTCTTATTCTCTGGCCCAAAAATCTTCATGTCTCTGATTCTACGAACATTCGTAGATCGTAGCACTTCAAAGTAAACACGACAAACAACAGCCGACGTGAAACGAGTGTATTTCTCAAAAAATGGCTTGTGCTTGTGCCTTGTGCTGCTTTTGTCTGCCTTTTGGCAGCTCACTCCTGCGTCCCATCATCACAGCACGATAGGTAACAAGCGGCAAACGAGGAAACGACATTTTCATGCATATTCTGCGCGACTACATGGATGCCACCTCTGCCGCTCTGCCTGGTGGCTACCGCTTACTCACTATCATATAATTTTGTTTTTATGGCGCTTCCATTGCATAAACCCTCGCAGCAACACGCAACGTTTTTTTTTGATATTTTTATTCAATTGCTTCGCTTCATCTTTTTTTTATTCCCAATTCCCACTGAACATAGATGACGAAAAAAAACGGCGCAATGGTGGAAAATAAAATAAAAAAAATGCATTTTTTCGGCACAAACTTTTACTGATATTACCTATGATGATTTAACTATTTTAAAAATGCTTACGGGTGTAACTGGTTTATTTTCAACTTCTGGAACCGCCTCGGCTTGTGATTCCTCAAGGTTTACGTCTTCTTGTTGTGGTTTATTATCACAATTGCTTCCAGTGTCCGACATTTTCACACGAATTTGTTTGGATTTCGATTAGATTGTTATTCAATTGGAAATGAAATTGCGCGCTGCAATTAATAATGTGCCTATAATTTTTCTTTTACAAAATTTCAATTACAAAAATCAGTCGACAAACTCTCGTTTTAGATAAAGAGAATTTGGGATCTTTTCGGTATTTATTTTTTACTTTTATTTTTCGCGCTCACACACTGTCCCTGGTACACACAAAGATTTTTAGATTTCACTGCTTGGGTTTTGCGTTTTGCCTTTTGCTTCTTGTGTTGCCGAGGTAGAATAGATTTTCGATGATGAGATACTTTTTTACGGACGTTTTGCTTGCTGTTGCCTATACTGAAACTGAAGTTGCTATAAAAACTCGCATGCACGTTTTGGTATGCTGCCGTGGTGTTCTCTACTTCAAAGTACAACAGCGACGGGTTTTCCTTCACTTTTTCCTTTTTTTGCTTTGAATATGGAAAATTTTCAAATGGCGGGCATTTTTTTCTATTTGTATTTTTTTCTTGCTTTGATGGTTGGCAGCAGTGGTGCACGCAAATGTGTTATGGATATGAGAAAATAGATGGCGCAGCAAAAAAAAAATTAAATAGACTTGTTTGATTATGGAAAAAAAAATGAACCCTTTAACCGCTTTCACACAAGGAAACTGAGTTGCCGGAAACTAGCTAGTTTGTTGGCGAGAAGGCTGAGAGGGTAGATTTTTTTCTTCCGCTTACTCCCTTCTCTAAAAATTGCTGGCAAATCATTTTCCTTGTGTGAAAACGGTCTTTCACACGAAACTTGCTTCTCAGCATGGCTGGGTTTGTCCTTATCTACATTGACCGATTTTTTCGGTCGTGTGAAACTGAAAGGTATAATTGTCATGGAATAGGTCGGCTGTACTTCATAATCTCACATAATTACAACAAAAGCAAATAATCGGCACTGGAAAAGTCGTTCAATGTAGATCGGGACTTTACAATGACCAAATTTTCCACTAACGCTGCATTTACACGAATGGAAAAATGCCATTATATCTGTCAGATTATAGCCATTTTTCTTTTCATCGTGTAAACTCTCTTAATACTGGCAATATTTTTGCCAAAATAAAATGGCAGAGACAATTTGGCATAAAATGCTGCCATTAATATGACTAGATGTAAACACTTTACTGACGACATTTTCCGAAATTATGCCATTCTAGATAAGAATGAACTTGCTCATTCTTTTATGGTATGTTGCCAGTATTTTGAAATCTGCCATTATTTGAACTCGTGTAAATGCATGTCATTAAAAAATTATTTCTGCCATTATTTTACCATTTTTTTGGCAGAAATATTGGCATCTTTGCCATTCGTGTAAATCCCGCATAAGATTTTTCCAGAAATCGTGTGAAATATACACAGAGAATAATTTTTAAAATGTTGTCCTCTTAATTTTTCATTGAGATTAAAGGCTTAACTACATAGGCCTACTTTTGTACAAAAGTACAAAAGTGAGAAATAAATTAGGCCTATTCTGCCATATCTGTTATTCTGCTATGAATTTTCTGCTATGATGCATAACAGATCTTCACCATAAAATATTTTTAAAATTGGTATTCAAGAGTTTGATCTTTTATAAAAATCTGTTATATTAAAGACACACATGGGGTTTACATACTATAGTTCAGATACTATGGTATTGCCGATACCACGATGGGTGACACATATCCTTGTATAGTTTCAATTGGCAGATCTAGATTTTTGATATTTGTCAACATGTTTGCTGTCAATAATTAATTATACTTACAAAATAATAAAATGAAATAATTGAGAATTATTTCTGAAGAACTGAATATTTTTTTGTTGTTCATTTTGGTTTTGTTTAATTTTTTTTTCAAAGTTCTGACCTTTACATATTTAATTCGATTTTAAAATTTATAAAACACAAACAAAAACTATTTTCCTTGTCAAAATTGTAGTTCACTACTCGTCACTTTTGGAGAAACGCGCTAGTATCGTTAAAAGGCAACGTATACTACGGTAAAAACCCAAGTTTTGATACCATGCTGATACTAGTTTGCTCTCGTGGTATAAGGATAGTATAACATGACACACTAGTGGTTTAAGCGAATACCACAGTATCCGTACAACCAGTGTGTCACGGGTATTATGGGACTTCGAAAAAGAAACATTTATACGAACAGACCTAAAATCTGCTGTCAGCTGTAGTAAACAAAAAAAATCGACACTGACGAGTGACCAAAATAAAATTAACTCGTGCAATGCTCGTGTTCCGCGTAGATAAATGATTGTTCTATTTTATTTGTCTATAACAGTTCGTGAATTTAATGTATCCAATTTATAAAGTTATTTTTTGATAAGTTAAAGTTAAAAAAAAGTTTTATTCTTTGCCCCAGGCAGCTAGGTATTTCATTAGATCGGTTAATCCATCGAATTCGGTTCGACTCTTTGGCGCATCGGCTTTAGTCAGCCTCGGCATTCCATAACTTCCAAATGCCATAACAGAATGCTCCTGTTCATAGGAACGCGTACAAAGAGCCCCAACCGAAAACGCACAGAGCTAGGGCTGAGCCAGCGTCCATCAGAATCATCGTTTCTCTTCCACTCTTGGCAATGAAAGCAGCTTACTCCCTTTTGGCTCGACCTAAGTTTACCGCCGTATACTTAGCAGCACTATGTGATGAATTTCATTTTTTTTTGATTCCTATAATTTGGAAAACATTTGGACAAATTTGGAAAACCATTTTTAGAATTTGGAAAACTCTAGTTAATTAGTTATTAACAATTAAAGGTTTGGCGTATACTTAGCAGCACATAGAAACAAAAGTGGGCTTTTTTGGTACCAAACATTGGCATTGGTTTTCTCAAATTTGGAAAACCATTTTTAGAATTTGGAAAAGCATAGTTTAGTAAATAATTAACAAAATGTAATTACTTTGACAGTTCAATAAACAATTACAATTAACACGTTTCGTAACGTAACGCAATGTAACGTAATTGAAATTGTCGTTAACACACATACACATAATTCTGTCCCAATTTATGTCAAACTATTGTCAATTGTCATTGGGAGTTGATTTCTATATAAATTATTTTTGTTTTTACATTTTGCATAATATTTATTAATTATCATGGCACCATTTGGAAAGAAGTACGATTATGAACTGGGTGGTCATAGGTGATTGAACTGGTAGATTGGCCTGTGCTGTACTAAAGTAGCTGAACTCAATCCGTATTCAACGGCACCGGGGATGTTAGGATAACGTGGACGACAGCCAACAGAAATTACGATATTCTTCTTAGCTGAGTTCTTTCTCAGTTCAATTCTTCATGCGAGCAATGATGGTTTTGGCGTTTTTAAATAAAAACAATGCCGATGTTTACTCTTTTCTTGTCCCCAATTCACTGACTTGATGTAATTCTGGACAGATTGTACAAGTTTTGAATAATCTACCTTAATTTCATTTGGATTATCCATTTTTGCCAACCATAAGCAGCAGCTTCTTGAAATATTTTTCCCAAGGTAGCTACCTGATGCATTAATTTTTTTGGGAATGCAGCCGACATTAACACAGGCTCCACCATTTGGTGCCCCAAGTCAGTTTTGGGATTACATAATCCAGTTCAGCTACTTTAGTACCCTTTTCTACAGCACAGGCCAATCTACCAGTTCAATCATCTATGACCACCCAGTTCATAATCGTACTTCTTTCCAAATGGTGCCATGATAATTAATAAATATTATGCAAAATGTAAAAACAAAAATAATTTATATAGAAATCAACTCCCAATGACAATTGACAATAGTTTGACATAAATTGGGACAGAATTATGTGCATGTGTGTTAACGACAATTTCAATTACGTTACATTGCGTTACGTTACGAAACGTGTTAATTGTAATTGTTTATTGAACTGTCAAAGTAATTACATTTTGTTAATTATTTACTAAACTATGCTTTTCCAAATTCTAAAAATGGTTTTCCAAATTTGAGAAAACCAATGCCGATCGTTTGGTACCAAAAAAGCCCACTTTTGTTTCTATGTGCTGCTAAGTATACGCCAAACCTTTAATTGTTAATAACTAATTAACTAGAGTTTTCCAAATTCTAAAAATGGTTTTCCAAATTTGTCCAAATGTTTTCCAAATTATAGGAATCAACAAAAATGAAATTCCTCACATAGTGCTGCTAAGTATACGGCGGTCCTAAGTTTCGGGAGAATCCATAGAGTGCAGCTACGCCACCGACAAGACCCAAGAAAGCTCCTCCTCGATAGCGATGTTTTCTTCGTTCTTCTTCAGCTGCAGCACTCCGTGCCGATAAAGCGACTACTTTTTACGTTTCATCCATCAACTGTGTTCTGTGCTTTCGTGTATAAAAATAATTTAGTTTGAAATTACTTATTTGTGTTTATAATTATGCATTTTAATATTAGGGGTATCCACGATCCGATGCATCTGGCCTAGTATCATTGTAAAAGTGCAAAAGTGTAAAATCTTACAACACTACAACAACAAAATATACAAGGTGCAATCTTACAACAGTTTCGCACTTTAGCAATACCCGAAACCTATTGCAACAGAAAAATACAACATTGTAAAATTTGTAAATTGTGTTTTTGACAGCTCACTCATTCTTGATTACGTTAAACAGAAACAAATGTATGTTCATTGGATACATCCTATTTGCTATCTTGATTGTATTGATGTGACGTCGTCATCATCTTTTACTATTATTTTCCATTTAAAATTCGGACGATAATTAAGATTTGGTAATATTTTCTTTTTCCGTTTTTTGGCATCTTTTTATGAACAAAATTTAAATTAAATCAAATTGAAATTTTCAGATATGTTCGAAACAAAAACAAATAACAAATGTCAACTAATTTTGACATTTGCTTTAGTGTTGCAAGAAGATAAGAAAAATGCGTTCACGATCCACTTAAAGCAAAAATAAAATTTCGCACTTTTACTAGGCTCGTTGCACCAGATCGTGAATACCCCTATTATTTTGTTATATCTGTCTCTTTTGAAGAACAATTCATTAAAGAAATAAAAGTTTTTACTTCTTGATCGCGCTAAATTTTAGCTCCCATACAAAATTCTCTCAAAATTTTAGCTCGGGTAAAGAATTTTGAATGGGAGCTAAAATATAGCGCGATCATAAAAGTCAAACAAATCTGTCTTTTATTCTGTTATGGTTTATAACAGATTTCATAACGGAATTCGAACTGCAGAATACCAATTAATAAAAGAATAAAAAGGTTTTTTGGCAGTTCAAAAATTTGTATGGAAATTGATAGAAGAATAACAGAATAAAAGAATAAAAGATTGCCCGGAATAGGCCTAAATATCTATTCTGAAGACACCTGCTTGCAAAAAAACAATTAACAATTGTGCATGGTGGTTGAATTTATATATGAGAACATTTTTCGTATGTTTTTTTGCAAGCATGTTTCCTTAGCGAGCATTTTAATTTCTCACTTTTGTACTTTTGTACAAAAGTAGGTCTATGTAGTTCAGGATTAACTCACAACGTTAAATGAATGGCACATTTGCATCGAACATACACAAACAAATGGAAAAAAAGCGAAAGAGAACAAAATCAGGCTGGAAAAACCGTTCGCGTTTTGACGAAGAAAAAAGCGTTAAATTAAATAATCATGTCGATTACAGAATCCGCAAAATTTTATACTCGGGGAGTTGACTCGATCCGCAACGATTTTGGTGCGGATTTGAAATGTTAAAAGTTATATTGCATAGGGATGGGCTTTTCAAACTACGTCACCGACATTCCTGCAATTTCTTAAAACGGATTTT
The DNA here is from genome assembly GCA_949320155.1 of Melangyna quadrimaculata. Lineage (NCBI taxonomy): Eukaryota > Metazoa > Arthropoda > Insecta > Diptera > Syrphidae > Melangyna > Melangyna quadrimaculata. The sequence goes on along the minus strand of OX439483.1, from coordinate 185,591,725 downwards.
AATAGAAAAAAAAACCTGAACAAAATTTTCGGCGTGATTAATCCAAAAAAAAGCTGTATCAAAATTAAGGAACTACACTCGGAGATTGCTGAGATCCTGGAACTAGCTAATTTTTAAATCAAACCTACCGAAAACATTTCTTCGCGAAAAATTCGGGAACAGACCTACTGCCACAAATTCAAATATCGTAATTCGTAAAACAACACACGCAACCGCAAAAGATATCTGCTGTCACCATTTATCGTAAACCGTAGCAAATTTTTCATCAATAAAATAATTATTGTTTTATTTCTAATTTAACAAAAACCAATTAAGGTATTTTTATATTATATTTACTTGAATACATTTAATACTCGAATACTTCTTTGTTAACACATTTCTTTTGTAATTTTGCAATAGGGTTTATTTACATTCTATCACATTGACAGCTGTTTCTGAAGCACATGTGAAACCAAAAACCAAACCAGCCACTATTATCCCAGAAACTGCTAAAAGTTTTATCAATAATTAAAATGTCTGAATCCGATTACAATTACTCTTATGATGACGAACCAGTGTCCAAAAACCACAACAAACTTCTGCAGGCCGTCAGCAACCTCACCAAGGTACAACATATAAAAAAAGTCGCACGCAAAGAACCATCGGCAAATCATAATGAATTCGACTTAATAAAACCCCGTGTTGAACTACCCAAGAGAATACTCCCGTCGAAAAGTCCTGTTAGTGTTGTGGATCTTGTGAAAAGCCTGAAAGGAACAAGCAAACATGAAAGCGTTGGAAAAGAGCTGAGAAATGTCGCCAACACGGGTAAAGTGCTGCCCAAACCGATGGAAAAGCCCCAAGCTGATCGTATGATGCGTTCCATAAACTACGAAAAAACCAAAAAGGAATTGCAACGTTGGGACGCCGTCGTGGCACAATTTCAATCAGCAGAAAGTCAAACATTTCCCCTAGATTCGGAGACAGTGTATATAAATACCGCCAGATTGAAGAAACCTCTGCAGTTGTCTTTGAAATCTGAGTTGCAAACCGCGGTGGAAGAGGCCGAATCGAAACTGCGCGCCTTGAAGGGAGAGAAAATGGATAAGATAACGGATGCTGATCTGCTCAAAGAACAAATGCTAGCGACAAAAGATGAAATCAAGAAACGTCGCCAAGAATTGCTGTACTTGAAAATGCGCCAGTCTCAAAAGTCCGCCAAATTAAGGTTACAAAATAAGATTAAATCTAAGAAGTACCACAGGTTGCTAAAACAACACAAAGTCAAAGAGCAACTCAAGGTTTTTGAAACTTTGCAGAAGCTAGACCCTGAAGCTGCTATGGAAAAACTTCAAAGTTTGGAAAAGAACCGCATTTTGGAACGTGCCAATTTAAGGCACAAAAATACTGGAACCTGGGCTAAGAACAACCTTGTGAAGGCAAAGTACAACAGAGATGTACAGAAGGACTTGTCGGAACAATTGGCCTTAAGTCGACAATTAACAGAGAAAAAGGATGTCTCAGAAGACGAGGAAGACGAGAAATTAGACAATACGATGGATTTTGATTTTGAAGATAAAATGAATCCTTGGATGCAAGCAAATGGCAAGAAGAGCGATATCAAGACGGGGGATGCTGTTGAGGTTGGATACAGGAAGTACTGGATGGAGCGGAAGGAAAATGAGGAAAAGCTTACAAATCATCAGGCCATGCTAGCCGAGGACTCGGGCATTGGTGGAGAAATAGACGAATTCGTAAAAGAAATACCTAAAGCAAAAAAAGAGGAAAATTCAAATATTAGCAAGGTAGCAAAAACGGAATCGCAAAAGGATTCGATGGAAACCCAAGCACCCAAAACAATCAAAAAGAAAAAAAATGCCAAGAATAAAAAGAAGCTCCACTCCAGTCCAGTTATAGAAAATGGTTGGCTTGTTGAAGATGTCAAGCATGTAGACCCCGAAGCAGATATTCACAGCATCGATAAACTGTTTGATAAAGCCGAAGATAACGTTTTGCAGAAACTCACTAAGCAACAGATGAAACTCCAAAAGCAACTTGAAAAACAAGCTATAAGAAAAAATAAAAAGGAAGCGCGCCCAAAAAGAGAGAAAAATGAGCTTAAAAACTTTGAAGATTTAAAATTCAAAAAACAGGCAACTCTCTTAGAAACCGACGAGCAATTGCTAGAGACAGCAGGTGGTGTACAAGCCGTTCTTCCAGCTAAACCAGCTACAGCTGGTGTTGTTCCTTCAAAAGAGAATCCAAGTGTGGATGTGATAAAGCATGACAACTACGCTGATGTAAAGCCCAAGGAACTGAAGACATCTCTTGGTGAATTGAATAATTGTGATGAAGACGTGGACTTCGCCGATGAAGACGAGGGAGTTGCAATTGACCGACAGGCAACCATTAATGATGCCTTCGAGGATGATGACATAATGGCGGATTTTGGAAGGGATAAGAATGCAGAAAAGAAAGCTTTAGCTGATCAAATAACACTGACAATGCCCGGCTGGGGTTCATGGGGTGGATCCGGTATTTCCCAGAAATCAGAGCAGAGCAAAAGGAAGCTGGTGTTGGACTTTGCAAAAAACGATCAAAAGAACGTCGATGCTAGTAATAAGAGTCGAGTACGTATCAATGAAAATGTTAATAACAAGAAATTGAGAGAACATTTAGTTTCGGATATTCCATTCCCATTTACAACGGTCAAAGATTATGAAGCAAGTATAAGGGCTCCAATTGGAAGGAATTTCGTACCTGAGACAGCCTTTAGGGTGTTAACCAAGCCAGCGGTTATTACAAGAAGGGGACATATCATTCGGCCGATGGATGAAACTGAATTGGTTAAGCCACCGAAGCGTGCACGATCGGTGGTTGAGAAGAGAATTTTGTATGATGCTCATGTCGCGAAAGAATAAATATTTTTTTTATTTATCTATATAAATTTTGTTTGTATTCTATAGCAAGTAAAATTTCTGATTTTCTATTTTAGCCCAGTTTCAGAACTAGTTTCAGTCATTCATAGTGCTAGGACTTCTTGGATTATGCTCGCAATGGTAGGTATGTTTTTCTTACAGGGTTGGGAACGAATGTTATATTTGTAGGGTTTGGTACGAAATCTCGAATGGTAATATAGAGTGCCGAAAATAACGAATTCCATAATCTCAAATGCCATATTCTCGAATCCCATTCGGGATTCTAGCATTCAAAAAGTACTTTTTGGAGTTTTTTTTTTTATTTTTCTTTACGTTAACTTAGTGACATTAAAAATGCAAAAAAAAAGTTTGTAGGTACTCAATGTATATCTTTTTCTTTTGTTCAAATTAATGCACGAAAAAATTCTTACAACTGTATCCGAGGAATGCAGCAGGCTAGTTTTAATAATTTTTTCCTACTTCTTTTTTAGAATATTTTTGAAAATTAAAAATAAATTTGTTTAGTTAAGACAAAATCTAGTATATCTAGAAGAATTGAAAAAAAGACTTTTTGGAAAAATATGTTTCAATGCCTTAGGCAATGACAAAAGGTCTATAAAAGGCATTAAAAAGCCTCAGTTGGCATCGCTGAGAAAAAAAATATGCTACATTTAAAAAGATTCTGAAAATGTATTGAATGTTTTGAAATTTCTTATAGGCTCTACCAAACCAACGCGAAAGGGGCGCGGAACATTCGCCGACGGCAGTTTTTGTTGTTATTTAGCTGTTTGTCATTTTTGTAATTAATAGGCGTGTACCATAAACTGAGCGCTCATTGAGAGCTCAATGTCAGATTAACGGAGATTAAGAAAAAAAAACATTTGTTATTATTCTCATACAAGTTCGGAAAGCAAATTTCAACTTTTCTTTAAATATTTAATTGTTAAAGCAAAAATCTTATTGAAATTAATGAAAATTATCATAGATTATTCAATTAGTTTGAGTTTTCACCAACATTCCGTCTTTATTTTGTATTTATTTACCACTTTCTTGTTTGCACACCCTTAAAAAAATTATAACTTGGTTCTAAAACAAACAGCTGTTTCGATTGAGAAAAAAAATTGAGCAGTGAATCCAAGAAATTTTTGGATCAGAAATCTCCGCAAAAAATCTCAGTGCTCATTTCCTTGAACGCTCAGAGCGCTCAGTTAATGGTACACGCCTAATGTGAATGATTGGCCCTGCAGACCGAATGTTCCACGTTGATTTGACAAGTAAGTCCCGGTCTACATTGAACGATTTTTCCAGTGCCGATCTTTTGTTCGTAGGTGAAGGGAGTGAAAAGTGAGGGGTAGGGATCAAATCGTTTGTACCACATAACTCGAACGATTTTTCCAGTCTGTTTATGTTCTCTTTCGCCCTCTTTCCAGTTTTTTGTGTGTGTTCGCTGTCAGTGTGCCATTGGGTTGATGGTGTGAGTGAATATCAATGTAAAATGAAGAGCACAGAAATAAAAAATGAAGAAGACAAGGAAAAATTCTCACGGAAAGAATCGTTCTGTGTGTACATTTCACACGATTTCTGGAAAATTCTTCGTGGAAATATCGGGCAATGTAGATTGGGACTAAATGGCTCTCCCAAACCAACGTGAAAGCGGCGCTGAGCATTCGCCGACGCAGTTTTGTTGTTGCTTAGCAGTGTTTATTTATAATTGTGAATTTCTAAATTACCTCATTTCGCTACGTTTTCATTGGAGCCGAAAAGAGGTAAATTCGAAATTAGCTCATTTGGAACGTCATTTCCAATACAAATTTGACGTTCCAAATGAGCTAATTTCGAAATTACCTCATTTCGGCTCCATTGAAAACGTAGCGGCTTTCCCAAACCAACGCGGAACCATCGCTATACAGGGCTATCATTCACAATGAAAACAAAAATGACATAAATAATAGGGGTATTCACGATCTGGTGCAACGAGCCTAGTAAAAGTGCGAAATTTTATTTTTTTTAAGTGGATCGTGAACGCACTTTTCTTATCTTCTTGCAACACTAAAGCAAATGTCAAAATTAGTTTGACATTTGTTATTTGTTTTTATTTCGAACATATCTGAAAATAGCAAATTGGATGTATCCAATGAACATACCTTTGTATCTGTTTAACGTAATCAAGAATGAGTGAGCTGTCAAAAACACAATTTACAAATTTTACAATGTTGTATTTTTCTGTTGCAATAGGTTTCGGGTATTGCTTAAGTGCAAAACTGTTGTAAGATTGCACCTTGTAGATTTTACACTTTTGCACTTTTACAATGATACTAGGCCAGTTGCATCGGATCGTGAATACCCCTAATGCCAAATAACAACAAAAACTGCCATCGCCGAATGTTCCGCGCCGCTTTCGTGTTGGTTTTCCCGATCTACATTGAACGATTTTTCCAGTTCTGATTGGAGAAATCGTCCGAAACTGGAAAGAACATGTCGGATGTACCTCTCAATTGCACACGATTACAACAACAATTTTTTGTCGGCACTGGAAAAATCGCTGATTGTAGATCGGGGTATTGGGAGAGCCTTTAGAACAGAATTTGGTCCCTACCCCACACTATTCACTCCCTTCACCAATGAACAAAAGATCGGTTTTGGAAAAATCGTTAAATATAGATTGGGACAATCTGTGCTATTCTGTTCTGAGCTTAGAAGAAGAAATAGAGGAACTGCCCTTGTTGGAAAAAAGTGAAGCAGTTTTTAAAATGGTGTGAGGTCTCACAAACACAAATGCATTACAGCAGGGACAGAGTGCTCTTTGAAGGCAACTCACTAAGGCCGCCATCAGAATAGTCATTTTTGTTATTTTCCGAAGTTGTTTTAGTGGAATGTTCTGAAAAAAAGAAAGAGTACGTGCTTGATACAATTTGTCAATCTGAAATGTCAAATCGCTAGTGTCATTTTAAAAAAGGACAATAAAAAAGTGTTACAAATTAAGACGCATATATATATAAAAAAAAACTTTGGAAAGACAAACCTTTTCAAGTGAATAAAATAGAATTTAGAAATCAACAAAAAAACAGTAAGTGTGGTAAGAGCATTTCCTCTCACAAGTTAGGTTATTATATTTTTCTCAAAGCAAGTGCTGTTAAAGGTTAGACCGCACTAGGCGGAACTGCACTGCAGCGGAACTGCGATTCAAAATAATTTGTATGAAATTTAATGAAGTTCAGTTGCCGCTTAGTGCGATATAGCTCATACAGTTTCATACAAATAATGTTTTGCCGCGTCGTGAAGTGTAGTTCCGCTGCAGTTGTGTGCGGTCTAACCTTAACTGTTTATATTTATGTAGATTAATTAACTTTCGAAGAACATATTATTTATAATGGATTAAACTTTAAACATGAACCATGAACCAAATATGAACTGATAGACACCTTACTGAACAGACAAATTAACATTGAAACATGAACTAATAAGTTGGCGACGGAACAAATAGATATTTTACTACTAACTTAAAACGTAAACAATCTATTGAATAACAAAAAATAATTGTCTCATAAGAAGGGCGCTTAACAGATAGTTTCGCCTTTCAACCTCCAATATAATCTCATGCACCCCTGTTAACAAGAATTTCAGTTTGACATTTCAGGTTCTCAAATTCTAACAAAACAATTATGTGCACATTTTTTACTAAATTATAATATTCTTGACTTAATTTAAAGTGTAACCCATTCTAAATATATTGTTTAATAGTTCATCAATCTAAAGACAAAAAGTTTACAGCACCTTTTTTGAGAAAAATATAATAAAATTCACCTGTGAAAGGAAAAGCTTTTATCCACCTTGTTTTGTTGATTTCCACACCCCTGAACAATGCACTTCATGTTTTTTTTAATTTATAAGAAGATCACCAAAATGTCTTATTAATGCACTTTAAATTATTTGTTTTTTTCAAAGTTATTATTATATTAATTCGGGTTTTAACTTGTACCAATTTTTTTTTTCTTTGTTTTTTCTAATCACACGCTACCGATTTGACACTTCTGGTTCTCAAAAATTGCTTCACTCACGTACACTGATATGTGACAAATACCTCTTCCTCTATTTTTTCTTCTAAGGTTCTGAGTTTTTCCTCACTGAACACATTTAAAACGTCAAAGCAATTTTTTCGAAGTTCGAAAATCGAAACCGTCGATAGGGCTTTTTAGAAAAAAAGCAATATATCTCTGTCTCATAGCTTCTAAACGTCAAATAAAAATTTTGGGTTAATGACGTTTGAGTGCTTTGCGTTAATTGGATTAGTGGCGCGTTCTTTTTTGTAACTATGGTCAAAAACAAAAGTGGCAATGTCAAAATTATAAAAGTTACTTTTTTTTAAGAACGATCAAAGTTAATAAAATGGGAAGGGGTTGAAAAAAAATCGAAAAAATAAAAAATAATAAACAAAAGACAAAATTTTGATTGCGTTAAATTTATTGATAAATAATTCACTACCAAAAATGCATGGTTCCTACAAATTAAATAACTATCAACTTCATTTTTGCATGAAATTGAATCGCAATACAAAACATTTGTAATTTGTTTTTGCTTTTTTTGTTAATTTTTTATGAGCCACACATTTCTTTATTAAAAAATTGACCCAAGCGGATGAATAAAATTTCAATGAAAAGTGAATTATTCAGAAAACAATTCCAAATATCAAATTCAATAATAAAACAATTAAATTTATAATTAATTATTATAAAATTGAAAACAATTCCAAATCGGAAGACGAAAAGCAAACACTATCTAACCCCAAAATGAAAACTCAAAGTTACTTTTTCTTATTAAAAGAACGATGAAGGTGAACTAGTTAGAAAAAAAACGAACGCACAAATGTCATTAACCCAAAATATTGGCTGTCAGTTTTGAGTTTGACAATTCGGTTCAAATCCCCATTCGGCTTTTCGCAGATTTATCTTTGTCTTTTCTCTTTCTAATTTTGACAGTTCATTACAAAAAAAAAATTAAAGAAAAAAAAATTAAATCAAGGGACCAGCGTTACCACCAGCCTTTTTTAACTTTAGTTTTTAACTGATGAACACATTTCTTGCAGTGTTTATTATGCCAAATTGAGCGATCAAGTTGGAGCTTTAAGATATGGGTTACAAGATTTCGGCTCGTTTTAATTTCTACGCTTCTCGCTTCAAATTTGTAAAAATTCTATGTTTTGCAAATTATTTTTTTCATACAAATTTTGACAGTTCATTTCTACCGATATAAAAATCTATGGTTTATAAGCTTTCTATGGGTTTTCCGCGTTTTGCATGAATACCCCTATTGTAGCAACTAAATAAAATTTAAGAATAGTGTAATGCCGAATTCACACGAATGACAAAATGTCATTTTTTCTGTCATTTTTGTCATTTTCGTGTAAATGGTTTTCATATTTGTCATAATTTTTTTCATACAAATAATGAAATGCCAAACTTGGCATAAAAATGACATCGTGTAAACGCACAATGACACCATTTTCAAAATTAAGACAAGCCGGAAGAAAGAATGAACTTGCTCATTCTTTTTGAGAAAATTGTCATTATTTTGTCTTCGTGTAAATGCATGTCATAAATTAATTGATTTTGTCATTATCACCCCGTTTACATGAGGTATTCGAGCGAGCTTCAAGCTCGCTTGGCCCTTTTGTATACCTGCGTTGACTTGAAATGAGCTTCAACCGACTCGATTCCACTTCAGGAGCGGAGTCGAGTCGAAATTGTTGATAAAAAACCTGGGTCGGAGAGTCAGTCTTGAGGATGTGTTCACCAAAGTGTTTTTGCAAATGTGCGAGTAAAATTATTTATTTATTTTGATAACTATGTGAAGTATGTACTAAAATTGATTAAATTTGAACTGTTTTTGTGTTAAATAAATATATTGTTGCCATTCAATTAAATGTAATCTCAACACCATATCAACTCAACTTAAAATGGGGCTCTCAACTCACGTGACGAAACACCTGGGTCGAAAATCCGACCCTAATCCAACTCGAGCTCTCGATTCTGTTTGTAAACGGGGTATATAATGACAGATTTTATGACACTTTTGTCATCCGTGTAAATCCGGCATAACACTTTTGTTACATTTGTAACGTTATGGCAACGCTGTTTGTTTCCCTTGATTAGAGTCTTTTTTTGTATTGTATTTTTTTTTTTTTAACCACCGACGTTTCTGGGATAAGCCAAACCAGTGTTGCCGAAAGTACTCCCATAGGAGTATTGTAGTACTCTCAACACCTCCGTCTTCCCGTACTCCTCCTTTCACATTCGTACTCCTATTTTTTTTAAAGCTCTAAAATATCTTAAACTTGCAGCAAACTGTAATAATAAACCTAAATAATTTAACTTACTTTAAATTCAATGCAAACTTGGCAGAACTTTTATCTTCAAATCTGTTGTATAAAAAGGAATTTCCCTCTTTCTTGTTTTTTTTTTCGTTTGCCTCTTGCAATTTTCATCTTTCAGTTCTGTATTTATTTTAGTGCCCGATTACACGATTCGTTTTTTCGGTTGTTTCGTCTTTCGTCTTTTTGATAGCTTGGGTGAGGAAGAAATGTAGAGGGAAGGAGGTAACGAAAGCGGAATGAAAATTTCAAATAATTTTTTGGTTGAACTTTGACGTTTCTTATTTGGCAACTACAATACTCCTCCTTGTAAGCAAAAAACTATTTGAACAAAATTGAATGATTGGGAAAATTGTTTTTAGTGATTCAGTATACCTAATATACGAGTTTATTTGAGAAAGAAGTGATTACAAAATATTTTTATATGTAATTACTGATTATTTTCACACAAAACAACCCCAAATTCCATGAACGTCAAAAAAACGAAAGGAAGTACGTCCATATTTTCGCAAACCATGTTAATCATGAACGTTTGTGCATGTCAAAAACACGAAAGACGAAACGAACGAAAAAAAACGAACCGCACAATCAGGCTCTTATTGTTACTTGAGATGAAAATGTGTTCACACACTTATTTTTTGAAGACTATAGGCTTAACTACATAGGCCTACTTTTGTACAAAAGTACAAAAGTGAGAAATAAATATTTATTCTAAAGACACCTGCTTACAAATAAACAATGGAATATTGTGCATGGTGGTTTAAAATATGTGTCAGAACAATTTTCGTATGTTTTTTTGCAAGAATGTTTCGCTAGCGAGCATTTTAATTTCTCACTTTTGTACAAAAGTACGTCTATGTAGTTAAGGCTTAAAGCCTGAACATAAGGAAACATGCTTGCAAGAAAACATACGAAAATTGTTCTGACACATAAATTAAACCTTCATGCATAAATTAAACCTTCACTTTTGTACAAAAGTAGGCCTATGTAGTTAAGCCTTAAAAAATGTCGGTACTACTATTTTTTTCAAAATACTCCGCTTTTTTGGCTGCAGTACTACCTTCTTATATTTTCTCCGGCAACCCTGAGCCGAATACACAAAACACATTTCACCACTTTTTAATTCAAATTGCTCCTTGTGCCAGTAATTTTTTTCTTCTAAAAATGACAAAAATACCTTCAGAACAAATCCATTCCATTGGGCAAGTTCTTAACAATAAGGAGCGCCCACTTAAAGAAAGATTCCGTGCATTGTTTACATTAAAAAACCTCGGTGGAAAGGAATCCGTCGATGAAATAAGTAGATGTTTTGAAGATGAATCAGCTTTGCTTAAGCACGAGCTGGCTTATTGCTTGGGACAAATGCAAGATACGTCTGCAATAGATGTACTTACTAATGTCCTGAAAGATGTCAAACAAGAGCCAATGGTCAGACATGAAGCAGGTTAGATAAACAGGAGTAAAAAAAGTTAAAATTATAACGTGGTTTACTTACAGCTGAAGCTCTTGGAGCAATTGGTGTCCCTGAAGTTATACCGATTCTGGCAAAATATGAAAACGACCCATGCGTAGAAGTTGCCGAAACGTGTAAGATTGCTCTAGATCGTGTCAATTGGCTTAAGAATGGCAACGTTGTAAATGACAACAATCCATATCATTCTGTTGATCCTTCTCCGCCAGCAAAAAATCAATTCAATGTTGTTGATTTAAAGAAAACTTATCTCAATCCAAATGAATCCTTGTTTGATAGATATCGTGCTATGTTCAGTTTGAGAAATCTGCGAACCGAAGAAAGTGTATTAGCTCTGACCGAAGGCTTGAAGGATCGCAGCGCTTTGTTTCGCCATGAAGTTGCCTTTGTTTTAGGTCAACTGCAAGAACCATGCAGTATTCCATACTTAAAAGAAAATCTTGAAGATTCTAGCGAGAACGAAATGGTTCGTCACGAATGTGCAGAAGCCCTAGGAGCAATTGCAACGGAGGAGTGTATGACAATCCTTAACAACTATGTGAACGATGATAAACGAGTTGTGAAAGAGAGTTGTATTATTGCCCTCGACATGTGCGAGTATGAAAACAGTCCTGAGTTTCAATATGCCGATGGATTGGTTAACAGCCAAAAGTAGAACCAACTTCTTGTCTTATAAATAATAAAACTGATAATATAACTAATTGGATACGAAATTGATTATATATATATATATTTTTTTTAAACAGCACCTGCTTTTCTATTAAATCAAACTCTTGCTAATTGGAGTCAAACTGTTGTTAATGCGTATAAATAACCGCCTCTAAAAAGTCGGAAGTTTTGTTGAAATCTAAATGGATGAAGTGAATCAAGTCCATGCCATAGCAGTAAGCAGCATATTCATATGGAATTAATACACAAACATGTGTCAATAACGGTACATTTCCAGGGATAAAAGGGGGATACAGTCTAGATTGCAATAATGTGAAGTTTTTAAGAAAGGCTTTTGTCAACTGCTATAAGGTTATGTTAATGTTAACTGAAAAAAGCTCTGTCCAGCACTGTAGGTATAGTCCTACTATGCTATTCAATTCTAGTGAATGCTTCATTCAATTAGTTTAACAATTCATTTCTGAAAATCTAAAGATCATCTACAAGTTTTTTGTTTGCAATTTTATTTTGGAAGAGTGCACGAGGCAAATGGACCTTGAATAATCGGAGCCCAATTCTAGTTTCCATCAGCAAGTGAGTCTCTCCATTTATCTCGACCTGCAGTTGATGTCGCACCTCAAAAAATTCAATGTAAGAAGGGCTGTCTACTATTAAAATGACTGAAGGTTTTGCTAAACCGGTTTCTGTTCACGAGCTAGGTAACCACCCCCATTGGAGTTTTTCAAAGTTAACTTAGAAACCTGCTATCGGGACCATTAACTATCAAAAAGGCTGCTGTCGAATGCCACTCAAATGTCGTAGATCATGTCAGACGATGTTGGTATCACCATAAAATCTCAAGGCAGTAGGTAGCTTACAAGTAATGGTTGAGCTCTTTTCCTGATAGACCTATATTATAACACATTTGTAGAAACTTACAAGTACCTAAACCTGCTATCGCATTTCGATGCTATAAGGAGAAATGACATGTTTTATCTTTATATATCTACATTTTTAGATCCTATTACCGTTATTATAGGTTGGAATAGACTTAATAAAAATGAGAAAAAATCTTATTTATTAAGTTTTTTAAAAAAAATTATTCAATAATCTGATTAAATTTTTGTTTGTTCATTCTTCTGCATCGGCAAACCTTTCATCGTTGATATTCAAATCCTGCATATTTCCTCCTACATTGTCATTGTTCTCATCATCGTCCTCTTCCCGATCCTGCCCTACGGATTCAAAATCCATGTATTCACTCTCGGAACCAGAAATACTTTCAGCAGAATCTGGATGCAAGGCTTGACAATCAGTCATGGCTTGATATATCGAATCAACAGTATTTGGATCGCTAGGAATTAGCCACATTTCGGTTATCTCTTCGCTATTTGACTCTTCATCATCTTCACTTTCGTCCCCATTTAGTTCATTTCCATTTGGAATGAGCACATCTCCATAAACACCTTCCCACACTAATTTATGATCCAACATAAAATATATGCATTTTACTGGATTTGGCGATACTCCATGAACACTTATCTGTTTCCAGAGTATGGATAGACCTTCGGGTCCACCGGTGGGCATCCATTCTAAGGAACTATATACAAGTTTTTATTTTATTATTCGCCATTATTAGAGGGACGTATTTACTCTTGGTTAACATAAAGAGTTCCAGTTCCAATAACGCGGTCACCAATCTTCAACTGAGTGTTTGTGGAGCTGTAAACTAGACCGGCATCAGGGAGGTTAATTGCTCTAATGATAACCATTTTTGACTAAAAGAAAATTTAGTTTCTGTTAAGTGAGCAAATTTAATGAAATTTAAATAAAATATAATATTTTAAATCAAATAGTACAATGATTTTGAGAAGATTAGCGCCTTTAACAAAAAATTAAAAGTATGAACTATGAAGAGAAATGGAGCGATACAAAAAATGACAGTTGGACGATGTTCAGGGCTGCCGTAATGCAAAAATAAAGTAACATAATAGTTCCTTAGCCCTCGCACACACCATGCTACCTGTAGCATCTTTTTGTTTACGATTGGATAATTGTAATTTCAATCGAAGACGAAAAAACTGTTGTCCTAAATTTATACAAACAGCATCGCCGCGTTGGTGTGGGCACTCTCATATATCACCATGTAAATAAATTTTGACATGCGAATGTTTCTTCACCGAAACGAATGTTCCGCATTGGTTTGGGAGAGCTTTACTTCTGTTTCACTTCATAGTTTTAACTTCTATTAAAAATTGCTCTCCCTGGAATTTTTGTTTATATCATGTGAAAGGTACAAGAGATATTTAAGGAAATTAATATACTGCCTCCATCACTAGCCATGAAATCCAATGGAGTCGCAGTAATCCATGTCCCATGCAGTGAAATATCCATGCAAATCATGATTGTGGATTGGATTGTAGTTTGGATTATGGACATCGTTCATGCCCATGGCCATGTTATTTTATTTTTATTTAGGCCTATATTCTGCAAGATCTGTTATTCTGATATGAATTTTCTGTTATGAATCATAAAAGATGTTCACCATAAAAGATCTTTTATAATTGGTATTCAGAGGAGTTCGAACTTTTATGAAAGTCTGTTATGGCCTAAAATCTGCTATCAATAATCAGCTGGTCTGCTGTAGGTAAACAAACTGTTTCATCACTGATGTCGTTTTCGGTTGGTGGTTCGGAGTTACTCCTTTTTGACTCCACTTACTCCAAAATAATTCGATTGGCTGTTCCGAGTAATGAAAGGAACCTGTGGATTGGTGGTCATTTTTTCTATGAATTCTAGCATTTAATTAATCAATTAATTAATAATTTAATTTTTGCAAATCGGGAACATTAAATTGTGCATTAAAAGTGTTTTGTGCTTTCGTGTAAAAAAAACAATTTCGTGTTTGGTGCAAAAATAATTTGTATACCTAATTAAATATGTATTCTTATTACATTATTGTCTCCCTGTATAAGCATTTATTGACAAAATAAAAGATAAATACTAATTTTTAGTCCATTAATTGAAATCTTTTATGATAAAAGCCACAAAAATGTGTCTTTTATTCTTTTATGATTCATAAAAGATTCCATAACAGATTGTGGCATGCTGAATACCAAAAATGTGGTTCGTAAAAGATTTGTTGAGAGTTTCGAACTTTTGACAGCACTCATAACAGATTTCTTAACAGATTTCATAACAGTTTGGCATGCCGAATACCAAAATTATATTTCATAAAAGATTTTTTGACAGCTCAAACTTTTGTATAGAAATTAATAACAGAATAGCAGATTAACAGAATAAAAGACCTCGCTGAATAGGCCTTATTCTCTCTGGCTATTTTGTTTCTTTGTATGATAGCTACAAGATGTATTTAGGGAAATTAAAAGAAAGATTGCAAAAATCTCCAGCAACTGGGGGTCAATTCTGGTTCTGTGAAAAAGTGAAATGAAATCTTTTCACTCTTTCACACTAATTTCGATTCTTGTTCTGTGAAAAAATTAAAATGAACGTCAAAAACTTTCATATGAATATTTTTCTTTCACGAGCTCAATTCGATTGTGAATCTTGATGTGAAAAAGTGAAAATGGATGTTGAGTAAATATATTTAAAGAAAAATAAAAGAAAAAGCGTGTCCAATGCTCAAAACGATTCTCTTATTTGCTTTTTAGAAGTTAATCCCTAGATAGCATATAAGCAAATAAACTCGAGTATTAATTTAATTTGTTGATGATTTTTGTAGATTTCTGTCAGTAGATGGAGTGGGACAACGGGAAAATGCGTGGATATCTTCAGGCAATGAATTATGAATGCATTAGGAGGGACCCACAAAGCTACGGAGCAGTGGAACAAGACTTGGGATTGCATAAGTGTTTTGGAAAGCGGTACAATTGAATAAAATGTTCCTTGGTGATCCATTCAAAAGGATTTTAATTGTTTCTTAAGTTTCGTCTGAGAATCTTCATTTTATTCCTAAAAATTGTAGATAAATTATTACAATACATAATCACAAATAAAATAAATATCCAACCTCTACACATTTCGACAATTTGTTCGAATAAGTAGTATTAAATAATGTATTGAAGGCATTTTAATACATACAAATATTTTAATTAATTTGTATAAATTGAACGCAAAAAGACTGACAAAACTGAAACAATTAATAGCAATGTAAAAAATAATTGTTTTTAGTGGTTTTTCACAACGGACCAACTTATGGTCTAACCCCCATATTAATAAACGAAGCTAGCGGCGAGTTATCTTTAACTCGCGGATTAGGAGTAAGATTTCTGCCACTTGCGAGCTAGCTTAACCACCAAGGAAGGTAGTTTAGCGAAGGATTAACTAGGACAAATAAATATACCTTCCTTGGTGGTTTACCTAGCTCGTAAGTGGCAGTAATCTTACTCCTAATCCACGATTTAAAGAAAAGGGGTTAAAGGGGTCCTAGACCCCTTTATCACAAGGAAGACAAAATATCTCGCCTTGCACCCTTCTCGCCTACAAACTAGCTAGTTTCTAGCGACTCAGTTTCCTTGTGTGAAGGTACCCTAGTATAGTTTTGACATTCAGCCTTTACAATAGCAAATATATTTCACAAGAGATAACAAAATTATTCACCACGGCGAATGATATTTAATTCACCACTAAGTATTCATTTATTGAACGAGAATCGCTTTTTTGCACCAAGTCATCTGAAGTGAAAGCAAAGGATGAAAGCGAATGTGAAAATGAATTTTTCGATTCCCTTTTTCACTGAACCAGAATTGACCTCCTGTGCTGAGATTTAGCTATTTCAGCGAGTCGAGTGAGATAACTCGCCTCACTCGCCGACTCATCTCACTTCACTCGCAAAAATGATTTAGTTATTTAAGTGAGATATGGGTAACTTCGAATTTAGTTTCGAACACTAAAATTTCATAAGTAAATATACCTTCTATACATAGATTATCTCTGGTCATACAAAGACTATCCTTTGTTTTGTTGTCTTTTTTAGTTGTGTGACAGCTATAATAAGTTTCGCATTGAATCATAAATAATAAACATAGAAAATGAAACCATTGTGATTATTTTATTTCTATTTCTCAAAAAAATTGTCCTAACTAACAAAGTGAGCTTTTTTTTTCATTTACATTCAAAAACTAATTGTTGTGAAAAATTAACAAAATGAAAACAACAAAAATAAACAGCAACAAAAAAAAAAAATTCGTGCTGCAGAATCATCCGTTGTCATTGGATTCGATTCGTCATAGTTTCTGAATGGTGCAGTCAAACAATTTTTCATAAGTTATTATTTATGTTATTATAATTTCCTTTAAAAGTTTAACTAACAATAAAGGGTTGTTTCAACAGAGTTAGTTGTTTTTGTTATTTCATTTCATATCCATGAATAGATGTGACCAAAGAACACATATACTTATTCAAAATTGTTAATTTTACCAACACATTCACCAAGTCACCTGCGAAAAGCCAGGCGAGTAATCTGACAGCTCCAGCGAGTCACTCGCTCACTCACTTTTACTAGCTAAATCGATTTTCGATGAAAAACTGTTGCAATATTTCCCGAATTTAGGTAGATTTACTTTTGTCGATGTCGATTATGATGACGAATAACTAGAAGACCGCGACTTTGGATTAATCGAATCCAATTAATATTAGATACAAATAAATAAACGAAATAATTAAAAGAATTGTGCCCAGCACACGCGGAATGTAAAATCGGAATGATGAACTGTCAGTCAGATCAACGAAATAGAAGGAAGAGAGATAAAGAGAACGAAATATTGCAACACACTGCAACAACTATGCAGCCAACCGGCTAGTCAGTTGGGGTGGGTTTGTTGAATTTGATATAGGTACACAAAAAAAGTAAAAAACTCGAATTAAAAAAAGAATTGGGTGTTATAAAAAGAAAAGTCAGTATGTATGTAGGTATATACGATACGGAAGAATTGTTAAATTAATTTTGTTTTAAGTACAGTGACGTACTTACGTGGTAGGGTGGGCGCCAGGAAACTTTTTATAGGGTCGTTTGCCTTGACCGGGTGCTGAAAATTTCGTCTTCAATTTATGAAGGAAACGCAAATGTATTATTCCCATTGGGAAGTTAAAAATATTTGTATTGATAAATAATGTCTGGGAAACCTTGGCTTGCGCCTGGATTAAAACCCAGAATCTTTTCGTTATAAAGTTAATTATAAAATGTTTAGATAAAACAAAAAAATTGTCGAAGGACCATTTCAAAAGCAAATAAAGTAAATTAATAGAAAAATTTAACAAAGAAAATTGCAATTGAATTGTAACAAAGACCGCAAGTATGGACCGCTAACTTGGTCCCGAAATAAAAAAAGACAAAGAAATAAATTACGTTAACAAGGGGTCACGAGTCCCACAATTTAGGGATATAAAAACGAATTAAGACAAAAGTCAACCGAATCTTTATAAACACTTTCTTTTTCAAACGAACAATAAAATAAACTTTACTTATCTTAGCTTTTTTTTGTAAATCCTTTTTCCTTCCTGCTCCTTTCCTCTATAAATAAACTTCGCCCCGTTCTGGCGATTTTCAACTCCTTTCCTCAAAGCGAGTTCCTTTTCCTTTTTTTTCACTAACTCTCTTTTTGAAACACTTTCAAAAAAAAACAACGACACTATTTCTATATCCTAATTTATTTTTCAGCTAACAAATATTTTCCACTTTTTATTATTTCTCTTTCTTTTTTTTTTCTCAAAAATTAAACCTCACGGCTATGACAGTCAACCAAGGAGTGGTTATGATCTTGCTTAGCTTTTGCCCTCTATTGGCCGCCCTCTTTCACTCACACATGCACACTCTCATGCAATAGCAGAACTCGGTTACGGTACCACTCCGAATTTGAGTTCCATCGAAACTCTCTTTTACCCACACATTCACTGAATTCCCCAAGTTGTTGGCGTTGCCCCAAAACTTGACGAATCCAAGGCCGTATCTAGACATATTCACAATATTACTTTTGAGAAAACTAAAGAAACGATAAAAAGTTGAAAATACAATTCTGAGCATTCTTTAAGCTACTCTACATTATTAATTCTAAAGCCTGATCCACATCTGTGTCGTGTGTTGTGTTGTGGAGTCGTATGTCACTGTCATTCCATATATTTTATGCGCCACACTGCAACACAACACACGAGACAAATATGGTTCTACGCATATGAAATACATTGTAGCGATAGCGACACACGACTCCACAACACAACACACGACACAGATGTGGATCAGGCTTAACTTTTGAAAAAGTTTCGAAAAAGGACTATACAATTTTTGAACAACTTAATTACCTTTTTTGAAGAATCAAAGCAGGAAGGCAAATACTCAAACTAATCTACTATTCGGTGGACCTTTGTGTAGATTTGGGGGAATTGGGGATAAGTGTTTAGCGTTCCATTCTTACATGTCGGTCAAAGTTATTTACGTTAATTTTAATTTATGTGAATTAGGATGGGCTTATAGTCTTGTTTCAAAATGTGAAAATTTAAATTAAATATTTATGTTGTTGTGTTGTTTCTAATATCCATTTGAAGTAGATTGGGGTTCGTTGCTCTCAGTAAAGATGGCTTGCGAGTCTCCAGCCCATCCGCTGGCTCAACACGAACAAAAAGGTGACGTGTGAGTCTCTAGCCCATCCGCTGGCTCAACACGAAATAATCCATCAGAAAGAATTGGGTACCTAAATTGTCATCCTCTCTGAGCCACTCTCAAAAGCTCCGTGAGGACAAAATAACGGACTAACAACCCTATTCTGCCGATTCTACTGTTGTGAGGCCCACAGGTCACAATATTTTGTGAGTTTGTTATCTTATAAGGCGATCACAATTTCGTTTTCTGTGGAGAAAGAAAACTCACAAGAAGAACGTGAGTTGTGATCTGCCAAGGAGTAGATCATAATTTTAAAGTTTTTATGCGGTGAGTTCACCACGAGTTATGAGATTAGTGTGACTTGCCAGTGAGGTTGCCAGAATAAGGCTATAAAATGGGTCGAAAAATGGGAAGGGATGGAGGGGAAAACAGATATCGAGAGTTTGACTATGACCAAACAACATAGTCAGAAGAAAGTTTTAAGAACTGATAAGGAATGGTTTTTGTTGCGGGAAATCTTACCGTAACAAAGTGACTCATCTCACTCACTCGCCTCGATTTCGAATTAGCTAAATCTCGGTACTGGTTTCCTCGTGTAAAAGTGATAACTAAGTGGTAGAAATTTTCTGGGAATAATACATGAACAGACCTATTAATGTGTTTGCAGCTTCAATTAAAAATTCCCGCTAGAGGTCAACCCGTGAGGGAATAGTTTTTGACATTTCTCTTTGAGTATAAATTCCGTTCCGTTTTACATCAAATTTCTCGCTTTCGTGTATATGTTTTTTTTGTGAGGTGTTCTAGTTGGTTAGTTAGGCCGGGCATTTTTCAATGAATTTTTAAGGATAAATAAATAGGAACAATTTAAAATAACTGGCTTCACTTAAAACATTATTACACCATGGATATTATAATAGCGAATGTAACTCACATCGAGTTCAAAATTGAAAAAGATCTTAATGGACAATTTGGTGCGCTTCCACTACCCTTTCCTGGAATGGACAGTATGTATAATTTTAGTTTTTTTTTTTCGATTTGTGTAAATGTGAATCTTATTAATAAACAAAAAACTTTTTAGAATCAACAGCAGCAGTTTGTCAATTCTTTAACTGTGCCGATGGGTCTATGTGCGATAAAGGAGCTGCTTGCCCATTCCGACATGTACGCGGCGACAGGACTGTTGTCTGCAAACATTGGCTACGTGGATTGTGCAAAAAGGGCGATCAATGCGAGTTTTTGCACGAATATGATATGACCAAAATGCCCGAGTGCTACTTCTACTCCCGATTCAATGCGTGCCACAACAAAGAATGTCCCTTCCTCCACATCGACCCGGAGAGCAAGCTCAAAGATTGCCCGTGGTACGATAGAGGTTTCTGTCGGCATGGCCCCCATTGTCGCCACAGGCATGTGCGACGCGTGCTGTGCATGAACTACTTGGCTGGTTTCTGTCCCGATGGTTCTGCTTGTAAATACATGCATCCGAGATTTGAGCTTCCAGCGCCGCCGGAGATTCCCAAGGATCAGATGGTTAAGCGTCTACCTACATGCCATTATTGCGCTGAATTGGGTCACAAGGCGTCTGGCTGCCCGAAAATGCCTCCTGAACAAAGAGAAATGACAATACGGCAGGAGGAACAACGTTTCCGACAACTCTCCTACTACAAACAAGGGCAAAACCATCACTATCACCATCAGCCGCATCATCAGCAACAACAGAATAATCCGAATATCATGAACACCTCCGTGCCGGATGAAAATGCCGCCGAAGGTGTTATTAAACAAGAATCCCCACAGAAACCCATCCCCAGACCTCTGGAAGAGATAACTTGCTACAAATGTGGTCACAAGGGCCACTATGCCAACAAATGCCCCAAAGGTCATCTGGCTTTCTTGTCCAACCAGCATAGTCACAAGAAAAAAGAAAGCACCTAACATAGGGCACATCATACTTAGTAGAAGGACTTCGAACCAGTCTTGGCTTAGAGATACATTTAACGTTAAAAAACAGAAACATGGTAAATCCCCAGTTTTGTTAATTTTTATTTCGTATAATTAAAGAGGAATAAAAAAGGCTTAAGTTTTTTCTGAGGGCTAAAGTCTTCATTGTCAACAACGGCCATCTCTCTCCAAAGCATCGTCCAACAGTTCATACGCTGGTCGGTAAGTCACTTCGCCTGTACCAGGATCTTCCCTTCGAAGGTGTTTATTTTGTTTGGTGTTCGTCGTCTCACCCAGTGATGTGTATCCCATGTCATAGAGCGAGCAATAAGGAACTTTGTTCTCATGGATGTACGCCCAGATATCCCGACACGTCCAGTCCAGGATTGGATTCACTCTTAGCAGTGGAGGCCAACCAGGATCTGTTAGCTGTTTTTATTTTGAATTATTTTTACAGGAACTCCTTCAATAAAATTATCTAAATCATACCTGCATGGCCTTCATGTCACGACCATAAGGATCTGTTCGGCGAAGGCCCATAAGAACTGCTTTCAGTTTGGGCCTCTCAGCGCACATCACTTCGAGAACTGGTTTTATGCTTCCCTGCTGTTCGATCATATCCACTCTATAATTTTCCTTACATTGAGCAACGAAATCTTCAACTTCTTGAAAGGGGTTCTTCGGACGGATATACAGAACATGGATTACACTGCTTCGTAGATTTTCATTTTCTTTTAAGTACTGACTTAGTAGATCTAGAACAACTGTACAGTCTTTGCCTCCATTAAAAGACACAAATACTTCGTCTGGGGAGTAGTTTTGAAACAGTTTGTTGAAAAGCTATCGAGAGGAGACGACTTATTATATCATCAAAGATAAAGATCTTTTCTCGAAATCATTCATGCTCACCTCGTATACTTGAATTATTTTTGCATTTATTGTACAGTTACTGATATTTCGTGAACCATTTGAATTGGTCACATCCGTGTTATTGTAATTTGTCATCGTTTGGAGTATACTAGTTTGGATTTTGTTTGTATAGAGTTCTGTTCGGGATATGGAAAATTCAATTTATTCAAATTTTAAAAATTCAAGTATTAATTGTTTTACTTTTGCAGACGTTTCCAAGTTTAAAGAAACACGGACGATGTAAACGAAAATAGGGCATAAAGTGGCATAAGATTGAAAAATAGAAAAAGAAAAATTTGGATGACGATGGTTCGTCCCCTCGTCGGAATCAGCTGGGTGTTTTTTTTTAATAGCCGTAACGTAACGGCGCGGCATGTCAATTTTGACTTCTTGTTTTAGCTTTGTTCAGTGAGAGAAGGAACATAGACCGCTTTCACACAAGCAAACTAAGTTGCCAGAAACTATCTAGTTTATTGTCGAGAAGGGTGTGAGGGGAGATTTTTTGTCTTCCTATTATGCCCTTCTCGTCTACAAACTCCCAGTTGCCGGCAACTCAGTTTCCATGTGTGAAAGGGGGTTCGTGTTTCGGCTGAGCAAGATGAGAAAGTTCTCGCATTTGTGAAATAAATCGCTTTCACTGGTCTACTTCATTCCTTAATAGCTTCGAAAAGGCAGGCGAGTAATTAAAGTTTGTATATTAGCAACGTAGCTTCGCTCATGTGGGCTTAGTCCCTGAGCCCATTGGATATATAATGCTGGAAATTTTAATGATAAAGGCTTAACTACATAGGCCTACTTTTGTACAAAAGTACAAAAGTGAGAAATAAATATCTATTCTGAAGACACCTGCTTGCAAAAAAACAATGGGGAATGGTGCGTGGTGGTTTAATTTGTATGTCAAAACAATTTCCATATGTTTTTTCGCAAGCATGTTTCTTTGGCGAGCATTTTAATTTCTCACTTTTGTACAAAAGTAGGTCTATGTATGTAGTTGACGATTAAGCTGGCCATACACGACCGAACCAACGAGTCGAATGGTCCGGAGCCGAACCAAAATTGCCCGTGAGCCGTGAGTGGGAAAAACTCAGATGGCTTCGTTTGGTTCGGCCGAACAATTTGGACGAACATGAACCTGCGAACCATTGTTCAGCAAAAGCCAAGCAGTTCTGTTTGCTTCCAACTTTCCAATCGCTCCACCATCACTAAATAATAAAATCCCACTTTCTCACTCTATCTCATTAAATTCAGATTTTCAGAATTTTCCTGGTTTAAGGTTAGACCGCACACAACTGCAGCGGAACTACACTTCACGACGCGACAAAACATTATTTGTATGAAACTGTATGAGCTATATCGCACTAAGCGGCAACTGAACTTCATTAAATTTCATACAAATTATTTTGAATCGCAGTTCCGCTGCAGTGCAGTTCCGCCTAGTGCGGTCTAACCTTTACTGATTAGGCAACTGTCATTTAGAAGTTCAGTCGACTTGTGCTTTTGGGATTGAACTGACGATTTTTGTTTGGACAAGAACCAACCTGCCAAAATTGATTCGGATTCGGATCGGCTGTGTATGGCAACCAAATTTGGACCGTGGCCAAATGGACCGGAGTCAAATGCTCCAAGCTATTCGGCTCGGTCGTGTATTGCCAACTTTAGATGTCCATGATGAAGATTAAAATCCCTTTAGTTCAATCTATCCATTCCACTGATATCTCCTACCCTCATAACCCATCTATTTCTCAGGGCCAGTTTTAAGAGTGACGGTAGTGGGGCTTAAGTGCGCAATACATGATACAAATCACAATAAAAATCATCAGGCTTAATCCGCGAATACTATTCTCTTTTGTACGCACTTAAAATCTACCAGCGATAAAAATCCCTTTTTTTTAACACGATTTCTAGAAAAAAAACTTCGTGGAAAAATCGAGCAATGTAGATCGGGACTATACGAACAGTCCTAATATGAACTGGTCTGTCATTCAGATACATAGACGTCATTTCCAGTCCAAAATTCGACTTCACAAATCAAGTTTTTTCTTCAACTTCATCATTCTACAACTTCAACTGCGACATCAAACAGAGCAAAGAACCGCACCAACAAAATCATTTGCAACCTTTTCGCAAAATTGAAATAAACTTTTTCGGTCCAGTTTCACACTTGTGTTTGATATTTCATTCTATTTCCAAATTGTAAGAAGGTTTTTTGCAAATAAATATAAAATTTAATCATAAACTCAAAATTCTAAAAATTTCCAATAGACTAAATGGCAGATCCACGTCTCAGGCAACTAACAATCAAAACGGGTGTTGTTAAAAGATTGACCAAAGAAAAGGTGGTATATGAAAAGGAAGCCGTCCAACAAAAAGAACGAATTGAACGGTTAAAAGCAGCTGGCGAAGATGAACATGTGCTGAGAAAACAAGAAGAAGTTTTGCAAGAAGCTCTGATGATCATTCCAGATTGCCAAAGAAGGTAAGTCGTAATAGATGCGTCACATTTTCTTAAAATTATGTACTTTATACCTTAAAAATTCCTTTGTTCACAATATTTTGAACAATCAGATTAGCAAAAGCTTTTGAGGAATTATCAGATTTTGTAAAGAACGAACAAGAACTCAAAGAGACAAAAGAGTACGAAACAGCTTCGCAAATTCTAGAAGAAGCTAAGCCGCAACTAGTGAAAGTCTAGTTACATACATCTTTAACTCCTGTTTATTGTTGTTTCGCAGTAAACATTCCTTTAATCTTATCATAAGTTCTTATATTATTTTAATAACAATTATTCGCACGATGAAGATCTCACAACTTAAATGGAACATTCAAACAATTGTTACTTCCCTAAACAAACTGCAAATGCACCGCGATAATATTGCTCAAAATCCCAAAAGTTTTTCCAATGAAATTTCTGAAATATCTAAATGTAAAGAAAGTCTCGAAAATGCATTTGCCAATTTGAAATATGAATCTTTAAACAAAATAGTTACTCAAGTTAAAAAAAGAAAACAAAGACGTTACACAAAAAAAATTAAAACAAAGAAAAGGTATGGCGTAATGAAAGACAGTGGGAGTCTACAACAGGATGACCCGCCAGCCACTTTTCCTTTTGTTTCAGAACAAAGAACTTTAAGTCCGTTACAAAGATGCAAACTACGTAGTTCCAAAAAGTATCTTGCTTCTATAGATTGTTTGGAAACACTGCATCAGCTAAGAGGCGGTGGAGATTCTTGTAAACTTAAAGAATCTCTTAAACTCATCAAATCTATTTGGCAATCCACTGAACATTGCATAAATGAAGAAAAAAACAATCTTCCGTTGGCAAAACGTTGGGATAAAGTCTTATTTGGTGGAAAGTCTGAACTTGAAATGGTGTATGACCTTGGAGAGTTTGTAGAGAGACGGTAAGAAGATATCTGGTGACATTTTGTCTTTTTATATTTCCGAGATTGCAAAAATCCCCAGAAAGAGAAGTCGATGTAATGTTTTCTTGCGAAATATGAACTGACTTCAAAATGTTCCTATTTTGTATTTTAATTTTAATATTAACTTTATTTTAGGTTTATTTGGGATTCTTATTTAGACAGTTCAAATGGTTCAAATATTCCAGTTGGTTGGGTATACCCCAAAGAAGATGCTAGATCAGAATGGAAGCAGTTTCTTTATAATTAACAATTTATATTAATTAGTTTTATTTGCATTTAAAAAAAAATAATTTTCTAAAAAAAAACAAAATAAATTATATTAAAACAAAGTTTGGCAAAACTTTACTTTGTTTTTACTACAGCTTGCATTGGACGTGTCTTATCTAACATTTAATTTCACGTAAAAAGTGGCTAGTAAGCTTACTAGTGCACTCGCGCATTACTAATCATTTATACACAAATTACAAAAGTACCCACTCGGTTATAAGGCCACAAATCAATTGTGGACTTTCATTTTAAAATGCTCCTGTAATTTAAACATTATGGCTGTTCAAACAAGACGATAAACAAGGTGTCCGGTACACATTCACCTTTATTCCGCAAGGAATTTTACTAAAACCAGTAGGCCGATTCTGAAAAGCTGATCGCTTTCGTTGGCGGATTTGTATTTTCTTATTCTCAAAAGCACAAAATTTATTCATATTTGATTTTTTAATTTTTTTTAATTTGCCAACAATCGGTCACTTAGAAACCTATCGCTTTCAAACAAAATATGGAAAGCAAAAGCGCTTTTGATCAGTAAAACAATAAAACGCCATTGCTCTAGAAGCGACAATTGGCGTTCCAGAAAAAAACACTTTAGTATTATTGGTGATAAGGGTGAAGAGAGCAGGTAACGAAGAAGTTTTATCTTTACTTTAACACCAATTCTCGTTTCCAGAACTGTGGCGTTTCAGTAAATAAGGGTGAATGGTTAACTTTGCAGACCTTAAGACCTTTCAGAAAAAAAAAATATTTACCATGAGTTAGTCCTCTTTGCTAGGATTTCTTTTTAAAGATTAATCGTTGCGGTAAAATCATTCGTACCGCTTGTGTACCGATTACATGTACTTCAATGGGTGTATGCTGATTAGGCGGTAGTGGTACGGTATACATACGGTATAACGAGCCGCGGTACGAATGGGCAGTAAGCAATCGGTAAATACCGGGTGTATTGTGTAAAATGTCATCGTCAGATATAAAGCAATAGAGAAACGAGAATGAAAAGCTCGTTATAAGTATTATTTTTCATTTTGTACATGGATTGGAACCTTTCATCATCTTGTGAAAGTTCTTTGGCCGCAACAAACAGTCGACAAAACAATTTTTTTTTCAATATATGGATGTCGCCAGTACTTTTTTCTTTTTTATTCGCAAACGCGTATAGATATAACATGCAATTGCATATTCTTCTGAGGACGACATTTTTTTCCGGATTCTGAGTTTTTAGATTAAATACCGAAAGTACACCGACAAGTGAAGAGACAAAAGCGGTATCGGTATGCTTTCGCTTACCGGTACCGTACCGATACCGTACCGAAAAGTCAGGGAGCGGCCTTACAGTAGTCCAGTGCAATTATAAAATTTTGTATGGCGGACCCAGCAGTTTGTACCACCCCCAATTTTGTTTCTTTTATTCGATAGAGAGTTGATCGAATACCATAAATATAAGTTTTCGCTTTCGTAACATTTACCGTTTTGCCGCCATCTTGAATTTTAGTTTTTACTAAATATCTCAGTTCATATTAGCCCTTACCAAATACAAAATTTAGTATTTTCTTAAATTTAGGCCATTTTCAATTAAAACTTTGAACAACTTTTACAACAGGTTTGTTGGGATCAAACCTCAAACAATTTTGTTATACATTTTTTTTCTGTATTTCAATAAATAAAAAAGTTATGAATATTTTTCTATCAAAAAAAAAATGTTTTATACCAGAACTCATTTTTTTTTTTAATCTGAGATCTTAACTGAAAATCTTGAATTGGGCTCGCTATAGTTAGATTTTCTCTTTGCTAAAACGGTTTTTCAGATTTAAATTTTATTTTGTCGCTTTTCTTATGCAAAACGGCTTATTTAATTAGACCCAGCAGTTAATTTTTCCCGAGTAGGTACCGAATATTGGAAATTTATTTTAGGCTCCATACGCAAATTTATTTCTCAGGTTTTTTTTTGTTTTGGAGTCTGTAATTCACAATGTTACTGTACAATTAAGAAAAAGTTCAAAGCGCGGTTCAGTGAAAGTTAAAATAAGTGAACAGTGACAAAAATGAACACGTGTTTCACTTGCTGTGAATCGTTAGAATTTGGCAAGATTGCTAATGTTTAAAAAAAGCGTACAAACTTTTAAATCAGCCAGCATTGGGCAAGGGCTGAAACAGTATGAGGAAATGCTACGAAATGTAAGTAGCACAGAACTTATGATATGCAAGAGGCTTGCAGGGAAATCATGAGGTTGCAAACCAAACATCATTAGATGGATGTACACCATGATGGTAAGGCCCATCATTACCTATGGTGCGGTTGCATGGCACAAAAGAACCGAATTAGCAACAATCACTAGAAATCACTAGACAAAATTCAAAGGCTCGCTTGCATATGTATTACTGGAGCAATGAGAACTTGTCCCACTGCAGCAAAGGAGGTTATCCTTCACCTAACCCCACTTTATGTGGTGGTAGAAAGCGCAGCAAAGGGGATTCACCAGGGAAGATACTGGGAAGGGTAAATGTATAGGAATTAGAGAAAGGGAATCCATTTCCAGGTCCTCAGTATCGAAATTACTTGACATTCCAAGAGATGGCATGACTAAAAAGTACAACATAGAGAAAAAATTCAGAACGGAGTTAAGCAGCAAGAAAGAGTGGGTAGGCGAAACAATAAACTACTCTCTCAATGCAAATTCCATCAAGTGGTACACAGATGGATCGAGAACGTCTCAAGGTCCGGGTGCAGGAATTTTTGGGCCAAGAACCAAACTTTCTCTGTCGATGGGATAGTCCACTAGCTTTTTCCAAGCGGAGGTAAATGCCATAGGAAAATGTGCCGAAGGAAATCTCGAAAGAAACTACCGTAACCAAAACATTGCCATTATGTTGGACAGCCAAGCCGCGCTCAAGGCACTGAACTCCTATGCCATTAGTTCAAAACTGGTATGGGAGTGCGTGGATAGGTTTAACGACCTTGGCAAAAATAATAATGTTACACTTCATTGGGTACCTGGGCACGTAGGTGTCCAGGGTAATGAAGAGGCAGACTCCTTGGCAAAAATAGGAGCAACACCCTTACCGGGTCGTGAGCCCTATTGTGGTATAGGAGAAAATGTGATTAAAAATAAAATCAAAACAGAAGAGGAGGCCAAAAGATCCAAATTATGGACAGAACTCCCCCACCTGAGGCAAGCGAAACTACTTCTTGGGAGCTACAACCAAGAACGCTTTGCATCCTGTATAGGCTTAATCTGGTCACTGCAAACTAAAAAGACACCTAAGTATTCTTGGGCTGGTGAGTAGTGCCACATGCAGATTCTGCGACACTCATGAGGAAACACCTGACCACATATTAGGTAAATGCGATGCACTCGTGCAACAACGTCACCAGATAGAAGAGAGCCAACTACCATCTCTAAAAGTTCTCCAAATACTCAAGCTTCTCAAAGAAACAAACTTGGAGAAGGATCAATAGAATGAGCGATCTCATCTAGCCCTAGACGGGGGCACCATAGATCTTTAGGTCGCAGTGTACTTAAACCCCTTTAATTATTCATTCATTCATCATTCAAGTAGCACAGAAATCCATGTTACATTCTGTAAAAAATATGGTAACTTACGTCGAGTTTCGGAATTGTCAGGAAATACAACTGTAAGACGCACCTGCCACCAGAACCATCGCCATCGTTGATTTGGAATTGGAAGATCCATCGGATTATAATTCTGGATTCGACTATGAACAATGGTGCTTCCTATGCGGGGAATCAGCAGACAATTAGTCGCAGGAGAGAGTTGATCACGTTGAAAAATTCACTTAATCGCGCCTTGAACTTTTTCTTAATTGTGCAGTAAATTATAACAGACTTCAAAACAAAATGATATATTCGGTACTCGTGAGAAATTAATTGCTATGGGTCCAATTAATAAAGCCATTTTGCATAAGAAAAGCGACAATCTAAAGTTTAAATCTTAAAAACGGTTTAAGCAAAGAGAAAATCTAACTATAGCGAGCCCAAATAAAGTTTTTCAGTTAAGATCTCAGATTTGAAAAAAAATGAGTTCTGGTATAAAACATTTTTTTTTTAATAGAAAAATATTCATTACTTTTTTATTTATTGAAATACAGGAAAAAGTTGTATAACAAAATTGTTCGAAATTTTGAGCCTAACAAACCTGTCGTAGAAAGTTTTGATTGAAAATGGCCTACATTTAGGAAAATACTAAATTTTGTTTTTTGTTGGCCTGTAACTTTTAAAATTTTATTCTACGCATTTTATGTCTTGCAATTTTTTTCGTAGCACTAATACGAACCGAGATATTTAGTTAAAACTAGAATCCAAGATGGCGGCAAAACGGTAAATGTAACGAATGCGAAAATCTGTATTTATCATATTCGATGAACTCTAACGAATAAAAGAAAATTGGGGGTGGTACAAATTGTTGGGTTAGATAATAAATGCATTGGACTACAGACCTGCTCATCAACTGCCACTTTATCATTATGAATCATGTTAGCTGAGAAACCAAACGACTGCTTTTTGCTGTATACCAAAATGCTTTGGAATTACTCTTAAATATTATATTTAATGCTAAGTATTGTTGATAAGAAAACCGTTTTAAAGTGTCATAATCTTTTCTACAACGCAAATATTCCTGTAATGTGTAATTTAATATTATTTTGATTTTTACTTTTAAAGTTTTTTTTAGTTTATTTTTTAATTTCCTAAAGCCCGTATGATACTACATTTTTTTCTCATTAGCAAAGAGGAAAAGAGAAAATAGTATTTTTTATGAAAACAACGACATTATGTTTTGACAATTACAATGTCCACAAAAGTAAATATACACCCAAAACTAGTGTTCTCATGAGTCGAGTGTAAACTTTTTTTGTAGTCACAGTGTACTTTGAAATAATATAAAAAAAAAATAGAGTAGTTCAAACAATTTATAATTGAAAATACCGATATGAGTGAGCGTACACAACAACTACATTAATGTAAGAAAGTCACAAAAAATGTATTGAAAATGAACATATTTCTGATTCTGGCAGCTTTTTTTTGACTTTTCAGAAATTGAAAATTAAAAATTATTTCAAAGTACACTGTGACTACAAAAAAAGTATACACTGGACTCATGAGAACACTAGTTTTTGGTGTATATTTTACTTTTGTGGACATTGTAATTGTCAAAACCATTGTATATATACTCTTATAGTAATATCATGGCTCAAATTTTGTAGTACTAATAGTACTCACGAAATGTGCCGAAATTGGCGTTAAAATCGCTTAAATCCACAGTGAAGACCTGGGGATAACGATGCAAGGAAAAATAAAAACAATTAGTAAGAGTGAGAGGAGAATATTGATAAAATTCGTACAACGACAACGGTAGTAAGGGAGTCAGATGTTTATGTCAGTCAACAGCGAGAATAAGGGGAAGAAAATAGAAAATGAAAACATATGTTTTCCTATGGGCTTATTCTTCGGTTATGTTCTTCCAGTTTTTTTCAATGAGTTTTTGTTGCTTTCTTTTGATGGCTATGGGTATATGGTTTTTTTGCACGATTTTGCAAGGTTACTATATTGGCCAACTGATACCATATTGTATCATGTAGGTAGGTATATGTATGTACATTTTTATAAATTAGTAGGTAGATATACTAGGTAGGTATTTAAAGAAATTAAACTTTTTTTGCAAAAAAAAGTATGAAAATATTTAGGTATGGTAGGTACACATGTACCTAAATATTTTGAATTGAGGTTTGTACATAGGTAGGTAATTTGAAACTTGATATACCTAGGTAGGTAGGTACGTAAGGTTATTTTAATGTATGTACCTACATAGGTATTATCAATTAAAATAGGTAAGGTAGGTAGGTATGTATTAAAAAAATAAACAAAATTGTTTTCAATTGAAGGTAGGTAGCTAGGTACCTACGTAAATAGGTACCTATTCATAGGTAGAAACATTTTGAAACTCAATAGGGCTTTTTAGAAAAAAAGCAATATATCTCTGTCTCATAGCTTCTAAACAACAAATAAAAATTTTGGGTTAATGACGTTTGAGTGCTTGGCGTTAATTGGATTAGTGGCGCGTTCTTTTTTGTAACTATGGTCAAAAACAAAAGTGGCAATGTCAAAATTAAAAAAGTTACTTTTTTTAAGAACGATCAAAGTTAATAAAATGGGAAGGGGTTGAAAAAAATCGAAAAAATAAGAAATAATAAACAAAAGACAAAATTTTGATTGCGTTAAATTTATTGATAAATAATTCACTACCAAAAATGCATGGTTCCTACAAATTAAATAACTATCAACTTCATTTTTGCATGAAATTGAATAGCAATACAAAGCATTTCTAATTTGTTTTAGCTTTTTTTGTTAATTTTTTATGAGCCACACATTTCTTTATTAAAAAATTGACCCAAGCGGATGAATAAAATTTCGATGAAAGTGAACTATTCAGAAAACAATTCCAAATATCGAATTCAATAATAAAACAATTAAATTTATAATTAATTATTATAAAATTGGAAACAATTCCAAATCGGAAGACGAAAAGCAAACACAATCTAACCCCAAAATGAAAACTCAAAGTAACTTTTTCTTATTAAAAGAACGATGAAGGTGAACTAGTTAGAAAAAAAAGAACGCACAAATGTCATTAACCCAAAATTTTGGCTGTGAGTTTTGAGTTTGACAATTCGGTAAAAATCCCCATCCAACAAACTCAATTTTTTTTTCAATAAAAAGCGTTTTTTTGTTGGGTAAAAAAAAATATTTTTGAAAAATGAGTGGGGTCGACCCACACTAGTAAAATTACACAACACTTAAGGTTAGACCGCACACAACTGCAGCGGAACTACACTTCACGACGCGGCAAAACATTGTTTGTATGAAATTATATGAGCTATATCGCACTAAGCGGCAACTGAACTTCATAAAATTTCATACAAATTATTGTGAAGCGCAGTTCCGCTGCAGTGCAGTTCCGCCTAGTGCGGTCTAAGCTTTAGTATACATTTTTGGTAAGAATTTGAAATCGATGTAATGATTTTTTTTCAAAATATTTGAGTTAAAAAACATTTGTTAAGTATCTATTTTAAATAGTTCAATAAATCGCACCAATTACAATAACTTCAAATGGGAAGGTAAAAATATCAATTGACAATATTATAGGTACCTATTATATACATACATGTATAGCAACTACTTATAAATAACAATTACTTTTCCCAATGACGCTACAGCTTAATTTATAAGTATTAAAATTATATACTAAAATTTATAATTTTATAGTAATAATTTTATGAAGGAGTGCACTAAAAAGGATTTTTTTTTAAATTCTTAAATTAAATAGCGTTGCAACGCAACATGATCAAAAAAAGATCAACAACCAAAAAAACTCATATACGTTTTGCCGACGGCAAAACCATATCCCCAATACCAACTACCGACGGCAAAACGAGTTATAAATGTTTTAATGATAAAAATTCAAAAATAGTCAATTCGAAAAGTGCTTAGTAGTTGCATGGGTGTAGATTTTTATTTTAACATATTTTTATAGAAGACGAATAAAGCAATTATCCATGTTAAAGGAATTTTTTTTTTTTTGATTTTAAAAAACATACATTTTTGCTGGTCAATTTTTCAAAGTTTCTGATTTTTATATTTTTAATTAATATATAATATTTGTATTTCTATCATTTGACAGATTTATCTAAGGGTAAACATTATGAACATTTTTTTTTATGTTTTGTATATATATCTTTTTAATAAAAAGTCGCAGAGATTTTAGATCTTAAAATTTAGCCCTAAAATGTGGCTAAAATTGTGTTTACAAATTTTTGAGGAGGGATGAAAAATTTCATACTAAAAGAGTGTGTAAATGACCCGTCAACAGAGGTGGCGCTAGACCAAAATGAGGCGTGTGCGAGGTTAAATTTGCGGGGCCTCTGGGAAAATGATTTTAGGCCGCAATATTATAAAAAAAAGTAAATTACACACCTGTCATCAAATCTTCCGCAGTCAGTATTATAATTAAGGTTCAGAATCGTTACAACAAACTTAAGACAATATTTTATTTCAAAATTTTTAAGCATTCTCTAATTTGTATGCATGTATGTATGTACATACAAAAATAAAATACTAAGCTAACTATAGCTTTTTAGATAGAGTCCAAAAAAACAGTTTGCGCATGGGTTGCCTGTAAAAAAGTGGGCCCGTGATGGGGTTGCCACGCTTTAATTATCTGATTGATTCAATTATCTGATTGAGCTTATGTCGTAAGCCATAAAGAAATAAAAAAAAATGTAATATGAAAGAAAATTTAATTTAAAAATTTCCAAAGAGGAGATTTTTTGAAATTTTAAATTTAATTAGGGTATATTAGGGTATTAAATGGTCGAAAACTTCTAAAGGGTAAGTCATAATGAAATGATTTTTTTTTTGCATCGATAGATTTTATAAAATACATAAATGTTATACATAACAAAAAAAAGTTGTCAACAATTTAGAACTCGAGATATGAACTTTTGAAAGTCAAAAATAGCAAATAAGATGTTAGAAAAAAAAAATTTACTATAAATCAGTGTGACGTTCTATTGAAATACAAAGTGTTTTTATAAATCTGATTAAAAAGAAGTTGATAGGTGCCCATACATACAAATAAAACTGAAATCTGGCAAGACAATTGAATACCCATAAAACCAAAACCTACCCCCGATCATACTTACCTATATACTTACCCATGCACACATTCTTTCTTTCCTACATAAACCATCGCCGATGGAAAAATCTGTCTACTTGCTCGCCACAAACAGATGATTCCTACATTATCATTTGGGAACATACAAATTGTATTTGTTTTTTAGTCATCTTTATTCTATATACTTCCTCTTTTAAGCTATGATTAGACGGTCAACGAAAATGGTCAACGCACTGACTCTCTGACGTCAGAATGACGTCAAATTCTGTCCCACGGCTTTTAAGTCGTGTGATTGTCATTGCAAAATGTTGTCAACGCACTGACATCAGCGTTGACACTTGCGATGACATGGTTTGAAAAGTCAACGCGTTGACTGTTTTCATTTACCGTGTAATCACCCCATCAGAATTTTTCGGACACATTGACAGATATTTCCTGACTGCCCATCAACGCGTTGTCCAGGTTCCAACGTTGACACGCTATAATTTTCTGCTGTGTCAAAGTAGCTGACGTTGACATTCTTTTCATTTAGAAACAGCAACAAAAAAAAACAGCAACATAAAGGAACACAAAACATTTCCAAACAAAATAATTTAAAGTTAAATTAGTTTGAGTTAAAAAAAAATGAGCCAAAGCACCAGTGAGTTGGATAAGTAAATGTGCGTCCTGCTGATGAATCGAAGGAAAAGTTGGCGGAGAAACGTAAAAGAAAATTACTTTACTCGTGGACCAAACAATACGAGGTCTCCGCTTTGATTGTGGCAGTAGAGAAACGACCAGCGCTTTGGGATGGAGGATGCAGCGACTATAAACTAGTTGGGATGGAGGATGCAGCGACTATAAACTAGTTAAAACAGGCAACGGGGAGTCAAATAAGGGCAATCTGAAAAAAGTTTTGACGTCTGAAAAGTTTGAACGCAGTTTTGAAGAAGGGTTGCTTCTTAGCATAAATCTCGATTTGCGGGATTTTTGGTCTTGTGGGGCATCCGCCATCTTGGAAAGAAGAAAGAATTTTGAGTTTGAAAATTATTTTCTCAAAAACTGTTTGCTCAAACAACCTATTCTTAAAAAGTTAATTTAAGAATAGGTTTTTGGCTTTCAAAAACGCTATAACATGATATTTTGAGTGTTGCCGTTGATTTTTAATAATTTTGTTTATATTTTAAGTAATTTTTTTAGAAAATTGCCCCTTCTGCCGAAACCTAAATTGTCATTTCCAGTTCGTTTGCTTTTAACATTTTTCCTTGCATTAAAAAAATTTAAACAGAAAAAAATAAATTTATTTGACTGTGTCACAGCGCGCCACCACTATGTGTAGGCGTCAACTCGAAAAATTACAGATTTGTACTATTGTCAACGCTCAAAGCGCGTGGACATGGTCAAGCCGTGTGATCGTCAACGATTACTTGTCAGCGCATTGACACCGATTTGGATAAATCTCGTTGACACATATTACCTGTCAACGCATTATGGGACAACATTGACGGACTTGTGTCATTTGTGTGATCGTCAATATTTCAGGTGTTGACACGGTGAGCGTTGACGTTGCCATGTCAGTGCTTTGACCGTTTTTTTGGTGACGTCAGAGAGTCAACGCATTGACCATTTGCGTTGACCGTCAATAGTAGCTTTACTATCTACAATATAGAAAACAAATTGACAGCCAAAACAAAACAGTTATTTTTTGTCTCCCTTGTAACCTCGTACATTTTGTATAGCCTTCTCTATTCTTCTTTTCTGTCTTTAGCCTTCGTTTTCTTCTAATTTTCCCCTCATTTAATCTATACACAAATTGAAAAGTCTCTTATATCGTTAGTTATTTGAGCCAAGATATTACTATAAGAGTATATATACAATGGTCACACTAGCATCATTGACATTATTATAGTTGGGTGTATTCAGACCTCTGGACCAATATTCAGGATCGAACATAGTTCCATAGAACTTGTCTGGAATGTCAATTTTAAATTTGACATATTTTTTATTTTCCTCTGAATCTTTTACGTACGTTCATATCACATATATAAGGTATTATCGGGCGCAGAGTTGACAAATTTCAAAATGGCTGCCCCTTGTGTAAGTACATAGTAAACAATAACAAATTATGGCTGCTCCCTTGTGTAAGTACACAGTAAACAAAAACAAATTTGTGGCGATTGTTTGAAATTCAATTTGTTTACTATTACTTTTGACAACATGCGCAGAACTGAACAAAAATGGAAAAGCTAGTGATATTACCTGTAATATATGTATCTTGCGTTCAGATGACTTAGGGGACTTGCAAGTAAGGCAAAATTGTAGACAGTGATTGGCCGTCTGTCGAATGTTCCCTTTATTTGAAACAATTTTTCGACAGCTGACCAATCACAGTCTAGAAATTTGTCTTACTTGCAAGTTCCCTAAGTCCTCTGAACCTACCCTTGTAACAACTTATGTATATCAGATGTATCTGTCCTGATTTTATCAGCATATATGTATATGTATGTAGCCGTTAAAGCATTATATAGACATTTAAATTTTTGCAGATAAATGATTTTTATCATTTTAAGCCTCGTACTCACATCATTATAAAATGAAAAATAAATGCGGTTAAAAATACACGTGAATATTTATTATCAAACTATAATTTGTTCTCCACGTGAATATTCATTATGAAACCATAATTGATTCTCCAAGTGAATTTTACAGGCCTCAGTTTGCTAATATTAGCATCAACTTTAACACTCTACCTCCTAATTGTCCCCAGACTCGAGGTTCGTGTATCCATTTATTCTTACCTACAAACTTTGATACAATAAGGCGCCAGTTATAGCGATAATTAAAAACCATCAGTAAAAATTTTCTTTTGGATAATTTGCTGTGTTAAAAAAAGAATTGAAACATTAAAATGGTACGAATCGATGGCAAATCAATAAAAATATTTTTTCTGCCAAAAAATAATCCCAAGGATCAATAATTTTTGTAAAAAAAGCATTTATTTATTTTACTGATGGAAATTCGTTTTACTGAACAGCTGATTGTCAAAACCCAAAAAATGGAACATTTCGTTTCAGTTTTCTATGTTCCATTTTTTTACTGTTCCACTCATCAAAAAAAAAAAAAAATTACTGAAGCATTTTGCATCATTAAAAATAAATAAAAGATTGCGGCTGTGGGTTTGACATTAATTTACTGATATAATTTAACTGATTGCTATAACCGCCCGTATGTAAAAAATTCCAGTTTTCACCTGTTTCAACTTTTACTGATGGTTTTTAATTATCGCTATAACTGGCGCCTAACGTACCTGTGTCTGGCGGTCCAGTATGCGGGTTCTTATGCCGTTTTCCATTGGTTTCACTCATTCTGAAATCAAATGGAACAGTCCAGATGCTTCTACTCAATTCTGGGGTTTGGTATCTGTAAAGGTGAATCGTCAAATAAAAATTACTACCACACAAAAAGTGAAATGTAAAACACGAGTGTTTCAACTCAGAACATCCAAATAATATTTGATTTTTTCTTAATTTGTTTATTAAAATTTACCAAAAAATTTTATTTTGGATGCAAATTAAATTAAAATGGAAAGCTAAAAAACATGAAGTTCATTACAGTTTAGTGTTTCTTGAGTGGGTTCTGATTTGAAATCCAGAAGCGAATTTCTCTTCTCAGAATCGTCTGAAGCGTATTTTTTGTGCCAATGGAATGGTTTCAGAAGGCTTCCGGACGCTTCCGGACGTCCAATGAAAAACGGCATTAGTAAATTTTGAATTGTGGAACAACGCAAAAATCAATCAAATTGTGGGTTTGTCATTAATAATAAAGTTATGGTTGACTGAATTTTGTGTATGTAGCCACAAAGTTTGGTTCTACTAAAAGTAATGATAATATTTGCTGGAGACAAATTGTATACAACTGCTAAAAAGGTAATGAAATAAAAAATTACCTAAATTCTGTCCGTCCCGTTTTAACTTAGGTAGAAACATATAAGCGAAAACATATTTTTGTATATGTATTTGGTTACTCTACAATACCATATATGCCCATCTGGCAAATTGAATATAAAAGTACGTATACGCCAGCGTGTATGTACGTAATGTATATTTTAATCAAGACAAAATTTGGTTAAACTACGAAAATAAATAGTGTTATGTTTGCTAGAGATAAATTGTAAGGGAAGGTACTGTTTGGTAATAAAAAAAAATAAAAACAAACTTAATTAATGGCAATATTATTTTAATATTTTTTTTTTTCAAAGTTACAGACGGAATTTTAACGAATGCTAAATGAATCCACAGTACACATCTAAGGTATTATCACGCGCAGCTTGTCAAATTTCAAGATGGCTTCTTTCAGTGTAGGTTTTCGTGTCAAAACGAAAAATGACAATAATAGGCGTGTACCACAAACTGAGCGCTCATTGAGCGCTCAATGTCAGATTAACGGAGGCAGAATCATTTGGTGGGACAACATGATTATAGCTTATTTAATTAGTTTGAGTTTTCACCAACATTCCGTCTTTATTTTGTACTTATTTACCACTTCCTTATTTGCACACCCCAAAAAATTATAATTTGTTTGTCAAACAAACAGCTGTTTCGATTGAGAAAAAAAATTGAGCAGTGAATCCAAGAAATTTTTGGAAATTTTTTTTTTTTAAATTAATGAACACACACGAGACAGGATGACAGAACACACAACCGCATTTTTCTGCCATTATGACACATGCGGAGAACTGAACAGAAATGAAAACGCTAATGATATTACCTTTAATATATGTATCTTGAAATTAATCAAGGTATCCGTGAATTAGATTTATTGTTTATTTCATTCATGTGTCAAACCAGGTGATTTTCCCCAACAAAACTTTCATGAATGATGGATAGAAAAAAAAGAGAATCCATAATTCATACATGAATTTTTGTGTTTTTTTTTTTTTGCTGGTTTTATAATGATTTCAAGTTAGCAATTTTACTAAGATTTTGAGTTAATAAACTATAAACCTTTCGACTTTTACAACTAATTATTTTGAGGAATGGAAAAAATCCAATATTTCACCTTTACATTGGTTCTTTTAAACTGAATGTCAATGGCCTCGTTCGCTTACCAAATCGAAGCAATCCGGATTGGTTTGTATTAGGCGTTTTTCTTTTTTTTTGGTTCAGAGCAGAGCCTGAACTGTCAAACAAAAAATTGTGTTTCTTTTTTACCTCTGAACGTTCAGAGCTTCAAATTTGTGTTTCTTTTTTAGTTCTGAACGTGTTCTGAGCTTGTTCAGAGCGCGCTCTATGAGCTCAGAATAAAATAACTGAGCAGACCGAGTTGAATGCTGATCACAAGCATTTGATAGGTGAAATTGCAAAAAAAGTGACAGTTTAGTGTTCAGGTGTGTTTCAAAAATAATTCTGAGCGCTCAGAACCAGAACATGCTTTGTTCAGAGGATGTTCAGAGCATGCTCGATATGCTCGGACTCTGTTCAGAACTCTTTTCTGAGCTAAAAAAGAAAAACGCCTATTGTTGTAATCCCTTGAGACAAAACAGCTGATTACTGAACAGTTGTTCTCAAAAAATAAATCTCAACCTATCCCAAAAATTCTTGTATACTCAGCTAATGAAACTTGTAACGGGCCGCCTCCACAAGCCATGAACGATGGCAGGATTATGAACAAGTCTAGAAAAAATCAAATGGAATCAAAGAAATCCATGTCAATGCAGCGACGACATGTCGAAAAAAATAGCTTTTTGAACAAGTCACGAGTGCTGGTAATAAAGAGTTTGGCCATGATATGACGTCTCAAGTGCGTGTGAGTTTTTTTTCTGGATTTTGTTGAATATGTATGTGAATTTTGTTGGAAAAGAAATTTGCGAGCAAACAGATTTTGGTTAATGGCTGACAGTTATCAATTATTTATGAATTTATCCTATGATATTGTTGAAGCGATGTATAACATGACTTTAAGCTGATTTATTTTTAAAACTGCGAATAGTAAATTAGTTCTTAGATTTGAGTTATCCATTAAGGAGAAGCATAAAGGTTAGTACCAGGGCGGTACTTGGCCTTAATCCGCCCCGTCACCACGTTCACGTCCTTGCTATAGAGAATGAAATACATTTTTGCTTTGTATCGGCAAACTATGCGTCACCCTATAAGTTTTCTCTTCATGAGCATACTATACAATTTGTATACAATGATTATAGGTTTACCTTTTAAGTTTCATATCAGCATACGGGTCCAAATGAGTAATCTTAAATCAATACTTACACAAATTTCAGCTTACAGCTTCAACTGGAAACATCTATTTTACAAGAATTAAACGAAAGAAACATCTTTTTTATTTTTTTTTTATATTTTAAGCCTTTTTATTGGATAAACTTTTCTTTTGATAATCTTTGAATTGCCGAATTTTGTAGTTCTTTTATTTCAAAAACAACTCTGTGTGTTTCTCATTGTTTGCAACATGAATATAACTTTATAAGTTAATAATGAATATTGCAGTATGTGTTGTTTTTTTTTTTTTTTACTGAGTGAAGAATTAAATTCTTGTTTACAATCTAAAGATAGATACATATTTTATATGAGAATAGCTTTTACATATATTTTGCTTCCTTGCAGGGAACTTAATGTAATACACTTGATTATTTTGCTTATCAATTTTCTGTTTTCTTTTTTTTATTAATAAAAACAAAGTTCGATAATTAGTACTTAAAAGTTAACAAAACGTACAAATTGCACTCAATTGCGTTAAGGGCCGTGTATAATATATAATGATGCGAAATTATGAAGGACATACAGAGGATAACAATGATAAAATGACTAATACATATAAAACAAAACAAGATGTTGATGATGTGATCCATGATAAGAATAGATTAACAATGATGAGAAAAAGAAAATGAAATGAATGATGGACAGAGACTTTTTTTTGAAAGATTTAAAAAATAGCAACTGCCATTTGATTTGTGTCATGATTTTGGGATGGATAGTAGTTTATGTTATGATTATTATTTATGATTTCTATGCTTGGTTTCCTACGAAATGACTTGCGATGGCGGTACAGATATAGATATATATAGTAGATAATAAAATTCAAGCACATTATTATGTCTAAGAGTATAATTGTATGAATTATAATTGCTGAATCTGTATTTGATGTTTTGCTTCTACTTCCGCGTCTACTGGATATACCAATAAAGTCCGATGCTGTCTTCCTCAAGTTCAGCGATTTATCGAACGGAAATTCCACAAAATGTATTGGTTTCGGTGCCAATGATGATGATGATGAATAATTAAGAATTTTTGGGATGGAGTGCACTGCAGTACCGTCGATTATGATACCGGCAATGAGCTGCAGTTGTTGGTGATATTGGAAATCATATATTTTTTTATTATTATCAATATGAAGAATATTTGTATTATTATTATTAATATAATTAATAAGTTCAATGTTGTCGTTATTCTGATGGCACTCTAGTTATTTCTTCTTTTGTGCCTTCTCGGCGGCTTTTGTTACTTTGCCCGAAGTGGTTTCTTTGAAATTAACCGATTTTATGACACCAACAGCAACGGTTTGTCGCATGTCACGTACAGCAAAACGTCCAAGCGGCGGAAATTCTTGGAAACTCTCAACGCACAATGGTTTGCTTGGAACCAAAACAATTATTGCCGCATCCCCAGACTTAATTGATTTCGGATCAGTTTCGGTAGTTTTGCCGGTACGACGATCACATTTCTCTTTTATTTCGGCAAATTTGCAAGCAATATGAGCAGTGTGACAATCAAGAACGGGTGTGTACCCGTTTGCTATTTGTCCTGGGTGATTAAGAACAATTACCTATAAAATGAAAAATTAAAAATATGAATTAAATAAACTAATGTTGTAAGCTGTAAATCAGTACAACAAATTGTGTATACAAAATATATACTCAGTTTGCAGTTTTGAATATTTGATAAATTCGGTTAAGTTTTTCAAATATGTGTGACTATTATCTCAGAAATACATGGTTAAATTGTGTGTGGTTTAAGGAAGCTTATATTCAGCACAAATATATTAATAATAAAATCCTTGAAAGCAATTGTGCCTTTCTTCTTTTCATATTCCGGTATAGTCAATAGCCTAATAGCTCTATCAAATGACGGATAACCTCCTTTTTTTCAATATTCACTTACTTGAGCAGTAAAGTCGGCTGCTCCCCTAGGTGGACAGTTCTTGGAATCACCAGCAACATAACCACGACGCAATTCCTTAACAGAAACGTTCTTAACATTGAATCCAACATTATCACCGGGCAATGCTTCAGACAGGGCCTCGTGATGCATTTCAACAGATTTGACTTCAGTAACTAGGTTGACTGGTGCAAAATTGACAACCATTCCTAACAAAAAAAATTTAATTTATATTTTTTAACAGAATCCTATATCACTATTTTATACCTGGTTTCAAAAGTCCAGTTTCCACACGTCCTACTGGTACAGTTCCAATACCGCCGATTTTGTATACATCCTGAAGTGGTAAACGTAATGGCTTGTCGGTTGGTCGCTGTGGTGGTAAAATAGCATCCAAAGCATCGATTAAGCATTTTCCTTCAACTTTACCCTCCTTGCGTTCGACAGTCCATCCTTTGAACCAGGGCATCTTTTCTGATGGTTCTAACATATTATCACCATGCCATCCAGAGATTGGCACAAATGCAACCGCTGCTGGATTGTAACCGATTTTCTTAATATATGATGAAACTTCTTTTTTGATTTCCTCGTAACGTGACTCACTGTAGGGTGGTTCAGTAGAGTCCATCTTATTAACACCAACAATCAATTGCTTAACACCCAAGGTAAAGGCCAAAAGAGCATGCTCTCTGGTCTGTCCGTTCTTTGAGATGCCAGCCTCAAACTCACCAGTACCAGCGGCGACAATAAGCACAGCGCAATCAGCTTGCGAAGTACCAGTAATCATGTTCTTGATGAAATCACGATGTCCAGGTGCATCAATAATTGTCACATAATACTTAGCTGTTTCAAATTTCCATAGGGCAATATCAATGGTAATACCACGTTCTCGTTCGGCCTTTAGTTTGTCCAAGACCCAGGCATACTTAAAGGAGCCCTTGCCCATTTCTTGGGCTTCC
Organism: Melangyna quadrimaculata; assembly: GCA_949320155.1. Taxonomy (NCBI): domain Eukaryota; kingdom Metazoa; phylum Arthropoda; class Insecta; order Diptera; family Syrphidae; genus Melangyna; species Melangyna quadrimaculata. Next base: position 185,548,397 of record OX439483.1, on the reverse strand, counting down.
TTTTCGAATTTCTCGATGGTTCTCTTATCAATGCCACCGCATTTGTAGATTAAATGACCGGTGGTGGTGGATTTACCAGAATCTACATGGCCAATAACCACGATATTGATATGAACCTTCTCTTTGCCCATGATTTTTTTTCTCGGAACTGATGAACAACACTCGAAAAATCAAAATATAACGAACTAAAAGACTTGATTTGTTTTGTTGTAGTTAGAAAATTGTATGCAGAGCACTTTTTTTATTTTTGCTGCTACTGGTTTGTTTTATTGGAATCGTCCTCGAAAGCACTCTCAAAGAATCTGTGAAAGAAGACAAACATGTACTTGTTTCTATAAAAATCAAGCACCCAAGTCTTTTACAAAACACTAAATTATAAAAAGAAGAGTTACAATCAAATTTTTTAAGTTGGATGAATACTAAGTTCTTTGATCAGCGGGTTATGTAAACACTACCGATCAATTAAGTTATTTCTTCTGTTAATATGTTTTTTTTTTTTAAATTTAAAATTACTTGTACTACGTTTTAAACATACCAATCTACCTTCAATACATTTATTATTAAAACATTTTAGAACACCATCTTGTAATATTTAAACATTATAAGTTGGGTTTTAAAAGAGCTCCTCATTTAACAGCATGGCCAAGGATAAAACTTAGATCACCGAAAGATGTATGATGTATCAAATACAAAATATATTCCGGTTCGGTTAACTGAAATCCTTATTTATTTCAAAACTAACAATAAATGCTTAATCGACCGATTCGGAGTGTATTTTATTTTGATAAAAAATTAATAAATCTTCGTTCGTTGACCGTTACTCAGAGTTACCCCGTTTTTTTTGTTGACAACCTCGAGAGTTGTCGAAAACTGGGTTTTTCGGTTCTCAAAAAACACCCTAGGGCTCTTGCAGCCGCTTCTAAAATGCATTGAGTTGAATAGATGCCCAAATTGTACAAACTTCAACTTATAACGTTTCCATATCTAACTATTCATTAAATTAAATTAGTGCATTTCAATTTTAAAAATAAACAATTTCGGACAGAACGCGAGTCCGCAACTAAAAAAAAAATGCTTCACAACTCATGTCAGTTTGACCTCAACTCGCCCCAGCAAAATACCTAGATCTACTTAGGGGCGAGTTCAGCGCCACGCAGGGTTTCAAAAAGCACAGAATTCGGTCGACAGGATGAGTTCAGGTTTTTCAAAAAATACATTATGACGACTCCAATAATACAGCAGAGTTAATAAATAAGAAACCTAATATTTTGCCATGTTTTTCTACTGATTATTTTGAAACTAAAAATTTCAATATTTTTTTTATATAAAATAGAAGGACAGTTAAAAATCAATTGGTACATTCATAAAATAGATTTTTTTTCTTCGGAAAGTGCATCAAGTGATGACGAGGCTTTCATTCGACACCCAAAAAAGCAATTGAATTTACCAATGGAAAACACCATACAAAAATACAATCTAATTGGTCTTGGTCTTCTAGACTTTTCTTTTGAAAGAATATTTTGATATATTTTCTTAATCGTTAATTCTAATTTTAATTAAAAATTTTATATTTGAATTTTGAAAATACGAACACAATATTGTAAAGGCTAAAAAAACAATTTTAGGTATTGTCCTTCCAGCCGTCCGACCCCATTTCGTCCTTTTATACAAAATAACACTTTATTTCGATTTAATTTATCGGCGAGAAAAGTGTGTAAGCCAAAAATTAATCAGGTTAACATTTTGTAACTTTATTATCTTGGCAATTTTTTGTTTAAGCTTAGTTAAATAAACCATGACCACATCGGTACATGTATTACGCTTTGGTCACAGAAACATTGAGGACTGTCAAATACAAAAACGACAGTCTTATACTACTTCAAATTAAAAAAAAAAAAAATTATTACACATTAGTTGAACGGTCGAATTATAATTAATTTATTTTTTACAATCGTTGATGTACAAGCACATTATTGAGCTACTATGTGAACATTTAAAATAAGGACCTTATCAACCAAACCATTTTTGTATTTTATGGCTATAAATCTTTCTAAAAGTTAATCGGTCGCTAACTTTTTTGAACAGTGCAATAGCTATACTCTGTTCAACAAAAATTGTAAGTACAGAGCTTATGGGCGAGCTTTTTTCAAAACAGTGGCACCTGTGTATACTCTCACGACACTGAATTGAGAAGACTGCCAATAAAAAAGATTCTAACCCACTGAACAATGTACAGGAATTGTTGTTGTAATGCCCTGGAAAATATCGTACACTCCACCATGACCGTCCTCATTGCATGCCCAAAGCAGAAGCACACTGATCATAATCGTTTCTACTCTGCTCTGGCTCTTGCTGTGTGAGGTGAGCTGAGCTAAAAAAAATATGTATTCCAACAGAGTTACCTTACCCATTGAAAGCAATACAAAACAGCTTTTTCAGTGGATTTTATAAAATAGCTTTCTGTTTTCAAGCTTTTGAGAACAGAATTAATTAAGGTGAGATATAATGCAAAAAGATATAACGGAAACCCTGAGAGCTTTTACTTGAAATAGGTATATGCAAGCCAATGCGACCAGACAGAGATACAAACGTCCAATCTTCCCTGTACTGACAATTTTTGTTGAACAGAGTATAACAACAAATTAACTTACATTAATCACACTCATAAAACTTTTGATACAAAAAAAAAATTACAAAACCAACAGTCTGCCACTCCGGTTCGGTCCTTAGCCTCTGAACCGGAGAGTAAGACTCGCGTTTTTATATTTTGGAAATGCGAAAAAATCTGCGAATTGGGGAGTTATTTCATTTATAGTTTGGGTAATTATCCGAAGCCTTGTTTTGGGTAAAAGGTATGCCAAATGTTTTTTTGATTATTCTTTATACAACAAATTGTTGTACCTGTCATACAAATTTTTTTAACCGGTAAGGAAATTATTATTTATCCCAAAAACGACTTCTTAATTGCATGATTCAGGTTTAAATGTGTACCATCTTAGCTCGCGGAATGGCGAAATTTCAAGAAAAATTGTGACTTCTGTAAGAGACTCCATCCGGTTGAGCGTAAAAGACCTCCCAGGAGTGTAAAAAAGCATTACAATTTGAAAATCATTACAATTAACATGTTAATGTTTATTTATTGTTTTAACGGATGTGTTAAGAAGCTTAAAAAATCAGAGATGGTGGCTATTATTGCTATGGAATTTCGGTGAAAAATTTTAACTACATTTTATGTCGAGCTAGCTATTTAGGGAAATAAATGTTCATACCAAAGGGGTGTGTAAGGGACCCATCAATTTGATTTCCTATATTGTCCATTCAAAATTTGATGAAAAATTGACGAATTTATAAAAATATATTATACCCTTTTATTGGTAAACACCTCCTCTACAAATATGTTTATAACTGTACGTCTAACAAGAAATACACTAGGGAGACTTGAATCACATTTCCCAATAAAATCTATTTTCATTAAGAAAAAATAATTGAAATGTGAAAAGGGTCGATTTAGGCCTCTTATGAATATCGAATCGAACTTAAATATTTGAAAATGCGATAATTTGGTATTATGAATAGCGACTCGTTTCAATTGAGTTCGCTTCAAATGTCAAATATTTAGCGAATTTGATTATTATCACTTGATTACAAATAGAGAACTTTCGGTAGTCGATTCACTTAAAGAATCGAAACATCGAACTAAAATTCTGCGTGATAACTCTTTCGAATTAAAAGTCAAAGCCCTTTAAATTACTTGTCATTGTTTATTTTACTCAAAACTTTAAAAATAACTGTTAATTGGTATGTTTTTAAAAACCGATCGATTTCCAAATTTGTAGGTCTTTCGCGTCAGATGAATGGTAGATTTGTATAGCAAGTTAGGTATTTACTTACTGTTAAAATACTGTATTTTGAACTTGCTTGCTTACATCCGTCTGGTCGAAGCTAAATTTGAAATATCATTTTCCTGAACTTGTCAAAGCCATTTGATTTGAGGACGGGATCACTCAATAATTTTGCAAGAATAATGAACATGAATGTGGAAATTGTGTAATTTATTCTGCCAATTAGAAACACAAATTCGTCTTTGCTATTTGCGAAGATAAAACCTAAACTTGGAAAAAGAAGAAATATGAACCGGAATAGATAATGAAATTGGTTAAATAGTTCCAAATAATCTGGGATTTGTCAATTCCTCGCAAGAGGCAGTAGCCCTGAAAAAAAACTTTTTAGTTTTTAGGTGCACTAGGCTGGGAAGCGAACCCAGACCTTCAGCGTGGCAGTCGAACGCACTAACCATTACGCGACGGTCGTGACTTATTAAATACAGCAATTTGGAAACATTTCAGGACAAGGAATTTGCATTTTCACTGTATACATACACATTACACAAGTACCGATTTAATTAAATTATTTTTAATGTAAAGCAAAGTTTAACCAAAGCCATTAAATAAAATGCAAATAAATGATACTCCTTTAGAATAGTAGGTATGTATGTATTTTATTTAAAAAAAAAAAAAATAATTACAATTTACAGACAGAAATAAAAAAGTCAAGTCATTTGACGTTTAACATGTGTACATTCATATAAAAATTGTTGGTAGAATTGATTTCTGAAGCGAATGTGGAAGTTTGCTAAACGATAATGCCGTGACAAATGAAATTCGCTGAATTGTCTGAATTTAGTCTAACCTTCCTATAAAATAATGCCGACGATTGTTATGAGTATATGATTAATTCAACGGAAGCGACGCAAAAATTTGTAATATCAAATTCTTTACCAAAAAAATCGATTTTAATTGAAAAAAAAGGAATCGACAAAGGATCTGCAATATTAGGATTTTAAATACTGTCATTAAGACAGACATAGGATTAAAAAAAATCCACAGTTGCATGAAAACTTTGAAAAAAAAGTAAAAGCAATTTGAGTTAATTTTAACTTGCCTAATTGTTTTTATAATAAATATAGAAAATGAAACTAGAAGAAACCTTTTCATTAAAATTTGTTAATTGTAAATATATTCTGGAAATATCATCGAGGAAGGACTCAAAAAGAGATTAAGGTTTTAATACTTTACGCTTACCAAAAACTAAGCGCTTATTTTGATATATCGAAGATAAAAACTTCAGACATACATAGTTCTAAATAAAAATTACAAAATATGTACATACAGTGTCGGACAAAACAAAAGCACTCAATTTCACTTGGTTACATTTTGCTTAAGTAAATGAAATTAATTTGGTTAACGTAGTTATATATTAGCCTTCAATAAGGGAATACAACAAAAAATTTAAAAAATTATTAAAAGCAATTGCGACAAAACTAAAGCACATAATTAAATTCTGTAGTTGTTTTCCAATATTTTGTTATGAAGCCACTATTTTTGATAACTAGTGCTTGATAACTACCAGGCATACTCAATCAAGTTCTTTATGATTTCCTGGGGGAAACTTGTTTTTGCAGCTATCACGTTGAATCTGGCGATCTTCAATCTCCAATAGGTTTTTTATGGGGATGAGGTCAGTGACTGTGCCGGCTACTTCAAAACGTTGATTTTATTTTCCAAAAAACAATTTTGCACTAATCTAGTGGCATGTTTTGGATCGATGTCATATTGGAATGTCCATTTGAAGGGCATTTTTACTTCTGCATGTGGCAGCATGATGTATTGAAGGACGGCATCATACACAAAACGATCCATTAAACCATCTATTTTATGAGTTGGGCCGATTCTTTGACTAGAAAAACATCCCCAGGCCAAAACATTTCCTCCTCCGTGGTTTATTGTGCCTTTGTGAAACGTTGGTTTAGCTTTTTGCGTCATTCCATCAGAACATTGCAGATTAAACTTCTGGATTCGTCCGAAAATGACATTGCTTTCTATTTGGCAACAGTCCAGTCTATGGGTCCGATGGAATGAAGCAAGTCCGCAGACCGAAACGCAAAATGCTAAGCCAATGTTTCACAAAGGCACAATAAACCACGGAGGAGGAAATGTTTTGGCCTGGGGATGTTTTTCTAGTCAAAGAATCGGCCCAACTCATAAAATAGATGGTTTAATGGATCGTTTTGTGTATGATGCCGTCCTTCAATACATCATGCTGCCACATGCAGAAGTAAAAATGCCCTTCAAATGGACATTCCAATATGACATCGATCCAAAACATGCCACTAGATTAGTGCAAAATTGTTTTTTGGAAAATAAAATCAACGTTTTGAAGTGGCCGGCACAGTCACATGACCTCATCCCCATTAAAAAAAAAACTATTGGAGATTGAAGAATAACTTTCTTAGTAAAAAAAAAATAACTTTTTTACAAAAAAAAAATAACTTTTTTACAAAAAAAATAACTTTTTTACAAAAAAAAAAATAACTTTTTTACGAAAAAAAATTACTTTTTTACAAAAAAAAAGGATTTTTTTTTTTGGAAAATATTTCTATTTCTATTGTATGAATGGACTGTATAACGCTAAAATGCCATAATATATCAAAGCATAATAACATAGCATAAATATAACATAACCTGTTTGTCGGCGCTTTTGTTTGGTGGTTGCGGTAATTGTTTGTTCGTCCGTTTTGTCTTAAATTTGTTTTGATTCTGTATGTGTTCGTATGTAATTTGAAAGCATTTTTGTTTTTTTCTCTTATGTTGTTCGGTTAATTTTTTTTGTAAAGGGGCAAAACTTAAGTGAGTATTAGAGTGTCTGTTATTTCCAAAGCTCATTGTTTTGGATAGCACACCCCGTCAATCGCAAGTTTATGTCTAAAGAAAATATTATTGACCAAAAAAAATTTTTTCCGCGGACATTAACCCGTGCCTCTAAGGTCATACTTTTCCCATACAAATTCGTATGGGAACTTTACACTTTTCACATTTTATTTTTTTTTTTCTGGAACTATAACAGTTATTCTAATTTTTTTTGGAAATTCTGATTGACTTATCGGTCCTTTAAAAAACTGCATTTAAAAATGTATTAAAAAATACTTTAATATTATATATTTTTCTCTTATTTTTCTCTTTCGATTCTCAGAAGTTTTTGTTGTTTTTTTTTTATTGATTATCATAAAGTAAGACAGTTCTTAAAAAACTTGATGCTTTTCGAAAAATTTTCAAAAATACTGGACTCTTCCCCTTTTACCCTACAAAATCGAAAGTCCTTGCCCAAATTTAAGATTTTTATTTAAAAAATGCGTACGACATCAAAATGACGCCCTCCACCAAAATTTCAATTTGTCGGAGTTATATTTGAAAATATATTTTAATTTTATCGATATACTTGAACAAAAATGTTTTATTTTTGTTTTATTTTTAACCTGTTTTATTGAATTCAAACTGTTATAACTTTCTATCTGAGCACCGCCTTAGCAAGTTGTATACCTTTATAAAAACAACAGAAAAACGGGATATTTTTGAAATATAAAACCTGTATTATGTCATACGAATTTTATTCATGCAGCTCTTAAGAAGATTGAGGTCAAAAATTAAGTTTGGTCAAAGTTCGAGTTTATCTTTTAGTTTGTAGGCAAATGGTGATGTTTATGAACATTTTTTTATTTGGTAAAATATGTCAAACTATTAGCTAAAGTTTTAGTGTAAAAATTGTAAAAAAAACAAAAGTCAATTATGGACAGTATAACAAAAAAATGGTTTAAAGTAAAGTTTTTTTAAAATTTGAACAAGTTACCATATTCTGAAAGGTCATGACCTGCCCTATCACCTGGCCTATGACCATCATTTACGGGACACCATGTATATAAAAAAAAATTGTACGATAAGTCGTTCTCGAGATATAAGCTAAATCGCGTTTTTCAAAATTGCTGCTGACGAACAACAATTAAAGCCGTGCCGATTTTTTTCTATACTCAGAGACAACTCATTTACCAATTTCAATCATAAAATTCGAGCGGTATTTTTTTGCAAATTAAAAAACCTGCCGACTGGCCTTTTTGTTATTTTTTCGTTTTGTTATACCTAATGCTAGGCAAAAACAAATGGCTTAAGAACACGAAAAAAAAAAAAAAAACATCGCCTCTAGAGATTGGGAAACTAAATTTTTCTGTGTGCTTTTTTTTACGTAGCATTCGTTGATCCGAAGTTATAAGGGGTTAAAGTTCTGTTGTTCTTTTTTTATGTTTCATTGTTAAAAACGCTTAATAATAAAAAAAAAAAATCTAAGGAACATCGCTTCTAGCAAAAGTTCTGTTCTACACAGCGCAATTTTTTTTTACCCGTTAGTTTGGTCTATCTGCTCGTTTAAAAAAAAAGTAAATTTTAAAATGTTAAAAAATAATTTTAAAAAAATATAACGGGATGCAAATTTGAAAAAGTAACTTACATCGCCCCTGGAAAATTATTATTTGCACAACAAACTTTTCCAGGTCTGCTACCTTAAAAGAAAAAAAAACCTCGGATGCAGCGATCTTCAGCTTCATTATTTTATAAGAAAAACAAATTTAATACATACAAAATTAAAAAATATTTAATATTTTGAAAAATCGAAATAAATTATTTCTAATTTGTTTTCATTATCTTGTTTAATGCAATTTTTTAAAAAAACATAACTTTATGATAATCAATAAAAAAAAACAACAAAAACTGCTGAGGATCGAGAGAGAAAAATAAGAGAAAAATATATAATATTAAAGTATTTTTTAACTTGAAAAATCGAAATAAATTATAATTTAAATTTTTTTAATACATTTTTAAATGCAGTTTTTTAAAGGACCGATAAATCAATCAGAATTCCCAAAAAAAATTTAATAACTGTTTTAGTTCTAGAAAAAAAAATTAAATGTGAAAAGTGTAAAAATCCCATACAAATTTGTATGGGAAAAGTATGACCTTAGAGGCACGGGTTAATGAGCTCGGAAAAAATTTTTTTTTGGTCAATAATTTTTTCTTTCGGTATAAACTTTCGATTGGATAGCACATCCAAAAAAATGAGTTTGGGAAATAACGGACACCCTAGTGAGTATCCTTGCTGTGCGATTGGAATTGTGGTGATTGTTTGTTCTTCCGTTTTTCCTTAAATTTTTTTTCGGAGACTCAAAAATCAAAATAGACAAAAAAAAATATCTTTTCAATCTGATCGTGGTGATTGCGTGTGTTCGGCCGTCCGTTATCTTTCCCCGTTTAAATAAATTTTCTTATGTAAAAAAGCAAAAACTAAGTGAGTATCCTGTCTGATTGGACTTTTCGTGGTTGTTTAATAGTCCGTTTTTGCCTTAAATTTTGTTTGATTCTGTCTGTGTTCGTATGTAATTTGAAAGCATTTTTGCTTTCAGATTTGCATTTTTTTTTCAGAAAGAAGCAAAAATTAAGTAAGCATATTTTGTCCTTATACCCTTTTGTTGAACGTGTGTGTTCATATGTAATTTTGTCAGTCGATTTTGTTTTAGTAGAGAAGCTAAATTTAAATTTTAATATTCATTATATCTATTATTACCAACTATTACCAAAGATATAGTATTTAATAATATTAAATTTAACATAACACTGCGCGAACTCGCCAAGCGCCCTTTGAGTTCAGATACGGAAAAGTGAACTTAACTCTATTCGTCTGACTCACTTGACGAGCTGCATTGTGCAGCCTAATCTAAACTGTTATACATCTGAGCAAGAAGGATTTCCCTGCTCAATAGCTTATACCGATATGATGGTAGAGTTACACTTGGGATAACACAACTTAATCTTTTGTTTGAAGTTCAATGAACGACAACGAAGATACTGTTTCAAGAAAACGTCGCTTGGCTAATGCAAGGCAGAAAAGGTGGCGGGAAAATCAAAGTGATGAATCACGTGCCTTAAATACTGCCGCTAAACGACAACATATCGAACTAATGACGCCTGAACAATTGGCCGCACATCATGCTGCTCATAACGCATCCCAGGAAAGATATATTAATAGTCTGTCGCCCCAACAGTTGGAAGAACTTCATGCAAACCACGCTTCCTCTCAACGACAATACATCGAAAGAATGCTACCTGAGCAATTAGCACAACCTACTATTAATAATAATCGGGTTCAACGGGCGCCATAGGCGTCCTGCAATACACTAGTTTTAAATAATTAGGCCAAATCTTTGCCAGGCATCACTTAAAGCTTCTTTTAAGACGTCGTTATCATTAAATTGTCTACTGAGTTTATAATCTTTTCAAAACAACCGAGCCCAACTGTATATTTTTTTTTATTTTTTTTCGAATTATATTTTATTATTTTATTGTAGACATACCATATTTTGATTTTTAAAATGTTAAAGAAATTCTATACAAATGTATGTACATACATGCCTACTTATATACAAAATTATTTTTTAAGAAAACCGCTCTAATGATTTATATTTTTTTTTGTTGCATAGACTCAGATTTATTAAACAAATCAAATGTCATACTTTATTTTGAGCTCGAGCTATTTTATGCGTTTTTTTCAGCTATTTAAATAACGATTTTATAGTAGACAGGCGGCAACCATGCTATGTCATACTTATTTTTATATAACCTTAGTTTTAAAACTAAATTCAATTTTAAATAAAAATAATAATAATAATATAACCTCGTAGGTAATAACTTATATTTTAAATTGTTCTTAACCATTGCATTGATCTGTACATAATACATATATGTATATAGATAAACAGATCAGTGTTCTTAAAACTTTCTTTTTTAACGGTATCATAACATTATTGAACTAATAACATACATCGTTTATTTCTAACTACGTTAAAGTTGTTGGCTACGAGAGCAAGATCATGCGATCTATACGTTCATTTTATTTTTTATCGGCTGAACAGTCCCTGCGAAAGTCAAAGACAAACAACCAGTTAGTTAGTTACTGTTTTTCCCAAAAAAATACGAGCTTGTAGCGCATGTCTATAATAATCATCCAATTTTTTTTTTCCAATTCGTAGAAACTGTTTTCAAGAAAAAACAAAATAATGATTTAATGATTATAGAGTTTAAACGGCATGTACCGTTATTTATGGTCCTTAAAAAAATTAATAACAAAGTCAGGGAACGTAAAAAAAAAAGATTTGTAGCAACTTAAAAGCAACACAATAGTTTAGGCTACAGCCGTGCAGACAAACACACAAAATTGAGATACCCACTTCCATATTATCGTAGTGATGAATTTGTTCAAGTTCCTAAGTTTGATTTTATTTTAATGCATTACTTACCATAATAATTCCTATGTTAATTAAAATTTATTATGTTCATCTTGAGATTCATTCGAAACCAACTCATACTCATAACCTTCTGGCCATAAAAACTTCAAACTTGTATGTGTTTTATTAAGAGAATCATTACAGAGTGAAACAAAAAAATTAATAAGTAATGCATAACTTTGCCGGCATACAGTCAGATTATGATACTCTTAATAATTATAGTGTTTATCAATTCCTCAATGGCATTTCTTCGCTATGTTAACTTTTTTTTAATCTGGTACACTTATTTTGACTTTAAAGTGCAGAGAAAACATGCATAGATACAATACATATACCAATACATCTATTGCAGGGATAAGCCTAGCATGTACGTATGTGTGTAAAACGAAATTTTTAACATTAAATTGCACAGCTTCTTTTTTAAACCAAACTTATCAACAATCCGTTAGTTATTTTCCTTAATATCCTACTCAAATATGTACAATATGGCCGCAAGAAAATTGTGGAATGCATTTATTTTGTATTACTTACACGATACGTGAGTAGTAGGCTATAATCAATATTAAATTAAAAAAAAAGATCAAATCAGAAAATCCTCTTTCTGAGACGACACAAGGATTTTTTTAACTTTCAAAGATATTTATTACACTTAAAAAAAAATAATTTAAGTTTTGCAAAAGATTTAAAAAAAAAAAAGGAAAGTTGCAAAAATGAGGTCAGTTGCAGGATGCAGTGTTAAAGTTCTTAAACAAGGGTAGAAAATTTCACACATACGCCCATCCAACTTTCACTTAATTTTTTTTTATTTAGAACAACCCCAAGTTTATACATATACTTTTTTTTAAATCCAAATGTAATGCAATTCATTTGCAAAAGAAAAGTAATGATTGGAAAATTATAGCAAATATAATTCTCTTTTTATTTTTTTTTTATTTTCAAAATTTTGTTTAAAAAAGGACCATAGGTACCTGATTTAGAATTAAATTGCACTTCTTGTTAGACTTTAAATAGAATGTGGCCACAACTTTTCATATTACTGCGAAGTCGGCAAGAGAAAACTGAATTATTTTTATGACAAAAATCAATCTAAGCAGACGACGACGATGACGACGTTTTCCATCATTTCACCACACAACGTACATATGTAGATTGTAGAAGGTGTACATATATAGCGGTAAATGTAGCCGGAGGATTATGAGAGTTAAAAAAAAAAGGAAACTTAAAATGGATACCCGAATATCCTTGTAAGGTGGAAAATCGATATAGGATAAGAAAAAAACATGTAAAACCAATGCACCACCCCAGGATGCAACTGGAAAATAAATAATAAATACAATTTATTTGCCATAAAAAGAAAAAAAATTATTAACGAGTGCATGCAAATTTGCAGTTTGCACTAATAGTTTCATAACCTCACGCAGCAATGTGCAACGAGTTTTTTTCTTCGAGAAGAAGACGTATTAGATAAGTGCACTGGCAGCATACATATAATTAGCGAGGTAATTATGGCGAAGTTCGATGCAATTTTTATACATTTCAAAATGAACTTCTTATTTTGTTTTCTTTTGAATTTAATTTTACTCATACCTTAATTTAAATTTAGGAAGAAGAAATTAAAAAAAAAAAAAATACCAGGTTTATACATAAGAAGTACTACCGGCCGGCTTCTGATGAGAAATTGATTTTCCCGAATGAGTGTTCCTTTTTAAAACTGCACTATTCACACAATTTTGGTAATTCAAATAAAATAACTAACCGTTGGAATGAAGAAATGTAATTAAAATTATATTGTTTGGAAATTTAAGTTGGATGATTGATTTTTGGTAGAATAATTTAAGGATTTTCACGTAAGTAATAAAATTTTCTTCCACTTACCTCGAGCACAAAAGACGGAAAGGCCGATTTTCAATACTTGGGAGATGCACATGCGCTCGATTTAATTGTCAGCTAGACAGCGCAAGTACGCAAGAGAGTGAACCTCAGTACCATTACCTACCATTAGGTTGCAAAATGCAACCATTAGCCGTCATTGTCACCCATATAAATGTGTCCCCGAAAAGTCGACTAGATAGAGCACTATATAGTTTTGTAGGTTCTTTCTTTGGTTTTTGTGTTACCCCTTGCAGTGGTGAGTCGAATGAAGAAATGCGCGACTTAAAAAAAAAAAAAAAAACTGTTGTATTCAGATATTGTCCTCACCCTTTTTTGTAGCTCCCAATTTTTTTATTTTGTAAGCAATTCCAAATAGACAGAAAAACATCCATGCGATTTTCGTTTATATTGCAGTCAACGTAGTATATGCTCACGATTCATGTACAGGGTGAATTTAATTTTTTTTTCAAAGAGTTTGCTTATGATGATGCACACTAAAAATAGTTGAAGGAAAAAAAAAACTATTTCTATTTTAAATTCACACGATCAGTTAGTGATTGGGATTGTATAAATTAAGAAACATGTGTTTTTCTAGTAAACTATAGCGTACTATCTGCCATGACGTGAGTTAAATGCAAGTGTTAAAATCCACCTGAAAATATTTAACTTAGGGGATATTTATTACTTTATTCGCCGCAGTAATATTACTTTTTTCGAAAAACTAGGAAATATTTTACATACATAATATAATTTGCGAAGATCAGTTTGAAAAAGCACAATCGCTCGATCTGAATCACTCTTAATGGGCATTTTTTCGTTGGGGGGTTAAAGTTAAACCTGACTTACATAACTCACCAAATTCAGAGAGTTAACTCGGGATTCATTCAAAAAATGCTTTGGGTAATTTATGAGATGAGACAAACTGTATTCATCCTTAATTTAAAAAAAAAATTTCTTCTTGACGTAACTGTAGACATATCTATTTCCAGAGTTACCTAACTCGGGCTTAACTCAACACTTTAAAACCTAGCATTTAAGTTGTATTTGTTTTATTTGCATTAAATTAAAAAATAAATAGTACAAAAAAGTTCCACATACGCCACCGTGTCTCAAAAAGGCTTATATTTTGCTTTTTAACTTAATAGTGATAGACAAAACAAAACGAATGCAATAGTTGACAATAAGTTAAACTCCTTATATAAACCTTTTGCAAGCTCAAATAAGGTACAAAAAGAATTAAAATTTTAAAATTGTAAACATTTTCATTATATAATTTCGTTGATTTTTAAATCATTTTTACGGGTGAATTTAGACGATGAAAGCTTGCAAAAATAAAATTAAATCGATTTGTTTTCCTTCAAAAAAATCTCAAGTCAGACCTCATGGTCGGATCTTCAAGGTTAAGATAGCTAAAAAAAAAAGACATGGCTACATTTCACCAGTGGGGCCGTAGTAGGTACAATTTTGGTGTGTTAATAGGATTGTTCAAGTGAGGTTTTTTCAGATTAGAACAGAACAGAGTAGAACAGAAACGTCAGACACGATAGAACAGGCAGCTGTCTTACAGATGTAATTGTCAAAAAAAAAAATTCGAGTTAGGTGAACAAGCAAGAAATACTTTTTATTAAAAACAATTAGAAATAGTATTTATTAAACTACACAATTTAATTTAATTTAATTAATTTTGTTTTTAAAATATTTATTTGTTTGTTTCCAAAGTAAAAGCACAAAGAGCCACGAAATTTGTTAACAAAATATCAACTTGCAAGTGACAGCAGCTGATTTTGACAGGTGTCACAAACCTGTTCTAAGCTGTTCTACCTAAAAAGTAAGAACAGAAAATCCTGTTCTATTCTGTTCCAAACTGTTCGGAACAGCCTCACTGAACAGCAAATCAGAACAGTTTAGAACAGAAAATTCTCATTGAACAGCAATACCTTGTACTTTTCTGTTCTAAACTGTTCCAAACTGTTCGGAACAACGTCACTGAACAAAGCTTATTATAGCTTAATATTCCCCTAAAGTATTTATACTAAATAACCGTGTCACCTGATGGCACAAACGAAAATTCAAATCAACGAAGATAATTTTTCATTGTATGCTTCCGAAACAGGACAAATCAAATCTGTAAAGAGGCAAGCATTTGATTTTTGTAGTCTTGTTTCCAAATTATTCGTAAATGGAGTTCGAACAATAGTAACATCCAGCAATGGGCTCTGCTTTCTCCATCCAAAAGCAAAAATATTAGGAATATTAATTAACAGGAAACTCATGGATGGACCATAATATTGCTATAATTGGTAAAGTTCATGACACTTTTCGTTAGTTATAGATGTCACAAAATTTCACGACTAAAAAACACGAATGCTGCCACCGAAAACTCACATCATTTCCATATTCTAACTTAAATGTTGATAGCCGTGTTTTATTACAGCTTATGATCATCATCCCACAAAAATATACGGCAAGGTTAAAACTGATTTTTAGATCTTTGAAATAGATCCAAATAGAACCAGGATATTTGAATAAACTGAAATACATCACACGTTTTATCATATCATGTAGACTGTTTCTTAATTAATATGATACTAGGTTTGTTTATTGAGCTCTGAAATAACCCTGGAGTCTCTCAAAGCGTTTTTAGAAAAACACTGTCGATCAAATTCTATGTTTTTTGAAACCCAGTCGGCCTGAAATCGCCCCAAAGCAGATCTAGCTATTTTGCTCGGGCGAGTTGAAGTTAAAGGTTAGACCTCACACAACTGCAGCGGAACTACACTTCACGACGCGGCAAATCATTATCTGTATGGAATTGTATGAGCTATATCGCACTAAGCGGCAACTGAACTTCATACAATTTCATACAAATTATTTTGAATCGCAGTTCCGCCTAGTGCGGTCTAACCTTAATTATAAACTTTCAAACTGACATGAGTTGTGAAGCATTTGTTTTGTTGGGGACTCGCGATCTGTGCAAAAGTGCTTATTTTTAATATAGAAGTCGAAAGAATACACTAGTTTAATTTAATAAATAGTTGGAAATAGAAAATTGAAACGTTCAGCCCTATTATGAGATTTACCCGGAAAACATTTCGCCCGAAAATGTTTTGTTCGCCCGGATTTTAAAAGCTATTACGAGTTTCACCCTCCATTTTACAACAAGTGTGGCCTCGTTCGCCACAAAAAATTAAATGGAAATCTTGCTGTAAATGACATGAAATATTTCACACAAAAAAAAAATCTGTCAATAGTGCCAATAAGAGAATTTTTACAAACATTTTTCGCCCGAAACTCACAATAAGGGAAAAGTGAAATGTAATTTTTCGGGGCGGAGTTTCTTTCACGCTGATTAGTGTAGTTTGTGCAATTGGCAAACCCATTCAACTCACATACACTTTAGGAGTGACTGCAAGAGCAATTATTAGGTGTTTTTGAGAACCCAGAAACCTAGGGCTTTGACAACTCCTTGGGTTGTCAAAAAAACCTGGTTTAAACTTGGGTACAAAGCTTCTAACTGCTTACATAAATAATAATATAACAAAAGCTTTGAGATGTTTTTTTTTGGAAAAGAATACTTAGGAGACTTACTTGTTTCATTGACAAAATATTTTTATTTAAAACATAAGAAAATAAAACATTGATGACCTATCTACTACTGCGCTTAACAAATAACCTTATTTTACTTCCATTCACCTTCTGAATCGTATTCGTTTCCCAAACTTTCTAGAGTGATTTCTTTCTCCTTCAAGAACAAATTAAATTGTTCTGGAATTGACATGAACTTACGGATTTTCATGCGAAACTGTTTCCAGGTCCACTGATCGAAGTTTTTGCGATCATTTACCATTGCTTTATAATTTAATTGATATTTATCAATGAAATAAGATAGTTGTGCACACAGTCCTTTTGGTAGTCTTAAATAGGGAAAAAAGACAAATTAATCAAGTCTTTTTGGATGTATTTTATTTTGGGTTACCTTAATTTAAGTTCCCTGAATTCATTGGCTTCTTTTTCCAAAATATCTGTTACGAAAGCCTTTCGCCGTGGCTTCTGTACGGGTGCTTCATTGACATCTTCTTCGACGAAACCATTCGCCAGCTTCACAATCTTCAAACGATTCTGTCTGAAACTCGGCAGAGGGATACTTTTGTTGGAATCTGTGGCCAAACCCATGTCGAAGTAGTTTTTGTTTGGAAGTCTCCTATCATTCCAATGCTCTTTTACTTCGGGACTACAAAATACATATTTTTATCTAATTACAAAAAAAAGAATGCATTTGATGGAAATATTACCATTTAATTTTTCCTGTGTTGGAACGAGTTTTATTCAGTCGTTTTCTGTTAACATTATAACGATAACGCTTCCCAATGTGATTCTTTCGAATTTTCATTTTATTAGTTTAAAAACTATGAAATTATTAAAGAAATTCAAATCAAAAACTGATGCTCAAGTTTTGCAAATAAAATAGCCGCACGTGTTTTTGTTGATACTTGACCTGTCAAAGTGTCAAAAAAAGTGACAACTGACAATTTCATTTCAAAGTGTTCCAATAGGTCTGTTCAGGATCTCATGTTTCAAAGAACTCGATAGGTTTGTTCCCGTCTTTTTTTTAGAATGAAACAATAATTTGCAATCAAGTACGTTCTTTTTTGTTCCGAAGAAAATTGTAGAAATAAAGAAGAATTCAGAAAAAAGGTTACCGATGAGTTTAGGCTCTCCCAAACCATTGTGAAATCGGTTTGAAACAGTCACAACGATACAAAATAATAGATAACTTGTTGATAAAAACAAAAAATTGGCGGCAGTGAATTTTTCGCGTTGGTTTGGGAGAGCCATTAAATCATAATGGGGCATATTCATAGTCGCAGATAGACCCAGGTTTAACTAAACTACAGTTTAAGACAATTTTGGCTTAATGAATACAGACAGATTTGAATTACAAATTGTTGGTTTTATATTTTTATATGATAATTAACTTAGTAAACTACACAAATAGCTTCAAATATTATGAAATTATAAACTTAAAAAAATAGAATCAACGTCCGAAAATTCAACCAAAGCTATGTTTAACTTAGACCCAGGTCTAAAATGACTATGAATACGCCCCAATGTTAATTAGCCCGGATTAATATTGAAAGATTTTCCAGTGCCAATAACAACAACTTGCACAATTACAACAACAAAAAATAGGCAATATTATAAATTTGGAAAATCAATGATTGCGAAGGAAAAACACGATCAGATCTTAACTTCACACTCATTTACCCCGTTTACAAGCAGTATCGAAAGCTCGAGTTTTAGCTCGAGGATTAGGGTCGGACCCAAGTTTTCGAAGTTTGAAACTCGCTCGAAAACATTAGGTCCGTTCCTTTACTTTAAATGTCTGTGATTTTATGTGCATTTGTGTGAATTTCAGTCCAAAGACGTTCCCGTGCTCAATAATTTGACAGTTTTTGACAAAAGACAACGCTCACGAGAGAGTAAATAATTTTCCCTACTTGTGATTTTCAGTCCGAGAAATTTCTTTGCGCAGAAAATCACAGCACAGCAAAATGTCATTTTGAGAGCAAAAGAATGAAAGCCAAAAATCGTGCCGTACTTGTCTGGCACATTAGGTAATACGGAATTTGGTTGAATTTGCATTCCCGTTTTGTTATTTTTGAGACTTTTTCAACGTTGCTCTCCAAAATCTGACAGTTTGTGATAAAGTAAAGGATCGGATCTATTATGTAAACGGGGTTAATTAAATTTCAAAAAGAGTCGAGGAAAAGGAATCATCGTGTATAGACGTCCAATGAACTTGTGAGAATGCCTACTCGCCCTTAAGAAACATATGAAATTGAAAAAGCAGAAACGGTTGAAATGAAACTAAATGACAGGCGTCCATTTTTGTTTATAAAAGTGCAAATAAAAGAAACTACCGAGAAAAACACCTTAACATTTAAAATAAAATTAAGATAATGAAAGACACAGAAATTTTAGATCCAAGAAACCTAGTTAAAAACAGAGAAGTACTTTACCGCCTTATTATAGGGTAAGCATAAATTTAACAAATCAATCGGGAAAACAATTTTCAGCTTTTGATTTCTGACAGGCAGCTTATGTACGATGGCTTGGAGAAGTTTGCCAAGGAGCTCTCGCTTTTGGTCAAAGCTGATGAATGCTCACCAACCGAGCAGTTACTTCACATCATGATCGCAGGGATGCAAGCAACATCTAATGCTAAGGAAGTAAGCAACGTTTATGATGATGTTCTACCTGGAATCGATCTTGAATTTGAACCTGAGGGCTCATCACTTGCTCCCGAGCCGGCTTCTTATGAAACTGCTTATGTGACATCCCACAAGCAATCATGTCGCGCCGGAGCATTCAGCCATGATGGACAGCTAGTGGCAACTGGTAGCGTTGACGCTAGTATCAAGATTCTTGATGTTGATCGTATGCTTGCAAAATCCGCTCCAGAAGATTTGGAACCCGGACGAGAGCAACAAGGACATCCAGTTATTCGAACACTTTACGATCACACCGACGAAGTTTCGTTTCTCGAATTTCATCCCAAGGAACACATATTGGCGTCAGGTTCTCGTGATTGTACAGTTAAACTCTTCGACATTGCTAAGCCATCAGTTAAGAAGGCTCACAAACTTTTGACCGATTGTGAGCCGGTATCCTGTTTGTCGTTTCATCCGACTGGGGATTATGTTGTAGTAGGCACAGAACATCATGTGCTCAGAGTTTTCGATGTGCAGACAGCACAGTGTTTTGTTAGTGCAATCCCTTCACAACAACATAAGGCGGCAGTTTCATGCGTGAAATATGCCCCAACAGCAAAATTGTATGCCAGTGGCAGTGTTGATGGAAGTATTAAGTTATGGGATGGTGTAAGTGGTCGTTGTATCAACACAATTGCTGATGCACATTCTGGGGCTGAAATTTGCTCCCTTCAATTCTCAAGAAATGGAAAGGTAAGTTACGTTTCTCATTTTGCAATTGTTATTTTTTTCTTTCTTAAATTTGAGTTTTCTTTAGTATCTTTTGTCATCTGGAAAAGATTCTATTGTTCATCTGTGGGAATTGTGCACCAGTCGTAGTATTCAAACTTATACAGGTGCTGGAACAACTGGCAAGCAGGAAAACAACACACAAGCGGTATTCAATCATACTGAAGACTATGTAATGTTCCCTGACGAAGCAACAACATCTTTGTGCTCTTGGAACTCCAGAAATGCGGGTCGATTGAATCTTATGTCATTGGGGCATAATGGACCTGTGCGTTACATTACACACTCGCCCAATTCACCTGCGTTTTTGACATGCTCTGATGATTACAGGGCAAGATTTTGGTATAGAAGAACTTCCAATCAATGAGAGAGTGAAATGGATGTTATTATTATTTAAAGAACGATCATAACTATTGGCTTGAATTTATTCGAACATAAATCTTCATCATTTTGATAAAAAAAAATGAATTATTTTAATTATATATACCTGTAGGGCCTCAGGTCTTTTAAATGCAATGCACGGCAATAGTTAGAAGGAATAGAGGGAAAGGAAAGATTTTTGTTTGCACAGTGGATTGATAATTATCTCATGAAATTCAACGGGTGGCCACCAGTTGAAACTGCAGAATATATTAAAGAATGCTACCTGGACTGGGGCTCGAACCCACACGTCCAGTGGCCTGATTAGGGAATACGAAGCGAATAGTTTTAGACTGCTTTCGCTTTCGTCTCTTTCGTTTTACATTCGCCTTACTTTCGAAAGCGAATGCGAAATGACATTTCAATTTTTAACGCGTGAATTTCCGATAGGTTTTTTTTTGGCGGATTGGTGTATCGACACGGTCGAAAGTGGTATTTATTTTTTCATTAAAATGTGAGTTTAACCTTTTTTTTTATTGAAACAAAATAATGAAATAAACAATACTTTTTGTTTTAAATAAACATGCAGGAATACAAACAGCAGCACTCGAACCAGAAATAATTGTCAGCGCTCTTTGAATTTATAAGAAAAAATGAACCGATAACCAAAGGAGCACTCCATGCGCCTGAATACAAAATCACTACTCTGAGAAAGCATCACTGCGGCCTTAAATATAATAGAAATATATGAAATGTTTTTTTTTTGTAAAATTAAAAGAAGGCCGAAAGATTTTAAGTAAATGAATTGACCAACAAAATAAACACCAAAAGACAAAAAAACACAAGCGTTGAAGAAGAACTTTGCAATTATTTTCTTTTAACTCGCAGATTCAATGATTTTTATATTTTCGTAGGCTTAGCGTTTTTTACACAAAACTTAAATACCTAGTAGTAGGCGTAGTAGTAATAGTTCCGAATTCAACTTTATATTTATATTTCAAAGCCAAACAGAACAAAATAAGTTCAATTCGCGTGACTTAATAAAAAAAAATATTTCCTGGAAACCAGCTGTCAATTATCTTTGAAGTACCTATAATTTACGATTCGCTGCGAATTCGATAATTCATTAAAACGAAGCGGGTCGAAAAGGAGATATCGAATTGAAAACGATTAGCTTCGTATTCCCTAATCAAGCCACTAGCAGTCCACTGTGCTATTGCCACCCACAGGTAGTTTTTTAAATAAAACTGAATTACAACATAATACTGCAAATGGATTATTAGCCTTCTGTACACGAAGGACGAAGCATGTCGTCATAGACACATTTAAAATTGGTCATGCAGCAATGATTCATCAACGCCTAGTCTTTTACATACAAAGTGTCTCATCATAGACCGGTTTCTAAAAAAATGCGTAATTTTATTTTGGACTTATAAATCAAAAAATAAATTAACTCCTTTTGATCTAGAAAATAAAACGTCGGTGTTTCAGGAGGTTTGTGGACAAAATATGGAATGCCCGAATTCCCAAAATGTAAAGGTTAGACCGCACATAACAGCAGCCGAACTACACTTCACGACGCGGCAAAACATTATTTGTATGAAATTGTATGAGCTTTATCGCACTAAGCGGCAACTGAACTTCATACAATTTCATACAAATTATTTTGAATCGCAGTTCCGCTGCCGTGCAGTTCCGCCTAAATCCAAAAATTTCGGATCGCATAATCCCGAATGGCTTAGCTCTTTTTTTTGTTTGTATTCAAAACTGCGCGCCCAATTTTTAATACCAAAAAAGTGCTAAGCAATTCAAATTTCTGGCTAGCCTAGTACTCACCTCTGAGTGAAATGAAAAATAAAAGCGGTTTGAAATTCACGTGAATAACCATTGTGAAACCATAATTAATTCTCCACGTGAATTTTCAGTCCTTAGCTTTAAAATTTTTAGTACTCACTTTGAATGAAAAAATAATTTGATTTGTCTGACAGTTTAACAGAATCTTGAAATGCTTGAGAAGACTTTTTTAATTCCATAGTTTGGTTTTTGGCTTGTCGGAAACACTAAATATTCAAAAATAAACGATCATAAGATCCAAAACAATTCTTTAGATTTTTTATTCAATTATTAGAACTTTTATTTTAATTTACTGACAAATGTCACATTTTTCCACACTTCTATTATTTTTTCCTAGTGGTCGTACGTTAGGAAATGAAAATTATGAAATGAAATTAATTTTGAACCGGTTCACATTTCGCTCTCACATTTTGGGTACTCAGCTCTCGATATGAATTTCATCGAAATAGATGTCACTTTTATATAGAAATTTTATTTTCACTTGAACTGAGTACTAGGCTATAGAATGAAAAAAATAATTTGATTTTTCTAACAGTTTGACAGAATCTTTAAATGCTTGAGAAGATATTATATTGTTGATATGATATTGTTGATCTGTCAAACGAACATTTTGAAAAATAACGAAAACTGTATTAATTCCAAGGTTTGTTGATTTTGGCCTGTCGGTATAGCGTTAGCGATTCAAAAATAAGTTATTGTCAGATCCAAAATAATTCCTTCGGCTTTTTATTCATTTATTTTAAATTTTATTATCACCAACATAAATTAACAGACAAATGTCACACTTTTCCTAGTGGTCGGGAAATGAAAATTACGAAATGAAATTTATTTTGAACCGGTTCATATTTCGCTCTCACATTTGGGTACTCAGCTCTCGTTATGAATTTCATCGCAGTGAAATAAGTGTCACTTTTATATAGAAAATTTCATTTTCACTTGAACTGAGTAGGTACTAGGCTTAAATAAGAATTTTTTTTTGGCGAGTCCAAAAAATTCAAACAAGCATTACCCCTTGAACACAATGGGATGCAGCTGTAGCTAAAATAATCGCTGTAGTATAATCTATCAATAAAAACGCTCACTTATGTAGCAAAGGACGTCTACAATGATGTAGCGCATCATCACATCTGTTTTGAATTGTAAATTTATTCGAGACGTGTTCAACGCATATGAAATTAGTATTTGAACTGAATTTGTATGATAGCTGACTATAAAAAAATTAAAAAAACAGAAAAAACTTCTCAAATGCATTGAACGTTCCCAAAAAAAAAGTGAAAAGTCAAAAAATTACATGGGAAACCCATATATCATCTCAAATGCAGCTTGTAGCGCCGCCAAAAGTTAAAGTTGAGTCAACTTTCGCGGCAGACAATTTTCTTACTACAGCTACAGCTTCCCATTGTGTCGATGTATACCATTTTCGTATCTTTCAACTTTGACAGTGCTACATGCAACAGCTACAGCTACACCATTTTGTTCGGCCAGTTATTCTTTTTGCTTAAAAAGAGTTGCGGGAGCGAGACAGAGGATGCAAATCCTCGGAACCCGTGAAGCGTGTTAACCAACGAACTGATATTAAAAAAAAATGTAAGACGTTCAAAACTCTAAGCTTTGACCTGTGGCGGAAAATTCGGCCAACAAATAGTGAATCGCACACAATTTGGACAAAAATATAAACGAAATAGAAAAACGACAAATTCACGTAGGTATACGTTGCTTCTCTTATTACTCTATAGCATGGTGTCCGCTAAACTGGAAAGTCAGGGAACAAAATTTGGTCAGGGAAAGTCAGGGAATTCGGGAAGCGGTCAGGGAATTTTTTCCATATCAATTTTTAAAAAGTCACTGAACTACTTTTTCACTTTCTCTCATAAGAAACTTTTTTCTGATCGAACATTTCGTTTTGATTACATTTCTGTTTAAAATTATTCATTTCTTATCTTTTGCCATACCTATGAATATGTCAAAAAAAAAATGAGTGAAACGCAATACGCAACTAACTGCACTTTGTGTTATTTCGTACAATAAAGGCCGCGATCGGAAACCTATGTAGAGCTATCTAGATAGGTTCGTGTTGTTGGAATCCCATGTGAAAAACAGCTGATGACAAAACAGCGTTTCCTGTTAGAGACAAAAAATAAAAAAACTAACTGTTAAAGGACAATGGGCAAAGTGTATGGAGCTTGGGCCCGGCACCAATAAGAACGGCCTTCATATCGTATGTAGGTACATGTTTATGCATTCATTATCCGTTAACCGTTTGTCCAAATTCGCTGTGTTATTTAATTTTGAATAAAATGAGTTTTAGGGTCACAATTATTTTTTTCCATAGTTTTTTTATTAATATTTTGTGCTCGATTTAAGCCATTTTTTGGAATTAAGTTCTTTGAACCCATGACACACTACCTGAAATTTTTCAGATTTTTAAAATTATGTTTACGGCAAGCATCAATTTTATGCAAAAAGCATCCTTTTGACTATTGAATTTGTAAAAAATACAAATATTGGCTTTTAAATAATAGTTTTTATGTCAAAATCATCTCTGGAAAACAACAAACAAACATCAATTTGTGTCTCATTTAACGTAATAAAAATGGGTATTATTTTCAAGGTTTTAAATTGCAATTCGTAAAAATTGGACAAAACAACCCACAAAACCATCCACAAACCACCCTTATATATACTATTAGGGGTTCAATTTTTTTTTAACTTATTCCTTGTTAAGTAACGAAGAAAATGGCTGTACATTGTTTACGAAATGATTCCTAAATAGATCAAAAATATTAGCAAAAATTAGAATATTTGTTTTCCTTTTTATGGTAGGTACTAAAATATTTTTATCTCAGAGAAGAATGTTAGACCCTTTTTTTATAACATACATTTTTTGCTCAAGCTACAAAATCAAGTACAAGTTTAACAGTTTATCTAAAAAACTATAATGAAAACGAAGATTTACTCGTTCAAAAACGACGACCTGGTTTTGATTTTGGACTATTAAGTGATTTTTTTGTAAAACAAGGACCTGGATTTGTGACTTTTGTATATGATAAAAAAGAGACTAACTTAAAAGTAACTTAAATTAGGTAAGAAACTGACTGAGTTAAAAATCTTTTAGTAGGTACCAAACGAACAAAATATTAAATTTTTTGTTTATAATTTTTTTTTTAATATTTTGTGCCCGTCAGCCCGTTACAAATGTGATACCAATTTTGTCGTTACTAAATAAGTAATAAGCTAAGAATATTTCAACCCCTTATAATAATATACATGTAGGTAATGGTGGTTTCGAGTGTCGTTTTGTAATATGTTTTGTCTTACTTTTACGAATTACTAAAGATTATTATTTTATATTATTAGATATATTTATTCTGATAAATGAGGTGAAAATTGATATTTTTTTGATTTTTTCCAGAGATGGTTTTGACACCAAAAATATTCTTTAAAAACTAATATTTGTTTTTTTTTTACAAATTAAATGCTCCAAAAACTGCTTTTTGCATAAAATTGATGCTTGCGACACCTAAACATAACTTTAAAAATTCAGGTATTCTATCATGGGTTCAAAGAACTTAATTCAAAAAATGGCTTAAATCGAGTGAAAAATAGACAAAATATTAAAGAAAAATTAAGGAAAAAAGGATTTGTTACCTTAAAACTCATTTTAATCAAAATTAAATAACTTTTGTCACACAGCAAATTTGGACAAACGGTTAACGGATAAGGAATGCATAAACAAATACCTATATATGATATGAAGGCCGTTCTTATTTGTGCTAGGCCCAATTTTCCCATTGTCCTTTGACTGTGAGATCCAACAACGCGTTCGTGTTTATATTTCAAGTACGATTATTTCTTTTTACTTATTTCTTCATACTATTTCTGCATACCTGAATTAATACATTTTGATTTATTAAAAAAAAATAGACTATCCAATTTTAACATCGCAAAGATACTAACTACATTGCATAGGTATAGTCGTCCCTTTTTTTAAGCATAACAATTTTTTTTTTTAATTCATGCAGTTATTATTTTTCACTTTAAATCCCACGCAGAAAAACATTCTAGTTTTCGACATGGCACTAGAGAGTTTTAAATAGATTCTGGCAAGGCCCTAGCATTGCTGAGTTATGGCCAAAACTAGGGCTTTGTCGATTATGAACCCTTTTGTCTCGTCAGAAAAACCACTCTTGGCCCCGGACCAGCAAAAATTAGATTTGTTCGTATTTTTGCTAGAAACATTAAAAAAAGGTATTTTAGTATCGGTTGTGATCCGATAGTAAAATAATTCAGATCAAAAATCAAAAATAAAAACCTGAATAAAAAAATAATAGCTCTATTTTTTATGAATTTAATACGATATTAAAGCAATTTTAGTATGATACTGGGCATTTTTGTAAAATACTCTTATTATCATATTATTTCATTTAGTATCGTGTACAAAAAAACAACCGGATATGAACTACTTGCGATGAATCATCTGCTAATAAGTAAATATAGTTTAAGACAGTAAATTAAAATTTTTGATTAATTTTAGTGAATAGTTCAAAAAGCCTTTGGCGGGGTGGGTGGTTGAAATAAGAGATTTTCGAAATACCTTTAGTATATTAGGTACAAATTTTTAACTTTTTTTTTTTTAAACCAAAACTGATCCATTATAAAGAAGTTAAAATTTGTATTTTTCGATTCATCGTTTCAATTTGCTTAATTAAAATTTTGCATATGTATTAATAACGATAGTGCTTAGTCTGATAAGATGCCGAAAACATCCAACAAGTTCTTACTGGCGAGAACCTCACGAGGGTATGGAACATTTTCGTCGTCTAAATTTTACTTACTGAAAACTTGCAAGGGCTTGACGTATATTTGACAAGTTTTCCTCGTCTAGATTTGCCCTAAGGAAAACTGACTAGAGCCATGTAGAAACTAGACAGAAACTGGGCATTTTTCCAGCCGGGATGCAATCCGTTATGTATACCTTCAGATAGATCTTTGAAAAATACAAGGTGAGTTCTTTTTGCCTTAGGTTTAATTAACGCCATTTAAATACGTACATTTTCCACCACTTTGTGAGATATTTGTGCAATATAAATACGTACCTACTCATGAAAATTTGTTTTTGATTTTGGTCAGGGAAAATTGTGAAATTGGTCAGGGAAAGTCAGGGAAATTTATTTTAAAAAATAGTGGACACCGTGTATAGGTATACAATTATTTTCATTCATCTATCGAGTTTCCTCTTACAGATTGCTTAAAACTAATATAAACTTAATTCATATTTACATTTTCAATTAATTGTAATTTAAATACATTTCTTTCAAGACTAACAATCTAAATTAAATTTAAGTTCATTAAATAATTTCATACATCTTGTGAATGGTTCATTACAACCATAATTATATCTGTGCAAGAGGATATAAAACAAATGTCTGGATCGTATATTTCTTCCCTGAACATAGATTTTTAAGAGATGCAAAATAGGGAATTTTATATGGTAAGGCAATATATCATAAACGAACATCACACAATTTACAAGGCGTCGATTTCCCAACGTAGATAGACTAATCAAGGCACATCTGGTGGAGTAAGTTGGCATTTCCGGCAAATTCCATTCCATTCTAACCAAAAATCGAGTGAAAGATTTTTGAACTTTTTCAATTCGATTTTTTGAAACTGTGTAAAACGGATCCCTTACTACTGAAGCGTATTCCAAATGGGGGCGGACAATAAGAGAAGTATAAACTGCTTTAATTGCGTAAGGATTTGAAAACTCTAAGCAATTTCTTTTAAGGAAACCTAGCATTGAGTTTGCCTTTGTCACGATAAAAACTATATGCAGGGAAAAATTTAACTTTTCATCAAAAACTACACCAAGATCTTTCACTTCAGATCGTCTTTCCAATGCACTGTTTGAAATAGTAGAGTCATATAAAATAGAGGTTCATGACGTAAAGAATGAAAAAGTAGTACATTTTTTAGTATTAAGTACAAGGAAATTTTGTTTGCACCAATATACTATTTTATTTAGATCGCTTTGCATATTAAGGCAATCAATTATGGATTTTACTGTAGAAAAAAGATTGAAATCATCAGCAAATAACAAACCCGTTGAATTTTGCAACAATAACGGTAAATCATTCACATAAACTAAAAACAACAAAGTTCCAAGATGGCTTCCTTGAGGAACACCAGATGACACCTTTATTATTTTCGATGAACAGTTTGAAATTTTTACTATTTGTCACCTATTCTTATAAATATTTACGCTCATCCCTGACTCACTAACTCACTGACTGAATGATGCATAACGCTGCAATGCCAAACAAAAATACCTTTCTTGCAAAATAAAAAAAATAAATTTTTTACAAAAAAAAAAAAATCAATTTTTTACTTTTTCATATGTAATTTTGTCAGGCGATGTTGTTTTTGTAGAGAAGCTAAATTTAAATTTTAATATTAATTATATCTATTATTACCAACTTAATCTTTTGTTTGAAGTTCAATGAACGACAACGAAGATCCTGTTTCAAGAAAACGTTGCTTGGCTAATGCAAGGCAGAAAAGGTGTCGGGAAAATCAAAGTGATGAATCACGTGCCTTAAATACTGCCGCTAAACGACAACATATCGAACTAATGAAGCCTGAACAATTGGCCGCACATCATGCTGCTCAAAACGCATCCTAGGAAAGATATATTAATAGTCTGTCGCCCCAACAGTTGTAAGATCTTCATACAAACCACGCTTCCTCTCAAGACAATACATCGAAAGAATGCTACCTGAGCAATTAGCACAACCTACTATTAATAATAATCGGGTTCAACGGGCGTCTTAGGCGGCCTGCAATACACTAGTTGACTAAATAACTGGAGATCCACCGCTGAAGAGTTGAATGAAATCCAAAATGTTTCAGTTTTTGTAAAAGCTGCATAATACAAAGGCTATCAAATGCCTTCTGAAAATCCGCGAAGATAACGTCAACCTGAGAACCTGATTCTAAGGCAACGGAGCATATTTGGTAAACAACGACAAATTTGTAGTTGTTGACCTACCACTTACGAATCCATACTGACATGGAGATATAAATTCTTTTATATAAAAATAAATTTTTTGTTTTACAATGAGCTCGAAGAGTTTTGGTATAGCAGAGTTTAGAGATAGCACGATAATTTTCAATTTTATGTTTCTGTCCAGCTTTAAAAATGGGTGTTATATATGAAAGTTTCCAATCATCCAGAAAAATTCCAAAAGAAAGAGACATATTGAAAATTATTTGAAATGACTTAAGCCTGATCCACATCTGTGTCGTGTGTTGTGTTGTGTAGTCGTGTGTCGGTGTCATTCCATATATTTTATGCGCCACACTGCAACACAACACACGAGAAAAATATGGTTCTACGCATATGAAATACATTGTAGCGATAACGACACACGACTCCACAACACAGCACAAGACACAGATGTGGATCAGGCTTTAGCTAACCGAAAACATTTCTTAATTACGAAGGAGGGAATACCATCTGCACCAGCATTCAAACTTGGATTCAGTTTTAAAATTCCTTCCATTATATCTTCAATAGACAAATAAAGGTTACCCAAATTCATATTTGAAAACGATATTTTTTCATCTTCAGTGTCAGGAATAAATGCTGTAGAATGATCTTCATACAAAGTCTCAAAAATGGATGCAAATAAGTCACATGTAGAAGCTAAATTAGAAGAGGTTTGGTTAATATATGTATTCCTTATTATTAAATACTCCAGAATTTTCTTTTTTTTTTAATTGATAAATGCCCAAAAAGCCTTTGGATTTCTTGCAATTTGCGATTGAATATTCATCATATATTAATACAGAAATCTATTGAAAAAATCATATTCACGACGTAACTGACAGTATCGGTGTCTATCAAACACAGATTTCGTTGTTTTAAACTTTTTGAAAGATTTATTTTTAACTTTTTTTTAGATTTCTTAGTCTATGATTATCCCAAGGTAAATTAAAAATAGATTTCTTACGAATTTGTAGAACGAATTTCAAAAAACCATCGTATATGAACTTTAAAAAGTTTCCATAAATAAGATCAATTTGTGTTCCAGAAAGAATATATGACCAGTCTAAGGAGGATATATAATCATTTAGTTCAATGTAATTCCCTCTTGCAAAATTAAATTCATTATTAAATATATTAATTGTATTGCACACAGGATTTTTATAAACTCTAAACCCATTGGGGCATATTCATAGTCGCAGATAGACCCAGGCTTAACTAAGCTACAGTTTAAGATAATTTTAGCTCAATGCATGTAGACCGATTTTAATTACAAATTGTTGGTTTTATATTTTTATAAGATAATTAGCTTGGTATACCACACAAATAGCTTCAAATATTTTGAAATAATAACCTTAAAATAATAGAATCAACGTCCGAAAATTCAACCAAAGCTATGTTTAACTTAGACCCAGGTCTAAAATGACTATGAATATGCCCCAACGTAAATTGCTTTGAAAAACAGTATTTCCGACTATTGGAAAAACTACCTCACTTACTTCATAAGCTAAATTATTATAAGTTGAAACTAAATCAAGAAATCTTTGCATAGAATTACAAACAGTATTTATCTGAATAAGGTTTTCCGAAAACAAAGAATCAACCAATAAGATTTCATGTTCTTTTTTAACATTATATGGAATCAAAGACTTTTCATCTTCAGAATAATTCCAATGAATATCACATAAATTAAAATCACCAAGAATACAAGGTATTTGATAATCAAAAAGATTTTCTATTAAATAATTAATATTATTTGCATGCATTTAATAAATATAAGTAGGGCTTTTTGGAGGTATATAGCTAACAACAAAAACAATTAAATCATGCAAGCCTAAACCTTTGCATACAGCTGTTCAATGTTGTCATTATTTGATTCAAAGTTCAACACGCTGACTTGAGAGCTTTGAAAGAACAGCAATAAGCACTCCTGCTTCACGCTGAGTTGAATTTTGATATCGATCCGAACGGTTAACGTTGTAAGAATCATCAAAAAGTTCTGCTGACAATTAGGTATACAAACACTACTATAGGCACGAGTACGGTTTTTTGTAGAACCGTTAAATACAAGCATTTTTACTATGGGAGGGGGGTATATCTCCCCCCGTATGGGCGCGAGGGGCAATTTTATAAAAAAGTACTGGGGGAGATAGACCCCCCCCTCACATAGTAAAAAAATTCTTGTATTTAACGGTTCTACAAAAAAACCGTTATCATTTCTTGGCGCCTGAGTTATCGTACTCTCCCCCACTATTAGGGCAAATTCCTAAACGCAAAACTTGCACAAATTATGCTAAGCAAACAGTTCCTAAATGCAAACATTAAAATCCCTGCAAAGTTGATTGTCCCAAAACGCAGTCGACTTTTTTACTTGCGCAAATGTGAATGCATTTGAGCAAATATTTGACATTTCACAGCTGATAGGCACAACCAACATGCAGCTGTACTTTTCTGTGATCTGTTCTATCTTGTTTGGACAGTTTTCATAAATTTGGAGAACATCTCCTGATCTAGAATTTCCTTCATTAAGGAGCCATATTGATAAAAGGCTTAACCGTTTGTCCTCCCTCCTATAGGATTTACGGCATGTTCAATGCAATAAAAAACAAAACGGTGGTTTTCAATAAAAAAAACTCAATTTAATACGTTATACCTACATGAAAAAATTCTTAGATATAAAAATGATTTACAAAATTAAAAACTTATTCATTTTTTCATTGTTCTATCTTAAAACAAAGTCATGATTGCGTTAAATTAACAAATAATATTTTTTAAAAAATAGTAATAAAATAATAACCTCGAATAAATGTAAATATTTATTTTTTTTTACATTTCGATTTTAAGTTTTTTTCCGATGTAAAAATAGAAATTGATAATAATTTGTCTCTTAATAAAATTATTTTGTGTCTATTTAGTTTCTTTTCGTTTTTATCGTACAAAATCTCAAATTTCATAATATTTAGAAGCTAGTAATTAAAAAAAATATTATTAAATTAATAATTATAATATATATCTAATAATAATTGCATATGGTAAATAAATTATTTCAAATTGACTTGTCACTTTACATAAATACATACTACTATTATTATAATTTATATATAATATATATATATATACATGTGTACGTGTGTATATATATCTATATTTAAATTATTTTCACTGGAAGTCCATTTGTATTTTGTTGTTGATACATTTGTGAGCCTTTTTGTAGAGTTGGTCTTTATTTCTCTGACAATAAGTCAATTAAATAATAATTAATAATTATTCATTTAAAGTACATTGGTTGATAAAATATAAAAAATACATAAATAGTTTATTAAATAAGTCTTATTTTGTTATTGAAATGTTTTCTTTATATATAGCAATTTATATAAAGTTTTCATTTATTAATATAAAATAACAAAAATAAATTGCACAACAAAAATTCTAATAGTGAATTTAATTTGATTTCAATTAAAGGATTAAAGAAGAAATAATATACATACATGAGTATTGGAAAAATATTACAAAGTACATAAGTTTTGTATAGTAGTGTCTTATACACATTCAAAATATTTAATAACAAATAGTTTTCATAATTTTTTTAAGTTTAAAGAAACTTTAAAAGTCTCAATTTTATTGCTACAATCTTATCATTTTTGTTTTGTTATAAGTTCAATTTGTTTAAGTTCAACTTAAATTTAACGCCAATTTTATATTAATACAATTTATATTTTGGAGGTATACAATTTATTAAAAATTAAAATAAATAAAATCACAAAATTTCAAATAGAATTTTTATCGCTTTATGTTAAAATTCGAAATATTTTTTTTTTTTTAATCAGAAAAATTAAGAGAAATACAATTCATAACCTTAAAAGATAATTAAGTAAATTCATTTCAATCACTGGCTTTTACATAATATCTAAAAAAAAAATAATTTTGTTTTCATAAATATTATTTTTTTTTTGTTACTAAAAGAAATTGCTATTGCTATATTAAGCAAACTTAAATATATTGCTAGTGTATTGAATACTGAATGGAAAAAGGTTTTATTTATATAATTTCTATTTAAAGAATATAAATATTTTAAGGCACGTTGCAGCTTTTATGATATTGCTTTGAAAAAATATGTTTTTGTTCTTGTTATTTGGGATCATAATGTACAAAAATATTGTGTGGTATACTATACATTGTAAATGCATTTTTCGTATGTATTTTTAAAGCCATTGTCAAAATTTTTTTTTTAATTTAATGTTTTTAGGCACTGATTTGACAAAAAATTAAGATTGAAAAAGTTAAGCTATGAGTTAAACTGATATGTAAAGAATTGAGTTTATAAAGCTTCTAGGCCTTTTTTGCAACAAGATTAATAGTGTTTTGTTACTAGGCGTCACTGAGTTTCTTGATACTACACAATAAGTTCAATGAATAGACCATGGAGCTATTTTTGCAAGGTTATTAGAGAATCATTCTTATAAATATATTCTTGAGGTTTAAATGATTTTCTTGAATTCTCAATTTGAAGCGAATTTTTTTTTCTAAAAAAAGGTAATTTTCTTAATTTCCAATTCTATCAAAAACTAAAAGAAATATGTGAGCCAATTTGGTTTCCAGAGTTTGACTTAAAAATTGTGAGAATATCATGTACAAGAAACAGAATTAGAACTTATTTGTGTGAAATTAAAACAAAATTTTACTTTTTTTTTCAAGTTTTTAGTTTGAAAAACATTTCAAAAAAAAAAATTCACTGAATAACTTGATTTGAATTCAAAATAACAGAATGGATACCTGGCTATAAAAAAATATTGCAAGTTTTTTTTGAAAGTATTGCCGTTCCTTTTAAATAATTTTGTTTCTACAATTTGAAAGATTATTTCTAGACACTTGGTCTTTGCCACCTAAATGGGTAAAAAATATCAAATTCAATAAACATCAACTATAGGAGATGAACTGATTTTGAACTGATTAATGTCCAAGTTTTCTGTAGCGACCACCTTTTTATCTGCAGAATTAAGTTCCTCGGGTTTTTCATATGCAATTCGTATAAATATTATAAAACTATGTATATAAATGTAGTTCGGCTAGTTATGACCTTCAGTAGTTTAAAACAAACAATATATTTGTATGTTTGTAGGTTAAAAGTGTGTTGGAGGTGTATTATGTACAATTTTTCTTCTTAGCATGTTAGCATGCTAAGCATTTTTATTTAAATGATAGGTACAAGGTGGCTGCTATGATGGTATAGTAAACCCTCTTTTGTCCTTTATATAGATCATACAGTAACACACCGCACAGATTTAGTACTGATCGTTTTTGAATTACAAGAGTTAGTTAGAGTTGTATATTTTCAAGTTAAGTTTAAGAACATTCCGCTTGGTACACACTTCTCCCGTCAAATGAACAACAATCTTTCTCAGTTCCAATTTTTAATTACAAAAATTGGAGACCAAAAGAAAAAAACTCAGAATATTGTATGAAGTGCTTTGTAAATCGATTAAGGTTTTGAACTGAACATGGAAATTAAAATTTCCTTTAATGTATTTTATTTTCAATGGAATCGTGGTATAAGGCAATAGAAGATAATTTTAACAGGATTGTATTGTTCTTATCAATTGAAGTCCTTTAAAATGAGGTACCTAGGCGTTCAGACCTACTAGAACAGGCACATAGCCCTAGTATTAAACAAAACAATTTTTAAGAATTTTACTAATCATTTATTTTTTATATACATATGTACAAGTACATATATTTATGCATTGTTTGTTGTATACGTCACTTTTGTATAAGATGTATAGTTTCAGGGTTAAGGCTTAAAATGCATAGACCTACTTTTTGCAAAAAGGACAAAAATTAACAGGTAAAGAAACCTGCTTGCAAAAAAAACATGCGAACATTTTACTGATGGATAAATTTAGCCACCATACACAATTTCGGAATTCTTTGTTTTGCAGGGTGTCTTCAGCATAGATATTTATTTCTGACTTTTTGCAAAAAAGTTATTCTATGTATGTTAACCTTTGAGGCGCTGAAGAGTATTTTTGTTTACTTCAGTTTTGGCTTATAAAGCCATAACAGTTCCATATGAAGTTATGAGACAGAAACTAAAAAAATTAAAGTTTTTTGCGCCTTAACTGAGAAAGTATACAATGTAGACAAAAATGGCTTTAACAAAAATGACATATAATTAAGATCCAGTATACAAATAAGCCGTTCCTGATACATGGATTTTTTTTGTGGGACACAATATCTCACCTGAAGGCTCTATAGACGAGTAACACATAGTAAATATTTTTGTTGGTGTGTTTTTCCATATTGGATAATATGAGGCACAACGTATACAAGCGTCCAAACACTCTTATAATTTCAATCATAAAATTTGAGCGGTACATTATTGCACTTTGACAAATCTATAGACATAAGGGTTACGGCTAATATTTTGTCCGTCTAATATAAACTACATTAAGAACAAAAAGATTCTATAATATTCATAAATGGTAAGCTTATTTAATGAGCTTGTCAAGCTGAAATTAAGTCAAACTATCAGACAATCAAGGTTGATACAACGATTTTCTCTCGCTACATTTGTATGCACCTAAAGTATTTGTTCGTAACATCAATTCGTTCTTATATACCTTCTATAGCGTACATTCACAAGATTTGAGAAATTGAAGCATATCTAGTGGCCTTGGGATCTTTATCTATAAACATTTTAAAATAAACTTTTTGAATCATTTATTTTTTGAGGTGGGCGCTTTTTTTGTATACATAAATAGATGATATTAAAACATTATTATTAAAAAATAAAAGTCTAATTAAATCAGAGTACGAGAGGCATTTGCAATTTTTATATTTTTGTTTATGTATTGAGGTTTAAGAAGTTTTTATTTTGATTGTTTTTTGTGAGTTTAAAAACTTAGCAAGGACTTTTTTTTGTTAAACTGTTTTGTGCGATCATTTTTAAATGCAAATAAATAATATTTATTTAAATAGATCTAATAATTTAGTTGTATAGTAAAAAAAAAGTTTTATAGAAAATTTTATATGAAATATGCAGTGGCTAATACCAGAGTATTTTTCGTTTAAAGGTATTAGTAGTTTTTGTGCTTGTTTTGTTTTTTTGTTGAAAGTAAATTTTTCACGACAACTAGTATATATATATTTTTTTTAATGAATTCGTTTGTATTTTGTTGTTTTTTTTTTGTGCATTTAATGTTAACAACCATTATTTACGGCAATAGGTGGAGTTTTTAATACATTTTCATTTTGAGTAACCACCATAAACGGTCTGTTTATATTTGTATACAAAGGCATAGCACCACTGAATTAAATTATATTTTTTTTTTCGTTTACTATGAGAGATAAATAATTATTAAAAAATAGGATAATACAAATAATGCACTTAACTTATTACTTAAAAAACTTATTTATAGAATTATATGAAGGCGTATTATATTATATATATAAAAAAATAATAATAAACTCAAACATTGAGTTTTCATTGGGAGTTTGGAAAGTATATTTTGCACGTCCAAATCTATTGTACGTGTATTTTAATTTTTTTTTGTGTAAAGCTAAAGGCAGTCGTTACAATAATTAATATGCAATACAAGAAATGTAATATACATTTCTTCTTTTAACATTTGTTAGTGTTTATTTTTCAAATACTGTTTTAAAGTTTTTTTTGCTGCCAGGACGGAATTAGAATATATATAAATATATGTATGTATGCGTTTGAGATAAATTTAAATAAGTTTTAAGGACCCCATAATATGCTTACTTGACTTCTTCTTGGGCAGCAATAATACTTCCCTCGCGGGTGCCCAAAGGAGGTGGTGGTGGTGAAGGTGATGCTTCATGGATAGTATGAATTTCGTTTTTTAACTTAATCAAGGACGGCGGTGTCGAAGGATGTTGGATTGAAGATGTGCATTCGCCTGAGTTCACCTCTGGATTATTCTGATCAATTTGCTGGAATAAATGCTGAATTTCTCCAGCTGCAGCAGCAGTGATTAAATAATTAAGTGGATGATAGCCGACATCTTTTGGTACGAAACCTTCGTGAGTCATTTTCATGTGGTTTTTCATTTTGTCGGGACGAGAGAATTCCTTGCCACAGACGGGGCATGGGAAGACTTTGCGATGTTTGCCTTCGTGATAGAGGAAAGCATGCCTCTGGAAGCTGTACTTGTTTTTGAATGTCTTTTGTACATTTTCCTTGGCACATTCTGTACATTGATAGACACCTTCGTTTATGCTAGCATAACGAAACAGATCCAAACCTCGAACAGACATTTCTGTTAAATGCTCGGCCTGATCATCCATTGAGGATTGTGCTTTGCGTCGAATTCTTCGTCGCTGGACGGGGCGCGCATTACGCGGCGTCACTGGGGGAGATTCTTCGAGATTAGGCTGTTGATTCGTACCATGGTCGTTAGCATTTGTAGGCGAGGGTACAAGATCAATTATCGTTGGTGTAGTACCTTCATTTTCAGACTTTTCGTTTTGAGCATTAGAGTTGTAGTGTGGTGGTGATGAAGATACCTCGATTGGCATCACATTTTCATCGTTGTTTACCTCGTTGTTGATCAAGTATTCGGTTTTTACAATGGGATTTGTAGCCATATGTAGCATAAATTGATGGTGGAGATTATTCGCTGAAGGTGGCTGAATAATATTGGAATCGTTGCATGATTGTCGCCTTTCTGATGGATGATTATTGCTTTTTATATCAGCAGCTAGACAAGAATTTTTATTTTTGTTATTGTTGTTGTTGTTCGATAGGGACTCATTGCACAACTGCTGTTGAAGCATTGATGAAGATGATTTGTTGTTTTGTGGTTGCTGTTGATTAGACTGCTGTGGCTGTTTAATTGGATGGACACGAATTTTTAATCCCAAAGCTGTTGGCAAATGAGTGGCAGGATCGAGTATTTCTGGAATTTGTGTTTGTGCTGATCCAGTTTGTTTATGCTGATGATTAGCTGCTGCTGAAGATATTTGTATTATCGGAGTGGAGTTTGAGACTTGTTGAGTTGTTGTTGTTGTATGAAGAGCTGCTGTTGACTGTATGATTTGTGCTGCTGAAGTTACTGGCAATAATGGTAATGGAGCAGATGATGTTGGTGCCAGCAGTGGAGTCGGTGGTGGTGGTGGTTTATTAACACCAAACAGTCTTTGTGATAACTCTGGTGAGTTATTGAGGTGAACTGAAAGAAATTTATTATTTTTGTTAGAAAATTAAACTCAACAACAATTTCTAAAAACTATTAATACCTATTGTTAAATCGTATGAGGTCAAATATACCCCATACATTATGCAGCTTGGGTTTGTAACCGAAAATTTGTAGTTCGCAAGCGCAAGCCCAGTTTTTAAGTACTAATTTAACTCTGAGCATTTATATAATTTAGATATTAATTGCTACATTTTTCATCATAAACACATAGCTCAAACATTTATTTTTAGTTATTTTAGAGGTAATAACTCAGCAATTTAGGATAATAACTTGAGATTGGATTGATAAAGATGTTTTTTTAAGAGTTATCTCGATAACAAAATAGAAAATTTAAATATTGGAATTTCGCGAATTAAATATATCTGAAACATTTATAGTATTCCAAAATTTGGTATGTGAATGAAAGTTCCGCTTGATATTATTGTATTGTTTTTTTTTTTTGTAAAGTAGTGAAATTCATTCCGGAATAAGTGTATGAATGTGAGGAAGAATATTTTTAAATGAATTTAAAAAAATTAATAGGATTATTCGCACAGGATTCGACGAAAAAATCCAAAAATAAATATAATTTAGTGAAAGAACAGTGCATTGATACTAGAATTCGAAGAAATATGAAATCAGTTCAACTCGCTAGCGATTTATTTCAATGATTAAAATCAAAGCGAATATATTCAG
Organism: Melangyna quadrimaculata; assembly: GCA_949320155.1. Lineage (NCBI taxonomy): Eukaryota > Metazoa > Arthropoda > Insecta > Diptera > Syrphidae > Melangyna > Melangyna quadrimaculata. The sequence goes on along the minus strand of OX439483.1, from coordinate 185,509,211 downwards.
TCAAGTGACACAGTTCAAGATTATAAATTGAAGTGAATAGACACGTTTCTGAACTAAAAAACAAGAGCTTAAATGTGCTGCCACCAGTGTTACCACTGGGACTCATTTGAGTCAAAATGGACTAAATTTTGTTAAGCTTGACTCAGGGACTTATCTTTTTTAGATTTGATTAATTTTTTTAAGAATATAAATAAAAACTATATACAATATACATAGCTATAATACGGTAGAGCCAATTTTTGTATAAGTTCAAGCACGTTTATTCCATTTTTCAGAAAAAAAAAAATAAAAGTTAGTTAGTCCGATAATATTTATGAATTAAATATTTTTCTTTATGTTTTCAAAGTATTTATTTTTATTATTAAAAAATAAAAAAAGTATTATCTTAAACTTAAATTAATAATTTTGTCAGCCTCTAGGACTACCACCAAGTTTATAGGCTAGAGTTATAGGTAAAGGAATCTGATGAGGTGATGATCAGCCTGGCAGCCGTTCCTATAATTCTATTCTCCATAAACTTTGTTCTACCACACTCATGATTTTGTCGTTTCACTAAAAAGTATGTAATGCTCATTGATCTAAACTTACCAACCTGTACTAAACTTCTAAAGTTTTCAATTTCATAAAAAACTTATTTATAAATTAAAAAAGGATCTTTTTAAGTATTTTTTCACAAAAAATCCGGTTTGATAAAAAATAATCGAATTTTGTTGGTAAGAATAAGCATGTTACGATTTTTTATTTGTTGCTTGACGGGGAAGAAAAATATTGTTTGGCCTTGGAAATTGATACGATTTTTCCAGTAAGTTTCTCTTTTCTTCTAGTTTTTTTTTTGATTTTTATAAATGTTAAATCCAGACTTATATAAGGGGTCAGTTTCACAGTGAACACTACCAGAATAAAATGCACAAAAGGTTTTCATATTGTTCTATTTTGGTAATTTTCACAGTCTCAGTTATTGACATTCCTTATCACGGGAGACTTAAGTGCAGCTTAATCAAGTAAGTGTGCACTGTGAAAATTATTTGCAATTTGTGTCTTTTATTGCTCGTTTAAGTGTCACTCCTGTGACTGTAAAACAGGCCTTAAGGATTCAAGAGCTACTTAAGTATAACATTTTTGGTTTAAATATAAAATTTCAATCTAAACCCAAAAAAAGTCAAAATTGTATTGTTTTAAATGTTTGTTTATTATGTTTTTCTTTTTAATTGTGTATAGAAAAAGATAAAGGAATAGATTCTAAAAGAAAACACCTTTAAATAACACACTAATTATTTTTTTTTTCTTTTCGTAATATAAAGACAACAAATTTAGTTCAATAATATTAATAGTTTTTTTTTTTTTGTAACTCCCACTTTTGTACGTGTACACATTAAATGCGTGCAAAAATCAATTTTTCAAAAATTTTATTACTAATCCTAAAAGATTTTGAATTTCAGTTTGTTCTCCGATCTAAAAATTATTTATAAAATAGAAAGTATATCTAAAACTTATTAAAAACACGTGTGTCGGTGTTCACTTTGCACTTAAAAATTTTGTTTTTTGTTTGTTTTTAAATTATATTTTTTTTATTGTTTGCTCCTTATAGTTAAAAACCATCCAACACAAAAAAATAGTATTATAATTATTATTAAAAAATACATATACAAATTCAAATATATATTGCAATACAGGTAAATGAAAATAATAAAATAATTAAAACAAATACAAATAAAATGAATGAAAAAAAGAGGAAAATCCATTAACTAAAAACAAAAAAAAAAATAAAAATTAAAGTATTTATAATATTAATAATGTGTGGGTGCTTCTATTAGGAATTATTATTCAATATGTATAATTTTAATTTTGTATATATATAAAATATATTAAATTAGTTTATTGATTTAATTAAATTAAAAGTTTTGTTTTATATTTAAATTTCTAGCTAAACTACGAAATTATTGTTAAATGTATATAATATTTTAATATATATATATATATATATATATATTTATAGTTATATAAATATATATAACTTAACTATAAACATCCCTTAGAAATAAGAAAATAGTTTATTATTTTTATTGTTTTTTTTTGTATGTATTATTGTATTTTAAAATGCTAGTAACACATTTATATTTGATCCTTTAATTAACAATATTACTGTTTCGATTTTTTTTTGTTGAAATTTAAAGTTGATGCAATGAAATTAAACTAATAGTTTAATGGAAAAAAAATATTTTGTATGTAATTATGTTTTTATTTTTTTTTTTTTTGTAATTAAAACTTCAAGCCGAAAATTTATTGTAAAAAGAATAGATTATTGAAAGTAAAGGGACATAAAATGTTTCTTATAGGATAAATGAAAAATAATTAAAAGCTAAAATTGCACTAGCTACCACTATACAAAAATTAGTATGCAAATTTATCAGTGTTAAAAAAATACTCCGATTGTAGATATTTTTTTTTTTTTTGAAAATATTTATGAAAACATTATTTTTGCGATAAGGTATGTACAAGACAACTCATTTAATATTTTAAACTGAAAAATTGATAACAAACGTGAATGGTATATTGCTGTGTGAATAAAAATGTCATATTTCTTGTACATATTTCGGATGTACAAAAATGAATCAGTAGTTCTGTAAAGAGGATAAGTCCAGTTTTGTCAAATTTATGAAGTTATTTAGGCTTTTATGTGTGTCGATGTGTTTTCCATACCCCTACTAAAATACACTTTTTTTTTTTTTATAAAACAAGAATGTTCAGAACTGTTTGTTCTTTATTTTGAAATGATCATAAATTATTTACATTTTTATTCTTTAAAAACAACCCATTCAATTGTACATTGACTATTCATAGCCAAACATATTAATTGCTAACAATCTTTAAACCAGAAAAAAATGTTGCTAGAAATTCCCGATGGAGATTTATAACATTTATATTTCCTCTTATTAAAGAGCTTCGGGAGGTGGTTTTATTATATATTTTCTGCTCAAATAGGTGTGTTAGTAAAATTTCACGACCTTCGTTTACATTTAAACATGACTCTGACAGGTGTAGCGAATTACCTATGACTTTAAATGTGTTGGTAAACCTAATAAAAGATTATTCAACCCTTAAACGTATTCGATCCTGTCGTATTCGAAAACTTTTATGCATTTCGCATAGATCCCGTTAGTATTTCATATGAGACTTTTCACTACGTGGATTCTATACATTTTTGTATGGTTATAGTTATGTAATTCTTGATAGAGCTTATCAATCCCAGATATGTTTAACTCAGCTTTTACTCATTTTTAATTTTAAACAAAAAAAAATCAAACTACTTTTGTTTTGTTTTTTGATTAAGAAAAAACAATTTTCATAAATTTGGATTCATAATAAATATCTTGGTTACAAAATAAAACATCTAGAGAACACAGTTAACTACTGTATACCTCCAATGCAAAAAAAGAAAACGACTAAAGTGCAAACAAAAATGATCAACTGATGCTGATTATAAATAACAGTGTCCCAACAAAGACTTGATGCTGAATCTATGCACAAATGTTTTTTCTTCAACGAAGACTATTTTTCATGTTGGGCTAAACTGCAACCTATTATTAAATACAATTTATTTGAAAATAATCAACTTTAAAATTGTTGTAACTGAGTAAAGGTTTCCTATATAATATTTTTTTTTTAATAGAATTTGGGGAAATGCTCAAGTCTCATACCTTATCGCTTCTAGTTTATGTATGTATACAGTTTCAAATTATTCGTCAACAAATTTATATTTAACAAGGTTATTCTGTGCAACAACAAACAAAAAAAGATATGAAATAACAGTATAAGACGTTTTATTGCAATGTCAATCTTTTTAAATAGAAATAAAAACGAACGAACAAGAACTAAACTTTTATAAGGCCTCTTTGTGAATACACTACGTTTCATTTTTGAAAAGAGATTTATTAAATTTTGATTGTGTAAATAAGAGCACTTTGTTCATTGAAATTTTAACTTTTGATTGTAAATAAGCTCACTTTTGTGTTTCATTTCGATTTTTTTATGTTAATCATTTTGCATGTGTATTGTTTAAATTATTTTAATTGTTATTTATATTATTTTGTTTTTATTAATTACTGTAATTTTTTCTTTGGCGAAATTTTAAGCCTCCGATATATATACTATACATATATACCCATATATATAAAATATATTCTTACTTTATAAATTATATATTTTTTTTAATATGTTATTTATAACACTACTTAACAAGTTTTTTTGTTTACGTTTAATTTAAAAAATTAATTAAATGTATTATTTGTTTATTGTTTTGTTTTCTTTGCATTCAATATTTCTAACTATATTAATTTTTTTTTTTTTTAAAGAAGAAGAAACAAAAAAATAAAATGAAATAATAAATTAATAATTATTAACAACATAAAATAAAATTACAAATTATTTTTTACAATTGCACAAAACAACATTTTGTATTTTGTTCATTTATGTTTGTAAGAAACATTTTCGGGTAAGAAACCCTGAAGAAAAAGAAAAACTAAAAAAAAAATTGCACAACGGACATTTTCTTAGTATCAAAAAAAAAAAAAAAAATTATTCATGTTTTTTTTGTATTCCAAATATTTAATTTTTAATATGCTTTGCAATTAAATTTATGAAAACAAAAATTTAAATTATAGACACAAGTTTTTTTTAATAAAAATAAACAGGTAACAACATTAAATATTATTTATATATTAAAAAAGAGAAATTTATGGCCGATTTTATCGGAGCTTTTTTTTACAGTTTTTATTTCAAAAAAGTCAACATTTTTGTTTTGTTAGAATATTTTCTATGAAATATATAATATTAATATTATAATAATATTTATAACTACTATTTACTAAAACTAAAAAAAATGTATAAATTTTTCTTTTGTTGTTTGTTAATTAATTTACTTAAAAAAATTTTGGAATATTTTGGAAGCCTTTATAAGGTGAAGAGATACAAAATGCTGTTTTTTTTTTAAATCGTTTGTTCCTCGCTTGTGTGACGATTATTGCGATGGAAACGAAAGATTTATAAAAATATAAGCATTTCATTATCTCATAAATAAAAAAAAGTTAAACATTTTTTTTTGTTTACATAAAGTTTGTTTTTTATTTAATTTTAATGTGTTGGTGGTACGGTTACAGCTGTTGTTTTTGTTGTTACAGGTGTTTGGTTTAGTAAATCTGTCTGCGTTGTAGGCTCCGGTGTGCATGTCACAGCTGATGGTGATGCAGATGATGAGTATGAGGAGGAGTTGTTTACTGCACTTCCGCCTGGTGTAGCTGGCGACGCAACAAGGGCAGACGTTGGATTTTCAATTTTATGAATAATCTTAACGTGCGCTGTCATATTGTCTTTTCGCGTGAACTCTTTGAAACAAAACGGACACGGATAAACTTTGACATTTCGCTTGTGCGACGTCACATAATGCCGACAGAAATTACTAATGTGAGTGTAGACACGGGAGCATACTTTGCATCGGTAGGTGTGTTCACCCTCTTTGGTACAAAAATCCCTGACAGATCCCTCCGAGTCATCTATAACATATTTAGCGGTTCGATTACTTGTATTTTGTGATTCAACTTTAAGGCTATCATTACTATTATTTCCCGATCCCATTGAATCACCACCACCGCCCCCTCCAACGCTGCCAGATCCTTTCATCTTGGTTAAGCTAACAGTGTTGCCACCGCCATTGCCGCCTCCACTTGGCGATGACTTCAAACTAAGATTGCTAGTGTTGTTGCCGCCACCTGGCGTCGTCCCTGACACCTGTGTGTTAGCGGCAATGGTTAGGGTTGCTTTTAGCTTTCCTGGGGTTGTGTTTCCAGACATGAAATTGCTGGCAAACATGTCGATGAAGTCATTGTTGTTGAGGGGCTAAAATGAAGGAACAATAAAGTGGTATTATTCTTATAAATGAGTTATTTAGTCGCATGTATGGTTGAAGACTGATTTGGACAAAATTACAGGATTTTGTGTTTAAAAAATAATTTTCTAGTAAAATAAAACACCAACCACGGCTCTTTGATAACGCAGATCCGGAACAAGCTGATTAGAAACAGTAATTGTACTTGGTTTGAATTAAGGAGTAAAGAACTTGATATATATAAGCCGTGTTTTTTAAAAGAAGGACTATCAACTCAGTAAAAGTTTTACACGGGCAACACAAACAAAATTCTTCTATAATAATTTGTTTTGTTATTGTTTTTCGTGTAAACATTTTGCTGAGTTGCTAATCACTCTCTCAAAAAACACGGCTTTAATATACAATTGTCCGGAGATCTTAATTTTTTAATCGTTCAATTGTAATTGGTATTTATATTGGTACTACAAAAGCATGAGCAGTAATTAAATTCCAAGTGTTATAAATGGAAAGCTTGCTGATAGGATTTGAAATTAAATGAAGAGATAAATACATTGCATATTTATGTAAATACGAATTTTATAAAAATATAATTTTTTTTTTGTTGAATTAATGTTCAAAGACGGACATTTTGAAAATTCAAGATTTTAATAAACAAAAGAGTTTTTTACAACAATATTTTTTTTAATTTTAGAAAGTCGTCAATATGTTGAAAAAATAATACAAATATAAATATGAAGCGGGGTTTGAAGATGAAAGATGATCAACAAATTTTTTTTATTGAATTGTATATTGTTGGAAAGCGAAAAGATATGTATTGTTAGGATTCTGAAATTTAATTACATATTAGCAACAGTTGAGAAAATGCTTTATACGAATATACATACAAATTTTACACTGGTCATGAATTAATAATAAACGCTGACTTTAAATTTAAACCTATTAGTATATAATTTGTTATCTATTCGTCTGATCTCTTTTAACCATATACGCGAAGAAATAAAACATTTAACTTACTTCATGACATACCTTAACTTCCTGTTGACTCAGACCGTTCTGTTTTAGTTTCGGACGTTTTGACAACTTTGGTTTTGACTTGACAATAGGCGTAAGCTTTGGTATAGCCCCCATTGTATTAAGTATTGTCACAGTACCGGGAACTGTCCCAGGACCTATTATAGCTGCACCCTTAGCTACGACAGCGGCAGTTGCTGCCGCCACTGCCATTTGTTGCTGGTGTTTTTGTTGTGCCAGCAACAATACATGTTGCTGTTGTTGCTGATTATTTTGAGCAACAGATTCGGCGGAGGTGGCTTCTTGTGAATTAGGTGAACTTGATGGATCATATTTGAACTCAACAGGTTCATCATATTCATCAAGCATTAACTGTGGTTCCATAAATGATGCATCCATTTGATCATCGCAGTCACTATCGTTGGGATCTATAAAAAAGTAGGAAAGAATGGAAAAAGGTTTTTGGAGATGGGGAAAGAATGAAAAAAATTGCATTTATTCATGATTTCCATTTTGTGTCGTATTTATAATAAATACATATTACAATAATAAATTATATTAAGCAATTTATCGGAAAAGCTATAGGGATTTTAAAGCCATTTATTTATTTTTGTACACATACAACACAGATATTCTTCTCTTTCGATACAAAAAATGCTTTTATTTTTAAGATTGCATATTAATTTTTGAACTGAGAATGTATATAAAAAAAAAAAAACATTTTAATATTTGGTGGAACCTAAGTAACTTATTGGAATTGGTATTGAAGCACACATTTTTCACGTCGGCCAAAAATCCCTATGCTCGTCCCGATTAAATAAAAAAGAGTAACGTTTTTTTTAAATTCTATTTTCTTTCATATTTTATAAATGTTTAATATTTTTTTTTTTTTGCAATTTCAAAAAAAATATAGGGTAGACAAGAATTACTTAATTCGTTTTAATACACAAAAAAAAAGAAAGAAAACAAGGAAAAAAAAAACGCAACACCTTTTAATTTGCTGAATTGCTGAATATAATTGGGGGAACACTCACCTGCCGACGGAAAAAACGTTTAATAACTCGCGAGTTCAATAGAAAAAATTAATACGATGACGCAGGCCACTGTTATTATAATTTCTTTCATATTTCACAGCACTTTTGAAAAATGTACTTAAGTTTGTGTTTTGTTTTTGTTCTTTCTTTTTAAAATATACATATATATATTTTTTGATTAAGAAAGAGAGACAGAGAGAGAGAGATAAAGATTAAACGCACAAAATCCCTTTTAGCTTTTCCGATAGATGGTTTTTGTATTTTTTTTTAAATTTTTCTAAAAAAATTAACCTATAAGTAAATTGTGTTATTTTGAGATGAGTTTTTTTTATTTTTTTTTTTTTTAATTTAGTTAAAATTTGTTGGTGCATATAATGGTGATTACAGATTGAATGCTGTTCAATTTTGTTGATGATGTGAATGTTAAAAACTGCATGAAAGCTACATACATTTATTTTTTAATCGACACGAAATTGAATTATAATTATAATTAATTTTTTCTTGCAGGTGTAAAGGAGGTGTAATGAAATTAACTTTGAAGTGAAGCTAACGATTATGTGATTTTTAAGTTTTGCTTAAATAATTTTTACTATTAAGAAACTGTTAATTTTTTTTTATTTAAACTATTTACTTCGGGTTTTACTTAAGCTTTACATACTTAACTGTATAAATTATTTTATTTTTATTTATAAATTTATAAAGAAAAAAAAACTTACCGGAAGTACTATTATCATTGTCATTATTTATTCTGTCTTTGGACTGTGATTTGCGTTTTTTTGTTCTACCATCTCGGGAATCTGTGCAGTCCTATTGAAATACAAATGATTTTGTTTAAGTCAAATCGAATAGAAAAAAAATTAATGTATGTTTGTATGTACATTATATATGTAATATAATTAATATAATTGAAGGATCTATGTATATTTACATTTGCATCCTGATCATTATCGCAGGATTCACGTTGATTCTCATCGGAGCCTTCATTGCCTGAATAACCATCACCAGAGATTTTAACTTCATGTTTTGGTGAGTCCTTTAAACAAATAAATTGATTTTTTATATTAAAAACAAATATTTACACAGTATATTTAATATATCTTGAGCAAGTTCTAAATATTCTAATTTTTGATTTATTCTTCCTTCTGATTGATCAGTTGTCATATAAAATTAAATAAGTGCTTATGACAACTGAAAGTTGGCCAATCAAAAATTCCAAAAATTTATAAATCTGAATCAGTACAGTAGTGCGACAAAGCGATGCGGTGCGAGAAGCGATGCGAGAAGGTATTCGAGATTCGAGGAAAAGTGATCAAAAGAGTTTATGAACGTGATGCTTGCGATAAGTATGTGATAAAATCGCAACACTCGCAGCAAATATAGCTTCACTGTGCCCACGTTTATAAGAATAAATGTAAATATTTTTCTCGCACGGAAACAATACTCGCACCACATCGCTTTATCGCACTACTATACGCGCAGCCTAAGGAACTACAAATACAAAAAGCTTTTTTTTTAGATTTCAAGTAAACATGACGTATTAAAAAAAAAAAACGTTACAATAACTTACGTGCATCATACCATCCCTGTCGTAATCATCGAAGTCATTACCGGTGCCATTCGAACTGCCCGAAAGCTTTCGAGGCCGACCGCGTTTTCTCTTGGGCATCGACGATAACGCGGTTCCTAGTAATGATTGCTGATTGTCATTTATATTTAATATATTCTGTACTTTAGTCCTCTGTTGTACCAAATATGGTTGAATTCGATGAAGTTGTGGTGGTGGAGGTGTAGGCGCAGCCCCTGCCGGCTTATCGTCATTAACTTCTGTTAGACCTTTAATTCGTAGACTCTCGGCAACGCGCAGAAACGCCGTTAAACGTTCCTGATCAACTGATACCTCACCGCGATACATGAAGTCAAGTAGACTTTTCATATCTGAGTAAGGAACATCTTTTAATATTACAATAGGATGTTTCTCTGGATGATTGACGAAAAGTGCATTAAAGTATGGGCTACAAGCTGATAAGACCATCTATTTTTTTTTAGAGGAAGAAAAGTTAAATAATATGTCATTATTATTGTTAAAAAAAATATTTATTTCTTTTTTATTGTATGTATTACCTTGTGAGCCTTCAGGTATTGTCCTTCCACGGCCAGCGTGACATCGGTGAAGGTTTCAGCGTGTAGCAGTTGATCGAAAACTGATAGAAGGTTGCTTTGATGGTTATTCCATCTTAAGCAGAATCTTTGGGATGCCATTTTAAATTGCTTTTAATTTGTCTGTTTGTCTGTTTGTATTTTTTTTTTTTTGTTTTTAGTTTTTTTTCAACTAAATTTTCACTTATTTAACAAAAAATTAATGTTTTTTTTCCCCCATAGGTATAAATATATATATGTAGGTTTATTTTATATGTAAAATATTTCTTTGTTTGTTTGTAAAAAAATGTTTATATTTTAACTTATTGCTTTCACGTTACAAAATTATATTAATTTAGTAGTTTTGTTTTAGTGTTCTGAAAAAAAAAAGAAAAAATAGTCATTAGATTTTTGTTTATAAAGTTCATCTTTTTTTTCTGAATAAAAGATTTTGAAAAATTAATAATGGGTAGGTATGCACATTTAAAATGTTTGAATATCTATTTTAAAAACGCCTAAATTCGAGGGATACCTATCGAACAAATTCAAAGTTACCGACTTATCTTATCTATCCGGCTATAGGCGGGTCCGGATTTTTTAAATTTGTACTTTTTTTCAGCGTTCCCCCAACCGTTTTCTTATATTTTTTAGGTCCAAACTGTACCTGCAATACAAATGTTAAAATTCAGTCTAGGAAAAGTGAGTTTTTCTAGACGGCATTTAAAATTTGTATAGTAGGTATTGTTTCGACTTACAAAATTAAAGCAAACGGTTGGGGAATATTAAAAGAAAAAACTATTCGGCCCTAAAACAGAAATGAAGGATTTTCACTCCAGGCCTTATCGACTAAGGCGTTTCAAATTAAATGAAAGTTTTTATAATATTGCATATCAAAAAGCCGAGCAATTTAAGAAAATAAATCTGTCATTTTTTCTAACTCTAAGTACATATGTATCTATTAGTTATTTTTGTTTGCAGTAATAAGGTTCTAAGCAGCTAACTCATGCTGAAAATTGACTATCGTTTAGTGAGTAGGTACGTGCTTGTGGTTTACTATCGACGACCCTCACTTTGTATCCCATGCATGGAAGTCATCAATATCCGCCTATCGCTAAAACAAGTTCGAATTTCTCTTCCATCAGCACATACTACACATTCTATAAATGATATAAATGTATGTATTAACTGTATATACCTATACCTACTATTGAATTGAACTACATAACATAAATTGTATCGTAATGAAAAGAAATATGCTTTGTAAAAATGTCTATAGAAAATAAAAAAATTCTTGTTTTCAGATAAAAGTATCCCTCTTAGGTATATCCCCATAAAATGTATGTTTGTGTTGCTTAAAGATACAGAGAACATACAATCATATTTATCTACTGTGTTCTAATAAATTTTAAGTTTGATGAGAGTTTTAACTTAGCAGTAACGTTTCTCGCATTTTAATACAAATGAGTGAAATAGAAACAAAATATTTTAAGAATTTGTAAGAAATAATATACTGTGGTATTTTAGTATAAAGCTAAACTAAAAAGGCGATTTTGCAAAAAACTTGGCATGATATCTCTAACATTCTATTTGATTTAAAATCGTCGAAAAAGTCTATATGTGCATTTTAGGACTATTTGCTTGAAGCTTAAGTATCTATGTATGTTCAGTTTAAGAGGTGATCCAAGAACACATAATCATTTAAGTTATTAAATATATAGGTATTTAAGGATTTTCCGGTACAAACTCGATCGTACTAACTCCAATATGATACTTTTGCCAAAAATCGAAAATCTTAAATGTCAAATATTTTTTTTACTAGATTGTTGGATGAGTCAATGTATAGAATGTGTTCAGTTTATAAACAAAAATTGGTTTAGCACGGTACAAGTTGAAAAAGAGTTTAGCATCCTACCTTATCGAACAATTTACTAAAGTTAAAATCAACAAACAGCTATTTTATCTTTTTAGCATTGTACTAAATCCTTATCATTTCAAAATGAGGTTTGTTTGTGTTCTTTTTTTTCACGAGCTGTCACTTTTTTGGACGTGTTCAGCTGAAGTTTATGAAGGAAATTGGTTAAGTTTAGTTTTTAGTAGGTACCTAATTTCCAAAATTTTATTAAACAGCTTTAAAATTAGATAAATTTTGAGTAGTATCATATTTAAACTTTAATATTAGGCTTTTAAAAATTATGCGCCAAAGGGTCTATGGGTATATCGATAAGTTTGCCCAATTTTACAAGTATAACAAACAAAACAAGAATCCAACCTCCCCCAACCGATGCATTTTCAACAATAATATTAATTGGTTTCTGTCTCTCACGTTTTATATGCATCTTCTATTCTTTTATCTCCATGATTCGGCAAAACAAACACTACCCAGAGTGAGAATAAATACCAACAGGTGGTAGAAACGAATATCATTCATATTGCTTGGGTGTATTTAACAGTATCAACTCTAGTTGTAGCTTTTATTTGTAGTTGTTTGGTTTATCATCATAAAAATAAAACTTAAAACAAAAACGAGAAAAAAAAAAACAAAACAAAATAATGTCGCAATAAACACTTTGCAATACAATTAGTAAAGGCAATTATAATAGGCGGAGAGTTATATCTATTCATCAGAAAATGCAATTGTATACCTATTAAACTCATGATCTATGTTGATCTTTGTTGGGGGTGGGTTGGGGTGTTGGAAGAAAAAAATAGAGCGCACAATAAATGTAATCCATCTGTTTTCTGCTGTGATCGTCAAGGGTTGCCATTTGTGAATAATAAGAAATCTTCGAATGTTTGTTTCGTTTGAATGCTACCCACTCGTATGCCCACTATATTTTTTTATATTTTTTATTAAATAGTTATACATATATGTATATCTATTACCTTCTCGTCAATACCTTCACTTTGATGAAACTGAAATTTAATTTTGCATCTGACATTGTGTGCGATAAATCATATAAACGTCAGGACTTTTGAAATAAAAATTGTACCTGAAAAATCACATATTAAAATGATACTTTAAAAATCAATCTTGAGAAAAAAATACTTTTTTAATAGGTACAAAACGCTTTTAGGTTTTAGATCTGTCATTTTCGTCAAAGTAATGACAGTCATTTTCGACTGTGAAAAATTATTTAAAAAAGTTCTTTACCAAACAGCAATATATATATCATTCTGTCACAAGCATTCTAATTATCTTTTTGTGCGATCCACTCTGTCTCGTAGCTTCTTAACTTCAAATATATACTTTGGCACAATGACGTTTAAGTGACAGATGTTATTTTTTTTAGTGCTGCGTTCTTTTTTGTTACTATAGTTAACTATGGTAAAAACAAAAGTTGCAACTTCAAAGTTAAAAAAGTTACTTTTAATTTCAAACGACAAAAATTATAGCGATCAGAAAAACCATTAGTAAAAGTTGAAACATGTGAAATTATGAAAACGGAATTTTGTACGTACGGGTGGTTATAGCAATCAGTGAAATTATATCAGTAATTAAATGTCAGACCCACAGCCAAAATCTTTTATTAGTTTTTAATGATGCAAAATGCTTCAGTATTTATTTACTGATGAGTGGAACAGTAAAAAAATGAAACACAGAAAACTTAAACGAAATGTTCAATTTTGTTGTCAATTGGCAATCTGCTGTTCAGTAAAACGAATTTCCATTAGTAAAATAAATAAATGCCTTTTTTACAAAAAATATTCTTCCTTGGGATTATTTTTTATCAGACAAAAAATATATAATCTCGGAAATCTGCGGAAAGTAATTCAAAGGCTCGGGTGAGATTTAATAGACTCCCTTCCTTCAAAAATATTTGTTTGTTTATATTTTTGTCGCTAGAAATAAAAAAGGTTTTCAGATATAGGTAATACAAAAGTTGCTTGATTGGCAATGGCAACCCTAGAAAACATCATTGATCCGAAGAGAGAGCATCCACCAGTTCCATTTTATTTATTATTGAGAGTTAAGAGAACTAAAAGCTCAAATTATTGTTTTCAACTACTAACACTTTTTTAATTATTTTATACAAAAACACCCATAGATAGGTACTTGATGTTGCCTGTTTTATTACCTATAACCTATAAACATGTGTATGAACAGCTTCTGTTTAGAATGAGAGCACCGGGCACAACATAAGCTCTCTACACCCACACAATATCGCAATATACCAATCTACCTACCTTCCTTTCTGCGGTTCTTGAGATTACGAAAGAGAAACAATATTCTTGTTAACACTATTAAACAACCACCCTCGCTCCAGATGGTTTTAGGAAGCAAGCCTCCCACGTCCCAGGTCACAAGAAGAAAACATACATAGGTAGGTACCTACATTTATTCAGCGCAAAAAAAACCCTGAAACTTGTTCCTTGGATGGAGGGAAACTTCTAAGTAAGTAGGTAGGTTCGCACCCAGTCATGGAAATACCCACATGGTTTTTTTTTAACTTTACAAAAAAAACATTCTCTTATGACTTTTGAACTTCCATTGGAGTCGTTTGTGGTGCGTGGTTTGGGGATCAAATGACAAAAATTTGAAATTTAAATGGAAAAATTTTTACTTTTATTGGTAGGTACGTCGTGCATGTATGTAGCTATACCTGGGTGAAGTAAAACCAAATTTGGGGATGTCTATGTCTCCCTTCAGAGATGACGATTTTCTTGTCTTCGTCTTATTTTTAAACTTTTTTTTATTTGGGTCTGTAACATTAGGAAGAGGAAAAACATTTATTTTAGGACATTCATGACACAAAATTCCTTTTAAGACGAAAGTATAAAGATAAGAGTAACAAAATAAGAATGACGAACAAATAAAATAAAGCCAAAAATCAAAGAAAGGAGAAGAAAGCCACGACGACGAAAACGAAACGAGAAGGGTGTGTTAAAAGGAAAACGGAAACGACAAAAACAACAATTTAGTGGTTAATATTTTTTTTATTTTTTTTTCCTTCCCTCTACACATCGCGCACCCCAAAGGAGAAAGAGATGGAAAAATATCAAAGCAAAGGAGGTGAGGAGGATAGAAAATGCAGACAACGACGACGATCCTTTCCCTCGTTGTATTCTGATGGTGATCGTGCCAACAAAATTCCTCCTTCATAGGTATTTATACAATATAGAGATAGCGTTCCTATATAACGAGAAAACAATATAGCGAGAGATCGGTTCGGTGGTGCTCAGAGCGAGTATAGTAGGTAAGTTGAGTTAATGTACATTTTATTCATCTCCCCCCAAAAAAAGCGTAAAATGGATTTTTTGTTTGTTAAATCATTTATTTTTGCTCCCTCTCCCTTATGGATACTAAATTGTTGTTATGAATGTATACTTTTATGCCGTGCTGTGTTGTTGTTGTTTTTTGAATGCCCTCTTATCGGGGACATTTTACACACACATTCTCTCTTACATATGTACATATATCTACAAAAAATACGGTGAAGAAAAATAAAATCCACTTTGCACGACGGAATAAAAAAAGAAACACAAACAAACTTTTTTTTTTCTAAGTAGGGGTACACAGAAACAGAAACACTGTACACTATACGAAACGAGTGAGAAGACGGACGTGTCTGATAGGATTTAAGGCGAATAAAAAAAAGAAAAAAAAAAAAAAGAAACAATTACACAATATTCCTTGGAAGAGGAACCTATGACTGATAAAATTGTAAGTTCTTGAGAATTTTTTTTATACATTCACATTACCTACTAAATAATTTTGCATGATCACTTCAAATGGAAAACGATAATTAAAATATCAAACAGAATAGAAGTTTGAAAAAAATTACCCCCCGTGGGAAAGGAATTTTTTTTTTTTAAATTGCCAGATCATCAAATCTGACTAGGTATCTCCACTTGGGGACTTTTATTTTATGTGTAGGATACGCCCTTTTTATATATTTTTTTTTTTTAATTTAATTCAAAACACTTGCACCCCTTGTTTTTTGTAGATCACAGTTAGTTAAGATTGTATATAAAAAAAAAAACAGTTCATACAAAATAATAATAATCACCATATATTTTCTTTTTGCTCCCCTATTTCAGAAAAAAATATAAAAAATTCTACTCCATTTTGTTTTATTTTTTACACTTCCATCGCCGTCGTTCGTCGTCCATCTACAACACACACGACACGACACGTCCTAGTAAGGCCAAAGTATAGATCACTTGTGATCGCAAAAACTTCGTAGAACAATATTCTACACTACACGGATTTAGTGGCTAGCTATAATATTATGGTGGAGAAGCGAAGTAGCGAGGAAGGCTCCAAGAAATTAAAAGGAGAAAAGGTGGGAAGGAGGAAGAAAACACGAGCAACACAAGAATACAAAATGGAAATTGAAATAAGGAATCTAACTCCCCAAACCTAATGGTCTTTGGAGCGCTGATGGCTGCTGCCACCATAGTTGAAAGCTATATTATAGATAGGTAGGTAATACTCTCCACTTTTTACGAACCAACTCATACTTGTCTAGATTTTTCAGCCCCCGATGATTTGCTTGGTGGTGTGTATCGGTGATGAATGATAATGGTAAGGTTACGTTACAGTATGTTGACTCCCCTCTTCTCGCTCTCGTAGAAATACACTGGTCTTCTCTATTCGGTCGTGTAGAATAATATCCCCAAACCCCAAAACGAATACTGTAGTAAAACCGGATTGGAAATTATTCTCTCTGACTAATACACTCTATAAATGTATGAGAATGCGCTGTGTCGTGTGCGATGTGCGGTGGTTGAGTGGGGACGTGGAGAAAGTAAGCTCTTTTTTTGGGGTGAAGTCAGAGAGCGAGAGAGTACAAAAGCTCCAAAGTAAATTAGGACGATCGAGATCGACGCAAAGTTGATGTTGCCATATTATATCTATCTATGGTATATATTAAAAACTGTTGGATGAATTTTGTTTAGGTGAATCGCGTATAACTTTATTGTTCTCAATTAAGTTGCCATTTTTATTCTAAGGGATAAGTTTAAGTTTTTTTAAACAGACTTATGATGGACAAACACTCTTCTGCCAGTATACTGTACTGACAAATAATACCAATCTGTCACCTGGCTTGTCAAAGTGTGTCAATTTGCGTCTTTCAATGACAAGTGGTAACCTAGCATTAGGTATATCATATAAGCCCGCATCTTGTGTCTTCTCCTGCGCTCTTTCCTAAACCTAACAAAAATTTCCTAAAAATTCGACAGCAAGCACGATGATTGCAGTTTTGAACTAGTACCTGCCATTTGCATTTTGAAAAGTTCTGTCAAAGCTCTGCACTGATTTATAATACGTACGTTTCCACCGATCACTAAACCGAGATTTAGGTAATGAGATTTATTTGGTGTCCAACGAAAGAAATTTGCTTCTAAATGGAACGGTTCCACAAGTATTATCCCAATGGAAAAGTTTGTTTTGACAAACTAATGGTTTCAAGAAGATTTGAATGAGATTTATTTGAAATCCTTATTTGAGGAGATTAAAATTGGCATGGTAAATGTTGCTAAATCTCGCTTTAGCGTCGGGTAGTGTACGTTAGGTATATGGAACGACAATGTTGTACAACATGGATTGGTGGCAACGGAATAAGATTGCAAAATATTTAGAAAATCATACGACAATGTGCCTCAAGCGGTTGTTTTTGCGTTTGAATGATCAAACGTAAATGTAGGTGAGTTTTAAGCCATGTCGTACAATATGTTGAAATTCAATTAAAAAGTACAAGTGACAGAGTAGGGTATAACAGACTGACTGAAGAGCCCACGGTTATACCTTGGGCGAAACACAATTATTTCTGGAGTTGAGGTCACTTGTACTTTTTAATTGAATTTTATTCATTCACTCCACTTAAAACAGAACTAATTTCAATATTTTAATATTTAAATTTCTTCATCTTCCCTTTTGAAAGATGTCAGCTGCTGAAGTGGCTTTTTAATAAATTTAGTGTGATTAAAAACGGTCTTTTTCTGATTTTTCAATACAATATACGAAGGATTGTTCAAAAAAGGTAAGACTGGATTTGTATACGTAATGTGTGTACGACTGTACGTGTCTAGACGCAATATGTTGCGTTTTTATATTTTTGACGTTTTGGGGTAAAATGCCGCATTTGTTTCACACCAACTGGTATTTTAACCGCTAAAGTGGCATATAAACCCCTTTGATTTTAATTTCTTGCAGAGCCGATTATGCCTCGAAAATGTTCTAAATGCTATAGATGGATGCACGAGGACTGCTTGCAAAATGGAAACTGCCCGATATGTCCCATCGATGACAATATGCACTGGCATTTCACCCCTTCAGAAGTGGCATACCTATTTCCCTCACGTGTGGGTAAAATGCCACTTTTTAAGGCTTTTCAAAAACTTAATTTGAAATGTATTATATGAACTAAAGCTGTTTTATTTTTTGGTTTATTTATTAAATAAAATAAAACAACTGAAATTAAAAAAAACTTGTCATTTACATTTTTATTTGAATTTTGTTTACTGTTAAGTGTGGCATATTACACCGACTCACCTTAAAAGATTACATGAAGACAGAGCATTGCACTGAAAAGTTTAAACTCCCTCCTAACTAGGTACCTACCAACTTAACAAACCCAATTCGTCTAAATATCCGCATAGCTTAGCTGTGTTCATTGTGCCCAAATTCAGTGGTAAAAAAGTCATTTCTCGTTTTGTTAAATAAAAATCTATGCCTGGCAATGCTAAATTCATATATAGACACCGACCGCGAAAGGGGATACATAAATATAGTTTCTCCTTGGTAAATCCTCCGTATATATGTTCATGTCGAATGTCCGTAGAACAAACTGAGAGAATGAGAATATTTCTTTGTAGAGATTTCTCAATGATGATGAGTTGTGCTGTATCTACAATCTACAAATACTCATTCAACTTTTTATTTCCATCTGTGCTGCATTTCTCGCCCCTTCCCCTTTTTACACCTGTATTTATTTTACTTTGGTTATGATGATTCGTTAAAAATATCCATTTGGACATTTTCAGGCTCCAGCTCTACTCCAAAAGTTGTAGACTTTGGGTGGCGTACCGCATACCTACCTACATTTATACAGGTACCTACCTACCATGCAAACTACCTACATACCTACCACGATGAAATGGTTTTGTAGAGATTCACTGAAGTGAGTCGTGCCTTGCTCGTTTGCCTTGCCCTATTGCGTGTTGTTTTTTTTTATTCACTTCATAATATTTTCTCCCCTTCGTCATCTACCGCAACTCCAACTACCGATCATTTTTTGTCTTCTTTTTGCTGTGCCTCCTCCTTTACACGTTCACCTACTCTATAATTTCGTCGTTGGATGGTTTGGCTGTGCTGCCTGCTGCCTACGTGGTAAAGGAATTATATTTTTCTTCTCATCACGGGACATGCATACGGATGGATGGGGGTATCCAAACATGAACACAAACACTTATAAAGCATGGAAAATGGGCACACTTGAAGATGTATGCGTGTGTGGGGAAAATGATCATGATAGCCCGACGAAGGAGGGAGGAATGGATGGATGAATCGCGTGGACGACAACACGAATAAGACCGACCGACCGACGCGACGACGGACGACGACCGACGTGCAGGCAAGTGGAGCGTCGTCGGCCACGGTGGTGCCAGAGGAGAAGAAAAAAGGCAAAGGCGATTAGGTACACCAAAAATAAAATATATACAAAATATATATACCTGCCTACCCATGGATTATGGAGTGGAGATTTTTTTTTCCATCATCGAAGGCAACAACTAGCTGAAATGACATAGAAAAGAAGAACAGGCACACAAAACAGCAACAATACAACAACAAAAAATAACTTTTCGAAGAAAAACAGCGTATTGAGGTTCATGTAGTTGAGGTGGGGCTCCAACAGTGTGGGGATATGCATGCTGTGAATACCTTACAAAGGGAAAACTGTAAAATTGCCACAACATTGAGGTCTCCCTGCCTTTTCCGTATGATATAGGTATATATAGGTATATATATAGGTTGCTTCTCGTTTTCCTAGTCTCTCTAAGACGTTGGGAATTTGAAATTAAAATATGCGGCTGTTTCATTCCAATAAGACAAATTTGACCTTTTTTATTTCTTTTATTATTCTCATGTGTATTAAGAAAAACTCGATAGGTACCATTAGCTAAAATCTAAAAATCCACCCCATTTTTGTTGTAAGTTACCTAGTTAGGCGTCTGCTTTTAAATTCTCTAGAATCCAAACTAATGATTGTGTTCTTTTTTTTTTACAAAAAACAAAAGCGATCCTCAAGAATCAAGATACCTAAAATAGCCCAGGCAAAATGTACAAAAAAATAACCAATCTGCCAAAAAAAATCCAAGTGAACGTTTTTAAATGCAATTGTCTTTATTTTGGCATAAGAAATACTGTCGCGCAAGTCCATTACCAAATTGTGTGCGCGTCATTGTTTAAATAAAAACAACAAAAGTCTAAGATACCGGTTTTTTGGTCTTTGCTCTTAAATGACGAATTTTTCGGGAAGTATTTTATGCCTATTTTGCAGATGTGAATATTCTCTAGAGGAAACATTACAACACTTTTTGCGTATAACGCATCAGTTGCAAGAAATTGCGACTTCAAAAATGGTCAAACTTCGGAAATATAGTTATGTACATACACTTTATTACAAAATCCTGTTTATTTGAAGTTGTCCATTTTTAAAGTCGCAATATCTTGCAACTGATGCGTTATATGCAAAAAAGTGTGAAAAAAGTCTAGAGAATATTCACATCTGCAAAATAGGCATAAAATATTTTCCGAAAAATTCGTCATTTAAGAGTAAAGAGCAAAAAACCAGTATTTTAGACTTTTGTTGATTTTATTTAAATAATGATGTCAAAAAAATATGGCTTATAGAAAAAAAAACTGTTAATGCATACTTATATAATATTATATAATGTACAAATTTTGCTAATATGTTTTTTCGATTAAGCTTAGGGTTTAAAAGATATATGCCAAAAACCGGTATTTTTGACAGTTGACGCTATTGAAGTCAAGATATCTTGCTTTGTACTCAGATGTTTTCAAAAAATTGAACAGTTTAAGAGTTATACATGAAAAACTACCATTTTTTTTTTTTGAAAATGACATAATCTACAAGTTTTGTATGAAACACTTTTCGATAGCATTTACCGTTTCCGAGTTTTATGCGAAAAACTGATATCTTCGACATTTGACTTAAATAACTATTGACGCACGTTCGATTTGGTTATGGACTTTCGCGACTGTATTTTGTATGGCAAAGTATATACAATTGCGTTTAAAAACCATCACTTGGATTTTTTTGGCAGAAAAAGTACAATTTGCCTGGGCTATAACGCGAGCGATCGTTGAACACTCTCAACACTGCCGAGTCAGCAACGGGTAGGTATAAGTACCTATGGATAGTTATGAAAAAGTTTACCCTGCATGATGAATCAACAGGTTGCCGTTTGTTCATAAATGGTGATTAAATAACACAACTCTGTTTTGTGCTATGTATGGATGAAGGCATAGGAAAATGCTGACTGATGGGAAAACTAATTAATGTTGAAAACTCCACTAAAAAAGGGTGTGGGCCATGCCACACCATCATGTTTTAGTGGATGATGATACGAATACAACAAACTGTGTAGTGGGAATATTTTGTTTTATTTATTTTCCTTTTCTCTCGATTTATGATCGTTCCGATCGAATTATACGACCCCTTTTTCTCGAACAAAAGAGGAAATATAACAAACAGGGCGTCTCTTTTTATCTGGTGGCGGCGACAATGGCAGGGGCAGTTGTTGCTGTTGTATCCAAGACCAAGTATCCATGTCCAAGTACAAAACTACTGCGCACAAGGGGATCGTTGTATGGCTATTATGGCCACAGGAAAAATCACTGCTTTCTCCCTGGTGATGGCATATCAGCCAGCAGCACACATAGTGTGTAATTTTTGTGTTTTTCCTCTGTGTGCATGTGTTTGTAGATTTAAGTTCATATGTATGTATATGTGTGTTTGTTCAATATAATTCGCATCCTCTTTTCGAATTGACTTTTATGCTTGACTGATAGAGCGAACAGGATAGGGGAGGCTGGTGGCAAATAGAGGGAAAGGTTGTTTTGTGTGAAGGGGATGCGAGAAGAGGAATTTGTAATAGAAAACGTTGAATTAGAAAAAAATACAAATAACTATACCTTACTATACATAGCTAGATGTAGTATTAAAATTAGAGAAGGCTTTATTGTCTTCTTCTGATGGATTGTATATGTGTAGGGATTGGAAACTATGGGCGGATTGGACTGGACACTGTACAGTGCACACACATGATACAAAAATAATTATCTTGAAATATTTTATCATGCATCATGTTTCATCCCTATCGCTTTGTAAGTAGGTAGTTAGGTATGTACAGCACAGTACATACTACAATCATAGTTGTTGAGATACAGGCGAGGACGTTCAAAGCTGACAGTTAATTGAGTCCGTATTTTTACATACTTACATTATATGTATATATATTGTTGTAATTATAAACATACCTACATGCATATGTACATATTAGCATATCATATTATGTTTTAATAGGAGAGTGGGTAGGAATGAAACGTAGGAAGAATACCAACCTTTTTGACTCGGAAATATTTCACGCAGTCGAATTAGCTACAAGAACATATAGGTACCTACATACCAACAAATAGAAAATCATCTGGCTAGGTAAGGTATGTACCTATATCCAATTAAGACGGGAATGGCATTTAAACCCGGTATGTACCTACTTATCTAATTATAATCCGCCCGAATTCCAAAATCAGAATTTCGAAATTTCCATTTTCAAATCCCAAAAATTCGACAATTTTAAGACATTCGAGATTAATCGAGAATTTCAATTAATTTTAGTAAATTTGTAATGCCATATTTAGAAGCACTTATAGTAAAATCGCACAAAACAAACAATATGATACTACGTTTCCACCGAGCACTTAACCGAGATATACCTAGTATGATTTATCATAAATCTCTTTTAAATCTTGAAATTTTACCATACAAATTTTAATCTCCTCAAATGAAGGTTTAAAATTAAAATCATTTAAATCTTCTTGAAAACATTGGTTTGTCAAATCAAACATAATTTTTTTAATAATTGTGAAACCGACCCATTTGAACGCCATTTTCTTTCGTTGATACTACGTTTCCACCAACCACTAAACCAAGATTTAGGTAATGAGAATTATTTGGTGTTTCAACTGCACAAAAAGATCAAAAAGAGCATTATGGCAAAACATTCAAATGGTGTTTTATTTTTTTTTGATATGAAGTGGAAGTGGGATGGATAGTTTTTGTTTAAATTTCCATCTTTCAACAAAATAAAATTGCGTTTAAATGATTCGGTTCCACAAGTATTCTCCGAAAAATAAGAAGATTGTTTGATTGACAATCTAATGTTTTCAAGAGGATTTGAACGAGATTTATTTGAATTCTTCATTTGAGAAGATCAAAATTTGTATGTTAAATCTTGGAGATTTCAATGAGATTTGTAATAAATCTTGCTAAATCTCGATCTAGTGCCTGGTAGAAATGAAGTATAATGCTATGTTTCCACATAAAGTTTGTCTATGTTTAGATTTAATAAACCTATATTTGTGGTGTTTCTACCGCACAAAAAGATTAAAAAGAGGATTCAATTTGAATGCGAATGGTGTTTCAGCTTTTAATATGAAGTGGAAGCGAGATAGATAGGTTCATTTGTATCAAACGATGTGCGATATGTCAAGTGTCATATGGCCAGTTCACACAATCGAACTTTTTGTAACTAAGATTTAAAAAAAAATAATTTTGAATCTCCTAGATTTGCGAAAGAAATTTGTATTGTATGACACATCTTCGAATTTTCGAGAAGATAAAGGGTAAATGTCATTTAATCTCGGTTTATTGGGCGGCGGTAATAATACATCTGTATAACCTACATGAAAACCCAGAAAAATGTCTCAATATGGCTGTCAAAATACTGGGGAATCAAAATTTGGATTCGATTGCTCACATTTTTACTGGAGCGAAATCTCTGATTTCTCATTCGTCCGTATTTTGACAGCCGAATTGAGAATTTTTACTGAGAAGTCCTCATCGGTTACTGAGAACTCCGAAATCTTATTTTACAAGGGTATCGCTTTCAAAAAAGAACCGCGTGCCGTGTGATATTTTTGAAAACAAAATTACTTACATAAAAGTGATGGAAGAATCAAGATTATTAAGTATCCATGTATGTATGTATGTTTCTCAACGAAGTCAGCTGTGTCTGACATTTCTTAGGGTATAGCATTGTATATGTATGTTTAAGTTTGTAGATGATTTTTTTTAGAGATTTTTTTCTTGCCAACAGCTGTTTGTCTTTTTACACAGGATTGAAAACAAAAACTATGGGAAATCTGAATGCGGTCATTTTAAACTCAAAAACTTAAGGCTCTCCCAAACCAATGCGGAACATTCGTTGCGGCGAAGAACACGCCAAACCTGCCGAGAAACATATGAATTAGTTTTGACTGACGAATGTTTCTTCGCCGCAACGAATGTTTCACATTGGTTTTGGGAAAGCCTTTATTCGTGCGTTTATCAAATCAAATTAGAATGTACATAGGTACTTATTTTTCAGATCGAGCTTCTGATTGGCCAGCTGTCATAAAAAGTAACAAATACCGTTTTTTGAAGTTTAGTTAAGTTTTATCTGAATTTTCAGCAAGAAATTCGCGATTGAAAACTAAGCTGACAGCTTTTCTATATACATATTAGTATGTATTTACTTTACATGTATACAAATCTAGGATCTGCATACAAAACTGACATTTCAGATAATTTTGTGTTCAACGACATAATTTCCAGAAGTTTTCAATTTTTTTGCATCGAACGTACCCATTGAAATCATAAAGTAACAGTGACCTAATTTCAATTTTTTGATTACGTAGGTAAATAGGTAGGTAGTGTTGCCAGGCCTGGAAGCACTTCAACAGCTTATATTCAGAAAAAAATCAGTACATCCTTATAAGAGATAGGTACGACGATTGCGTAGGTAACAAGTTGTTTTTTTGTTTGTTGGCAATGCAAGGTAGGTAGGTAGGTACCTATCTAGTAATACAATTATGGATATTAATTCAGGATATTACTAAACCTATTAAACCTATCCACCCACTGTCCTACTTTTGCTAAAGTTAAGTTTAAATGTTTCTCATTCAATAGGTAGGTATTTAGTTTTTTACCGATTTCTAGCTGCGAAATGTACCTATAAGATCAGAATAAACAACAAATCTTAATAACCCCAACACTATATCCTCAAAGCTCTTATATTCACACCCACCTACTAACCGAACAAGTGATCATGAGCTTTTTTTCTTCTACATAATGTAGGTATATACATAGAATAGATAGATTATGTATTTTCTTTCCTTGTCTTGATACCTACCTACTTTTTTAAGTTGCAATAGGTAGGTATGCGATGCCGTTATGCGCGCCACGTTTTTATATAATTTGAATTAATTTTTTTCTCTTGCTTACATCACTGCAAGAAGCTAGTGTGCTAGCTATTGCATACACAGCACTATAAAAGAGGAACAAAAAAGCCTTTCGCTTTGGTATTGTTCTAGAGGAGATAATTATTATGTTATCCTACAACAATCTTCTTCACTCTTGCGTCTTCCCTGCTGCATTCAGTGCAGTGCATGTTACTCACACACACACTATCATACCCTTTTAAAACAGCAAAAAGGCAATGGTTGCAGTTGCAATATACCTAGAAACAGCAGATACGAAATAGAATTGACTCTTCTTCTAGTCAGTTCGTCTTTATCTCTGGGGATACATTTTCATAAAATGATGGGGTTTGCCTTTAATTTTTCTAGCCTGTTGGGTCCGTTTGCCGTCTCCTTGGTGTCGTGTGTAAAATCCTCTTTTATAGGATTAAAAAAGACCAACAACAACAACATGAGTAGAAAATAAGCTTAAGGCACCCATATTATATCCATATAAGAGTACCTATAGGTAGATCGATTTAGTAGGAAAGGGGTTGTCTATACTAAAGAATCTCCTTCACCCGTTTCCTTGCCGCGAAGGTGATTTAAATATAGGCACATGCAGTTAGATAGATAGGTAGGTACCTATGCATCTATGCCTATACAGGAAACAAACTTGTGTTAATTAAATTATGGACGAAGAGGAAGAACTTAAAACTGATGGAGTTGTGTGTGTGTGTTTGTGTCGTCCAGAAATAAATCCTTTTCATTCTTTTATGCATTCAAAAATACAAAAAAAAAAAAAATAAATAATAAAAACGACACGTAAAAAGGGCAAAAGTTCATTTCGCTCAAATGTGTGGCCAATGTCCAAGTTATTATTTTTTGTATCTTCTTTCTCTTTTAGCTCTTACCTATAGGTATTTTTTTGTTGTTGTTGTATTAATTTTAACATAATTTGGTCAGTGACCTTTTAATGTATTGTTCCACTTTTTCAACAAAATTATGTTTTTTTTTTGTGTTGCCATCTTCCAATCCAACCAACAACGAACCACACAACAGCCGCAGCAGTGATATGGTTAAGAAAACAAAAAGATAGAATGATTTGATGAAGTTGGATGTGAGGAGGGAAGTAAGAGAAAAAGAGAGAAGTAGGGATGACAGAACGAAAGATGTCACACTCTCTTTTTTTTTTTTGTTTCTTCTTTTTTTTCCAATATTTTCCTACACATGAGTGCGGTGCGACATAATTTCTCAAGATGTAAATTGTTTTCTTTTTTTTTTTTGGAGCAAAAGTCATTATCATTCGTTTGGGGACAGGTAGGTAAGGTAGATTGTGATATACTTACATGTAGGTATGTATGTAATATACCTACCTACCTACAGAATGAAAGGAAATTTCAGCCAGTGTTAAACAGTAAGGTACCAGTTCCTACCTATCTCATATTAATAATAATTGATATAAAAAATGAGTTATTTTTTAACTTATCTTTTTGACATTTAACATTTTGAAGTTTAATTTCTTGTAATCACAACTTTTTCATCCGTAAATTACGTCACCTGAATTTCAATTGGGAAGAAACCAATGGGTAGGTTCAGAGGACTTAGGTCACTTGCAAGTAAGGCAAATTTCTAGACTGTGATTGGTCAGCTGTCGAAAAATTGTTTCAAATGAAGGGAACTTTCGACAGGTGGCCAATCACAGTCTATAATTTTGCCTTACTTGCAAGTCCCCCAAGTCATCTGAACCTACCCAATCAAATCGTCGTCAGTGTGGAAAAAACTGTCACAATTCTCTTAGAATTAGCTAGTTCAAGTTTCTAAGTTCTCAGATAATTTTTTCTGTCTGTGCAGGAGGACAAACCTGAACACAATTCCTCTTTAAGAAGGTAAAAACACTGCATCTATTTTTACGCTGGTGTTTTCCATTGCTAAACTCAAATATCAATCCACAAATTGATTTTTCAAAAAAATATCAAGTTTGATTTTCGAGCAATTACTAATTAGAATAACGATAGTAGATAAAATATGTCAAAATCAGTCGAATAAAATACGTTCGCTTCTAGTCGAACGTTCGATTCGCTAATCATAATGCGGGCCTTAATTTTAATATATGAAATAATTTTCATCATATTTTGAAATAATTTTCACAATCGAAATAAAATCAATCACTCAAAAGACACCATTTGTAAACTGACAGCTTAAAATTATTGTGATCTTTGCCCGAAATCAAGATTTGAAAAGTCGATCTAAAAAAAATCAGAAATCAATTTTTTTTTGTCGAATAGAAGACGACATTAGATCTTAAAAAAAATTGATTTTAAATCCAAAAAAATATTCAATTTATTGGCCCAATAAAATGCGAAAATTGTAAAAGTCAGTATTTTGACAGATCCGAATTAAAAGTAAATTTATTTATTTATACCAATGGAAAATATATGATGAATTGAACAACGACAAAAAAAAAATAATTGTGCAAGCGAATCCAACAAAAATTAGTCTCTAAAATCTACGACATCTAAAATTTTGAACTAGCTAAACAAGAATTATTTTTAAATGGATTTTCAAATAACTTATCAAACTAATTCTTATTTTAATAAGGTACCCAAGAATTAGCACTCCTGAAACCAGTAACCTAACAGAAATGTCGACTAATAAAAGTTCTGTCATTGTTTTAAATTAAAAAACGAATTAAATTAACAGAACTTTGGACCTAACTTGGCACTTTTCGATCTGTCAGTTTCATAAAAGTAATGGATGTCACGTTTGATGTTGACACTTGACAAATTAATAAAATGTAGGTATTGCTAGGTTTTCACTTGTCATTAAAAAGACGCAAATTGACAAACTTTCCAAGACAGGGTGAGTTATACTTGCTCGCTACTACTACTTTCTTTGTTTTTTGTGTTGGTAAAAGCCACCCTGTCCTGGAAAGTGTGTCAATTTGCGTCTTTTTAATGACAAGTAGAAACCTAGCATAATAGGTTACGTCATTATCAAGACTTAAGTTCTTCTGTAACCCCAAATCATTTAAAAGTCGACTTCTGTCTGCATGAAGGTTCCTACTTAGCACAGGTACCTTTATAGGTACTTCCTGATCAAGTAATAAATAATTTAATATGACAGGTAGGTAGGTACCTGTTCCATTTCTTACTTCATATTAAATAGGTAGATACTTGTGGAATATAATTCAAATTGGCTAAGTTTAGGAAAATTAAATTTCAGAGTTCTCACTGTCAAAATATGTATTATGTATACCTATGAGGAAGCAAATTTAAAATTTTGTCCGCTCATGTATTTTGACATAAATTTACGTACCTAGGTACCTAAGTGTATCTGAGAATTAACAATCTAACATCAAGTGTGAGAAATGTTTTTATTTATTTGGAAGACGCTTTTTGCCTAGGTAGGTACCTACGTCACTCCACCTAATAAGTAGGTACATTTATGTAATTAATGGGGTTTTCCATTGGTAAAATAAATCAATTTATTTTTGATTTGAATCTGTCAAAATGCAGAATTTGAAAATTCCATTGGACAACAAAATTGATTTCTTTTTTGATTTCAAATTAATTTAACAGATACCTATAAATTGATTGTCAGATTGCATTACCTAGGACCAATACAGCATTAAGATTTCAGTTTTCAATTGTATTAGGTACCTACCTACCTACCTATTTGAATTTTTTTCGATTGTCAAAATTATGTTCAAAATATGAAGGACATAATTTTTGTAACATAAAATGAATGAGAAGGTTAGCTAGCTTTCTACCTAATCACTCAAATTTGATAACAGTCGTGTTTTATTGAGAAACCAATACAGGTAGCTACATAGCTAGCTCAGTAAAATTTCCCTTGATTCCTACATATTATATGTACCTACATAATGTAAACAATAACAATATTTTAATGCCACACTTATTCATCGACACTAATGTAGATAGGTTTATACAATTTAAAGTTCCAAATTATGTATTTCCGACTAGAGTTTCCTACCTACCTGTTGTAAACTATAAAACACCTGTTGCAATAAAACTTTATAAAACAACCACATAGGTAACACTATCTTACTACCACACAACACAAAACTATTATTTTTGATTGAATGAAAAGCTTTAAGCAATCGCCCTCTACTTCACTCATACTTCATACATTAATAATATGCTTCGATTTTAATCAAAGCTTTCTCTCTCTCCCCCTCTCTTTCTCTTTTACCACTTCACACAAATAAATAAATTATGTTAATGTTCAAAAATAATACGATCAAACAAAATAAAAAAAAAAAAAAACAATGACACTACATTATCACTCTATCCCTATCTCTTCCTTTACTCTTGTCACTGTCAGCTCTCTATGAATGGATTGATGGTGATAATGATGTGAAATTTCGACTTTCGAGTGAAGACGGAAGAAAAAGAAAACTTTCAACCAAAATAACGGAAGATTAAGAATGTTTAACGGTACAAGGAAATTCATTGTATAAAACAAACAAAAAAATAAACTAAGTGGTGATGGTGGTGACACCAAATATATTTAGTAAATGCGCCCGTGGCATATTATTATTGTTCTTCTTAGTATACCCTCCTTCCAACGGTGATTTAACCCCAATTCAGAGGACAGTTACAAAAACACAATCATAAAAAAAAAAAAAAAAACGACCAACGGTAATGGAGCACTTAAGGGGAGGAGACATAGAAAGGCTAAATGGCAAACGAAAAATATACCAAGTAAGGTAGGTATGTATAAAAAAAAAAAATCACTGTGGTTGAAGGATATTTTTTTTTATATTTTTAATTCAATTTGCTAGTCATAACTACCTACACCTAGTTTTATGGTTTACATAATTTCATAAGTCCAATATAACCCCTTCACCTCCTACTTAAGAATGCAATACCAACAACTATATCTAGTTGTGCATTTTAATTGTTTAATAGTGGAAGTTAGGTATTATGATTGCACACATTCCTTTATTCCTTCGTACCTCGGTTCAAATAAAAAAAAAACCTATCCTGGCTTATGTGCCTCTGCTTACCTGTTAGATTCAAATGCAATTTTCTTGAGTGTAATCCGTTATGTGTTAATTTCATCTGCTCGTTGATTGTAAGTAGTTTCATCCAAATTTTCAAGTGCAGGAAATGTTATCCTATGATTTTTATACAATATTCTAAGTATTTTTTTTAATAGGTACAAAAAAATGGTCCGAAATTGTTTATCTGAGATCAAGGTCCCTCAAGGGGTTGTTGATAATGGTCGCTTTGGGGTATGTTTCACTTTTTCACTTTTGATTTATTTTTTAAAATAACTTAAGATTCATATTTTAAAAATTATATATTTGTATGTATGTATTTAAAACCTCTCCACTTCACTTTGATGATTAATGCATTTTTTTTTTAGATACCGACGAAAGTATCTTTATCTCTTTATTATTTCGGGGGATAGCACACAATAGGGTGGTTTTTAGTTTGAGATTTTTTGTAATATCAAAATTATAGAAGGAATTTAATATATTTTTTTATAAAAATAAAAAGAATCAAGAGTTAAGATAAAATATATTTATAAATATATTATTATAGGCATAAATCGAAAACAACGAACGAAAATAAAACCAAATTATAAAAAAAAAACCACCGCACCAGCGGTGGACAACCACGAAACTGAACTGAACTAAAAGTGATTCGCTGTGATAGGAAGTGTTAACTATCTATCGGTGCGCGCTGCGGTTGGACTAGTGTTATGTTGGACTATGTATCTCTGGCTGACTGACTGACTGAGTTGATGTGTTTGCCTTTGCCTATCATTGCGTCTCGCGCGGCGCATTCGTTTCCTGTTCTCACCCCCGCTCCCTGGTATAACTGTTGCTTGTGTTGGCAAAGTGAATGTGATGATGATGCATATGTGTGTATGTATGTACGTGTTGGACGAAGAAAAAGGAGAATTATTTGTTTTTGCTTTTGCTTGGGTAGCCTTTTTCAGGTCGTGGATTTATTTGATTGTGTTTTATATGTGCATGTGTGTTTATTTTGAATCCATCACCAGACCACTACATACAAATATCGGGGATAATGTAAGTAGGGCTGCCATCGTACAGCTACAGGAATTTTTTCTATTAATTCCTTGAAATTGTTATTAATCGTACGTATGTACCATAAATGAAATTGTGTGGTGCAACGGCTCGTGAAGAACCAGGGCCTAGTGACTAACAACTCGCAACACGAATGCAAGGGACCTACTATTTTATGCCAAATCCGAACGGCTAGACGAGAAGCACTTATTCATGACAATTGATACTCTTTGAGGATATTTTAAAATTGTAACGTACCACTCAACATAGCGGTAAACTAGAGGTGCAAATCATAAACCACAAACATTAAAAAAACCATTGCTAAGCTCCCAAAACTTAAGCTGCTAATCCTTGCGTATTCGCATCCATTTGCATAATACAAGTTAGAATTTAGGTACCTAGAAGGTCCGTTGTGTTCCTCTATAACATTATATAGGTACCTCATCGAATCTTTAATGCACGTGGAATTGGGACTGCTTCCAATGTAGGTACTATCTAAATAATTCTGATGGCAACCCTGGCCGCAGGAAAAAATGCTATTTAGGCGAAAAGTTGTTGCTTTAAAAAAGCACACTTGCGAGACGCCTACCCTTCGGGTTAATTTTTATATGTTTTGTATTGTTGCCGATTTTATTGTCCTACTATCGGGTGGTAGGTATCTTATATGTTTATACATGATCATCAAAATACTTACACCAAGAATTCATCATCATATACAGTTAGCGATTTATATGTGGTTTTATTGTAGCAATATGTGTGTTCTCTCCGCAAAGATGATATATCGAGGTGGTGAATTGACTTTGGTATTAGTGTGTTACTTCTTTTTTGGAGACCTCTGGAGACGGAGAGTCCCACTGCCACACGATCGGGTAGAAAAGTATTTTTTTTTTTGTTTAAGTTTTGTTATTGTGTTTTTTTTTCTTTGTTTTTTTTTTTTTTTTTTTTTTGTTGCTTGTTCGTTAATGCTGAGAAAATCAAAATGATGAAACATTCTCCCTTGTAAGTGGGTTGTGTCAATGTAGGGTGAAGACAATAATATTGTAGAAGAGAAGAAAGACGAAGAGGGCATAATAATGTACATATATATGGGGACTTTTTATTTTGTTGTTGGTTCGTGTCGTGGTAATAAGAGGGAGGACACAACAGCAAACAGCTACCCTTTTGGGCAAGAGAAAATTTAGAATTGCCAGCAAGCAAAAATTGATTGTTACAGCTGATAAATATTAAAAAAAAAATTTTTAAGGAGTCTTAGAATTTAGGTACCTACCTTTCCTTTCAAAATAGGTAGGTATTAGTTAATTCAAAATTAAAGCAATAACTAACAAACGATTATAAAACGGATTGGTAGGTAACCGAGGAACTTAGTCACCAAATATTTAAATGTTCAGGTCCGAAGCTGTATACCTACTTACCTAGGTACCTACTTACATCGTAAGAGAAAAATCATGACATAAGTCACGAGTTATTTGTTCTTTAAGGCCCAGTTTCATACCTACCCAGGTATGGTATATTTAGGTAAGTAGTCTGTTTGAGTTGCATTTTATTCATTTTAATCATTTAATATTTAATCAGCACATTATATTTTGATTAAATATACATAGATAAGAATATGTACCTACATACCTCACGTCAATGCGTTAAAATCTTCACTTCATGCACTAAAACTAGCTTTCTCATAAAGAGAAGAAGAATATTGTACTTACAATTATGAAACTGTTTGGACACTGTGGCGTATACTTATTATTTCTATTATGTTTTTTTATTTTTAAGACTTTTTGATATGATCGATCTACAGGTTGATTCAATTTTGCTGCTCAACAAACGTCTTAAAGATAAATCCTTTTATTGACATGGAACCTGTTTTAAAAATCTTTTTTATTTTAAATCCTTTTATCGAATTTAAAAATTCCCTTTTTCTCCCACAAACCATTTCAATTTTTCTATTTTATTTCTCACACTAGAAAACTAAACGAATTCCATTCTGAAAGTACATAGTAGGAAGATGTATCTGTCCAGGGGTATGTTGTTCGCTTCCGTGACACTCATTACTGTGATTGGTATGTTCTCGTTACTCATTTGTGAATAGCATGTATGTACTTGTATTGGCGGTCATTAACTCAAAATAAATCATTTTCTAATTTGTTCGCTGTTATTTCTCTTAATTTGAAATAAAGAATCTTTGAGACGTAAACAGTTTTTCAATTCAATCAAGCAGTCAAATTTATTTTTCGTGCCGATTATGACGGACTGTTGCTTTTTCAATTAAATTGTCTTCAAAAATTAAGCACAATAAGGCCATAACTTGAAAATGTCTACATCTTCTACACGTCAAAATACAGTCGTTGATGTTTTGAGTAGGTGTATCGACAGATAGTTATTACGAATTTACGAAATTACGAATTCTGATAATTTCTGTTTCAAAATACTTTTTTCGAATAATTTTTAAAGAATCAATCTATGTATGTTTTTTCCAGCATTAAATTTTCTATCGAGAAATTCCCACAAATTAAGTCAGTTATCCCTTTGTCTCTTTGAAGGTGAAAATTCCCATAAAAAAAAAGATTTTCCCGTGATCCCCCATCAGCACTGTAAGAGGACACCAATAAATTCCAATATGTAGTTACAAAATAACTGTAATATTTGTATAGGAGAATTTCACCAATAATCGTGTATAATATTTTTACTTGCGATATACATGATACTATATGTATATTTAGGCCAATTTTGGGATTCGTGCAATAAATGGAACTCGAGATAATAATTTTCCCTTACATTACGATGATAGAGAACGTGAAAAAGTGAGTCCCTCAATTCTGTCTGTCTGTCTTTACCTTGACCTGCAGCCTTAACCACTGTAGCGATTTTTTCAAACTTTCTTATGTGATTCGCTACAGGAAAAATTGAATTTTTTTGTTACCTCAAAAATAACGGTAGGTACCTGCCATACAAATATTATGAAAAAAGTAATTACTCAAAAACGGTTCTAACGATTTTGAAAAAAAAAAAAACAAATATGAATTATTACAAAGAGTATGGTCAATATTTTGATAAAAAAAATTTACTAACGGTTATTTACGGTACGATTTTTTGGTTTTTAAATTTCTCTGTGCGGCTACACCGATTTCAACCAACATTTTTACATAAGCGTTCCTTTATAATTGCAATAATTTTGAATATATTTCGTTTTCGAAAAAATAATTTTTGGATTTTTAAACAAATTCAATGAGGCATATTCATAGTCGCAGATAGACCAAGGTTTAACTAAACTACAGTTTAAGACAATTTTGGCTCAATGAATGCAGACCGATTTTAATTACAAATTGTTGGTTTTATATTTTTATAAGATAATTAACTTAGTATCCTACACAAATAGCTTCAAATATTTTGAAATGATAAACTTAAAAAAATAGAATCAACGTCCGAAAATTCAACAAAACCTATGTTTAACACGCCCCAATATCTTTAAAACGGCTAAATATTTTTTTTTTAATTTTGTCCAAAGTTGTATTTAATTAAATACTAAAAGTTGGTACACCAAGTTTTATTTTTAAAAATGTTCAAAAACTTTTATATATATATATGTAAAACAAATCTAATTTTTAGGGGAACCGCTAAAACGATTTTTAATTTTTTTTTCATAAATTCATATTTAACAAAAAAATCTGATGGCATACTTTATTTTGAGCTCTAGGTTTTTAAGGTATTAAAATCTTCTTCTTCTTTTAACCGGCGCGCGATTGTCATGATCTCGAGGGGGACAACAACTCCCCCACTCTGCTTCACCTAAGGTTCTACTTGTGGGCGGTACCATTTATTGTCATAGAATTGATATAAGATTTCCGGAGCACTTATAATTGTTGTAGAATTCTGAAATTTAGTAGCGCAATAGGGCTTGAAATGAAAGCAAAGGAAACAAATTAAAATTTCACTTTCAGCGGTCGTGGTATCCGCCTATTT
The DNA here is from genome assembly GCA_949320155.1 of Melangyna quadrimaculata. NCBI lineage: Eukaryota > Metazoa > Arthropoda > Insecta > Diptera > Syrphidae > Melangyna > Melangyna quadrimaculata. The sequence goes on along the minus strand of OX439483.1, from coordinate 185,473,665 downwards.
TCGCAAAATTGCTATTAGTTTAATGGATTACTTTAGAATGTTGCAGAATGATAAATTTTGGTAGACTGGTAGGTCTTCTGATCAATATAATAAAAGACGGTTTACCCGGGGTTTAGACAAGCGAGTAGAACTAGTAGCATTTGTATCATAGTGTTAGTTTTATGGATGAATGTGTGACTAGTAGCTCTCTGCGCGTTTTGTCAACTAGTATGATTTTTTTAAAATATTTCATACAGAAAAATATACAAATTATGGAAACTATGGAAACAAAACAAATAAATGAAAAAAATACACTAAACTAGTAGGATAACTGGCAGACTACTCGCAGGCAAAAATATTATTATATTTGGGCTACTAGTTGGCTCTCTCGTGTTCTGATACACTAACACACATAAACGCTACTAGTTCTACTCGCTTGTCTAAACCCCGGGTTAGGTACGAATGATCGACAAAATAAAGTCGACTGGTCAAAATGTCGACTTTTATCGACTTTTTTGAAATTTAAAATGCCGTCAGTTTTTTGGTCGACTAAAAAAATATCTCAATTATGATATGTCGACTTGACAAAATGTGAACTGCTCTGAAAAAAGTCGAGCAAAATATCGCCTTGTCGATATTTTTTATATTTTTTATAACAAAATTGTACGAAATGCCGATTTTTAAAATATCTACTTTTATAAGCGCGTGCGCTTGTAAACATCATTCCATAAACCATAATGTGATCAAAATGTCGACTATCGAAATGTCGACTATTAAAACAAAATCTGGACTATCAAAATCTTGATCATCAAAATGTCGATTAAAGTCGATATTTTGAAAGTCGATACTTTGAAAATCGGTCTAGTTTTTTTTTGATATTTTGTTCAGTTTTAACAAGTCGACATTTTTTCTGTCGAGATTTTGAAAGTCGATCTTATGGAGTCGATGTTTTGAAAAACCCAATCCGAAGACATATTGAAAAATTTGAGATTTTCCATTATTTCCGCCCATTTTCACATAATTTACATCAATTACATATAAGGAACCTTCTGGTTGTCATAGAATGATGAAATTTGGTAGAGGGATAGGGTTGGAAATGCACCGAATTTAATTGACTAATCATTAAATAACAAATTTCTCTAATAATTTCAAAGTTCTTCGATATTTCTTTACTAATTTAACATTAATAAATTATTAAAAACTTGACGTACTTTTAGATCTCACAACTTTTAACGGCTGACTTGTTACACACAGGTTTTTTAAATATAAATATGAAGAAGAACTTGGACCCCTTTTTATAATTTATGTTTTTCGTGTGATTATTATTATAAAAAAAAAACCTTTCAGACTATTCTTTTTTTTTATAATTTAACAAAATTTGATTTTGGCAACGCCGCATATTTGGCAACGCCGCATATTCCACGTAAACTGTATGCTGTTCTACAAAATCAGTTTGTTCATATTCTATGCGATCAGTAAGCCCCATATTAAAAGCCTGTAGTGTGCTATGGTACATATGTATGAATTTAACTCCTTAAATGGAACGCAAGGGCAGGCGTTCGGAAGAATAAACGAACCACAAACCGAGAAATACGAGAATAACACTTTGTATGTTGCAATTTGAATGAAGGCAAAGTTATTTCATTTAGCTTGCAATAATTGCAACCTTAGGATTTCTTCATCGTGTTGTTTATATTTTCGAAGGAGTTTTATTAAACAACATAAATTTAATTATTCTTATATATGTTTGCCTAGGTATGTGTAGGTTTGACTTGTAGGTAGTAAAATAAAGCTCCCACGTAGGAAGGTAAGGTTTTATTTTAATAAAACAACAAATATTTTATACATTTTGTAATCATAGTCATAGAGTCATCGTTGTCTATCGACCTCCACACAAACTATAATAGCTAGACATAGTTAGACGATCACATTGGCCACATCCACATCATCATCTCAGCGAACAACATCATCAGATCGGACCAAAGTGTTGTAGTAGGAAGGTATCCGTTCCTAGAAGCTTCGAAGATCATAGACAAAATGATGTCACGTTTGTGCGTCTTTCCACATCTTCATCATCATCATCCCTGCTCCATCTAACCGCACAAAATATCAACACACCCATTTATCACTTTTGTTGTTGTTTTTTCGATGGATTTTTTTGTAAAAATCCTAAAACGCAAAAGCTACTTTAGATTACAAATATGTATACCTACCTACATAAATAAAAATACGTACATATAATATATATGTACCTACCTACTATAGAGGAAAAAAACTACATAAATATCGAACTGAGAGGATACAAAAGTATCTAGCTAGCCTCAACTCAATGGATTTTTTTTCAACTAGAATTCCCTAAAGGAAACAACAAGTATCTAACAAAGTGTATCTCTAGCCTAGCCAGATGAGTACTTAGAAGTTAGAAGAACAATAGATAAAAAAAAACACATACCTAGGTATACGACAAATGAGAAGAGAACTCAAGTTTACGTAGGGACTAGGGAGGCGGAATTGAGGTGGAGATGGAAACAGACATCACCAGTAGGTTTTTGTTGTAGACTTGGAGTATTGAGTTCCTATCGCCAAAGACCACTAAAAGGCGATGATGGCGGGGGGAGGAATCCGAAGAGAAAATTTATGTGTGGAAGACCGAGTTGTTGAAGGAAAAAAAATAAAACATTAGAAACTAATACTACAATCCGTTGATTTCGAAATGTAATAATAATAAAAAAAAAACAAGACGAAAACGGCGACTACGACCATACGAGATAATGCGACGACGACGCTGCTGAAATTGGAATGGGGTTTTCCTTGATGGTTTCCTAGTTTTTCGCCTCGTTGTTGATGGGTTGGCTTGGCTGGCTGGCTATGCTGTGCTTGACTTGGTCGGATGGATGTTGTTTGTTAGCTAAGCTTGATGTCGTGGCATCAAATACAAAAACAACACAACGAAGTGTAATTTTTAAGGTTGAATTTTTCAAGGGGCTCTTCTAACTTCGGTTTGGTATATAGGTATTGTATAAGTTTATCTAGGCTTGTATATGTAGCTGTATTCAGCTGTATTATAATTATTATGCTTTTTTTCTTAACTTCTTCTTCATTGTTGGTGTGGTTAGGTACATCTTCAGCATAAGATATGTAGGTAGGTACGAAGCTCCTCGAATGGCCTATGTGTGTCTGTATATATCTATATATAATGGAAAAATGTGTTTTCTGTGCCTTTTTCCAGATACTTTAGTGCAACGAAAAAAGGTACCTACGAGCTGCGACCATGGGCATTAAGTTAACGGGATTTCAGTAGGTATCGTTTTTTTTTTCTATTTTTTATTACGGATTTTCTATTTCGCTTTCCAAAAGTTGATGTTGATCAAGATGATGATGATGATCAACAAAATACCAAACACAAAAGGCTATGCTGCACATCAGGGAATGGAATTAAGAAAGAACATCTATTTTTTTATTGAGGTTATGGAACAAAAACAAAATGGAAATTTTTGTGTTTCCTTCAATGTTTTTTTTTTTTTTTAAATACCTTAACCTATATTGTCGTTCCACCAGGTTTTAGTAGAGAAGCTTTTAAAATAATAATTTATTGCAGTTAGGTATAGGTAGGTACAGGTCCCTATACACATACCTACATAAGTAGGTATGTATATACCCAACTAAGCAATCAGCTTTATTTTTTGTTTTTTTTTGGTGGGGCAGCTTTTAAATAAAATGGCAACTTTAATGTAAGCGCACCCTGTACTTATAGATTGCCTATATAGAGTAGACTTTGAGTTTTTTATTGAGTTGACCTACATATATACCAAACTACCTACCTAAGCTATGCAATTACAATACGATTGGTCTTATGCGTCAGGTGTACTCTCTAAGAAATTACATTTGTTTTTGAATTGTCTCTTCTATAGCGTTTCTTTTTGGGAAGTTAGGTATCCGCGAGAAGTTTCCAGAACTATTTCATCCGGAATGCCAAACGAACACGTTGGAACACTTGTTTTTGATTCAGAAGTTTGTGTTTTCGTTTTATATTAGTAAAACGTAAAATAAAGATGTACACTAGGCACAAGTACGATAACTACGGCGCGGCCGGCGCGGCGGCGGCGCGCGCAGCAAAATAATAACGGATTTTTGTAGAAGAATAAAATACAATCATTTTTTGTTATATGAGGGGGGTCTTAATCCCCTTGTTTAGGCAGGAGGGACAATTTTCTTAAAACAGATTACTTAAAATGAAACAAAAGAAACATTAAAAAACAACGGCAACACTTAAAATACAAAGATTATAGGTTTTCGGAAAGCCATATATGATATGATATGCAAAGTTTCTTTTGCATATAAGGAAACTTTGAATTTATCCTAGATAGGCATCCAATGTCACCGCAGCTGCTTCCTTAATATACATATGTATGTATACGTTGCCCAAAGTAGTACATTTAAAGTTTTCAGACATGAAAATGTAATGCATTAAAAAAAGTTCACATTACCTAGGTATAGGGCGATTCCATTATCGCGGGTGCAACATTTAGACAGACTTTAAGTATTTTTTATAATAAAATAAAAGAATATTTTAATTCATTTATAAAACTTAAATTAAAAAAAATAAATCCTCAGAAAAAAGGCTTCAAAGTGAGATCGCGGGTACAACGAATTTGGCCCACCTTTCTTGATCATAGTACGAAAAACAAAAAAATCTGTTAATTGTGAAACATTTATTATATTCTTCTTTCATTTTATTGAACGACATTGATTCAATCAACTAAAGACATACAAATTCAGAGCGAAAAAAAAACAACAACGATTTTTTCACTTTTAAAGCCATCGCGGGTGCAACATCAAATTATCGCGGGTACAACGAGTCTTACTTTAATGAATATTGACATCAGTAAAACGATGTCAATGAACTGGATAAGTGATTAAATAACATATATTGCTATTCAGTACCGTTATCTATTAATTATTAATTTTTTTTTTTTAAATACGTCAATATTTTCGAGAAATACTGAAGTCGCTGGTGCAATATTGAGACTCACTTTGAGTATATTTATAATTAAATAAAAAAATATTTTAATGAAATTATTGCTTGAAGGGCTACATTTTAACCTATTCCCTACGTAGGTGCTCTGCATTAGGGCTGGCCACGAGATGAGACTTGGCGAGACTTTTGTTAGTCTCGTCTCGGCCTCGTTAAAATCGAAAATTTTATTCTTGTCTCGGTCTCGTGTCGACCTCGCCTAGGTCTGGTCTCCGAAAAATACAATATCCGGACAACCTGTTGATTATTGGAACGTCAAACTATAATGTGTCCCCCATATAGTTTGAATATGAGCAGAAGAAAATAAATATTTAACTGAAATAGGATTTTCAATTTATTAGACTCGCTGTAAATTTCGTTCCATATATACAGTCCCGTCGCGGTCTCGGATGCTTAAAATGCAGTCTCGTCTCGTTTCGTCTCGGTCTCGTCATATGAGACTTCTGCATGAAGTTCAGCATTTTTTCAAGCTTGCGCCTCTATTTTTGTGAAGCATTTTATATTAAATAGTTAAAAAAAAACAATCTTGAACAACAAAAATTATTATTCAAGGCATATTTTAATAATAAAAAATGCTACATCACTCAATAATGTTAGTTGTTGATAAGTTGCACCCGCGATCCTAATTTAGCGATCGCGGGTGCAACCAATTTTAATCAACGTTTTTTTTAATTCAACATGCAATTTACTCCTAATAACGACTGGCTAAATTTTGTTTTTGATTTTTTCTTACTTTTACAAATTTTCACTAAAGTTAACACTTTATTTCTGTGGAAAACCCCAACTTTTTTATATTTTATATCGCGGGTGCAACAAACTTTCAGTGGCTATTTGCAATCAATAACAGTTAAAAAAGTAATAATAAAAACGTATATGTTTTTATGTGAGCGATTAAATAACATTTGTGACAACATGTCTACCAAGTAAATCATAACCTCAAACTATCGTTAATGTCTTTTTCGGGCTTTTGTTAGCAGCTATGATAGTTGCAGTTCATACCGTTTCTTCGTATGACAATGTTGCAAGGCGCAAAAAAAAGTATTTTCTTTAAATTAGGTCTAATTTTTTTTGTTTGTTAATAAATACAAACCATCTACCTTGCATTGTTATACAAAAAAAAAATAAAAATATTGTAATTTATAAATTGATGCCGAAAATCGTCTATAGCGGAATCGCCCTATACATAATGCTCCCATAGTTAAAATTGATTATATTAAATCCCTCTAAAATCCGTTATTATTTTGCGGCGCCGCGCCATAGTTATCGCACTCTCCCCGTACAATGTAAAGTGAACACTATTTTAGAAGATTTAGAAGCGGTTGAGATTGCTCCTAAATAGATGAACATAAAAATGGCTCCAACGAGGTTGATATATACCCATCGTCATCGGAACGGAAATGAAATGGCATTATTTTGTGCTTCGAGGTATTCTTCCGACAATCCTATCGAAGTAAAAATCCTTCAATTCTTATGAAATTTCCGTTCCGACGGATACCTAGCTCACTAGGGCCGAATAAGGAAATAGCCGTGTTTTTTGAGAGTATATATCAAATATACCAAGCATAGACATTAAAAAAATCGGATGAAAGGGTGCTTTGAGAGAAAGATTCTTCGTGAGTTTTCGGTTACAGCAACGTTGACCTGGGGCCGAATTACGTGTTCAGTTAACGAGTGAGAAACTTTTACACGTTATCGAACTATCGAGTAATCACATTGGTATGATGTTATGCGAAGTATCACGTATCGAATTGAGTTCGTATTGTACTAGGATAATTCTAGTACATTTTCCTAAATGTCAATATTCCTAACTTTTCATTTAATTCACCCTGAAACACCATTAATAGATATTGTGTAGGAATATTTGCAGAAAAGAGAATAATTTTATTTTTCTGCCATTTTACTGCTCACTCGTCTACCTAGCATCTATCGTATGAAAAAACACTCGTTTACTGACTAGGAAGTAGTAGCCCGTAGCGTAATGGTTAGTGCGATCGACTGTCACGCTGGAGGTCTGGGATCGCTTCCCAGCCTCGTCCACATAAAAACTAAAAAGTTTTTTTTTCACTACTGCCTCTTGCGAGGAATTGACAAATCCTCCAAGAGTATCACTTGTCACGAATAAGTGCTTCTCGTCTAGCCGTTCGGATTCGGTATAAAATTGTAGGTCCCTTCGATTCCTGTAGAAAGGCGCACAAAGGAATGGTTGCGAGTTGTTAGTCACTAGGCCCTGGTTCTTCATGAGCCGTTGTGCCACCCGATTTATATTTCACTGACTAGGAAATGCCAAAAATCGAATTCGATACTCGATACTTTACTCGATATCGGCCCCTGGTAAAAAATGTGAAAATACAGCGGCTAAGATGGCTGGACACGTGAAGCGTATGGGCAGCAACGCACGAGTCTTCGAATCCAACCCCGATGATGAACGCATAAGACGAAGAATTCATAATAGGTGGCGCGTACAAGTCGAGAACGACCTCAACCAACTTGGTGTGTGCAACTGGAAGCGGCTAGCTAGAGACAGAGCTGGCTGAAAGGGCTTGTTGGTTGAGGCCGTATAGAGCAGCGGTTCCCAAACTTTATCAGCTTTGGAACCCTTAACAAGGTCCAAATGTATTTTGGAACCCCAACTCTTGAAGATAGCAAAAAATGAAAAACAACTGAATCACATTTCAAAATGAATTTTTTGTTTACAGTTCATGTGAGTGTGGCCCGTAGTTTTCTTTGAAAAGTGAGTGTTTTTGTATCATTTTGCTTTTTTCAAATTTTTTTAATTATGAGAAGCTCACGCTTCGTTAAAAAAATGTAAACGTCAACCATATTTGTACCTAGTAGCTGGGTAAAAATTGACATTTAAAAAATGTTATTTTTAAATATAAATGACTTTTCTATTCTTGTCAGCTTTTAAATTAAGAAAATAAGTTATTTTTTATTTAAAAAAAAAATTAAAAACACCAACAAATTTTAAAAGGTTGCAATATATTGTGGAAATACTACAGCCAAATAATTTTTACTCAGTTATGTGGAATACAAAAATGCCTGCAGTTTGAGTGACTTTGGCTACGAACAATTATGAAAAAAAAGCACCAACATTATAAGAAAACTAAGGCTGCAAAAGAGCAGAGAAAGACTGATCATACGAATATTCATCTAGTCATAATGTTTGAAAACTTAAATTAACAAAACATTTATTCAAAAAAAAAAAAAAAAAAAAAAAACAAACAAAGATAAATGAAAGCCTAAAAAATAAACAAAAATCCTCAGTATATGAAAAAATGTCTCAGATATAAAAATTGATAGGTGGCCAAAAGGAAATCGTTTACCCGGTCAAAGTCATCCAAAACTGCAGGGTGTATTTGGCCACCCAATTTCTGATTTTTAATAATTAAATTAGCCAAACATGATTTGTATAAGATTTACGATACTTCTGCAAAAAATATTTACTCTGTAAGAAAATCTATGCAAAAGTTATACATTATTTTAATTTGAAAATGCGCCAATGTAAAAAAAATATTTTTGTATATTTACTGTTTGTTCTTCGAGTAAGTCGCGGAACCCTGAAAACTCCAACACAGTTTGGGAACCGAGGGTATAGAGTCTAGACCATATTGGGCTGTAAAATTTTGGTAGGTACTTACTTAATAATGTTCATATATGTACATAGGTTATGTATATGTACTAGAAAAAGGGGGACAAATCGAATCTACTCTCATTTAGCATACAAACATTTAGCTTACAAGCCTGGCTTTCGTCACCTCTTGATGTTTGTTGAGACAAATACACCCCATAGGTAGGTATATGATAAGAACACTGAACATGAACAGGTTTTTTAGATTTGGGGTAAAAATTTGATCTTGTTGGTAGGTATCTATTTGTATTTACATATGTGCAGGTTGTGCCAAATACATAATTTTCTTTTTTTTTAAAATGCAATAAAATGAATAAAATTAATTTTTTCCATGTATGTATTATGGCTTTATTAGTAAGAGCAAACGTTCCCATTAATTATGGAAAACAACGTCAAGTGGCTGCTTCGGTTGGCTTAGCAGTAGCGCATTCACTCCAATTTTCCAAGACCTTTTTGATGGTTTCGGGTTGTAGCCAGTAGCGGATCTAGGATTTGGCTGTGGGGGGGGGCTTGCAGTTTGGGGGTCCATTTTGAGACCTTAAGTAATAAAATTTGCTTGTCCCAAGAAAAATTTTATAATTTATAACAAATAATAGAGATCAGTTTAGGTTTAATGCATCAAGACCACACCCAACTTCAGTCGAACTAAACTTCACGACAACGCGGCAAAACATTATTTTTTATGAAATTTAAGGAGCTATATCGCACTAAGCGGTAACTGAACTTCATACAAATTCATACGAATTCGTGTGAAGTGTAGTTCCGATGCAGTCACGTGAGCGGTCTAACCTTTAAGGCTCAATTTTTATTTCCTTTTCCTTTAATGATATCCGTTTTTTGTGTGCCTTTATATCCGCTCCTGGTGCGCTTCAAAATGTTTTCAATATAAAGTACAATAACAATTATTCATAATTGCTGTAGCGGGAATAGAAGATTCAAAGGCGTACAATAATTTTAAGCCATATATGCTTGAACCACGCGTACAAATTCGTTTATTTATATTATTTAAAAATTGATTAGGTACCTACATTATGTAGTTATATTTTTAAATTAGCTGTGGGTATGTTTTGAACTTCCCATTTTTGGTAAGATTTGAAAACTGTTTTTAATTGGCTAGTTCAGAAAAATTATATTTAAGTGTTCGTACTGGCAAAAGCTCATATATTTACTTTGACACGGTATTAGTCCTCTAAGATCTCATTTTTCCTGAATTATCCAAATCAAAAAGAAACTATTTTGTTCAAACTGACACTTTACGATATAAGACAAAGCTGCTCTAAGAAATAAGCCGCGGCCAAATTCTGCCAGCGTGAATGAGTTTTCATTATAAAGCATACGCTTTATAGGTATTCATGCTAAAAAATATGTCGACAAATTTGCAGGTCACTCTAGAGTCTAGAGGCATTGCAAATATTCATTTGCTTTTGCATGATTTACTGAACGCGCACAGAGAAAACTCACGTTTTTGGAATTTGGCTCCTTGACTAGAGAATTTCTATGTTTTGTATGTACAATTGCCTTGGACCTTTCAAATTTTGAAAACGTAGTCCCTTAAATTTTTAAGCCCAGCCAAGGCCGTAAGAAACAATTCCTGTTGTATTAAACATACACTAAACTTGACATCCCGTTGTTCTCCAATGGTTTAAGCCTCAAATGCATTTCTTTCGGTAAATTAGCTATGATTTTAGTATATACAGCTGGGCATTTGACACGTTAATGTATAGCCCCGACTATTTTTTTCTCTTTTTACTTATCTATTCAAGCCTAAGCCCTAACTTCCGACTTTGACAGTCCCTAGACTTGAGCCCCCAAAACTCTCTGGAATAAGGTTAGTTTTTAGGAAGTAAGTTGCTTAACCCAGGCTAGGTTTTTTGTCCAATATTCTGAGACCTTATTGCGCCAAAGCTGTTTTTTTTTGTCCCAAATTTCTGGGTTTAATTTTTGTGAAAAGATTGTCGTTACATTAAAAATATCCATATTCATAGCCCCCAACTTAGTTTTTGTCCAATTCGCTTCAGGCTTTAGCCCCAATCCTAGGGCTTAGAAAAAAAATTTACATAACATGACGTATGTAAATAGTTCAGCCCCAACCACGGTATTTTGTCCATCAAATTTCATATCTTAACATTATTTTAGACGGAATATAAAATTCTACACGTTGTAATGTATTGCTTTCTATATTTCAAATTATTTTATGATTCGGCTGTGGGGGGGGGGGGCTTTAGCCCCTATATCCACCCCCCTGGATCCGCTCCTGGTTGTAGCTCACGGATCGCTTGGATGATATTGGCCTTAAGTGCTTAAATTGTTTTCGGATTGTTGGCATAACATCGGTGCTTCACGGTTCCCCACAAAAAAAAGTCCAAAGGGATAAAATCGCAGCTCCGATGCGGCCATTTCGTTTGTTAACGTTTGATGATTGTTCACCTTACTCGAACTTTAGAAATAAGTTTTCAATATTTCCCAACGTTTTTCAAGCGTAACGCAACTCATTTCGTCTTTAAATATTGAACTTATTGCATAGTTACTATATTTGATAACCCACCCTCAATATATAATCAATCATTCTAATTTTATGGGTATACAAAAATGCACCTCAGCCCCTTCTTATTATCAAATCCAACAACCTCTGCACTTCACCTACAAAACAATTTCATTCATAAAATTCTCATTATTCGCGCCATTTGTGTGTAGAAATAATAAACAAATAAACACCAACAAAAAAATGTGCCTATACCCCACTATAACGCCATTCACTATCAATATAAACAATACAAAAAAAAAAAAAATAAAACCTAACACAACTTTTAAGAGATACGAAAAAGAAGCAATGTCAGATACACTAATCAAGATCACAGAAACAAAAATAATAAAAAAAAAAAAAAATAAAACTCTAAAGATTGATATGAAAGCAAAATTTGTTTTCAACCTGTGCCACCGTTATTTATTATACATATGTGTGTGGTTGTTTCTATGCATCTACAGTATGTAGGTATATATTTGTAGATACATTTTATTCACTCGACTTCACCAACCTGTGTCATTTTGTCGGCATATCGGCTGCTGAGGAAATAAAAAGATACAAATAGAAGAAAAAAATAAAAGAAAAAAATATATAAATAACAAAAAGTTAGGTGAAAAAGAAATGAAAACGATTGATCAAGCTCAAAAGCAAAAATCGAATTATTATTGTTTTTATTATATGGGTGTGGGAGAGAGATGAAATACATTCATTTTTTAATAGGTATACTTCAAGTATAAATGGAAAAAAGAATATAAATACGTACCTATGACTCGAATATCGTTTTAAAATCCGTATGTATACCTACCTTGTACCTACCCATATTTTGTTAATGTTTGAATTTTCTCTTTTCTTGATGATTTTCCTATCGAAAGCACAATAAACTTTAATCCATTATCGAAGCTTTTGCTGTCTCTTTTGAATTATAGGGTGTTTTTTTTTTAAATTCATAGATAATGGGCCTTACTAATCATTGAATTTAGTACATATAGAAAATTAAATGGAAATCTCCAAATTTTAGAAGAATCCCATACTAAAAACGAATTAAGTCTCCAAGTTAGACACTATTAGCACCAGCTGCGACCCTGGTGAACATTTCATGAACTTCACAAAATGGCCGCTAGCACAGATAAACCGAGGATTCTCATCTTTATAATGATTTATCTATGGTCAATGTCTGTGTTAGCGGCCATGGACACTAGCGCCGCCATCGGTATTTACAAGTCTCAATAGTGGCGGAGGATACATAGTATTTTACTCAAGAACCCGGACCCAACCTGCACCCAATTTTGATGATTGTTTTCTTTTTTGAAATGAAAATTACAATTTCAATTAAATTAGAAAAAAAGTTAACAATACCAACATTGATTCAGTAAAACCCGCTTATATTCACGAGGAGATTTGTTTGAAAATTTAATTTAAAATTATAATAATTAAAGGATGATGGGCAAATTGGTCGTCGATCCAACGGAATTAAAATATATCTCAAATGAAAGGTCTTGTCCAGTTCTTTATTTCATTATATGGCGGCAAGAACCAAAACCACCGGAGAACAGAGATATAGCCACTAAAATATGACTATTGCAAACACCATATTTCAGTGTTTTTCGAAATAACTGTTCATAACTTTTCATATAAAAGACGACGTCATATAAAAGACGTTAATTTAAATTAATTAAATATAAATACACTCTTGTTCGGTCGATTAAGTCATTAGTTTTTAAAAAAAACTAAAAAAAAAACATCTACCGAACCGGAGTGTATGGTTTAAGTTTTTATTTTTGATGACCATAAATATTTCTGCTACCATATAAGATATGTTTGCACTTAAGGTCCCAATTAACTAACGATATCGAAAAACATACGCATCGGGCAAACAACAAGTTATATTAGTAAATAGTGGCTTAACCACTTGCGGCTCCCGCTCGGCAGCGGACCTCGGTGGCGGAGGCACTTGGTGCATACCTTATTTGTTCACAGCGATATTTTTTATTCTCATCAAACATAAAAACTTAAACCATACACTCCGGGCCGGTAGACGTTTCTTTTTAGATTTTAAAATAAATAATGACTTAATCGGCCGAACTACAGTGTATTTGTATTCAATTAATTTAAATTAATTAGGTAGATTAAAATGAAGAGTGAAATTATACGTCGATACCAGTCCTAAGACTGTATAATTCCTTTGTTTTGAACATTGAATCTACTTTTCTCGGTCCATAAGCACAATAAGGTGTCTTTTGAAGCAATTTTTGATTATAAGCAGGTATTTATTGAGGAGAGGACACCTTATTATATATTAAATTAAAGGTTTCAAAAATATCTTCTTGGTGGTGCTAAAAAAAGTATACGTCACCACTGAAGTTTTTAAGATATTGGTGTATAAAGTTTTAAGTTAAAGTTTTTTTCAGTGCTAAAAAAGTTTTTATTCATGACTTTAAAACTTAATATCTCAAAGTGTATAAAACCTAGCTTACTAACTTTACTAATATTTGAAAGGTGAGACAACTATCTTTTTTATACACTAAAATCATTTTCCTACGTCTTTTATAAGAAAAGTTATGAACAGCTATTTCGAAAAAAAAATGAAATATGGTGTTTGCAATCGCGAACTTCAAGCTCAAATATATCGAGTTTCCATGTACGATTTTGAAAATATTGCATTTATGTAAGAAGCTCAACTTCTCCTTTCATTTGTACTAATTTCATTAGTGTTGGTCTAACGACCAGATTTCATACAAATTTGCCCATCATCCTTTAAAATAAATTGTATTTATTGTTTTTAATATAAACGTTTAAAGCCATCTATACAGTTATTAAAATCAAAATAGTTAATAATACAATGATATAATGATTTTAATATATTATAAAAATATATAATATATTATTAATATAATAGGCGTGTCTTGTTTCAACTTAAAGCCAAGACTAAACAGTCTTAAGAAATATTTTACACAGTTAAGTGTGAATACAAAATATTTTATTGATAAATAAAATAAAATGCTAAAGCAACGAGTCTATCGTAAGACTGGATATTCAACCAGGCTTACGATCACAGGCGCACCTTTCCAAATTTCAAGATGGCTGCCCTTTGTGTAAGTACACAGAAAACAAAAACAAATTTATTGTGATTGTTTGAAATTCAATTTTTTTACTATTGATTTTGACAATATGCGGAGAACTGAACAAAAATGAACATGCTAATGATATTACCTGTAATATGTGTATCATGGCTTACGATAGCCCCGTTGCTATAGCATTTTGTTTTATTTTTCATAAGGCTCAATCGAATATTTTGTATTCAGAATAAAGTGTTGTTGTTCTGTAGGTAATATTAAAATATTTTTTAAGACTTTAAGACTACAGGACAAACAAAACACACCTAATATAAATATAAATAAGCATCCGGGATCTATATGGACAGTCCCACATACATTTTTATAAAATTTGTTGTTAATTTGCTCGCATTGGAATCACTATTCTTAGCAAACAATACAAAAAAACAACAATAAAAGTCCAATATAAATCTCTTAAGGATTACTTTTTCTGCCACCTAAGTTATGTTGAACTTAAGGATATCTTTGTTTAAGTTTTCATTTACTTACTTACTTACTTAGGTCCTCGGACCTATTACGTCCGTGATGTTTCCCTTACGGGACATAGGGCCTCCACTACAGCTACGCGCCATCGTGTACGATTTTTTGAAATATATTTCAGCTCTCTCCAACTTTTCCCCAGTCGTGCCGATTCCTGTTCGACCGTTCTTTGCCATGTACTTCTAGGCCGGCCCACTTGTCTTCCCTCCTGTGTGAGCGGGTTCCACTGCATTGCTTGCCTTTTCGAAGCGTATGGCCAATCCACTGCCACTTTCTTCTTCGTATAATGGAGTCTATGGGCTCCTGACCAGTTCTCGCATGAAGTTCGGCATTGGAGATACGGTTGGGCCAGAAAATCCTCAAGATGTTTCGTAGACATCTATTAACGAAGGTTTGCAGCTTTCTAGTGACAGTGTCAGTGACTTTCCAAGTGCTGCAACCGTAAAGCAGAACGGATTCAACATTGGAGCGGAACAGTCGTAGCTTGGTCTTTAAGCTAAAAGAGTTGTTTCTCCATATTTTGGACAGCATTCCGAACGCAGCCTTTGCTTTTCTGATTCGGCTGTTTACGTCCAGTTCAGTTCCGCCACCCGTAGAGACAATACTCCCATGATATTGGAAATCCTCTACCATCTCTACCGGTTGTCCAGAAATATTTACTTGGATTGATGAGGAAGTTCCAAGGCTGATCCTTTTAGTTTTTGCCGAGTTGATCTTAAGCCCTACGATTTCTGCTTCTCTCTCCACCCTTGTTGTCATTTGATGGAGATCCACGATCCTATGAGAGAGTAAGCATACGTCGTCCGCGTAGTCCAGATGTTTGAGGTGAGATTGCAGAGTCCACTGAATTCCTCCATTTCCACTTGACAAAGCTGCGTGCAGTACGTCACTTATCACCAACAGGAACAGTATTGGTGACAGTATACAGCCTTGCCTAAATCCACTTTGGATTTCAAACTCCTCTGACAGCCTACCTTTGTGCAAAACGTGACACTTGGATCCATCATATGTAGCCTTGATAATAGCAATCAATTTATCTGGGATGCCCCTCCTGCGCAAAGCAAGCCAAATAAATTCTCTATTGACACTGTCGAATGCCTTTTCAAAATCGATGAACAGCAGGTGAAGTGGTGATCGATATTCAACGCACTGTTCGATGATGATCCGCAAGGTGTTGATGTGATCCACACAGGAAGATCCAGTGCGGAAACCTGCTTGTTCGGCGTCGAGTGTGTCTTCGAGGTGGTCTTTAATTCGGTCCAATACTATCCTTGCTATTATCTTGGCTACTGCAGGCAGAACGCATATTCCTCTCCAGTTTTCGCACTGTGTGAGATCTCCTTTCTTTGGGAGCTTGACAATCATTCCTTTTTTCCACTCTTCAGGAAAGCTCTGTGTTTCCCAAGTTTTCTTAATAAGTGGGTGCAGTAGCTCGCTCGATGTTGTTGGGGCTGCTCCTAAGAGCTCTGCAGGAATACCGTCAAGTCCAACCGCTTTGTTGTTCTTCAGTGCTTTGATGGCAGTGATAATTTCTTCTTTACTGGGGGGTACTGTGCGTATTCGGGAAATTGTTACTTCGGGTAGCTCAGTGGGAATAGGGTTCACTTCACTGGCGAAAACGCGGTTTAAAACCGCAGAAAAGTGTTCCCTCCACCTTATGAGCTGATCCTCATCCGAAATTAGCAGGGATCCGTTTGTGTCTTTAACCAGGTGTTGTTTAGAGCTCTGGACACCAGTGAGCTCTTTGGTAATTCTGTAGACGGTCCTACTGTCACACCTACTAGCGGCTTCTTCTGCTTCTGTAGCCAATGTATTGATGTAGTTACGCTTATCACGTCGCACACTACGTTGAACTTCCCTCATCTTCATGCGGTACGTAGACTCAAGCTCGTTTCTCCCTGCTGCTGGGGTAGCTGCGATGCGAGCTTTAAGGTGTTTCCTTTCTTCGATACTCAGCTTGTTGACAAGCCAACTCGAATCCCTGATGTTGCAGGTCAATCCGCCAACACACTTGACTTGTTTCTTACTTCTGACCCTGATAAATACACTATTAGTGTATTATCGCCTCTAGGCACATCAGACCATTGTGTCATAGCTGCTAATTTCTCGTGCCAACAAAACTCAGTTAAGAAGAAAGTATTGCAGCACAGTTTTCTGTCAATTTGACGCTGCCAGCAAGTGATAGAACTCCGCCTGTACTTGAGAACGTAAACGATTTTATGGGACAAATTTTTTTTTTCGCACTCGTGCAGTTGCTAGAGTTATAAAAGACTAGACCTCGACATACACAAATCCGCTGGCCCGGATAGTATCCCTCCCATTCTTCTGAAGAGGTGTTCTTCAACGCTGGCAAAACCACTGCGTAAGCTTTTCCACCGTCCTATTCGACTGGTGTCTTTCCGAGTGGATGCAAAATAGCATTTGTTCAGCCTGTCCCTAAAAAAGGCGTACCTTCTTCACCCTCAAACTATCGGCCAATTGCATTAACGTCCCTTCTTTCCAAGGTCATGGAAACGCTGATTAATTTCCAGTTTAAGAAATATCTCGAAGAACGAAGGCTTCTTAATGACCGACAGTACGGCTTTAATAGCAATAGGTCCACCTATATTTCCATTATTAGAGCAATATTTTCTCTTCTTAGCGTAACCTATAGAGACAAATCGCACACTGTTTCTATTAAAGTGGCGCAAAAAATACAGTGTATTTAATGAAGTAACTAGAAAAGTGGTAAAAATAACATAATGGTATTTTTCTGACCCTGCAGTTTTATTGGCAATAGATCCCTCTTTTAGGAAATAAAACCAAAAGGTGAATTTATAAATTTACCAATGCGGTACACGCTCTAATAGTAAAAAAAAGTTTATTTCTATTCTTCTATTCAAGTGGAAAGAAATACGTCTTTTTTTTAAGATTTTAGTGTGAAATGATGTGTTTTCTTTGATCTTTGTGGAAACTTTCATTTCAAAAGTCGATCATCTTTTAGTTAGATTTGAGGGTTGGCGCCAACAGATAAAAAAAAAATCGGGTGGCACAACGGCTCATGAAGAACCAGGGCCTAGTGACTAACAACTCGCAACCATTCCTGTGTGCGCCTTTCAACAGATAAGCACGCATTAAATACAAAATGAACAATTATAAAAATTTTATAATTGATTCTAATTTTTGGAAATAAAACAAAAATGATTGACCTTAAAGGCTAAGCGCATATTAAGAGGCACACTTAGATTTAGATTAACTTCATCAATAAATTTGCCGAAAGAAATTTGTCAAACTGAATACATTTAATGTTTATTACAGTTTTTTTTTATTGTTTTATAAGTAAACTAATTTCAATAAATAATAATTCTAATCAGACGGGCCGAAAAATACTAGAAACAATAATTCTAACTACACTTAGTCTAAGAAAGATAGGATCGGACCAGGGACAAATTAATTCATGAAATTTTATGGGAGCGGGTCATAATACTGTTTTTCAAAATTCTGTATGACAAAATTCATGTCATGTCATTATGTCATTATTCTGTAAATACAAAATTCTGTACGGCAAAATACTGTATGAACAAAATACTGACTTGCAAAATTCTGTTTTGTAAAATGCTGTACGGCAAAATACTGTATTTTCAATACTGTTTTGTTTTTTTCTGAAGAAATTTCCTTAAAAAAAAAAACAAAACACATAATATAATACTAGTTTTGAATATAACTGTGTTGTGTTTACTGACAATCAAATCATAACTTTATACAATTATAAGCCGTGTTTTTTGGCAGAGTGGCTAGCCACTCAGTAAAAGTTTTACATGGAAAACACAAACAAAATTCTCTATAATATTTTGTTTTGTTATTGTTTTGCTGAGTTGCTAGTCACTCTCTCAAAAAACACGGCTATGGTTATGTTAGATAGAAAGTATATATGTATGTTTGTAAATCCTGAGAAAAAACAAATCAAACTTTTCCTAAAGATAAAATACCCCCGTTTTTATAAAGAAAAAATAGTTATTTCAGCTCCCGTGTTTAGGAAAACTACAAAAAAGTTCCGGACTCAAATGGAGCATTAAGCAAGTGCCTTAAGTTTGAGTCCCGAAAATTCTTATTCCATGGTGTAGTTTTCCTAAACACGGGAGCTGAAATAACTATTTTTTCTATATAAGTGAGGGGTAGGGTGTTTCATTTTGTAAGGAAAAAAATAAGATGTAGTATCTTTGCGGAAGTCGCTTACGCCCTGAGTCCTTGCGATGAAAAACATATTTCAGCCAAATTTCAAGAACATTGGTTGATGTTTAGAGGTTGCACACTTTGATCACTTTTCTAAAAGAGGCAAAAAACGATTTTACAATGTTAATTGCTTTTATTGGGAGAACTAAATTCACAAAATTGATAAAAATTGAAACTTTACACCATGAGCATAACGTTTGTATGATGAGGATAAACATTTTGTTTATATTAATCAAATTTGAACTAGGAAATCCCGTTTTTGTTCGCTTGGTGAAGACTTTCTTGTGATACTCTACTTTCATTAATAATATTTGTTTTTGTTTTTCGTCCCTGGCTGGCAATTACTATTTCTGTGGTATCATTGACTACTTTAAAAGTGTCACATGTTTCGTTGAAGAATCACTTCCATATTATTTAACTTAATGGTGTCCAAACAATGGTTTGTAACGAAATTGATCATGTATTTTCTATTTAAAACTATTTTTTACCCTTTAATAGTTTCACTTCCTTTTTCCTTGCCGGTTTGATTTCTAAAATTTTAGTCATATTCCCATTATCATCAGCTTAATGATGATCCACCGTTTTGATCTGACAGATATCAAACGGAAAGCGAACAATAAAAACGTTTTTCCGTCCCCTTTAGATAAGTCGTATATTTTAGATCATGTAGTATCAAAAGGCATAACCAACCCATGACATTATCATGTACCCCAGGTCAGTTCATATTACTACTTCTGCTATCTGCTCACACCAGTGCATTTCAGGGCAACAAGGAGTATGCCAAGCTAATAATGTTCAAAATCTTAGCGGGTCACTATAGAACTTTAACTCTTTATTAAACACAATTCTGACAGACCCTCTCTCATTGGCCACTAAGGGCACCAATTTACTATCCCAAAGCAAGGCTAAATGAGAAGGATTTTTAAAAACTGAGACTTAGTTTTTCCTTTCCATTTTCCTTCTTTTGATCATGAAAAACGAATAAGTACAAAAAACTTCATTATTTCATATTCCACTAGTTTTAAAAAAAAGTGATCAAAATGTGCAACCTCTAAACATTATCCAATCTTCACGAAATTTGGTATATATTTCTTTTACATCGCTTAGACTCGGGGCGTGAGCGACTTCATATGAAAATCACAACTTTGGAAAAATGAAACACCCTAGTGAGGGGGATACATTTTACCATTAGTACATATTATGTCAAAATAATTTTAAAATTTAAATTATTTGCAATTCGTTTTAGGTATATATGCAATTTAGGGTGGTTTTTAATAACACGTGGTGCAATTCTTTGATTTTAGTAATAGTTTTTTTCATACATTTGAGAGCCTTAAATTGAAAAGTGAACGAACAATAAGTAAATAAGTGTAGAATTTAGTTTTCTCACTCTTTTTCCCTTAGCTAACAACTAGGTACCGACCAGTGGCGGATCCAGGGGGGTGGCTATAGGGTCTTAAGCCCCCCCCCCCCACAGGCGGATCTTAAAATTGATTGAAATATAAAAATCAGAATCAGCAGTCAGAAGCCCCAAATTAATTAGGTTGGGGCTGAATTCTGAAGGGAATTGTACAAAAAAACAAGTTCGGGGCTACGGATAATTGACAGAAAATTGGGACGAAAAAAAAAACTCGCGAGTAGGGCTTGACAAGAATTGGACAAAAAAACGTGGTCGGGGCTAAGCAAATAACTCCTTTAAAACTTACCTTATTCCAGAAAATGTTTGCGCTTGACTCAAGGGACTGTCAAGTCCAAGTTGGGGCTAAAGCTTAAAGAGATAATTGAAAAAAAACGGGGTCGGGGCTTAACAATTAACATGCCAAACGAATAAATAATTCACCCAAAGAACTTCGCTAACTTTGCAAAAAAAACGGAATTGGGGCTAAAACCCGTGAAGAATTTGGGAACAACAAATCAAAATCTGAATTTTCTCTGGGCACTCAGGAAATCATGCGTGTGAATATTTGCAGTCCCTCTAGACTGACGTACAAATTTACTGACAGATTTTTTCTTCTGGTAGTTCAAAGCCTGACGTGGCTGAAAATTGAAGGTAGATACATTTTTTTTCTATCTCCACTTAAAAAATATTTAAAATGTTAAATACTACAGATGTTGTTGTTTGTAATATTGAAATCATTTTAAACCGGGGATAGAAGCTGATATAAATGCACAAAAATCAAGACTATTCTAAAAGGAAAAGTGGGAATGCCAAAATTCAATTATTCATATAACTGCACAGATAAAAAAAACCTTTAACCTAAACTAAAACTTTTTTATATTAGTTATGTATAAATTATAAAAATATATAAATTATACAATAAAATCAACATCGTCACAATAGTTAAAATAATTTGTTCTTCAAGGGAAGCGTTTTTCTCTTTTCACTCTCACAACGAATGTTACATTTCCTAGTCACTCGAAAACATTAAAAATACAAATAATTTCAAATAGAAAGAAATATAATAATTTATTATTATTATAAAATGGCAGTTATCAATAAGATTTTAGAATGATTATTACGATCAAGTGTTCTGAACGCTGCACTGATAGACCAAGAGCCTACATCAAATTTTGGGAGTGGATTGCTACCTAAAATATGAGGTTTGTAGGTGCATATATCGCGGTATCAAAAACAACCGTCTGGCAGGTTTCTTTTTCAGCCTTTGGCCTTTGAAAATAGCGATTTTCCAGTTTATTTTTTCATAGGTATTACCACTTCAATAAATTTAAAAAATATATAATGTGATGCTCTGTCATTTCTTTCTTTAGGTTTTTAAGCGAACCTTAATCGATTTTTTTGGAGACTTTGTTTTGTTGATTTTTTGTGTTTTATAATTCTCCAAAAAAAAGACGATAAGGTCCTCTTAAAAAGCTTATATTTTGAGTTCTATTGGTCGAATTGCCAAGATTATAAAGTTTTGACTTTATGGCAACATCACATAATATGTTTCTTAAATTTATTGAAGTGGTAATTCCTCTGACAAAATAAACTGGAAAATCGCTATTTTCAAACCCCCACCTCCGCAAAAGGCTGAAAAAGAAACCTGAGAGACGGTTGTTTTTGATACTGCGATATATGCACCTACAAACCATCATACTCATATTTTGGTTATCAATCCACTCCCAAAATTTGCTGCCGGCTCTTAGGCTATGAAGTTTAAATGGCAGAATACATTCGTTTAACTAGAACAACAGAATTATCTAAGTTCAAGGTTTACTTTGAAACCGAACCAAGTGCTGAACTTAAGTTTAAACATAAATTGTAGTTTAACTTGTGAAACTGGCCATTAATGTCTCAAACTGAATCTACCAAGCCCCCCCCCACAGCCTTATCCTAGATCCGCTACTGGTACCGACATATATTAATCAAAAATTGAAGCGTGCTTATTTATCAATTTCGATCTTTTATTGTTTCAGATGGTAATAAAAAAGTTATGACGTCAGTGTAAAACCTCTAATAATTAATCTGTATTTCAAAGTTCTGTAAAAATGCTATAAAAGAAATATCGTTTCATCAAACGATATTTCTTTTACAGCATTTTTACAGAATTTTGATGTACAGAATTTTGAAATACAGTATTTTGACCAACAAGAATTTTGCTATACAGAATTTTGACATACAGTATTTTGCTCATACAGCATTTTACACATACAGAATTTTGACATACAGTATTTTGGCATACAGTATTTTGAATACAGTATTTTGCCACATACAGTATTTCGACCCCAACCCAAACTTTATTTCTGGTATCGACGCAGAATTTTATGCCCAACAACATATCCAAAGTCTCCCAAAATTCCCGCATTGGCTTTTAGTATAGGCGCATTTTAAGAGGTGGCGAGGGGAGGGAACCGGGAGTTTGTCAAGCTGAAAAATTTGTTGTAATACAATCTAATCATATGACACATGTTTTTTGGGTGCTTTCCAACGCTGATTCTAAAGAGACCAACACTAAAAAGATACATCTATCCTGTGGAAAGTTAATGTCATTTGTATGGAATGATCACTTTTGTTTAAAGTACAACAAGTAATATATTACCCAAAACCATTTTAAAATAATGGGATTTTAATGAAATTTGGTATAAATGTTTCATTTAGCATGTTTATTAGGAATCAAAAGAGTCCCTAAAAATATCTGTGGTGAAAGGGTGTTTTTTAAGGGCGAGATGTTAGTGCGTCATTATTACCACAACATCTATGAATAAGTTTTGACACTGATGAAATTTGCTAAAAATATTAAATATTTCATGGTTTCCAAGTATCAAAAGAGTCCATTAAAATAACTTGATCTAAAGAGTTTTTTTTAGAGAGTTTATCTTTGACCTGCCATATACGGAGCAAACTGTTAGATCTTACGAAAAATTGTATTTTGTGTAATCGAGATAGTACATATGATATATGATTTAAAGGTATTTTTTAACGCCGAAACTAATGAAACTAATAAAAGAAAAACTAATATGATACAAGCACGCTAAAAAAAGGTCAAATATTACACCCCCAAAAAACACACTTGGACCTTAGATATTTGTACGGACTCTTTTGATCCTTGGGTGCCAATATAAGTTTAATATTTTAAGCAAAGTTCATAAGTGTCAGAATTTATTAATGGATGTTATGGTAATAATCACTCACTTGCATCTCTCCGTCAAAAAACACCCTTTAACCAAAGATATTTTTGGGGACTCTTTTGATTCTTGGTAAGCTAGTCAAATGAAACATTTGCACTAAGTTTCATTAATATCCCATTATTTTAAAGTGGTTTTGGGTAATATATTACCTGTTGTACTTTACAAAAAGTGATCATTCCATAAAAATGACATTAACTTTCCACAGGATACATGTATGTTTTCAGTTTTGGTCTCTTTAGAATCAGCGTTGAAAAGCACCCTAAAAACATGTGTCATGTGATTAGATTGTATTACAACAAATTTTTCAGCTTGACAAACTCCCGCCTCCCTCCCCTCTCCAACTCTTAAAATGCGTCTACACAAAAAGTCAATTCAGGGATTTTGGAGGACTTTGGATATGTTGTTGAGGATAAAATTCTGCGTCGATATCAGCAATAAAATTTCATGAATTAATTTGTCCCCGGTTGCCCATATTAATTTTCCTATCTTTCCTAGACTAACTGATCAATATATTAAAAACTAGACTAGTCAATAACAAGACTATTCAATATAATCTTAATAACCAACGAAAATTTCATTATTCTTATCAGACTGGTCATTAAATCAAAACAATTCTAGAAACAGTTCGGGACAATATTTAGGTAAAAATCGTAAAGGATCGACAGCAACAACTCGAGTAATCTTAGAAATAATTACCACCAAAACAATTATCTTAATGGCACAGACTAATGGCATTGACGTATTAATTGCACTTTTCGAAACGTGAATCGGTCTACGAAATCAAACATTCTTTGTTAAGCACATTAGAAAAAAGACTTGCAAAACTGGGTAATGCAGATAGTGAGAGGTTCCATTCGACTTTTTGTAAACGAGCACACGAACTTCCCAGCTAATGAAAGTAATACAGATACTTTACGACAAATATTTGGAGCCAAACTGCAAATTCCTTGCATGTTTAGTTCTCGACTTACACTTTGTTTCGTTTTTGGTCCCTTTATAGTCCAGTCAAAATAGACATTTCTCTGTACAAAATTCCGATAACGCTTAAACTTTGTGGGGGCCTTCCAGTGACTATAACACAGCGATGACTAAAAGTCCCCGATGATCCGACAGGAGCATAACTTTTTAAGCATGGTTAAGTGTCGAAAAAATCAGTTTTTAGGATATAACTTTTTAATGGCAAATGCTATCGAAAAGAAGTTCGAGCACAGTTTTTTAGATCATTAAATTCTCTATAAAGAAATGCCCACAGTTTTTTTCCTTCAACCAATAATTAAGAAGGTATAGCTATTTAAAAATAACATAAAATGACGAAAAAATTGTTTTTTTTTTTTTAATATAACTATTACACCGTCAATGCTTTCGAAAAAAGTCTGGGAACACCTTGTTGAGAGCAAAATGTTTTATAAAAAAGATTAACACACTGTTTTTCCAACGACCTATATTTTAAAAAAATATAGCTGTTAAAAACAAAAGAATGAAAAAAATATTGAAATTAAATTAAAGAAAATTTTGTGGTCTACAAACTGTACCTAGACTACTTTTCGATATCATTGACGGCTTAGCAGTTATTCTAAAAAAAAAACAATAATTTCGTCAATTTTTTGTTTTCTTAGAAGCTCTATTTTGTAAATTATAGATCGTAGGAAAAAAGTTTGTTAATCTTTTTTATAGAAAATTATGTGGGCTATAAAGTGTTTCCAGACTTTTTTGTGATAGCATTGACGGTTTAACAGTTATACTCAAAAAACAACATTTTCGTCATTTTTTTCGTTTTTTTAACAGCTATATTTTTTAAATTATAGTTCGTAGGAAAAAAAGTGTGTTTATCTTTTTTATAAAACATTTTGCCGGTGTAACAGTTATATAAAAAAAAAACAATATTTTCGTCATTTTGTGTTATTTTTGAATAGCTATACCGTCTTAATTATTGGTCGTAGGATTAGGAAAAAAGTGGGCATTTTTTTATAGAGAATTTAATGATCTACAAACTGTACTCGAACTTCTTTTCGATAGCATTTGCCATTAAAAAGTTATTTTCTAAAAACTGATTTTTTCGACAATTAACTATGCTTAAAATGTTATGCTCCTGTCGGATCATCGGGGACTTTTAGTCAATGCTGCGTTATAGTCACTGGAAGGCCCCCACCAAGTTTAAGCGTTATCGGAATTTTGTTCAGGATTTGAGGTTTTTATGTCTATTTTGACTGGACTATTAGTCTAAGAAAGATAGGATCTCACCTGGGAACAAATTAATTCATGAAATGTTACTGCTTTACAACATATCCAAAGTCCCCCAAAATCTCCGCATTGGCTTTTTGTATAGACGCATTTAAAGAGGTGAGGACTATTTTGATTCTTGGTTAACATGACAAATGAAACATTTATACCAAATTTCTTAAATATCCCATTATTTTAAAATGGTTTTAGGTAATATTTTACTTGTTGTACTTAAAAAGAAGTCATCATTCCATAAAAAGGGCTTTAACTTTCTACAGGATACATGTACCTATCTTTTCAGTTTTGGTCTCTTTAGAATCAGCGTTGGAAAGCACGCTAAAATAACATTGTGCCATATAATTTTCAGCTTGATAAACTCCCACCTTCCCCCCTCTCCACCTCTTTAAATGCGTCTATACAAAAGGCCAATGCGGGGATTTTGGGGGACTTTGGATATGTTGTTGAGGATAAAATTCTGCTTCAATACCAGCAATAAAATTTCATGAATTAATTTGTTCCCACTTGCCCATATTGAATTTTCTATCTTTCCTTGACTGATAGTGTGTTGTAGTTTTGCCATGTGCAAGAACAGCTGAAAAAAAAATCTTAGTGCCACCAATTATTTTTTTGAGTGCCAAAAAGTGCCACAGAGTGCCAAAGTAAAAAAATCGCATATTCAAACAAAAACAAAACATATTCTTTGTTTACATTTCTGCACTACATTCTTTTTACAGGATCAAACTCAGGCGATCCCCCCTTTAACTTATGTACCAATAAAGTTAGAAACTTAAGATTCGCAGTATTTGCTAAGCTTACCAGGTTCAGGCAACTCACCAAGTTTAAATTTCTTAGGATAAGTGGTTCCTGAGATATAAGACGGAAAAAAACGCAAGAACTTAAACTGACTGACTGACTCACTGATTGCCCATCAAAATTATGGAGCGCTTCCCAAAATCGTAGAATCATTTAATTTCAAACAACGGTAGGCCTTGTAGGGCATACAAAAGAATAAATCTAAAATTTTATTTTTTTTTTATTCATGGGGCATGGTACCCGCCCATTTTCATAGAAATGATATAAATAACTTGGAGCACTTCTGAGCATTGCAGAATAATGAAATTTGGTAGAGCGGTAGGTGGTAGGACCTGAAGTGAAAGCAATATGTCAAAATTTTAAAATTTGAGATTTTATGTACATTATGAGGGCGGGCGTGGCATCCGCCCATTTTCACAAAATTGATATCATTAATATGGAGCACTTCTTAAGTACACTGATGAAATTTGGTAGACTGGTAGATCATGTGACCAATACAAGGGAGACCTTGGAAAATTTGAAACAAGCCATTGAGGGGAGTGGCACCCACCCATTTTCTCGGAATTGATATCCATTATGTAAAGCACTTTTGACCGTGCGTCGTAGAATGATGAAAATCGGTAGAGCGATACGACTTGACATGCAAGAAAGGGGAAAATTAAAAATATGAGATTTTACATTCAGTGGGCGTGGCAAACACCTATTTTCGAAGAATTAATATTTATTTAATAGAGAGCACTTCTGCTCGGCACAGAATTATGAAATTTTATAGAACGGTTGGTTTTCAGGTGTAGGTATACAAAGAAAAAAATTTAAATTATGAAATTTTCCATGCAGGGGCGTGGCAACTTCACATTAAATACTTAGTTTTTCTTATGAGGCCGTTCAGTGGCCGTTTATTCCACCCACTTTTTCTGATTAAAAAATCTTTGCAAAAAGAAGTGAAATCACACCAAACACATAAACACACAAAACACATAATAAAGAAGCCAGGTTCTTCTATATGTAAACAAAAACCTTTCCGAATCAAGTCAGCCGCAAAAAGTAGTAAGATCTACAGTACGCCAAGTTCTAAGTTTATTAATGTTAAATATTAAATATTTTAAGTAGAGTAATATCGAAGCACCTCAAAATTATGTATTCGTTTTTTACTCATTTCTTTTTGAAATTTAATTCTGTTTTAATTTTAAGTATCTCTTCTACTTGATGAATGTAGTAGCCCGTAGCGTAATGGTTAGTGCGTTCGACTGTCACGCTGGAGGTCTGGGTTCGCTTCCCAGCCTCGTCCCCCTAAAAAAAAAGCTAAAAAGTTTTTTTCAGGGCTACTGCCTCTTGTGAGGAATTGACAAATCCTCCAAGAGTATCACTTGTCACGAATAAGTGCTTCTCGTCTAGCCGTTCGGATTCGGCATAAAATTGTAGGTCCCTTCCATTCCTATCGACAGGCGCACACAGGAATGGTTGCGAGTTGTTAGTCACTAGGCCCTTGTGTTTCACGAGCCGTTGTGCCACCCGATTTATTTATTTTTTTCTACTTGATGCAACATTCAAAGTTTATGGATGGAATTTAATAGAAGTAGTGACAATGGCATACACAAGTCTTTCATTAGATTTTTGGCATCCAACAGTGACAGTGGCATACAAAAATCTTTCGTTAGGTATCCTAGGCATCCAACACAATGTTCACTATAGTAGATTTTTGTGAGGCTTACAAAAAAGAGCAACAAGTGTAGGAATGTTTGTAAATTGTATAAGAAAATTTAACTTTTAAAGTTTTGTAATGATTTTTTTTGTTGATATTTTGATTAAAAAAAAGAGTGCCAAATTTTAAAATTTGACTGTGCACTTTGAGTGCCAATGGGTGCCAAAGTCCCAAACTCATTTGAAAATGCCAATTTGGCACTAAAGTGCCACTTTCTGCAGCGCTGTGTGCAAGGTGTTTCAGTGTCACAGCTACTCTTTCCTCCTTCCACTCCCCTCTTTCGCTGATGGGCACACGCCATGGTGTGTTTTGTTTTACAACAAACGGGCGTACTCTTGCACACAAGAAATTAAACTGCTCCTACGAAACGTGAGCAAAATTACAGCCGTACTCGTCTCCTTCTGGGCGCAAATCTCTCATGAGCGTTGCGTGGTACTGATTTCAGCACCATGTTGCCAAAACGGTCGCACCCAAATTGACTTAGGATTACCCGCATTTTGCTCAGTAACATGCTGCGAAATCCGTAGGATAATTTCCATTATAGTAAATTGTATATATGTGTACAAATGTATATTCCAAAACTGCTCAAATATCACAACAGTTTTATTTATTTATTAGCAAAAAATATAGATAACTAAAAGCTCTATAATTTTTGTTTGAATTTTTTTTTCGATTTTGGTGAAAAAAAAAATATGGCGAATACAAAAAATAAACCCCTAAATTTTTCCACAAAATGCACTCTAAATTTTAAACAATATGATTTTCGAAAAAAGTTTCTTAAAATATTTTTTGTAAGAAATTTGATTTGCTACAAGTTTGTCATATAACCTTTTTAAGATCAAAAATATAAGAGTTATGCAGAAAACAAAAATTACAGTTAAAAAAAAAATGGCGGCAAAATGACTCTAGGTACAGTTGTGAAAAATTAGGTTTTCGGCTCGTGTACTGATCCTCTTTCGAATGGCAAAGTCAAACTTCACATCGGAATGTTTTCAGAAAATTTTCTTTCTCGAAAGTAAAAAGTTTTCAGAAAGCGCTTTCCTTTCATGGTGTGACTGCTGTCAGGAAAATTGCAAAACAGCAATTTTCGAAACGCTTTCTGAAAGTCATTTCTTTACAAAAAATAAAGACAACAAAATTTTCTACAAAAACGATTATGGGCACAATCCGTCTAAATTGATTAGGGACAAGATTTGTTGTTTTAATTTTAAAACATTTTTGTAACCATTGGAAAATCTAAAAAATTAACGGTGCAGGTCAAAAGTCCATAATGGACTTCTGTCAAAAGTCCATAAATAAATTGTGATCTTTTGACCCGATCCGATGGGCCAAAAGTACACACAAAAATCTCTTGGACTTCTGGTCCCTTGATTGTGGATTTCTAAAAACACACAAAATCTTGTCATTTACCGGATTGTAAACAATCAATTACTTTTGTAATATAATTATATTTTAATTACTCATTACATTTTCAATATTTAATTAAATAAAATCTAATTACCCATCATGACATATGTAATATGTAATTAATAAATATTTAATTACTCATTACAAATGTATTGGGTAATTAAATGTTTTAATGGAAAATTTTGATTTTCCACTTCATTTCAAAAATGCTGCTGAGTTTTACTGCCGATTATGACTCATTGAAATCATGTTTTGTGGAATTTGCATGTTAGATGAAGTTCAATAAAATTACTGATGAGAAAAAGCTTACCAGAATACAAGGTGGCGCAAAAGTCATCACCTTTTCGGCAGCATTTTTAGCAGACGGCGACAAATGCCAAATCTGCATTTTTAAACCAAAAACAAATACAAAATACACGTCAACAAGAAAAAATCGAGATATAATATACTTGAAGAACGATGTTTCTTTTTTTTTGCGCAATAATTCTTCGGTGGTGTTGGCGCAGATTTCCCGGTCGTCCGACCCCAACTGGGTAAGCTCTACGACACGTTTAGTCGCTTGCAGAGCAGAATATGGCAAAACACGAAGTGCTGCCAGGTTTGGGCGGCCCAAAAACAGCGGTTGTGCTGATCGCAGGTGTGGCTGAAGATGTCACCAAAAACCCCAAAGGGTTTCGACCAGATTACGTGCCATGCAATTTGGCATCAAATGCCGAGAGTTTTTACAAAGTGCTCCCAGGGCATCAGCTGTTAGCTTTTGACCGGCAAGCGCGTGTAATCTATGTACTCAAAGAATATCGGGTAGCAGAATATCTACTTTGGTTCCTTGCATTTAAACTGGATGAACATTTGATCTTTTTCACCGCGCCAAGAGATAATAATTTTATAAAAAAAGTTATGATGTAATAAACCATGTCTACGTGCAGATGATCATGGACATGTACGAGCAAGTTTAAACAAAGGTAAGATGCCCCGCAGGAATCACCGAAGAGTTCCCAATTAGAATAGGTGTGCACCAGGGAAGCGCCTTGAGTACTTTGCTCTTTATTACTGTCCTTGACTTTCTGCTTGAGGATAAGGTGACGGACCCCAAAGTGAATCAGTTATTCTTTGCTGACGATGGAGCCATCATACATAAGTGAAGATCCTGTGTCCTTGCAACGAGCACTTGATGTATGGGTGGATGTTCTGGAGGGAAATGGATACCGCATTAGCTCGAAAAAGACCGAATACCAATGCTGTCCATTTTCTGATCTACACAGGCCTATTCCGGACATCTATTTGAATGGAACAGTAATCCCAAGTGCGAAAAGTTTAAATATCTTGGATCAATGATCAATAGCAAAGGATCTTGTAATGACGACATCAAACATCGGTACTGGCATGTTCAAAAAAGATGCTATGGGAACCAAGATCAAAAGGCAATAGCACAAGACGTTCCAACACTATCGCGGAAGAAAGGCAAGCGCAAAAACTCCTGGATGAAACAAATGCAACGAAACCTGCATTAAGTTGGCCTCAGACATGGAATAATCCAAAAAGCAGGAGGCCTGTCGACGTTTTCTGAGGTCAACCCGGTGAACCCCACAAGTGGAACCTTAGGTGAAGCAGTTGAATGGGAGAGTTGTGGTCCCCCTTGAGATCATGACAATAGCCGGTTAATGAAGAAGTTCTGGCACTACACCCTTTTTACAGGATCAAACTCTGGCGATTTTTGACCCCCCTCTAACTTCAGTACCAATAAAGTCAGAAACTTAAAAATCGCAGCATTTGCTAAACTCACCAGGCTTAGACAACTCACCAAATTTCAATTCCTTAGCATCAGTGGTTCCCGAGATATAAGACTGTAAAAATAGCAAAAACTGTTACTGACAGACTGACTCACTGACAGATCATCAAAATTATGGAGCACTTTCCGACATGGTAGAATCTTGTAATTTCGCACAACGGCAGGCCTTGTGGTGTATACAAAGGGACTAACAAAAATTTAAGATTTTCCATTCAGGGGGCGTGGTACCCGCCCATTTTCATAGAATTGCTATAAATTACTTGGAGCACTTCTGATTGTCGTAGATTGATGAAATTTAGTACAGCGGTAGGGCTTAAAGTGCAGGCAAAGAAAAAATTTTAACATTTGAGATTTTTCATTCAAGGGGCTACCACCGCCCATTTTCATAGAATTGATATAAATTATTTGGAGCACTTCTGACTGTCGTGGAATGATGAAATTTGGTACAGCGGTAGGGCTTAAAGTCCAGGCCATGGGAAAATTTTAAAATTTATGATTTCACATTCAGGGGGCGTGGCATCCGCCCATTTGAATAAGAATTGATATCAATTATGAGGAGCACTTCTGATTGTCGTAGAATGATCGAATTTGGTAGAGCGATAGGACATGACAAGCAAGCAAAGGGGAAATTAAAACTTTGAGATTTTACATTCAGTGGGAGTGGCAACCACCCATTTTCACAGAATTAATATAAATTGTGCAGGATTATGAAATATGGTAAAGTGGTTAGTTTTCAGGTGTATAAAAAGAAAAAGTTGAAAGCATGAACTTTTTTATGCAGGGGCGTTAGGGGTGTCTTTTAAGTTTTTTTTGTCAGATATTCAAAATCGGTATCGTGGATCTTGTAGAGGATACCCTTACAAGTATTTCTACGTTCCGGAAATTTTTTAAAATGGTTCTTCCAGGCCCCGCGGCCGTGTGCTAATAATAAAATAGCTTAAGTAACTGCCTCTTAAAATTTCAAAATATGCCTATTTAACTCGATAAAAGAAAGAAATAAAACCCCCCAAAAATCGGTTGATTTTTGGGCTTTTCTCGTTTTTAAAGACCTGCATGGGTTCAGGAACGAGCAAATAAGACTTGTATCAAAGGTAATTTCGTGTGCTGAACTCAAATCTATCATCCGTGTTTCGCCATCAGCTCTAGTTTTTGAGATACTCCAGTCTGAAAATGAAATATAACCATTTTTTCACCGATTTTTGAGATTTTGTAAAAATTCAAAATGCTTTTTTTCAAAACAAATGCACCGATTCATCAAAGAACTGCACTATGGCTTATGTTCATGTATGAATCGGTGCATTTGTTTTGAAAAAAAGCATTTCGAATTTTTACAAAATTTCAAAAATAGGTGAAAAAATGGTTTTATTCCATTTTAAGACTGGAATATCTCAAAACCTAGAGCTGATGGCGAAAAACGGACGATAGATTTCAGTTCAGCACACGAAATTACCTCTGATACGAGTCTTACTTGCTCGCTCCTGAACCCATGGAGGTCTTTAAAATCGGGAAAACCATAAAAATCAACCGATTTTTGGGGGGTTTTCAGCCATTTATCGAGTAAAATAGGCATATATTGAAATTTTAAGGGGCAGTTACTTAAGCATTATAAGCACCCCTAGAGAGTCAAAAGAAATTTTTTAAAGTCGGTGAAACCACTTTTGATACGCGAAATTCTTGATCATTTGTTGATTTTGAAAAAAACGTGTTTTTTTACATAAAAAACGGCCGCGGGGTCTGAAAGTACCATTTTAAAAAAAATTCCGGGACGTAGAAATACTTGTGTGGGTATCCTCTACAAGATCCACGATACCCATTTTGAATATCTGACAAAAAAAATTAATAGACACCCCTAAGGGGCGTATCGCCCACGTACTTTTCCTGATAAAAATAATCTTTGCAAAAAGTAGTGAAATCACACCAAAAACATAAATGTTAAAAAAGGAGCCAAGTTCTTCTATATACAAAAACCTTTCTGTAACAAGTCAGCCGTAAAAAGTAGTGAGATCTAAAAGTACGCCAAGTTCTTAGTTTATTAATGTTAAATATCATATATATTAAGTAGAGTTATATGGAAGAACCTCAAAATTATCAGAGAAATCTGTTATTTAATTGGCGTTTTTCTTTTTTGGCTCTAAATAAACCTCTGAGCAGAGGCTGAGCGATCAGAGCAAAGCTCTGAGCAGATTATGATCAGAGCCCTCAGACTTATTTATGAAACATATTTGAGCACTGAACTGTCATTTCATAGGTGTGTTACAAAATTAGTTTACTTGGCAAGTTTTCTTTTAGTACCTAATTTCTCAATTTTAAAATGAAAACTTGACTAGTAAACCAACTCAATTGAAGTCAGTAATCATTAAATAACAGATTTCTCTGATAATTTTGAGGTTCTTCCATATAACTCTACCTAAAATATTTGATATTTAACATTAATAAACTCAGAACTTGGCATACTTTTAGATCTCACTACTTTTTGCGGCTGACTTGTTACGGAATGGTTTTTGTATATAGAAGAACTTGGCTCCTTTTTTAACATTTATGTTTTAGGTGTGATAGATACTATCAAATCAAATTAAAAAAAAAAAAACACCCTGTAAACATTAGAGCTGTCTTGTTGCACTTTTCTTTGAACTTAACTTTTGCTTCCTATTTTCTCGGTTCAGTTACAGAAGTTTTATTCATTCCGTATAAACATACATTAATATCAGTAGATCTCTATATCTACCTACAAATTCGCAAATCAGCAACCTTTATCGAAATTTGTCGTTTATTAAGTTGCAGATTGCTTGGAATTTTCTCGCCTATGCCTTTGCCTCGCTATCTTTTCATCTGTCTGCATCACTGTCTGGATTAAGGTGTAGTATGTATAGAGTAATCCAAAAGATTGGTTTTCTCTTTGTGATGCAGGCCGTGCGGGAGTGAAGCGGGAAGCTTTTCTTTTCTCATTGCTCATTCAATGGATAGATAGCTATGTATGTTTAATGTCAGAGTGATCAACATTTAACTGGAAATATTGTTGTACGAGTACCACAGCACAGCTGGTAAGAGATACTCGTACAAAAGATAAAAATAATCGAGTTTGGCATAGGTCTCCGTCTCATTTGTGTTTATATATCTATAAGCTAGATGTAGGTACATACTTTTTATTTTATAGATGCAGCCACATTGTAAATAAAAGGTAACTATCAAGAGCTTGTTGGGAAACACCATGTTTGTTGTTTGGACTATGCTGCAAGCTAGATGACCTTGAGATTTTTTTTTTGTATTTTGTTTTGTTTGGATTATGGCTAACAAAGCAAAAAAAAACGTTGAAGAAAGTGCAAATTCAAATAATTCATCGACATCGTCTTCGCATGGTAATGGTAGTAAATGGTATAATCAATGTAAGATGTGTGTTTCTAAAAAAGGGGGAGCTCGGTTAGGTTAGGTATCGAGTTGAGAGTAGGTACGTAAGGCGTATTTGATTGTTAGTTTATGATTCAAATCAACATTTGCACTTCCTAGTGGCAATCTGGTAGTTCATAGGTAGGTATAGATACATGAAAATGATTTGGCCATCAAAATGACAAGTTGAATGTTGATCCAATGATGGAGTGATGAGCTGGGCAAAGGAAAAGTAATTTGGCTAGGAGAGTTTACTTCGCCTGAGTTAAAAAAAATTAGCTCAAGGCAAAATCTTTTTTTAGTGTGTCATGTCATGTCATGATAAATGCGACTTTATATTAAAAAATAGTGCAAGACTTTTCGGCTAATACTAGACAGGAACAATCGTTCAAAGGTTCGTCCAATTACCTATCTAATTGCATCATACGCCCATATTATGGACGTAGTCAAAGGAAAAGACAATCAACCGTCAGTGGCACTGTTGATGAGCGAAGAAGATATGCGTTGGGTTTAATTTCTTCAAAAAAGGGCATTCAACACCAACGTCTTGTAAACAACGTTACCAAAAACAGCTTTAACTTTTGAAGAAGTTGTGAATTTGTCAATAGGTTGCTTCGTCAACAAAGGCCTTGTTCACATAGATCAAAACCACTGGATGATTTCATTTACTTTTTTTTTACCGAACAAACAACGTAGTGTTTCACACGCAGAATTTTTATTCTTTTTTAAATTGAATATAAGCGCGGCAGAAATTAGACTTTACTTAATTTTTTGTGTTATTGTTCAACCGATGGCCCCCTGGCATATGGTTTATCTAAATAAATAATGATATTCTTGCAGAGGTCAGTAATTCTGTATTTTTTTTAAATTCTGTAATGAAAATTGAATGGACATCCCACTTAATCAACTCTTTAGTATTACATTTTTTGCACCTGTCCAATAACAATTTTGACAGACAAATTTTGCTTAATATTTTTTTTTATTTATACTTTATTTTATGACATTAATCTTGAAATCCGTTCACAACCCACGGGACAAGGCCAGTTATAGCGATCAGGAAAGCTTTCAAAAGGAATTTTTTGACTAGATACAATTTTCAAGTATACTATTATCTTTGTTAAAGATTATTTTTTTTATTTTCCGGATGTAAGCTTATTTTTCGTGTCAGCTGATCGAAATTTCTTACGAAATGGAACAAAACACTATGTCGATTGGCTTTTTTCTTTAAATCAAAATCCATTTTTCCATTTTACTGCTGTTCAATCAATCACAAAACGTTTATTGGAGTTGGTATAGAGAAGGGCTAAATCAATAATCCCAGATTTCATAAAGCCCTTTTAAAAATTTAACAGGCTTTTAAGTCATAATATGACGTTTATTCCATACAAAATACGTCATTTAAAAATTTAAAAAGCCTGTTAAATGTTTATGAAATTGGCCATAAGTGTATAGTAATTGTTCTTAAAATACCTAAAAATGTTCATCAACTTTAAAAATTAAAGTGACTTTTCGCTCCATCGTATTTTTAGTATGAACTTTTTCAAGAAATTTCAATAATTTTTACATACCAATTTGGGTTTTCATTTTTTCTCTACCTAGATATGTATCTCATTTATAAAGGGTAAATACTATCACTTAAGTTTGAAGCTTCGATGATTAGCTTTAGGTATTTGATCCCATGGCTAAATTCTGACATTACTGAGGTGAATACAGTCGTCAAAATTTAACCTGCTCAGGAGCTCGTTAAAATTTTTTACTGGTGGATATATTTTGACGTTTGTATTAAACTTCTTGCACATTACTTACACCATCGACCTATTATGCCTGGACTGCTAGTAGCCAACATCACGATGGTTCCCTTTATTAAAAAAAAAATCAATACATTAGCGGCAATTTGAAAACGACTTAGGGCCAGTTTGTTCACAGTGGGTTAAATTTAGTTTGATAATGAAATAATTAG
The DNA here is from genome assembly GCA_949320155.1 of Melangyna quadrimaculata. NCBI lineage: Eukaryota > Metazoa > Arthropoda > Insecta > Diptera > Syrphidae > Melangyna > Melangyna quadrimaculata. Next base: position 185,436,790 of record OX439483.1, on the reverse strand, counting down.
TTTTTTTGTCAATTAAAAAAAAGAAAAACTAAAAAATCTTGTGCTGCTAAGGCAGCAGTAATTTAAAAAAAAATGTTTTCATTTAAATCGGAATTGAAACATTATTGTCCTTCAAGTCAAGAATTCGACTTTTCGTGATAAAATATAATATTTAATAACATTTAAACATTTTAATCGGTGAAACCATCATCTTCCGTGGCAGTTTTTTTTGCTCTTCGGCAATTTTTTTGTCCCTGGGCAATTTTTTTGCTCCGCGGCAGTTTTTTTTTTTCCCCGCGGTAGTTTTTTTGCCCCGCGGCAATTTTTTTGCCCCGCGACAGTTTTTTCGCTCCGCCGCAATTTTTTGCCCCGCGGCAGTTTTTATGCCCCGCGGCAATTTTTTTTGCCCCGCAGCAGTTTTTTCGCCCCGCGGCAATTTTTTGGCCCCGCGGCGGTTTTTTTGCCCCGCGGCAATTTTTTTTGCCCCGCGGCAGTTTTTTTGCCCAGCGGCAGTTTTTTTGCCCCGCGGCAATTTTTTTGTCCCGCAGCAGTTTTTTTGCCCAGCGGCAGTTTTTTTGCCCCGCGGCAGTTTTTTTCCCCGCGGCAGTTTTTTTGAACCTCCTTGAACCAAGTCGTTTGATTGTCTTTTTGCTATTGGCTAACCTACTATGCCTCGAGGCAGTAGACAATCTTGAAAGATTGGAACTAGCCTCAGAACAGCAGTCACTGATATCATCAATGTCCACTGGTCCGACACTAGTTCCATCTCTCATTCCGAGATTGGCAAAGGGGTCGAGAAGAAGGTCCTATTCTTCCTCAGTCAGGGTCTTGTCCGTTTCGTTCATATGTTCGTCTTCGATGTTTAGTTTCGTGGAAAGTCTTGTCACTAGCGAATTCTCTCCTTTGGTTAACGAAGGAGCCAAGCCCGCGCCGGCAGCCGTGACTTCTGCCGACGTTTTGGCACATATCCGTACCAATGCTTTGTCAATTTTTGTCGTACTTTGAGGTTTGAGTTTTGTTAGTTTGCGTGGTTCCGCAGCTGGATTGCTGGAGAACCCCACATAAGCTCCCCCACCAACGTCAAGGTCAAACTCTCGGGGGAGGATGACACCATATACTTTGTTTTGTCCTCATTAACCGTCAATCCCATTTTAGCCGCCTCCGATTCAATGGTCGCAAATGTGCCTGCCACAGCTCGCTTCTTTCTGCCGACAGTCTATGTCATTTGCATACACAAGCAATTGAACGGAGTTTTGATAGATTGTACCGCTGCGCTGATGTTGACATGTGCGTTGCGTACAATTGCTTCAAGAACGCTGTAGAAAAGGTTGCATGATAACGCGTCGCCTTGCCTCAATCATTTCTGAAAACCAAAGGAATCGGAAGTGTTCTTACCAATGTTGACGGAGCAGCGAGATTTCTCCATCGTCATCCTGCACAAGCAGACGAGTTTGGCAGGGATGCCGAGAAATGACATGGGCCTGTATAATTCGTCCCTTTTCACGCTATCATACGCGGCTTTAAAATCGATAAAAAGGTGTTGTGTAGGTATATCGATCTGGAATTCCCGGAATTTTTCTAAAATCTGTCGGAGTGTGAACATTTGATCGACGGCTGACTTGCCTGGCCTAAAACCACACTGAAAGGGGCCGATCAGATCGCTGACAAAAGGTTTAAGGCGGTCACACAGGATAGCCGACAAGATTTTATAAGCGACGTTTAGGAGACTTATTCCTCTGTAGTTGGTACATTTCAGAATATCTCCCTTTTTATGGATGGGGCACACTGTACCGAGATTCCATTCACCGGGCATACTTTCGTCCGACCAAATTTTGCAGATGAGCTGGTGTATGCTCCTAGCCAATTTATCTCCCGCTGATTTAAATAGTTCGGCTTGTAAGCCATCCGCACCAGCAGCCTTGTACGACTTAAGTTTGGATATCGCCCGCCGCACTTCGGTTAGGTCGGGTGGACGGAACTCTTGGCCATCATCGTCCAAGTTGAATGGAGCTTTCTGCCTACTAGCGGAATCTTGGCTGTCTTCGCCGTTAAGCAGTCTAGAGAAGTGTTCTTTCCAGATCCTTAGCACTGACTGTGTGTCCATATTCCCACTCTCATCTCAGCAGGCTTCCGTTCTAGCTTTGTATCCTTGGGTGGATCGTTTCACCCACCGATACAATTTTCGAACATCTCCCCTGTCGCTACAACCCTCAATCGACTCGACCACCCGCTTCTCGTGCTCTCTCTATTTCCTCCTGAGAAATCGGCGTTTCTCTTTTCGTTTCATCCCGTAGAGCTCCCGGGATACTCTCATAGCAGCTCTTGTTCGAGTCTGTAGCATTGCCTGGTAAGCCTCGTCCTTAGCTGCATCCGCCAGCCTTTAAAACCAAAGTACATCAGAAATTGACGTTCTCGTTGTCGAGAACATATCCTATTTTTTTACTCCATCAGTGCAAAATGAACTCCATAGTTTTAAAAACTTGTCCTCGTTTTTCTTCTAAATTTAATTTCAAGCTGTTATAGTTATGATATAGTTATGATATGACCTTTTTAAAAATTCACGTTAACGCAAAATTTAAGAAAAACTAAAAACTACCTTGTTTTTGTTGGGGTTTTTGTCCTCTCAAGTCCGGGCTTTGTATTCCTTTTAGATTCTCTTAAATAGCCTACCATCCATGGAAAGTTTTAACTAGGATTCCTTAAGGTTTAAATAAACTAATGGCTACTTTGCCTACCATATACACATGTACAATACATACATACATACATATCCGTTTATCGCAAATAAAAATTTGAGATAAATCATCTCCAATTCGTTGGTAGGCCCGGAAAAATGTTATTCTTTCGACGGCCCAGCACTCAAAGTCTTAGGTTATCGGTAATCCTTTTATTGAAAATAAATACGTCCCTTCAATTAAACCTTACTGTCTATCCTTTGCCGCATCAGGAAATGAGGAAAGCAATAGATAAGATACTGATAAATTGATAAAGTCATAAGTACACTTTCGTCCTGCACACTTTCGCCCTTAATAAACAAAATTCCTCGATTCCTTTTTTTTTTTTTTCAAAATGGCTACGTAAATAAAAATGTTATTATCTATATAATTAAACATGAGGAATATGTTTTCCTTTTTTATCATTTTACTCCTGCGATACTGGTAATCTCCTTTATATTTACTGTCAAAAAAAAATATTATTTAATATCGAGGTTGGTTTCGTTATCCTGTCCTGGCATACCTACTATAAACCAGAATACAAACAACAGCTAAATAAACCAGATAAATTGTCACTCACTGATAACATTTAGAGTTTATAATAGTGGTGTGACATGAATCTCAAGGAGATCCGATAAGCGTGCAGTTACATTGCCTTTTGAAATATACAGATTCAAAGTAAGTTTCCATTTCATATTTGCCCTTCTTAGCATGTTTATCCGTATAACTTATTGTTATTTTTTTTTTAAGTATGTATATGAACCATTAAGTATGTATAGGAACCATTTATATTGTATATGGCAAGGACTACTTCATTTATGTAAATCACCCATTTTGATTGAGGAATGAGAGATTAGTTTATGACTTTCAACGCCCCTTTCATCCTTTACTATTTCAATTTACGTTATCCATTTTTGTTGTGTGATATCCGTGGATGGATGTGGCTTTGTTGTTTAAAGATAACATCACTTGTGCTTGTGATAAGGGATATGAATTTATATAATTATTTAATGTCCTTTTATGCCTTTTCGCCTATCTACATTTTTGTAATATATCGTTGGATATCATATATTCCCATGACGCATTAATTGTATTTTTGGAAAAAAATCTAATTAACCAATATAGTTAGGGTGTTAAGGGAGCCAACCTTGCACTTCATTCTGACGGGATGAGCTTTGGCACACTAATAGTCCACATCCTATATTTACTTTTCAGAAGTGTTGCCACGGTGACAACACTGGCAGACCGGAGATATAAGGGTTGCCTTCTGACCATGTTTTAACATGCAATTTCATATAAAGTAGCCTATAAATTGGGAACCAGACATCGGTTGATTTCGTGGAATATCTCGTTAGATTTAGAATATTTGAAGCCATAGGAATATGTTCATTTTTTGACCCCTCCCACACCGTTGCACGCGGGGGGAGTAAAATACCCACGGCGGATAAAGGTTTTTATTTGTCAGAAAATAATGGCTATGAAGTGAATATTCATAAAATTTTAAGATGAGCATCGACGTAGAATTTCATATTCTACAGCATTTCCCAAGTATATTTTTATCCATGTATTAGTTTTTTGTGCAATCGCTTTCAAAATGGGGGAGGGAAAAGTGGGAGTATATCAAACCACTATATATTTGTCTTGGTATAATCTAAGCATATGGCACATGACCTTAGGGTAATTTTTAATGCCCAATCTTATGCAATCGAAATATTTTCAATAAAATTTCCCTAGAAAAAGTTATAACCTTTTTATAAAATGATGACTAAATTTTCAGTGAAACAAGCATAATAATACCTAATTTCAATGGTATGGTGATGAAACTTGGCACACATGTCTCATTTGCTGTAAGAAACAAGAATCAAAAGAGTTCATAAAAATATCTAGGGCTAAAGGGTGTTTTTTTGAGTGAAACAGAAAAGTGTAAAACTATGCCCCGTAAACCCCCCCTAGAACTAGTACGTTGATAAAAGTTGGTAGGAATGTTTTGTTTTTTATTGTTACCAAGAATAAAAACGATAAATCAAATATCTATTGTCAAAGGTGGTTTTTGAGGGAAAATGTTTAATCTGCTCTACTTAAAAAATACATTAATTTTTCCATTAAAAAGACGATAACTTTCTGGTTATAGATTGTATCGTCTTAATTGTACTTAAATTGGAATCAGCATTAAAAAATACCTGAAAATCATGTCCCATATTGATTATTGTACCCCGATTACATAAAAATAAAATGTTGGCTTTATAGCCCATATTTTCCTTCCGCCTAAAAATAAAAACACCCCTGGAACCAATATATTTGCATGGATCTTTTTGAGTCTTGATTATAACAAGAAATAAAACATTTCTACCAACTTTCATCAACAGACCAGTTTTGGGAGGGGTTTACTGGTAATAGTAGTAATTCACTTTTCCCTTTCACTCAAAAAAAAAAAAACACCCTTTCGCCCAGATATTTTTATGGACTCTTTTGATTCTAATTTCTTACAATAAATGAGACATGTGTGCCAAGTTTCATCACCATACCATTGAAATTTGGTAATGTTATGCTCGTTTCACTGAAAATTTAGGCATCATTTTATACAAAAGTTATAATTTTTTCTAGGGAAATTATATTGAAATTATTTTGACTGCATAAGATTGGGCATTCAAAATTACCCTAAGGTCATGTGTCATATGCTTAGGTTATACCAAGACAAATATATAGTGGTTTCATATACTCCCACTTTCCCCTCCCCCCATTTTGAAAGCGTTTATACAAAACCCAATACATGGATAAAAATATACTTCGGATATGCTGTAGAGTATGAAATTCTACGTCGATGCTCATCTCATCTTATGAATATTCATGTTATAACCATTATTTTCTAACAAATAAAAACCTTTATTCGCCGAGGGTATTTTGCTCCCCCCGCTTACAAGGGTGGAGGAGGGGTCAAATAATGAACATATTCCTATGGCTTCTAGTATTCTAAACCCAACGAGATATGCCACAACATCAACCGATGTCTGGTTCCCGATTTATAGTCTAATTTATGTGAAATTTCGTGTTAAGACATGGTCAGAAGGCAACCCTTATATCTCCGGTCTACCAGTGTTGCCACCATGGCAACACTTCTTAAAAGTAAACTTTGAATGTGGACTATTAGTTTACCAAAGCTCATCCCGTCAGAATGAGGTGCAAGGTTTGACCAAAAATATGGCCTTAACGCCCTAACTAATATGCCTGCCTATATGTTGATAAGAAAAAATACACAAGACTTATTCATATAAATGTACTTGGACATACTAATATATACAGTTTCCGTTTCAAAAAAAAAATGTTCGTCTTTGATTTTCCGGCAAACAGGCTTAAAAGATTCAGTCAAGTAAGAAAAGACGTCTTCGAAAATGTGAAATATGTACGTCAACTTATTTCTGCCAGGTTCAACAGCTACGAAGTTTTTTACTTCCAAAGCTTTTCACACTTTTTTCCATACAATTTGTATGACCTATATAGAATTTTTCAGCGGCATTGTTAGAGGTCAGAAAGGTTTTCTGTGCTTCACATGAGACAACAAGAAACCCAGGTTGAGATCAGACAAGAAAAATGAAATGAGTGTTCTAACTAGAGCTTGAAAGTATCCGGATATTTCGGATATCCGGATCGGATCCGGAAATGCGAATCAGATCCAGATCCAGGATCCGATATCCGAAATATCCGGATAATCCGGATATCCGGATCGAAATCTTGGATCCGAGATCCAAAAATATCCGGATAGTGTCGAATCCTCGGATTCAGATCCAGTGTCGGATTCTCGGATACAGAGCCGGATGTGGATCCGACACTATCCGGATAGTTTTGGATCTCGGATCCAAGATTTGGATCCGTATATCCGGACAAGTCAATATTTTGCTCGACTTTTTTTTAAGGCAGCTGACATATTGTCAAGTCGAGATTTTATAGGGCGTGTTCAGTAAAACGAGATTTTGCTCTTTCAAAAGCTGAGCAAGCGAATTAAATTTTTTTTCTCAGTATTATGACAGCCAAACGAAGATTTTTTACTGAGAAATCCTGTTAAGGCAAATGATATGGCTGAGGCGATCATTCGTACGTAACCCTATACCTATACCCATTTTGTATTATTTCATGAGAGGAAAGTGCTTTCAGAATGCGAAATGCTTATTGAAACAAACATATGCATGGCTTGACGACCCCAAAAAATCATTTAATGAAAGCGCTTTCTGAAAATGACTTGCTGGGTGGAAAACGTTTTCGAAGAAAACACTTTCATACTGTAACTTTGAAGTTCCGTTATTTCACATTTATTGTTTTTGAAAAGTGGACAGTCTCTTTCTAACTCCCTGTATTGGAGCCTCTGCCCCACTCAAACAAGGAATTTCAGTGTCACAGAAACGCTTTTCTATACGGTGATGGACACATGCCATCACAAATACGCTCTTCTATACGGTGATGGACACATGCTGTCGTGCGTTTTGTTTCTCAACAAACACTGGTTCTATCTCTCCCAAAAATCAAACTGCTGCGTGCTAATCCTCGCTAAACTTGAGCAAAATTACGCAAGAATTCGTCTCCCTCTGCGCGTAAATCTTTCATCAGTGTTGCTTAGTACTGATTTTCTGGATCACGTTCCCAAAGCGAAAACGGTCGCAGCAATATGTATCTACGATTGCATTTTGTTGAGTCACATATGATGCTGAAAAATTCTTTGAATGATTTCCACAAAAACTTCTAATAATTCTGCTTCTTCTTCGCAAATGAATTTCCTCATCGAACTTCACTTTGCAACTGTTTTGGTTAAAACAATAAGGAAACTAAACTTATAGTAAACAATACCAAATACTTCACCCGTCTTGCACGGTGTGACGCCCATGAAAAATGCTTGCAGCAATTTTGTTTTTTTAAAACTTAAAAAGCACTTTCAAAATGCACTTTCGATGCTTGGTGTGACTGTTTTCTGAAACCACTTATACTAAAACTGGAATGGTCTATTATGCCTGGTGTGACACGGCACCTTTATACAGGGTGTCCCTTAATTCGTCAATAGTATTTAAGGGCATGATTCTTGGGTGTATTCTTAGAAAAAAATTGTTCTACAGTAAGGGCCTATATCCAATGTTGATATCATTTATCAGGGATTTAAGAAAAGTCTTACTTTGGTGTACCCTGACGGTGATTGCGCTGTTAGTAATAATTATAGAAACTTCGTTTAGGCCTTTATTTTTAAAGCCCTTGTAACTGCGTTTAAATAAGTTTTATATCTTTTATCAGTCTTAAGTAATTCAGTTTTTAGCCTGTTCCATTTTTCCTGCCCATGCCAATTTTTTGACTTTGGGGTCAATTTTCTCCAAAAAATGCGTAACCAACATGATGTTTTAATAATTTTTTTAATGGATGTAACAATACTTAAAATAGAAGTCACTTGATAATTTGGAAAAACAGCAGCAGGTAAAATTAAAAAAACATGTTTTTTTAGCTTTAAGCTCGAAAAGCTATGAGTAAATATTATTTGTGTGGTTTTAGATAATTTATTAAGTATGTTTTTTACTAAAACAGTTATAACGGGTGCGCTCTGACACATGTTTTTAGGGTGTTTTTCAACGCTGATTCTAAAGAAACCAAAACTGAAAAGATACTTGTATCCTGTGGAAAGTTAATGTCATTTGTATGGAATGATCACTTTGTTTAAAGTACAACAAGTAATATATTACCCAAAACCATTTTAAGATAATGGGATTTTAATGAAATTTGGTATAAATGTTTCAACTGGCATGTTTACCAAGAATCAAAAGAGTCCCCAAAAATATCTGTGCTGAAAGGGTGTTTTTTTGAGGGCGAGATGTAAGTGCGTCATTATTACCATAACATCTATGAATTAGTTTTGACACTGAAGAAATTTGCCAAAAATATTAAATATGTCATGGTTTCCAAGTATCAAAAAAGTCCATTAAAAAAACTTGATCCAAAGATTATTTTTAGAGAGTTTATGTTTGACCTCTGCCCTACGGAGCTAAATGTTAGGTCTTACAAAAAATTGTAATTTCGGGTAATCGAGATAGTAGATATGACATATGATATATGATTTAAAGGTATTTCTTAACGCCGAATCTAATAAAAGAAAAACCAATATGATACAAGCACCCCAAAAAAAGGTAGATTATTTTTTAAGCAAAAATGACTTCTTTTTTCGTTAAGCAGGTCAAACATTACACCACCAAAAAACACCCTTGGACCTTAGATATTTGTATGGACTCTTTTGATCCTTGGCTGCCAATATAAATTTAATATTTTTAACAAATTTCATAAGTGTCAGAATTTGTTCATGGATGTTATGGTAATAATCACTCACTTATATCTCTCCGTCAAAAAAAACACCCTTTAACCACAGATATTTGTGGGGACTCTTTTGATTCTTGGTAAGCATGCCAAATGAAACATTTATACTAAATTTCATTAATATCCCATTATTTTAAAATGGTTTTGGGAAATATATTACTTGTTGTACTTTAAAAAAGTGATCATTCCATAAAAATGAAATTATCTTCCACAGGATACATGTATCTTCTCAGTTTTTGGTCTCTTTAGAATCAGCGGTGAAAAGCACCCTAAAACATGTGTCATATGATTAGATTGTATTACAACAAAATGTTCAGCTCCCGCCTCCCTCCCCTCTCCAACTCTTAAAATGCGTCTACACAAATAGTCAATTCAGGGATTTTGGATATGTTGTTGAGTATAAAATTCTGCGTCGATACCAGCAATAAAATTTCATGAGTTAATTTTTCCCCGGTTGTCCATATTAAATTTCCTATCTTTCCTAGAGTATTAGGGGGTATAAAGAGATTTATGTATTTCTTCGTTTATAAATTTAAAGTAAGGCATCAAGACGTACACAGATTAAGTCTGTTTTTATTGTCGATCATCTTTATGGCACCTCAGTTCTTACATTGCAGGTGATATGCTTATGTGATATACTTATTCAACTAGAACTATCATGTTTTCCTTAGAGATATAGTCAAAATAGAGAACAACTTCTGTTGCAGAACGTCCGTTAACATTGAATTTGACAAGACAAGTATGTCTAGATACTCGTAGGTACTTGACATTAATGTTTATTTGGATTGGCGAATCATTTGTACCTTATTATGATAATATGTCTGATATTTTTATGCTGAATTAACGGTAAAATGCTTAAATAAGGAAGTGACACCAAAATATTCATATACAATACATTCATCCGTACAAATATGAATGGTCTAGCCCGATGTATTTTTTGTTTGTTTAAATAGCACTTGTCCTTCATTTTCTCTATAATAAATCTAAAACCAACACATTCCACCTCTTCTTTCTCAACTTATGACCTTCTAAACCATGTGCAACAATAAAATAATCATCATCAACAAAACAACAAACAAAAAAAAACGCGGGAAAACAACAAAAAAAAAACTTAAACAATAATCTATTGTTGGCCTAGGAGTATGTTGCTCACTATGCAGGTTCCACTATATTATACACTCAGAGAAAACCATCGATGTGCAAGACATTAAAATTGATATAGACTCCTTACAAAATTAAAGCAAAAATTTAAAATTTTACAATCAAACCCGATAGGTAACAGCAAAATTTGTGACTTCATCGGTCATGGAAGAAAAACTGTTAGTCACATAAAGATTTTAGTCAGTACCAAACACAAAAATGACAGTGGGACACTCCGGCTGAGTCGATTATTTATTTTATAATAAATGAACATGGAGATTAGAGATTTTCGCGATCGTAAGGTGTAACACCTGTACCTACCACAAAGAACAAAATGCAAAGTAGTAGTACACATGAATATAAAATACTAGCCAACCCGTGCTCGCGTTGCTTCGGATATTTTTAAGAGTAAAAAAATTGTTTACTTTAGGGATACAAACAGCTGCTCGATAAGTTTAACCCCTATTGAAATAAAAAATTGCATGTTCTCTCACAGACAAACTTTTAAAAAATAGATTTGTTTGATGTTTGCATAAAGGCATAGATTCATTTTTATATGAAAGCGTCCCGATCCCCAATTGAGTGCCTATTTTGCTTTCACTCAAACTACGCTAAAAATTTTTGCCATAAAGGTGGTTCAAAAAAGTAATACCTGTGAAACTCAGAAAAAGTTTAACACGTCAAACAAAAACAAAATTCCTTATAAAAATTTTGTGTGTAAAAAATTTGCTGACTTGCTATACACTCTCTCATAAAACAAGGCTTATATTAATATACTATAACGGAGTGAAAGCTATTTGGCATAACTGTTGTTTTAAAATTGACTAGCTCTAATTGTATTCAAGTCGAAAATGTATTTTTCAGAGTCTCCCTACTATTAAAATACTCGTATATTATTATACAATTTTTTTCTCGAGATATGTATATTACCGATATGCAATAAAATTCCAAATTTGAATTTTTTAGTGACATTAGTAGAAATGCGAAATATTTTGTTTTCATAATTCAATCCAGACTTTTGTCAATAGTTTCTCGTGGACAACAGTACCTTGCATGGCTTGCATTTCATAGGCGAAACCAAGGTACTGGTGTCAAAGAAAAGTCTTGACATTGGTGCCTGCTTGGCGACTGAACATACCCTAAGCTGAGCAAGGAAGTTGCGTGGGCGGAACAGAAGACCCAAGACTATTGTGTGTCTAACAATGTTACGAAAAATTCCTGAATTAATGGCTACATAAAATTCGGCCCCAATGAAAAATGGCCCCAAACAAAAAATGAAAAATTGCCCGAAATTGGGCCTAATGTTGTCAGTCGGTTTGCTATCAAGGCTCCGAGAAATTAGGCCCCAGGAAATAAGGCCCCAACAAAAATGAAATAAGGCCCCAAATTGTGGTATTTTTTCATAATGAGGCCCCACTGAAATAAAAATGTGGCCCAAAAACAAATGAAATAAGGCCCCAACTTGTTTTGACTTTTCTTGGAAAAATTTAATAAAACCCAAATTTTTCTTTTTCATATTGAACTTAATTTTAGCAAATGAAATAACACCCCAAACTGTTAAACAAATACATGAATTGTATCGCGCGATTTTTCGCAGCTTTTCTGGCCTTATTTCATAATTTACATGGAAATGCTTAAATAACATTGTCTTTCACAAAAAAAAAATGTGAAAATCCCCTTATCGGGGACCCAGAGCTGGTAAAGTACCGAAAACTGTTAAACAAATAATTGAATTGTATCGCTCATTTTTTGCAGCTATTCTTTTACTTACTAATTCTTTTCTTTCATTGTAAAGATCGTGCTCAAAACATCAGGGAGTAATAGAATAGCTGCAAGAAATCGCGCGAATTTTTGCAGCTATTCTGTTACTCCCTGATGGGTTGCAGCACGATCCTTACATTGAAAAGCATTAGTACATAAGTAACAGAATAGATCTAAAAAATTGCGCGATACAATTCAAGTATTTGTTTAACAGTTTGCGGTACCTTACCAGCTGTGGGTCCCCGATTAGTGGATTTTCACAAATTTTTTTGTGAAATAAAATTAAGCCCCAAAACTAGTGTTGGGATCTTATTTCTTTGGAGCCTTATTTCATAATGAAATTATGCCCCAAAAAAAAATGAAATAAGGCCCCAAAAAATGAAATAACACACCAAAATTTGAGAAATTTCGTTGTTGTTGTTTTGTGTGCTTTTTTGGGACCTTATTTCATTTTTTTTGGGGCCTTATTGCCTGGGGCCTAAGTTCGCGGAGCCGCTATCAAAGTTTTTGTTTGCAAAATTATTTTGGTTTAAGAATAAAAGCTTGGGGCCATTTTTCATAATATGAAATTTCACCCCAAAATTAAAAACGAAAAAAGGCCCCAAAACCATGACAAAATTACCCCAATTTACAAATATTTAACTTTTTTTTTTGTTTTTGTTGTTTCATATACATATAATTTTGGGGACATTTTTCATTTTATGTTTGGGGCCATATTTCATTGGGGCCAAATTTCATGTAGCCGAATAAATATTATGAAATCAAAACATTTCGGACTTTTACCAAAGTCACTGAAAAGTTCTAAGTTTTACCGGTAAATTCTAGAATGTCCTTTTTTCGGAGTATTGCAGTAACATAAATCTAAGTGTAGTAGCCCATAGCCTAATGGTTAATGCCTTGGGCTGTCACGCTGGAGGTCTGGGTTCACTTCTAAGCCTCGTCCACCTAAAAACAAAAAAAAAAGTTTTTTTTTTCACTCGCTCCACAAGTTTTCATTCCAAACATTTTTACATTTTCTTAGAAAAAGTGGAACAAACAGACAGACAAACACACTTTCACATTTATAATATTATTAAGACTAAGATATTAAGATTTTTTCAAAGCCACAAGTCTAAGCTTTTTCAAAAATTTTTTTTTGGGAATAGTTTTATTTAAAATATTTTTTTAACACTAATTTTTTTATTTAAATAACCTTAGGCATTGAATTGGCTCTGTTTTTTCCGATTTTGTTTTTGTCAAGTTTTGTTTTATCTATTTTCTTATAATTTTTAATATTCAAAAAACCTCGATTTTTAACAAAACAAAATTGGCGTTTTTTGAGTTAAATCTGTATAATTTTAACTTTAATACTGATTACCTTGTTAACTGTAACTTTTATCAATTATTTGATTGTATTATTTATTTTTGAGGCTATTTTCCTATAGAATGTTGTTTGACCCAGAAGCAACAAATTTTGTCATGGTTTCAACGAATGTAAAAACCAGTAGACAGGTCGCATTTTTATTCTCTCTAAAAATGGAGTATAAAACAGAGATACACCTTTTTCTTATTTTATTGAATTTTTAACAAAGCTGAATACATTTTTATTTGTCCACGGTAAGTTGTAATGTAAACCAATTATTAAACCGTTAGGGGGCACTTTGGTCAATTCTTGTATAATTCTATATAAATTAAAAACCTCTTTTTTCTAGATATAGAATTTTCAACAACAAGAATTAATATATTTTTAAAAGTATATTTTTGGAAAAGTTGTATATGCAAAATTGTTATGTTGAATTTTATAAGCTACAATTTTTCCAAAAACATTTCTTAAAAAAAGTTGATGGTTTTCGAGAAATTTGCAAAAAACTGAATTTGTCCTCTTTCACCCTTTAAAATCGAGAGCCCTGATTCAAATTTAAAGTATTTCTTAAGAAATGCTAATTTTATTGAAATATTTGAACAAAAATGTTTTTTTTTTGTCTGATTTTGAACCTGTTTTATTGAGTTCAAACGGTTCAAACGGGTTCTAACGAAGCATAGCTTAAGCAAGTGTTATACGTTATACCTCTTTAAAAACAAATAAAAAATAGGATATTTTTAAAAGATAAAACCACTATTGAGGCATACGAATTTTGGTCAGAGGGCTTTGAGGTTGAAAATTGAGTTTTGTTAAAGCTAAAGCTTTTATATTAATATGTAGATAAATGGTGATGCCAATGCAAAATATTTTATGCAATAAAATTAGCACGAATGTTACCAATATTTTAGTGAACAAAATTCAAAAAACAAAAATCAATTACGGACAGGGTGAGCAAAAAACTGGTTCAAAATAGTTTTTTTTTTCAAATTTAAAAAAATAGCCGTTATTCTAAAACCGTTATGATTCGGTATGGACAAGTTACCAAATTCTGAAAGGCCACCTACTGACCTATTTCCAATTTCAGTTTGAACCATTGTTAATGGGATACCCTGTATAAACCGTAAATAACAGTAGTTGGTAATTTGTTTTGTTATTCAAAATATTGATGCATAATTTAATTTTATCCGAATTGTTAGTGCCTCTAGAGAATCACCTAAAAAGATTCAATTCCAAAAGTTTGAGAATTTAAAGCATTTTTTTCCAAATCACTGAGTGCAACTGATATGTGTAGGTAATGGTTCAAAAATTTTTGTTTTTTTTCCACAAAAATTGTAAGCTTGGGCGTGAATACATGGCGAAAAATAATAACAGATTCATATCGAAGGGTAAAATACAAATGTTTTTGTTAACTATGAGGGCGGTGGGCATAACATAAACAATGTACGTATCGCAAGTAAAAACTAGTAGGGCTGGCTACGAGACTCTGCGAGACTTTTGTAAGTCTCGTCTCGGTCTCGTTAAAATCCAAAATTCTCAGTCTCGTCTCGGTCTCGAGTCGACTTGTTGGCTATTGGAACGAAATATTTTTCGATTATAGTTTGAATACGTGTACAAGAAAAAAAAAATATTTAACTGAGTTTGGATTTTTTAATTTATTAGACTTTCTGTAAATGTCGTTCCAAATATACAGTCTCGTCTCGGTTGCTTAAAAGCCAGCCTCGTCTCGTCTCGGTCTCGTTATGCGAGACCCAGATCGAGACCGCAACTTTTCTCGTCTCGTGGCCAGCCCTAAATACTAGTCCTATACGTATTCCCATTAATTTATCTTTAAGTTTATTTTGATCAGTGTACAACACTGGTGCACCAACAATTATTCGAATAATTTATTTGTCATAAATTTGAATACCTACCTACATACAAATTTTATTGTATGATCTTAAGTTTTATTTTTTGTTCTGCATTTTGTCTGTTATAAAAATTATGCACTCCAATTAATAAGCTCACCTGAAGGGTCAAACTGAACAAAAAAGAAAACAAAACATAAAAAAAAGTAAAATTCAGCCAAGAAAAAGATGTCACATCAGCTGAAATGGCACATTCTGTAATTGGAAGGTCGGAAGGGAAATCTGACCTCAATATCATTTTATTTTGTGTATACAAAGCGAACAAACAGTTGCAAGAGTTTTAAAATTGTCAAAACAGCAAAGAATTAAAAGAATTAAAAATATTTTGAAAAAGACAGAAAAATAACAAAAAAAAATAAGAAAGAAACATAATAAAATGCAATTAATTCCGCTGATACTTAATGGACGGTAGTCTGCAGAACTTTTTCCAAAAATACATACTTAGGTACTACTTACTTTAAATGCACTTGAGATTAACAGACGATGCAATGGTTTGGTTTGGTTTTTCGTCGTTTATGAGGACGTCGGTCGACGCGTGTCCGGGATTCAGTGAATATCTCCCTCATTATCTCACTGTCATGTCATGAGAATCTCATTATTGTAAACACAATATTTTGTAAGAAGACTACCAGGTAGGCAGATTGAAAAAAGGTACATAATAAATATGAATCATCATGTATAAAGTATGAGAACTTAGGCATGGTGCCAGTGTCATCGGAGCCAGTAGCACAGTAGCAAATACATATTTAAATTGACATTAATATTCGCTAATGTCATTTTGATTCATTTCTTCCATTTTGTTATTATCGATATCGAATTCGAATAATTAGAAATAAATGAGTGAATATGGAGAAAATGCAAAGGACTTATAGAGTATGAGTTGATGATTTTTTTTTCCTTCCCGCACAATTAAATCCCAATCAATTTAGAAAATGCGCCAACGACGGAGGGCTATATATGAATTCCTTTAAATTGGTTTTAATTTTTTCCTTGAATAACTATGGTGACGAAGAGTGACGTTTTGTTGTTAGTATAGATAGATATCTACATAGATATTCCTGATGCGGGTTGGTCGGCCCAAATGCATCTATAATTGGAATATAAGGACAAGGACCATTATAATTAATGCTTTCACTGTAAGGAGCGTCGTCGTCGTCAGTAGTCAAAGTACGGTTTTTGGTGTATGTATGTTTTTAAAAATATATTTGGTGCTTTATATACCTAGATACGACGTACGAGTACTAATATTATGCGCCACCGGGAAGATATTTGTATATACATACATATGTATAAACATATGTATGTGGGTAGGGTCGATAAAATTTATTCGCTATCTATTTCAATAAATACCTACCTATCCAAGGAAAAAAGTTAGTTTGTATAGGTACATACCTATATTTCTCTACTGAAATACTTTTTAAGTACGGAATAAATAATATGAAAATGGGTAGAGGCATACAGTATACTTACTTGTTTACTGTATTTAGAAGATACCTACCTTCATAGTAAGAAAGATTGATTTTTAACCGATATAGGGTGATGGCACTAGTGGTTGGCCCCCGCCAGTAGTCGGCCACTTCGTTGTAAAGTACAACTTAATAGTTAAGGCTTTCGTTTAAGCTCCCGGCAAAAAATATTTTTCAATAGGCTAACATTTTATCTTCCAGGGTAAAAAATTTCATTCCATTGCAGCCACTTGTAAAAAATGCAAGTTTGCTTCAAGTTTTTGTCTGAGTCGGATTTGTGGTTTTTCGCAAAAAAATAAATAGTGGAAGTGAATCAAAAAGAACTGTATAAAGGCTCTCCCAAACCAATGCGAAACATTCGTTGCGGCGAAAAAACATTCGTCACTCAAAATTATTTCATATGTTTCTCCGCCGCGTTGGTGTGGGCACTCTCATATATCACCATGTAAATAAATTTTGACATGCGAATGTTTTTTCGCCGCAACGAATGTTCCGCATTGGTTTGGGAGAGCCTTAATTGTCAAGATATTGGAGGTATATGGTATATTTATGTTATTTATACTTTAAATTAGCTATTTTTGGTTTAAAAACATAAAAAATATTTTTTGGTAATTATTTAGAAGGGGGCCGACTTTAGAAGACAAATTTGTTCAATTCTTCTTAAGTCAGCCCCCCCGGCCGACTACTGAAGAATGCTTTTTTTAATTTTTCTTCAACTGAGTATGCAAACTTAAAGGAAATTTTATTCTCTTTCTATTCACACCAAAAAAATCAAAGAATACTCTGTCGGTCGCCTGTAACGTAAAAGAGAATGGGTGGCCGACTATAGACAACACTTGTTCTTATGTCGGCCCCAGCTATGTTTTGTATAAGGCTCGGATTGCACATGTAAGTTTTACTTACATAAATTTCTTATTTAATTTAAATTTGAAAAAATATACAAGTAAGTACCTTTGGGAGTAAATGGCTTACTGAAATATTCAACCAACTTACTGTTTGTACTCACGAGAAACTTACCTGCTCCATTCAATTGATAAATTATCTTTTTTTGGTACATAGTTTAATCTAATAAGACACTTGACCTAGGTATAAGAAATTCGTTGTTCGTATAAGTAAAACTTACATTTGTAGTTTTTGTTTAAAAATATTGATGAAAAGGTATTGGTGCAAAATTTTAGTCGATTTAGTATAATTTTAAGTATGAAACCTACTAGCTTAAAAATTGTATTTTGCTAATTTTAATTGAGTTTAGCATCATAATATCTCTTAACATTTGACTAAAGTTAAAATAATCAAATGGATATTTTATCTTTTTAGTATCGTACTAAATCCATATGACACTTTGTCGTGCTGAAGCTTACGAGGGAAATTGGTTTAGTATGATACTTTAGTTTAAAAGTATTTAAAATTTAGAACATTTTAGTAAACTGATAAAGAATTGAAAAAATGTTAAGTAGTACTATATACTATATATAGTATACTAAACCCTTAATAATAGGCTGTTTACAATTTTGCGCCAGTGTTTTTAAAAGCTTTAACAATGTCAACAACAAAAGGCGAAAGAAAAATTCAAAAATTTTGAACAGCCTATTAACCCCCACATTAATAAACGGAGCTAGAGCGAGTTATCATTATCTTATCGATTAGGATTGAGATTTTTGCCACTTACGATCTGTCTAAACCAGCAAGGAAGTTGGCTTAGCAAAGCGTTAAATAATAAATATAAATATACGTTTTAATTCACGAGTTATCTCTTAATCCATGCTTAAACCAGAGCTCGAAAGTTAAAGGTGAGTTAAGCAATGTTATTATCAATATTCCTGTAATATACTACTTTACATTTTTCTAATTCTTTCACAGTTTACCTACTTAAATTTTCTAAATTTTAAATACTTTTTAACTAGTATCATACTAGACCAATTTCCTTCATAAACTTGAGCTGAACACGCCAAAAAAAGTGGCAGCTCGTACAAAAATTCAAAAACATTAGACAGACATAATGTTATATGGATTTAGTACGATACTAAAAGGTGGGCTCTGGTTGCAGAGAAATTTTGATTCAAAGTTAATCTTTCTTGTTTCAACCCAAAAACTAAAAATCTTAATATGGCCATAACTTCCAAAATAAGGCTAGTAAGAGGTTGTGGTTAACGTTCTTGAACAGATAATGGTCAGGTCTTTGCATTGCCGTTCAAAACTCAACTTTTTTTTTTCCAATCGATTTTCGGAAAAAAGCATGGAATACCCCCTTATCACTAAAAATTCATACAAAGACATTTCGTTATTTTACCTTTAGATGTTATGTTATATTAAGATGCTAAAGTTGTTTTAAACTAGCAAAATACACTTTCTAACCTAGTTTCATTCTAAAAATGAAACATCGTACTAAAATGACTAAAATTTGGCGCCACTGTTTTTTAAATATGTTTTGTTCCTTTTAATAAAAAAATAGTGTTTAATAATGATAACATTTGACTCAAATACATGTTCCTTTTTAACTTAAATTGTGTATTGCTAAATATTAAATGTTAAAATTGTTGCTATATACTTTTTACTATTGTAAATAGTATGAAAATACAAATTTTTAATTGGTGGCCGACTACTGGATACTCAAGCGGCCGACTTCTGCAGATCAGACGGCCGACTACTCAAGAATCACACTTTTATCAATATAATGTTGAATAACTTTTTTCAGGTAGAAAATCAACTTAATGCTCTCAAAATTTCCTAATCTACACATTTCTACTCGTCATATAAGCTGATAACTCTATTAAAATCATAAGTTCCTGATTTTTAAATGCCGATCGAACAAAAAAAAAAGTTAAGGGGCCGACTACTGGTGCCATCACAGCCTTTCTCACATACATAAATGTATGCAAGGTTTTAGTAAATGTATCGACAAAAACGTCAAAACTCTCCAGTTCAAAAGTATTTGCAAAACCTACATTTAAAAAATAAAATAAATAAAAATATATAAATTGGGTGGCGCCAGGGCCTAGTGACTAACAACTCTCAACCATTCCTGTGTACGCGTGTCGACAGAAATGAAAGGGACCTAGAATTTTATGCCGAATTCGAACGGCTAAACGAGAAGCACTTATTCATGACAAGTGATAATCTTGGAGGATTTGTCAACGGCAAGAGGACCTGAAAAATACTTTTTAATTGGTGGACGACTACTAAAATAAAATACTAAACAATATTTAAAGCTATAAAAGTACATAGGAGTGACCTAAACTCTGTAAAAATGAATGTGTTTCGCCCAGATCTAACAGTGGGCTCTTCAGTCAGTCTGTCATGCCCTACTGGGACACAAATTTTGGTCGATATTTACTTACTTTACTTAATTTAGATGGCGCTCACAGCCCAGGATGGGCTCTTTGCCCTCAACTAACAAGCCCCTCCAGCCAGCTCTGTCCCTAGCTATAGCCTCTTCCAGTTGCGCACACCGAGTTGGTTGATGTCGTCCTCCACTTGTGTGCGCCACCTGTTACGGGTTCTTCCTCTGCTACTTACACCATCGGGGTTGGATTTGAAGACTCGTCGGGCAGGTGCGTTGCTGTCTATTTCGATATTTACCGAATCTTATAAAAAGTTTTGAATTTAATGTGCCAGAAATCGAATTGACTTTTCACTCAAACACAATATTAGTAAACGAGTATAAGAATTTTATTTTTAACATTTTTCAATAATTTTAAGTCATCATTTTTCCTTTATTTATTTACCTGAATTATGAAGTTGCTAAATCAACAATCGATTTTATTGGAAAAATGTGATACGAGTCCTTCGAGCGCTTTTTGAGAAAGAGTACTTTATCAATAATTATGAAATATTAATTTTTTTTTAAATTGTTAAATTTTTCATGAACTTTTCATATTCAATACCAAAAAAAATCAAATTAATGGTTCACTCAGACATCCCTTTAGTATCAATTTGCTTAGCCTTCCTTAATAGTTTTTATACAAGAAAGTAGTTCCAACTTTGTTTTTTTTTTTTTTTTTAGACACCTTTACCTTGAAGATCCGCTTATCAGAACTTAAGTTATGATTTGAACTTGCGATGGCACTATATGGCAAGTTATGAATTCGTAAAAAAAAAATCGAACTAGAGATAATAATTTTCCCTAATATTACGATGATAGAGAATGCAATAAAAGTGGGTCCCGCAACTCTGTCTTCTGTCTGTCCTCGCCCCTACAGCCTAAACGGTCGGAGGGATTTTTTTTTCAAACTTGCGCTACATAGTGTTTTTTGACTAATATAATATAAATAAACATGTTTTTTTAAATTTGTTTTAGGGCCAAAAACAACGGTACCTGCCATACAATATTTTTTTATCCAAAAAAGGAAAATAATATTTATCGCAAAAACGGCTCCGAGGATTTTGTTAAACAAGATTCAAATAATTAAAATAAGGAAATGCTACTTTTTAATAATTTTTTTTTGTTTTCAAAAATTTGTTATTTTTGGTACCTACAGTACAACCATTTTTGTTGATTTTTGATTCTCTGGAAAACAGTTAAGTTCAAATTTTCCATTTTTTTTTGGTAAATCTTCTAAATATATAGCCTCGTTCACCTAAAAACTAAGAAGTTTTTTTTCAGGGCTACTGCCTCTTGCGAGGAATTGACAAATCCTCCAAGAGTATCACTTGTCACGAATAAGTGCTTCTCGTCTAGCCGTTCGGATTCGGCATAAAATTGTTGGTCCCTTCCTTTCCTGTCGAAAGGCGCACACAGGAGTGGTTGCGAGTTGTTAGTCACTAGGCCCTGGTTCTTCATGAGCCGTTGTGCCACCCGATTTATTTATATCTAAATATATAAACATTATTGTGAACCAAAATTTATTTTTTTGAAAATTGATTTTTTTTGAAAACGATTTGGTCAGTATTTTTAAAACTAGGTGTAAATTAATTTTTTATTTTTTTAATAGAATACTTGAAAAAATCATGTTTCTAAATTCAAAAATAACGGTACCTTCTAAATAAATGTTAAATACCCGTCAAGAAAAAGCTTATTTTTCTCGAAAACGCCTGCAAGAATTTTGATAAAAAGATCTGCATTTACTATTAAAGATATGGTCAATATTTTGATAATAAAATTTGCCAATAACGATTATTAACGATACATACAAATGCTGAAAACCCGTTAAGAAAAAACTGTTTTTATCTTAAACGGCTCCAAGAATTTTGATGGAAAGATCTGTATTTACTATTAGGCATGGTCAATATTTTGTTAAAAAAAAAAATTAACAATAACGGTTATTAACAGTACCTGTCATGTAACCGAATTTGTTTCCAAATTTCTCGTTAACGGCTTCACCGATTTCAAGCAAAATTCGCATACAAAAGCTCCTTCACAATTCAAACAATTTTGCATATACAAACTATCGAAAAAAAAATTTTGGATTTAAAAAAAAATATTGATTTTTTTTTGAAAAATCAATATCTTGAAAGCGGGCTCATGAATATTTTTTTTATTTTGTACAAAACTGTATTTCATTAAATACTAAAAGTTGGAATATCAGATTTAATTTTTAAAAATGGGAACAAAATTTTATTTATAAAAAATAATTTTTTTAGAATATCCAACGATTTTTGATTTTTTTTTTCATAAATTTATTTTTATAAAGCAAATCCGATGGCATAGTTTATTTTGAGCTTTAAACCATTAAAATAACAAGTATTTGTTTCTTATTTCAGATCAATAGCATCTTTGCTGAAACGAAACCTAATCGTTAATGTTCAATATAAGAACTTATGTGAAAGTTTATGCTGAGGAAAAAGTAGAACATAAGCGTTTTATATGGAAGAACCTCAAAATTATCAGAGAAATCTGTTATTAAATTATTACTGACTTAAATTGAGTTAGTTTACTAGTCGAGTTTTTATTTTAAAATTGAGAAATTAAGTAATAAACAAATCTTGCCATGTAAACTAACTCAATTTAGGTCAGTAATCATTAAAAAACAGATTTCTCTGATAACTTTGAGGTTCTTCCATATTACTCTACCTAAAACATTTGATATTTAACATTAATAAACTTAGAACTTGGCGTACTTTTAGATCTCACTTCTTTTTACGGAAAGGTTTTTGTATATAAAAGAACTTGGCTCCTTTTTTAACATTTATGTTTTTGTTGTGATTTTTATTCTTTTTGCAAAGATTCTTTTTATCAGGAAAAGTGGGTGGGAGAAACGCCCCTGCATGAAAAAGTTCATGCTTTCAACTTTTTTTTTATACACATGAAAACTAACCACTTTACCAAATTTCATAATCCTGCAAAATTAATATTAATTCTGTGAAAATGGGTGGCTGCCCCGCCCACTGAATGTAAAATCTCAAAGTTGTAATTTCACCTTTGCTTGTCAAGTCCTATCGCTCTACCAAATTTCATCACTCTACGACAATCAGAAGTTCAACATAGTTGATATCAATTCTGAGAATATGGGCGGGTGCCACGCCCATGAATGGATAATTTTAAAATTTTCAATATCTTTTTTGTATTGACCACATGACTTGCCACTCTACCAAATTTTATTATTCTGCAACAATCCTAAGTGGTCCACATTAATAATAACAATTCTGAGAAAATGGGCGGATGCCACGCCCTCTGAGTGTAAAATCTCAAATTTTAAAATTTCGCATTTGCTTGCACTTCTAGCCCTACCGTTCTACCAAATTTGATCATTCTACGACGATCAGAAGTGCTCCTCATAATTGATATCAATTCTTATTCAAATGGGCGGTTGCCACGCCCCCTGACTTTAAAATCTCACATTTTAAAATGTTCCCTTTACCTGCATTTTAAGCCCTACCGCTGTACCAACCTTCATCATTCCACGACAGTCAGAAGTACTCCAAATAGTTCATATCAATTCTATGAAAATGGGCGGATGCCACTCCCCCTGAATGAAAAATCTCAAATTTTAAAATGTTTCCTTTGCTTACACTTTAAGCCCTACCGCTGTACTAAATTTCATCAATCCACGACAATCAGAAGTGCTCCAATTAATTTATAGCAATTCTATGAAAATGGGCGTGTACCACGCCCCCTGAATGTAAAATCTTAAATTTAGATTTTTTCCTTTGTGCGAAATTACTAGATTCTACCATGTCGGGAAGTGCTCCATAATTTTGATGATCTGTCAGTGAGTGAGTCAGTAACGGTTTTTGCTATTTTTGCAGTCTTATATCTCAGGAACCACTGATGCTAAGGAATTGAAATTTGGTAAGTTGTCTAAACCTGGTGAGTTTAGCGAATGCTGCGAGTTTGAAGTTTCTGACTTTATTGGTACTGAAGTTAGAGGGGGGTCAAAAATCGGCTGAGTTTGATCCTGTAAAAAGGGTGTAGTGCCAGAACTTGGCTGGGCCCTACCGTGCCCTTTGATTTCAAAAATGATATCACGAATACAAACGTTACATAGGTAACTTTCAGAAAACGAATAGATTCGGATTCTGGGGAAATCGAATCTTGGAGATACATATGTAGGTATGTCTAAATTTTCTATTCGATAAATCTGACAATTAAAACAACTTCATATATGGGAAATTAAAATAATTTGTTTATTTCAAATAGACCTAGGTATTTAAATTGTAAAATATATCTTCAATAATAAAATCCATCAGATCATTCAATTTGTTTGCATCTTCCAAAGGCGATTAATTTAAGAGACGCGGCTGAATAATCAGTATTTTTTAATTTAACAACCGCGCTCTATTTTTTAAATATAAAAAAAAAATAAATCATCCACCCTCCCATTTATAGCACCCTCATGTGTGGGTCTGTGATGTGAGTTATTTTTAAATTTAGAAATCCCAGCATCAAACATTTATACATAATTCTTTATTAACAGTCCATGGGGGTTGAATGACAAATCGCATTAAGGGATCAAAAATACAAATTATCTCTCATAGAGTTAGGGGATGATGAATAAATATATAAGCCCTCTCTAAGAAGGAAATCCTTCAATTGATTCGATCCTGTGTTTTGTCTTCTAATTTAAATCAAGCGGGGGTAACAAACTCTCCCGGATTCCAAACATATGTTCAGGAAAAAAAAAACAAAATAACATGCTGGTAGGTGTCCTAAAATCGAATAGAAATACCAAGACTAACCTACCAGTCCAAGAAACACCACATAACCATATCCCATCTCCCATCCACATAAAGAGTGCATTGTACCCACACAAAAATGTTTATTATGTCAAAGTAGTTATAGTTCTCTTTAGGCATACTGTGCGCAAAGTCAATTGAGGATGAGGATACGTAGGTACCATGCGCATCCGTCAAATTGATATTCCTTTTGTACAAAGGTCTTTTGAAAATCATTCCCCAATGCATCATGATGGGATTCATTGGATCTGATGGTTTATGTATGCGAGAGTATAATGTATAGAAGTATAGAGATCTTCATTTCATCGTCTCCCCGTGTCGCGTCATCGTCTTCGGTCGTTGTATCTTTTTGTTTGGCCTTAGTTTATTCTGTTGACTTTTAAAGATCATCTCCGGGCGGGGTATGAGGTCAATGCCCGATTTTGTAAAGAAATTAAAGGCTCCTTACAATTCAGTTTAACAGCTCCTTCGCCTTTTACATTCCTTTCATTCGTTTTGTATTGTGTTATTGTGTATGAAATTATTCCAGGGAGAAGTAGATACCTAATTTATTTAGAGATTGGAGTGGAGAGTAGGACTTTTATTTTACAGAGTAGAGTGTAGAGCTAGACATTTTTACTTTTACTGTTGCCACTCGACAAAAAAAAAACTCCATAAGTGTCCCAACACATTCACAACATCGGAAGAAAAATCTATCAAAGTAAAATTTTAAATAATAATTTTTCGAAGAATTTCACTGATAAACTAAATTTTAAATTAAATTAAATAAAATGCACAACTGGATCGAGGTAATTTGGTTTTTTCAATCACAGCACAGATTTATTGCCAAAAGTTAATAAATAAAATGAAATGTTATAGAAAATAAGATCTAGTTACATAAGCCGTATTTTACACTCGCTAATGATCCATATAGATGCTCAATATACATATAGACAAAATAAATTGGGGATTGAACGACCTTTTTATCGATGCAAACATTTTTACAAATCTTGACATATTTTACTTGTACTCATGTAGGTACTAAGGGTACTCGAGATAATAATTTTCCCTAACATTGAGATGATAGAGATCGCGAAAAAAGTGGGTTCCGAAATTGTGTCTATGTCTTTTTGTCTCTCCTTCCGTCTGTTTGTACATATGTCTATCTGTCAGTAGGTCGACCTGTAAAACACTGAAGCGATTTTAGATTAGATTAGATTAATACAGTGTTTCCCAACCTTTTGTGTGCTATGCCCCACAGAATCTTTGCAAAATCCTCATGTCACCCTATGAAGATACCAAAATAATTTTGAACATCAAAAATCTGAAATGTCCAGTGCAAAAATTGAATAGCTGACATAAGGAAGAAATCGATAGAAATTAAGTAAAAAAATAAATCGACACAACGGCTCATGAAGAACCAGGGCCTAGTGACTAACAACTCGCAACCATTCCTGTGTGCGCCTGTCGACAGGAATGGAAGGGACCTACAATTTTATGCTGAATCCGTTACGAGACCTGAATACCATTACTTTCGATTTTGCAGTATTTATTTTAAGAGCCCAAAAATCGCAGAACTGTTTCAGTTTATTGATTTGAAGCTGAAGAGTTAGCGGGTTATCTGATAAAATGACCAAATCGTCCGCGGATAGCAAAACTTTAACAGCAACATCTCCAAACATAATGCCCCCTGGGATGTGGGTTTCGACATCGTTAATAAACAATTCAAATATAAGCGGACTTAGGATACATCCTTGAGGGACACATGTTGGGCACTTAAAATCTCTTGACTTTTTCGTACCGTTCTGCACAGCTGCGGTCATATTTTCAAGAAGCTTCTCATAGACTCTTATAAATTTGATCGATAGTCCAAATGTTGCTAGCTTGTAAAGTAAGGAATTTCTATTGATTGTATCGACGAGGAAAACGTACAATCAATTCTATTTGTCAATAAATCGCCTAGCAATAGTGCTGAGGACAAAAATTTGATCAATGGTTGAAAGGTTGTTTCGAAAACCAGCTTGGAAACAACTTATGATATTGTGTTGTTCTACCCAATTCATAAGTCTGCTATAGAGTGTTTGTGTGAACACTTTCCTCAAAGAATTTAACACTGCAATACCCCTATAGTTTTTAAAAATAGCTGAAATTCTAGATAAATGAAAGTTTGCATCACGAAATATTTTGTTTAAAAGCTCTAAGATATACTCTTAAAACTCAGGAGAAGCTTGTTTATAAAATTCTACTGGAATCCCATCGGAACCTGGTGCTTTATTATTTTTCATCTTTGTTAAAGCAGCTGAAAGTTCATTTATTGTGATAATGGAATCCAATT
The DNA here is from genome assembly GCA_949320155.1 of Melangyna quadrimaculata. Classification (NCBI taxonomy): domain Eukaryota; kingdom Metazoa; phylum Arthropoda; class Insecta; order Diptera; family Syrphidae; genus Melangyna; species Melangyna quadrimaculata. Next base: position 185,409,722 of record OX439483.1, on the reverse strand, counting down.
CGGCAGGAGCGAACGCATGAAAAAATTTCAAATGTTAATAAATATTATATTTTATCACGAAAAGTCGAAATCTTGACTTGATACAATAATGTTTCAACTCCGATTTAAATCAAAACATCTATTTTTAAATTTACAAAAGTTATTCTAAAAAAAAAAAAACATTTTCTCTAAATTAAATCATTCCTTGCCAGCCTGAGCAGCACAAGATTTTTTAGTTTTTTTGTTTATCGACAAAAAAAAACTAATTATTTCATAATCATTTGCAAAAAAATCTCAATTCGATTTTATTTGTGTTCTGCCCGCAGAAAGCATGCGGGAGTTTTTGTTTAATAAATTTGTGTTCGTAAACCATGTTTAGGCGATTTTAGGGCTCCTTGGTGAGATTTGGAACGAAATATTCTGTGTACGCCAAAATGTTGGTTCTTACCTATCTGTTAAGGTATAAACTGTTGAAAGATGGCTACGATGAATATGGGTTACAAAAACTCGAAAAAAATCGTTCTTATGCCCTTACGAACTTGCTTTTAGTTATTATCAAAATGTATTCGTATCAAAAATATTCGTTTTTAAAATATTGGTACGGAAAGCACTTTTGAGAGGCAGCATACAAATTTAATGAAAATTAGTTAGGCCGTTACATATTACACGTAATCTCTTTATTAGACTGCAAACTCAAAAATTAAGAATGAAATTCTTATGCGAGAAAGTTAATTTGATATATTTCGGGGGGGTGTTGAACCCCCAAAACCCCACCCTGCTTTGGCGCCTGCAATTCCGGAATGGTCCCTTAGAATTTAACCAATTTTGCATTATGTACATTTTTCAAAAGAAAAAAAAAATCAATATATTGAAACCGGGTCAATGAATATTTTTGAAAATGTTGTGTAAAATGTTCTTAAATTATTAAGAAATTTAAAATATACAAAATTTTTTATTAAGAAAACTGCTCTATATAGCCCATGCAAAATGTACAAAAAAATAGCCAATCTGCCAAAAAAATTCAAGTGAAGGTTTTTAAACGCAAACAAAAATATTATGACTTTTTTATTCTTACGACCCACCGTTAAGAAGATATCGACATTTAAAAAAAAACGTAAAATGTCGAAAATGGTCGTTTTTCACGTATAACTCCTAAGCGGTTCAAATTTTTGAAAACATCCGAACACAAAGCTTGTAGGTACATTATGTGAATCCCTTCAAGAAAAAAATATTATTTTTTTCTTAAAAACAACCGTTTTAAAAATATATTTTTTAAAGTTCCACAAAAAGTTCAAATTTCTGTTTTTTTGCTTTTTACTCTTAAAAGTACAAGTTGTCGAAAAAAAATCTAACGCTCCGTTGAAAGATCATTAATTTTCTTCAAATAAATATGAAACTTTTTTCCATACGAGTCATAAGTCGCAAGATATTATGACTTCAATAGTGTCAACTGTCCAAAAAACCGGTTTTTCGCATACAGTCGACTCCGCTTAACTGAAACACCATAATTGCAGAACATTTGTTTCGGTTAAGCGGAGTTTTCAGTTAAACGAACGTCGGATAACTGAAACTTGTTTCAAATAAGCGGAGTTTCATTAAAATAAATTAAATTTAATTAAGCCTGAAAATAAAAAAAAAAAAAAATGAATGTATAAATTTTTGTATTGTGTCAAAATAGTTATATTTCCATATGAAACAATTCAAACAACAAAGGTACAAATTTACATTTTTAATTACAAATATTGCGTCAGCCGTACGTTTTCTGTCGAACATTTTTGAGGATACCTAAGCCAAACAATAAAAAAATTTAAAAGAAACGACTGACACCAGAAGGCAATGACAAGAAATTAGATTTTGACATTCCAAATTCAAAATGTGTGTTCGATTTAAAATTTGATGGCAGCGTTCAAAGGTGGTTTTACTTATGCGGAGTTGATTAAGTGGAATATGTTCATTTGAGGCAAACAATTTTGTTTCAATTATCCGCAGTTGCAATTAAGCGGAGTTCAGTTATTCGAAGCAGTTTGAGTGAAAATTCTCAAAAAGGCCCCGGAATACATTTCTTGTTTCCTATGTTTTCAGTTAAGCGGAGTTTACTGTATGTCTTTTAAACCCTAAGCTTAATCGAAAAATTATACTTAAAAAATTTTTATTATTGAATGTTTGAATTTTCAACAACCACTTGAGTGGGCTACCACCATTGTATTTGGCTGGAATTATTGCAATTTCATGGCTGCCACACCAATCATCAGATTCCTTTCAGTGGTGCTTAGTCTTTATGTTCAATTTTAATTTATAAATTAGTGCCGTCAATTGGAATCGAACCTAAACCAGCTACCTCTGAGGCCTATGCACTACGCATTGCGCCACCGAGGTGCCCATCCAATGTAAGGTTTTGTCTTTATAAATTGCATATTGAGACAACTAGCATTTTTACTAGCCGCACAAGTTGGTTGTTGATCATTCGGGTTCTTTCTCTTTTCTCCGTACACTGTTGTGGGAGATTGTATGAAAGATTTGACACTGGTCAAGAATTGATTTAATTAAATTGGGCTTTTTGTGTGATAACACACTTGCAGTTAGGCTGCATAGACCTTATAAAAGGGTTTGCTTTGAATGTGCTGGTTGCATTTGACAAAACCTTTCTATATATGTACGTTTCAATGGGTTCCAGAGACTTTCGCAAAAAAATGAATTTTTAGTGATAAGGGGGTAGTCCATGCTTTTTTTCGAAAATCGATTGGAAAAAAAAAGTTGAGTTTTGAACGGCAATGCAAAGACCTGACCGTTATCTATTCAACAAAGTTAACCGCAACCTCTTACGAGCCTTATTTTGGTAGTTATGGCCATATTAAGATTTTTAGTTTTTGGGTTGAAACAAGAAAGATTAACTTTGAATCAAAATTTCTCTGCGACCAGAGCCCACAAAATGCTCTAGTTTTCAGCAATGAATAGCTCTCTAAGAACTGATTAAGCGGTTAATAAACCGCAAGGCCTTCCGAGCCTTATTTAAGGAACTGTAGACATCCAAAGTCATGCAAACTTTCAAAACTCAAAAAAATCGATTTTAATGGATTTACTTTGAATTAAGATATCTCCGCAACCAGACCTCCTAGAATGTTCTATTTTTCAGCTATGGATAGCTCTTGAAAAACTAATTAAGCGTTTTGCAAGCGAAAATGACGTCATAGCCTTATTTGCGGAACTGTAGGCATCCAAAGTCATACAAGCCTTTATAACTCAAAAAAATAACTTTGAATGCAAATATCTCGAAAACTAGACATTATAAAAGGGTTTGCTTTGAATGTGCTGGTTGCATTTGACAAAACCTTTCTATATATGTACGTTTCAATGGGTTCCAGAGACTTTCGCAAAAAAATGAATTTTTAGTGATAAGGGGGTAGTCCATGCTTTTTTTCGAAAATCGATTGGAAAAAAAAAGTTGAGTTTTGAACGGCAATGCAAAGACCTGACCGTTATCTATTCAACAAAGTTAACCGCAACCTCTTACGAGCCTTATTTTGGTAGTTATGGCCATATTAAGATTTTTAGTTTTTGGGTTGAAACAAGAAAGATTAACTTTGAATCAAAATTTCTCTGCGACCAGAGCCCACAAAATGCTCTAGTTTTCAGCAATGAATAGCTCTCTAAGAACTGATTAAGCGGTTAATAAATCGCAAGGCCTTCCGAGCCTTATTTAAGGAACTGTAGACATCCAAAGTCATGCAAACTTTCAAAACTCAAAAAAATCGATTTTAATGGATTTACTTTGAATTAAGATATCTCCGCAACCAGACCTCCTAGAATGTTCTATTTTTCAGCTATGGATAGCTCTTGAACAACTAATTAAGCGTTTTGCAAGCGAAAATGACGTCATAGCCTTATTTGCGGAACTGTAGGCATCCAAAGTCATACAAGCCTTTATAACTCAAAAAAATAACTTTGAATGCAAATATCTCGAAAACTAGACATTATAAAAGGGTTTGCTTTGGATGTGCTGGTTGCATTTGACAAAACCTTTCTATATATGTACGTTTCAACGGGTTCCAGAGACTTTCGCAAAAAAATGAATTTTTAGTGATAAGGGGGTAGTCCATGCTTTTTTTCGAAAATCGATTGGAAAAAAAAAGTTGAGTTTTGAACGGCAATGTAAAGACCTGACCGTTATCTATTCAACAAAGTTAACCGCAACCTCTTACGAGCCTTATTTTGGTAGTTATGGCCATATTAAGATTTTTAGTTTTTGGGTTGAAACAAGAAAGATTAACTTTGAATCAAAATTTCTCTGCGACCAGAGCCCACAAAATGCTCTAGTTTTCAGCAATGAATAGCTCTCTAAGAACTGATTAAGCGGTTAATAAATCGCAAGGCCTTCCGAGCCTTATTTAAGGAACTGTAGACATCCAAAGTCATGCAAACTTTCAAAACTCAAAAAAATCGATTTTAATGGATTTACTTTGAATTAAGATATCTCCGCAACCAGACCTCCTAGAATGTTCTATTTTTCAGCTATGGATAGCTCTTGAACAACTAATTAAGCGTTTTGCAAGCGAAAATGACGTCATAGCCTTATTTGCGGAACTGTAGGCATCCAAAGTCATACAAGCCTTTATAACTCAAAAAAATAACTTTGAATGCAAATATCTCGAAAACTAGACATTATAAAAGGGTTTGCTTTGAATGTGCTGGTTGCATTTGACAAAACCTTTCTATATATGTACGTTTCAATGGGTTCCAGAGACTTTCGCAAAAAAATGAATTTTTAGTGATAAGGGGGTAGTCCATGCTTTTTTTCGAAAATCGATTGGAAAAAAAAAGTTGAGTTTTGAACGGCAATGCAAAGACCTGACCGTTATCTATTCAACAAAGTTAACCGCAACCTCTTACGAGCCTTATTTTGGTAGTTATGGCCATATTAAGATTTTTAGTTTTTGGGTTGAAACAAGAAAGATTAACTTTGAATCAAAATTTCTCTGCAACCAGAGCCCAAAAAATGCTCTAGTTTTCAGCAATGGATAGCTCCCCAAAAACTGATTAAGCAATTAATAAACCGCAAGGCCTTCCGAGCCTTATTTGTGGAACTGTAGACATCCAAAGTCATGCAAACTTTCAAAACTCAAAAAAATCGATTTTAATGGATTTACTTTGAATTAAGATATCTCCGCAACCAGACCTCCCAGAGTGTTCTAGTTTTTAGCTGTGGATAGCCCTTAGAAAATTAATTAAGCGTTTTGCAAGCGAAAATGACGTCATAGCCTTATTTGCGGAACTGTAGGCATCCAAAGTCATACAAGCCTTCATAACTCAAAAAAATAATTTTGAATGCAAATATCTCGAAAACTAGACCTTATAAAAGGGTTTGCTTTGGATGTGCTGGTTGCATTTGACAAAACCTTTCTATATATGTACGTTTCAATGGGTTCCAGAGACTTTCGTAAAAAAATGAATTTTTAGTGATAAGGGGGTAGTCCATGCTTTTTTTCGAAAATCGATTGGAAAAAAAAAGTTGAGTTTTGAACGGCAATGCAAAGACCTGACCGTTATCTGTTCAACACCGTTAACCGCAACCTCTTACGAGCCTTATTTTGGTAGTTATGGCCATATTAAGATTTTTAGTTTTTGGGTTGAAACAAGAAAGATTAACTTTGAATCAAAATTTCTCCGCAACCAGAGCCCACAAAATGCTCTAGTTTTCAGCAATGGATAGCTCTCCAAAAAGTGATTAAGCGGTTAGCAAACCGCAAGGCCTTCCGAGCCTTATTTGTGGAACTGTAGACATCCAAAGTCATGCAAACTTTCAAAACTCAAAAAAATCGATTTTAATGGATTTACTTTGAATTAAGATATCTCCGCAACCAGACCTCCCAGAGTGTTCTAGTTTTTAGCTGTGGATAGCCCTTAGAAAATTAATTAAGCGTTTTGCAAGCGAAAATGACGTCATAGCCTTATTTGCGGAACTGTAGGCATCCAAAGTCATACAAGCCTTCATAACTCAAAAAAATAACTTTGAATGCAAATATCTCGAAAACTAGACCTTATAAAAGGGTTTGCTTTGGATGTGCTGGTTGCATTTGACAAAACCTTTCTATATATGTACGTTTCAACGGGTTCCAGAGACTTTCGTAAAAAAATGAATGTTTGGTGATGAGGGGGTAGTCCATGCTTTTTTTCGAAAATCGATTGGAAAAAAAAAGTTGAGTTTTGAACGGCAATGCAAAGACCTGACCCTTATCTGTTCAACAACGTTAACCGCAACCTCTTACGAGCCTTATTTTGGAAGTTATGGCCATATTAAGATTTTTAGTTTATGGGTTGAAACAAGAAAGATGCAGCCTAACTGCAAGTGTGTTATCACACAAAAAGCCCAATTTAATTAAAAAAATTTTACATTATGTAATATTTTATAAGAATGCATTAAATGTTTTTTTTTCTATAAGCCATAATTTTTATGACATCATTTTATGACATCATTACAAAAACACCAAAAGTCTAAAATACCGGTTTTTGGCTCTCTACTCTTAAATGACGAATTTTTCGGAAAATATTTTATACCTATTTTGCAGATTTTAATATTCCCTAGAGGATCAGTTGCATCAGCTGCAAAATATTGCGACTTCAAAAATGGTCAAACTTCGTAAATATAGTTGTACATACATTTTATTACAAAATCCTGTTTAATCGAATTGAATCAAACTTTCAACTGTCAAAATTGATTTTATCAAAGGACGGACTTTTTGACAAGAAGAAAAAAAAAAATAAAAAAAAAATGCATTTTTTAAATTTTGAATATTTTGCGTATCGAATGAGTTATAACCCAATCAAAATTCTTGAATTCTCTAGTGCTCAGAGAAAAAATATTTGATACAAAAAAAAGTCAACCCTGTTTTGTTTTTATTAATATAATGTATTTCCTGATACTTAACTTACTCTTTTTTAACTATCCACTGAAAAGCAGGACCTAAGTGTACCGATTTTCATAAATTTTCGTGTCAGAAAATGGTGATTTTTTGCTATAGAATTTCAAAAAGGGCCCACTGTTTAACTTGTTATTTGAAATTTATACTATCTAAAAAAACATCAGACTTTTCTTAAAGTATACTTAGCCCAGGAAACAAAAACATGGCTCCATACAAGTTTCTAAATTTTGGTAATAGTTTTGATACTTACATATATTGTACCTAATACTATTATACAACTTTTCAGAAATATCCTTGACTATAGCTGTTGAGCACAAAAAAATAACGGCATTTTAGTGTGATTTTTTTTTAATTTTTGGGAATTCTTTGTTCCATTAAAACGGCTATATCTTTGGATATAATTCGTTTAGAACCAAGTTTGGTACGTCAAATGATTTATAATTGTTTTTTCTTAAATAATAAAATATAATACGAAATATATATACCTTAATTTTTTTTTAAAAATACTCTAAAAGAAAAATCATTTTTTTTCCTGGTAGTCTGTCTCTTGAATAAATTCAAAATATTTTGAGAACGGTAAATATTTTATCTATAACCACATATTTTTAACAATGCGAAATCGAAAAATAAACAAACTAAATTACTTTTTTTTTAAAATCCTTTGACTGTTAAATTGGAACGATAAAAACTGTAAAAAAAATTGCAAAATTTTTACTTCTTCAACGTTTAATAAAATTTTTACCAAGTTTAAGACACTTTATCTTATGTTAAATATAATTTTTCGTAGTTTGATGTATTTTTCAAGTTTTTTGGATGCGCCGTTATATTTTTTTTTTGTAAAATCTTCAAAAATTCAGTTTAGATTTTCACTTTTCATCTCATCTCATCATTTCATCTCAAAAAATGTTGAATTTAACAGTGAAAAAAGTGTGTGTTTTTGATTTTGTTATATATTGTTAACAATTCCGTTTTAACAGTAAATATTGTAAAAAAATTGTTTAAAAACTTCACTTTTTCAAGTTTTTATAAAAAATTGACAGACTTAACGGTACATATAAAAATCAAATGTTTACTTTCTTATTCTAAATTCAATTCTGCATCGTTTGGGGTATTTTAAAATTTTCTTAAATGTACCGTTATATTTTTTTAAATATATACCTTAATTTTTGTTCGTGATTTGTCTTTAAATAAAATGTTTTTATTTAGGGTACATAACACAAGCTTGTAAGATATATCAAACGACGCAGAATTGATTGATTAACAAAACTGTATTTTTAGTTTTTATTTATATTTGTTAAAAATTGCATTTTAGCGGAAAAAACCACAAAAAAATGTTTAGAAAATTTCAAATTTTCAACTTTGAATAAATTTTTTACTATTTTTTGGATTTTAGATATAAAAGAAAAAAATGTACCATGATAAAAAATTTAATTATGTATTTCTTGAGATATTTTAGAAGTTTGTTGAATGTACCGTTATATTTTTTTGTTTTTTTTTTTTTGTCATCACCATTTTTTTTTTCAAACGCTGATTACGCAGATTGCTCAACAGCTAGAGGCCAGGATAATTCCTCAAATACTCCTTTTAAATAGCTCTATAACCCATCAAAATCCTAAACCTATTACAAAAATTTAGGATTTTTGCACAAAATTCCTGGGCTAACTTCCGAGAAATCTATAACTTGAACAAAAATAAACTAACTAAAAAACTGATATAGAATTGTCAAATTCTAGCAGTTTCGTCTATGTTGTTGTAATGATAGATAGATTAAACTTTAAACAAAATTAAATGCATGGAGTTGCTCTTAAATGTTAATCAAATTGTGTCATTTCGTTATAATTATAGTGGAAAGTATAAAAGATCGTGTACATTCCTTTATAAGAACCAAAATACAAGTATATGTATATACAAATTGTCACTCTTCCCATTATCATCATTGGCTGTGACCTGTGATATCTTGCCTAAGAAAGAGATCAAAATGACTGACCAGAGTGTACATATAATATTGAGCCACCTTCGACCTTTTTCTTGGTTATTTATTAATGTTCGTAATAAAGCAGAAGCTTTTTCATGTACAAGTATATTATACACGATACAGTATTCATAATACAATGACAGCAGTTAGCGTACTCGGTAGATACTCGTATAATAATTGAAATGTCGCACGAGGAAGTGACATTGTTTGTTCTGTTGGGCAGCGCAGAAATGTGTGTCATCATCATGTTTCTTCGCATTACGTAAAAATGTGCACATATGGATTTTTTTTTTGTGTAAATAGTCTGCAAGGTTTTCTCTTTTTGCTTTCTTTGCAAGTTTATATTCAACATGTTAAGTTCCCTTTAGGAGATGTTTATTCCTTGAATTTTATTTTTATAATGTAGGTATCTGGAACTGGAAAGTTAACGCTCGGTTGAATTTTAATGACCCTTTTAAGTACACTAGGAAGAGTTTAAATGAGGTTAAAATGATTTCGGGGACTTGTGTATGGGAAAAAGTCCTGATGGGTCATTAGACTCGAATTTTGTTTAAAACTTCTAAAACGATTCTCAAGTATTTTCGAATGTATTACATGTAAACTTTCATGTCAATGACTTAAAGCCACAGCTAATCCATCTTTAATCCATAAAATTGCGCTTGTTTCAAAATCTGACAAACGTGCTTCATAACCATAGAAAATAATTCAGGTATGCTGATCTCAATGGTGACATTCGTGTTTAGGGATTAGTTCAGATAAGGCACATTTGCGCGACTTCGAAGCTTTGTGTTTGTTGCTAAAGTACTAACAGTCTTCTTCACAACTCAAATCTTTCAAATCCTTACATTAGTTTTCGAGAAATAGTTAGTTTAATATTTTAGTCTGAGCCTACATTACAACCAGTGAATCAATTGGGAATTTGTAAGATCAAGCGAAAAATAAAAATAATAAAATAACGATTTCTCGAAAACTATAGTGAACGGATTTATAAGATTTAAATTGAGTTTTTAAGAAGAATATTATTACTTTAGATTACGTTACAATTTTCAATCCAAAAATGTATTCATGATGGCATAGCATTAAGCAACTTTAAAGACAAAAATCTGAGCCAATCCAGACAAATGAATATCACCATTGCAATCAGCACATTTGGGGTTCAATATCTCGCAGCTAAAAAATATCTCTACTGCAGTGGGGGGTTCAATGTTTTGTATGGTTATCATCATTAATTAAAAACGACAGTAAATTATTGATTTTTCGGCAAAAAAAAAAAATAGTCTTCTTTGCATCAAATGTCAAGTGTTCCGAGTGCATTTTTGATGTCCACTCGGCAGTAGCGGATCTAGGATTTGGATGTGGGGGGGGGGGCTTGGAGTTTGGAAATCCAGTTTGCAAATTTGAAGTTATATAACAGAAAACGAATTTTGACATCACTTTTCCTTTAATAATAGCCGTGTTTTTTGTGCCTTTATATGCGCTCCTATCGCGCTGTATAATTTTTTCAAAACGAAGCACAATAAGAAGAATTTGGGATTGATGTGTTAAGCATGGGAATTTTTATTAAAAGCCAATATTAAGGCTCAGCAAACAATTTCCCGAATACGCACCGTACCCCCCAGTAAAGAAGAAATTATCACCGCCATCAAAGCACTGAAGAACAACAAAGCGGTTGGACTTGATGGTATTCCTGCAGAGCTCTTAGGAGCAGCCCCAACGACATCGAGCGAGCTACTGCACCCACTTATTAAGAGAGCTTGGGAAACATATAGCTTTCCTGAAGAGTGGAAAAAAGGAATGATTGTCAAGCTCCCAAAGAAAGGAGATCTCACACAGTGCGAAAACTGGAGAGGAATATGCGTTCTGCCTGCAGTAGCCAAGATAATAACAAGGATAGTTTTGGACCGAATTAAAGACCACCTCGAAGACACACTCGACGCCGAACAAGCAGGTTTCCGCACTGGATCTTCCTGTGTGGATCACATCAACACCTTGCGGATCATCATCGAACAGTGCGTTGAATATCGATCACCACTTCACCTGCTGTTCATCGATTTTGAAAAGGCGTTCGACAGTGTCAATAGAGAATTTATTTGGCTTGCTTTGTGCAGGAGGGGCATCCCAGATAAATTGATTGCTATTATCAAGGCTACATATGATGGATCCAGGTGTCACGTTTTGCACAAAGGTAGGCTGTCAGAGGAGTTTGAAATCCAAAGTGGAGTTAGGCAAGGCTGTATACTGTCACCAATACTGTTCCTGTTGGTGGTAAGTGACGTACTGCACGCAGCTTTGTCAAATGGAAATGGAGGAATTCAGTGGACTCTGCAATCTTACCTCAAACATCTGGACTACGCGGACGACGTATGCTTACTCTCTCATAGGATCATGGATCTCCATCAAATGACAACAAGGGTGGAGAGAGAAGCAGAAATCGTAGGGCTTAAGATCAACTCGGCAAAAACTAAAAGGATCAGCCTTGGAACTTCCTCATCAATCCAAGTAAATATTTCTGGACAACCCGTAGAGATGGTACAGGATTTCCAATATCTTGGGAGTATTGTCTCTACGGGTGGCGGAACTGAACTGGACGTAAACAGCCGAATCAGAAAAGCAAAGGCTGCGTTCGGAATGCTGTCCAAAATATGGAGAAACAACTCTTTTAGCTTAAAGACCAAGCTACGACTGTTCCGCTCCAATGTTGAATCCATTCTGCTTTACGGCTGCAGCACTTGGAAAGTCACTGAAACTGTCACTAGAAAGCTGCAAACCTTCGTTAATAGATGTCTACGAAACATCTTGAGGATTTTCTGGCCCAACCGTATCTCCAATGCCGAACTTCATGCGAGAACGGGTCAGGAGCCCATAGACTCCATTATACGAAGAAGAAAGTGGCAGTGGATTGGCCATACGCTTCGAAGAGGCGATCGGTGCATTGCATCTCAAGCAATGCAGTGGAACCCGCTCGAACAGGAGGGAAGACAAGTGGGCCGGCCTAGAAGTACATGGCGAAGAACGGTCGAACAGGAATCGGCACGACTGGGGAAAAGTTGGAGAGAGCTGAAATACATTTCAAGAAATCGTACACGATGGCGCGTAGGTGTAGTGGAGGCCCTATGTCCCGTAAGGGAAACATCACGGACGTAATAGGTCCGAGGACCTAAGTAAGTAAGTAAGTAAAACATGGTAGTATAACTAATTTTATAACTTTAGGTTCTAGCCACGTTACCAGACGAACAAATTCGTTTATTTATAGGTATATTGCTTAATAATTGATTAGGTATCAAGTGCCCACCTTTGTACATTATGTAAGTGTTTGTTTAAATTAGCTGAAGGTATGCTTTGAACTTCACCTTTTTAACAAAATTTAAAAACTGTTTGTAATGCTAGTTCAGAAAAATGATATTTAAGTGGTCTTCCTGTCAAAAGCTCATATGTGTTTTGACAGTATCAGTCCTCTGAGATCTCATTTTCTTTAATTAGTCAAAGCAACGAACCAACCTGTTTTCTTCAAATTGTCACTGGAAAGCACGAAAATAAGATTTTGTGGATCGAAAAATAAAATATCAAAAGTTCAAGACTTTTAGTCGGCCATAAGAAACAGCTGCTCTAAGAAATAAGCTGCACGGCTCAATTCTGCAAGTGTCAATGAATTTTCGTTTACACTGCACCTACATACACTTCCTATTCCTGCTCAAAAAATGTGTCGATAAATTTTTTAGCCACTCAAGAGTCTATAGAGATTGTAAATATTCATGTCCACCTGCAAGATTTTTCTGAGTTCACAGAGTTTCTCACGCTTTTGGAATTTGGCTCCTCGACTAGAGAATTTGTATTGAATTGCTTAGTCCAAAAGTGTTTTGTATGTATTGCATTGGACCTTTGAAATTTTAAAAACTAAGCCCCAAAATGATCTAAACCCAGCCAAGGCCGTAAGAAACAATTCCTGTTGTATTAAACATTTACACTAAGCTTTACACCCCGGTGTTCTCAATTTGCCTCAATTGCGTTTCTTTCGTTAAATTACCTAAGTTTTTAGTGTAGGTAATCAGTTGTTGCTTTTGACAGGTAAATGTTAAGCTTCGACCACGTTTTTTTAAAATTATATCTTCCAACTTCGGACTTTGAAAATCCTTAGACCTATGCCCCAAAAGCTCTCTGGAATAAGGTTAGTTTTTAGGGAGTTAATTCTTTAACCCTGACTACGTTTTTTGTCCAATATTCTCAGACCTTATTAGTCCCAAGTTGTTTTTTTTTCTTTTTTTTCAATTTTCTGAGTTTTGTTTTAAGGGGAAATTGTCGTTGCATGAAACATGTCCATTTTGCATAGCCTCCAATTGTTTTTTTTTCCAATTCACTTCATAGGCTTTAGCCCCAACCTTAGGGCTTAGAAAAGAAGTTGCAGAACATGTAAATTGTTCAGCCCCAACCACGTTATTTTGTCCATCAAAATTCTCATCTTAACAATATTTTAGACGAATATAAAACTTAACACGTTGTAATATATTGCTTTCTATATTTCAAATTATTTTAGCAATCGGCTGTGGGGGGGGGGGGCTTTAGCTCCTATAGCCACCCCCCTGGATCCGCCACTGCCACTCGGCAATGCACCGACACGCCAAAGATGAACCCCGTCGTTTATCCAGATGTTAATAGAATCATCATGATTATGAATTCAAGAGTACCTATGCTGCTAACAGTTTTGTGCATGACTTGTCGTTGAAAATTTTAATTTTGTTGTAGAAAAACCCAGCGAAAAAAATGACTAGATAAAGAACTTAAAAACTAATGGAATTGCCAAGAATTTGCATAAATAAATAAATGAAATATTCATGCTCTTAGTCACAAATTATTACATTTTGTGTTAATAAATAAATAGATAAATTAATTAATTATTACAAAAATTAATAGTTTGAGAACAAAAAAATAAGTTATTGAATAAATAAATAAATGAAAAATTAAATTAATTAAATAAATAGATAAATAAATAAATAAATAAATTAAAAAAAAATAAATAAATAATTAAAAAAATAAATAAATGGATAAATAAATAAATTAAAAAAAAAAAAAAAAATAAATAAATAAATAAATAAATAAGTAAATAAATAAATAAATAAATGAATAAATACATAAATTAATTAATTAATAAATTAATTAATTAACTAATTAATTAATAAATAATTAAATAAATAAATAAATAATAAAAATATAAATGAACAATGAATGAATGAAAAAATGAAAAAAAAATGCACAAAAAAAGTGCTCATAAAATGTTTGTTTTTGATGATCAATTGACATTCCTGATGGGACACCGAAACATGTTCAATAAGTTATTACTAGGGAGGGCCTCACGAGTATTTGAGAAGTTTCCCTTGTATAAGTTTTTGGTACAGTTTTTGGTATATTAAATATTTTTTAAATTATCCCCACTGAAAACTTACTAGGGCCTTACAAAAACTATACAGAAACTTAGCATTTTTTCCAGACGGGATGCAATTAATTTAAATTAAACTTTACACTGATGTATATAGTAAAATTTGTCTGAAACATCCATTTTTTTAATTTCAAATGTTCATATGTCGAGTTGTAGGTTTTTGGCAATTTTTGTTATAACTTTCATGTATTTAAGAAAAGCTATCGATTGCAATTTATCTACCCTTTAGCGTTTAGAAAATAATTTCTCAACCGTTTAATACGTTCACCCTGAATTTAATTTCATATAACAATTTTTTTTTTTTAATTTATGGCTTCCCTCACAAGCTCAATCCGGCAGTTGAATGTACGGCTGGCTACGAGACGAGACTCTGCGAGACTTTTGTAAGTCTCGTCTCGGTCTCGTTAAAATCGAAAATTATCAGTCTCGTCTTGGTCTCGTGTCAGTCTCGTCTCGGTCTCGTCTGCGAAAAAAAAACGATTTCCGGACAACCTGTTGATTTTTGGTACGAAATATTTTCGATTATAGTTTGAATAGTTTATATAGTTTCTTAAAGCTAGCTCAGATTACTTGATAAGGGTGATGCGGGAAAGTGACACCAACCTCAATAAATTGATCTTGGTAAGATTACTGCAGATGCACGCCTCTCATTTCAGAGCATGGTATCAGCTTGCCTTATCACATGACTTCGCTCTGTCTTTAACAAAAAGCAATGCTAACGATACAATCATTGCAAAAGTAGAGATGTTAGGTAAGGTTAGGTAGATGGGCTGCCGGTAGATCTTGTTCCCGTCACACTTAGATCAATGTTGATCCTCTGTGATACCCAGATGGATTGGACCATCCCTTTAAAATAAATAACCTATGAAATCCTATGGAGCATCGAGCCATTTCGAGGCGTTGATGAAGTTCATTAAATTTAAGATGTTATTATCTGTTGACTTCGAGATTTCTGCTAAATCGTTGAAGAAGTAGCTACCCAAAAATTTTTTCCTTATGTTGCAGAGTAACGGACAATGACCTAGGTAGTGAAGGGTGTCCTCCTCTACTTCTTCGTCTCCGCAGCCTTTGCATAGGTCTACAGTATTGAGTCCCATTTTGTTTTTATGATACCCTAAGAGATTATGTCCTGTGATAATTCCTAACAGATGATGCAGGGATCTCTTTTTCAGGTTCATAATTTTGTCTGTTTTTTTCTTATTGTAGCTGGGCCACAGATTCTTTGTAGTGGTACTAGTTGCAAGTGAGTTCCACCTGTTATTGGTAAGTTCCACTATTTTCTTGTTAATCGCCTGTTTAATGGAACAGGTCTGTAAGGCTTGGATCTAACGATCAACCAGTCCTTGCCAGTTCACCGGCTTTTTCATTACCTTCAATTCCACAGTGTCCAGGGACCCAACAGAGTCTGATGTTGTGCTGTGTGGCAAGAACTCTTAGCTCTTCACGACAGCATGAAACCAGTTTGGATTTGATTTCTGTGGCAGAGATGGCCTTGATCGCCGCTTGGCTGTCAATGTAAAAAGTGATATCAGCTCGTGGTATCGCCATCATTAATATTTGCTTAATCACTGCCAGAACCTCCGCTTGGAAGACACTGCTGTAGTCGGGGAGTCTATAAGATTTGGCTAAATTGGGTTTCTGAGGAGAATCCCACACCTACACCCGTATCCATCTTCGATCCATCGGTGTATATTTCTACCACCGGTTCATCTGATTGTTGTAAACCAGCATCCCATTCCTCTCTTGTGGGGATGGAGACAGAAAACGGTTTTTCAAAATCTGTACGGGTGTTGTGTAGTCTGTGCATACATACCCCTCCGTAAATGTATTGATAATTTGTGCGTGACCTACCGAGTTTCTTTTCCAGCTATTGGTTTGGCTTAGTCTTAGGGCGCTGTAAGCCGCAGTTTCTTGTACAAGTAGATCTAGGGGCTTTAGGTTGCACGCGTAACGCACGCGTAACGCATGCGTAACGCACGCGTAACATATGCGTAACGCATGCGTAAGTATCGTTTCCATTTCCGCATTGGGTGTGGATCTCATTGCCCCTAAAAAGTAGAGATGATAAATTATTTGATCAATACCTTACCAGAGCATCTTCATCGACCTCAAACATTTTTACAATCATCATATGTTTACTGAAGAAAGCTAGAAAGCACGATTTTCAGAGCATGAGTTGAAATTCTCAACCTTCCTTCCGCAAATATGTATTTTTACATTAAAATCATCTAAATTGTGTTACGTTTTATGTATTAAATTATTTAAAATTGTTCTTTTTATGTGGCAAATCATTAAACTTGCAAAAAATATAACTCGCTTTCCATTAAAAACTAAACTTTATTTTTAGTAATTCTTTTTCAGTTTGCTAACCATTTTGTAACCTTAATTACATTTTCCTTATTGAAACTGGATTTTTAATTTATTAGACTCTCTGTAAATTTTTGTCCAAATATACAGTCTCGTCTCGGTCTCGTCTTGGTTGCTTAAAATGCAATCTTGTCTCGTGTCGTCTCGGTTTCGTCATAAGAGACCAAAACTTTTCTCGTCTCGTGGCCAGTCCTAATTGAATAAACGCAAACCCTATGTAATCCCACTTTTTCTAAGCAACCCATGTGCAAATTGTTTGTTTGGATCAGTGCTGGGGGGCTTTTTTGAGAGAATTCCCTCTTACCAGCCCTCAAAATCCCTTTTTTTCCCACAAATCATTTCATTTTTCCCTTTATATTTCCCTCAGAAAAAAACAGCAAAAATCACTTTATTTATGTAACAGGGTAGGTTTTTTAATTTTTCTTTAATAAATAAGGTGCTTGTATTTAAATTATATACACATTTAGTTACATAAATCAGCATGATTTGATAAAAATAATATAATGTTCCAATTCGTTCATTAGAAACATTATTTAGTTTTGTATTTATACCGTATTATAATAACTTGTAGTGGCGATCTCTGACTTCATAATCTACAATGTGCTGTTATTCATATATCTTTTTTTTCTTTTAACATCGGTGACAATGGTGAAAATTCTTTCAGCATCAGCGATAGAATGAGGTAGAGCTAATGCAAGCCTTATAATTTTTTTAAAATTTGGATACACAAATTCTGTGTCAATGTCTTTTAGATTTAAAATGTTTGTCCAGAAGTCTTCAATATTAAGGGCCAGTTTCACAATAACAGTAGTAGCACTTAAGTGCGAAATATAGGATACAAAATGCAGTGGACACTTACCTGAATAAGTTGCACTTAAGTATCTCGTATTGGGCACTTAAGGGTCACTCACTCAGACTGCTGAATTTACGAAAAAGTACCATTATGCAAACCTTAAGACCAACTTATTCCAGTAAGTGTTCACTTCGAAACTGGCCATAAGTGAAAGAATCTTTTGTTTTTAAGTGTCATTAAAGTATGAAGGAAATAATCGCCACTCAAATGTAACTTTCGAAGTTTCCAAATTAAGAATTTTATTTAAAATTGTTAAGTTTTTGCAATTTATCCTTTCTGTTAAATTTAGGGCCATATTAGGATTTAAGAACTCTAATTCATTAAGTAAAGAATTTTGAACAGGAAATGTTTTTTTCATAGCAGTTAGTCCCGATCTACATTGCCGGATTTTTCCACAAAGATTTTTCCAGAAATCGTGTGAAATGTACACACAGAACAATTTTTTCCATAAGATTTTTTCCTTGTCTTCGTCATTTTTTTTTATTACTGTGCTCTTCATTTTTCATTGGTATTCACTCACACCGTCAAACGAACGGCACACTGACACCGAACACACACAAAAAAACTGGAAAGAAGATGAAAGAGATCATAAACAGACTGGAAAAATCGTTCGAGTTTTCTGGTACAAACGATTTGATCCCTACCCCTCACTTTTCACTCCCTTCACCCACGAACAAAAGATCGGCATTGGAAAAATCGTTCAATGTAGACCGGGACTTACAAGAAAAGAACTATTTTTCACTTCGAAAATAACTGCTTTGTCAATTAAATTGTCTTCAAATATATTCTAAGCATTTCGGTCCAAAATATATATCTTCAATAGGTTGTCGTCGTTGTTAAACTTCGTAAGAGCTCTGAATAAATCGGAATAGATTAGAATTTTGTTCGGATTTAAGAAGAAATTCCCACAAAACCAGTCGAATTTCCCTTTGTCCCTTTTGAGGTCAGAATTCCCACGAAAAGGGATTTTTCCCACGATCCCCCAGCACTGGTCTGGATACTATCTAAGAAACTGTATACCTATCACCTGGTGAAGAGATGAGGGTAGGTTGTCCTATGGGCTCCCAGACTTTTATCAATTCGTAGTCAAAAATTATTCAAATTATTAAAAAAATAAAGGAACCATCTTTCTCATAAAAATAAAAAGCATTCGGCTAAATTTCGGGTATCAGTGATGTTTTTAGTTTTATCTCGTTTTTAAAGGGATTTCCAATAGGGACGGGTTAATTTTGACAGCTCGTGGCGGCCAAATTATTCCTTTTACTTTCTGTCAAAATATCGTCTTTTAATCAGTTACTAACGACAAATCATTATAGTAAGTAACAGCGTAGAGCAACACGTACTAATTGGGTTTTGGAGCGGTTGGAAGTTGATCCAAATTTTGGTCGAAAAATCATCTTTAGCGATGAGGCCCATTTTTGGATGAATATCTACGTGAATAAGCGAAATTGCCGGATTTGGGACGACACGAATCCACGCGATATTCACGAGGTGCCAATGCATCCAAATAAAGTTACTGTTTGGTGTGGATTTTGGGCTGGAAGCGTCATCGGTCCGTACTTCTTCGAAAATGATGCTGGCCAGGCCTACACCGTCAACGGCGATCGCTACCAACTTCTTGTAGCCTGAACCGGATGATATGGACACCGAAGACATATGGTTTCAGCAGGATGGCGCTACGCTCAAGATAGAATCGATATTCTGCACAAGCGGTTTCATGACATGGTTATCTCGCGCCTAGGCAACGTGAATTGGCCACCAAGATCGTGTGATTTGACACCTTTGGACTTTTTCTTGTTGGGCTTTCTTAAGTCGCAGGTCTATGGGAATAAGCCGCAAACCACCGCGGCCCTCAAAGACAATATAATAGATGCCATCGGTCAAATTCAGCCTGATTTATGCACCAAAGTCATAGAAAACTGGACTTTTTGAATCCGCGCCACCCAGCGAAGCCACGGCGGCCATTTGAACGATGTTAAAGTTCACACATAAAGACATTGATAGGGCCCTCAAATACAACATACAAATATAAAAACATTATCAAAGCATTTGTAATAAGTGCACTGACAATGACATGTCTAGCTTAATTCTAGCAAGTTTGTGTGATGCAGTCGTGGAATTTATTTTTTGTTAATTTCGAAAAAACTCTATTTTTAACTAACTTTTGGGTCATCCTGTCAAATACAATTTTTTTTAAGTTTTGACGTATGTTTTAGGTATCGTTGCAATATTTTTTAACTATAGCATAGAAGTTCCGAATTGCAAAACTATGCCAAAATCAAGCAATCCAATGAAGAGATATTCGGGAAAATCCCAAAACAATTCCAAAAACGCCAATTTGGTCAAAATAATCCAAAACTTTATTTAGGTTATTCGATTTTTTCTTAACAAAAACCTGGTGTACTGGATCACATGTACGAAATTTAATCAAAATCGTTAGAGCCGTTTTCGAGGAAACTTGATAAAATCGTAGTATGGCAGCTATACCTGTTTTAGATGAGCTAAGACAACAATTTGGATTTTTCTTAGTACAAGAGCCGATAACAAATTTTGGGGGAGTGAATTTATAACAAAAATATAGGTATGAGGGTTTATATGTGCATATTTTATGATATCGAAACCCCTTGACGATATGAGTCATACAAAATAGCCTTTTTAGTTTTTTTTTTTTATTTCAATTGGTTTATGTAACATATATGTACATATACCTGTGTAAATAGATACCTACATTATATACATTCTGACTGGGACTTAATTTACAATTTAAATTTCCATCGAATTTGAAAGCACCTAATTTTACTTTAAGTTAAGTACCTACAACACACAACATGGACACAAGCCTCCCTTTTAACACCGTAAAACATTTCAAATCAAAAGAACAATGATTTTTTTGTTTGCTCAGTTTGTGTGTCGAAAATATACTGACTTGTTGATAAAATCTCAACAAACACAAAGTTCATCGAACCAACAAAAAAAACGACCGACACACACACACAATATACAATATACATACATAATAGTCAGCCCCAACCAAAATGCTATATAGCAAGGAGTTTTATGTCCCATCTCCAGAGTCGAAATTCAGAGACCACGTTCCACGTAAAGTGAACGAACATTTCAAATCCAAGACAACAACGAAGGTTACAACTTTACAATGGGAATGCTGCACCGAGGATAAAATAAAAGACGATGCTACTCTCAAGGAGGATGCTCGGTTAAACAACAAGTATGCATGAGCAGCAGTACTATTCATTCGCCATCCTCTTGGCTTGGAATTGGAAGGGCTGGTGTTTGGCTGCAAAGTCAAAGTCAACAATTTAAAATTAGAAGGAGGCACATCGAACGACCGAACACCAAAGCGACACGACGCGACGCGCAGGAACAAAGCAGGATAACTTTAAATAGGTACCCATGAATATTTCTCAAAATCCTACGAATAGATTCTAAATATAGACCTTTGCTGTTTGAAGTACGTACGTATCTTCCAGAGATCATATATGGAGACCCTTGAGGGAAGAGGATAGTACACCACTGCATCCGCATAAATATAAACCCCTTCGATCTTTTCTGAAGACGTATGGACGTAGTGGGGAGAAAGGACAAGAAAAACTCAATACATTGCTGGCATCATCACAGGCCGCATATAAAAAGGATACATCCTTATTTTCTATTTTTAGGTACAATCTTCCAATCCTTTAAGACCCTCCACTGTCCTGAAAGTAACAAACGCGTTGGTTTTTAAACGTGGCGTGTGGGTTGTTTTTTGTTTGTATGTTTCTTTATCCTCGATCTGGCGAGGGATTGATGCTCTCCACCAGCGTCGTCGTCGCTCGTCGGTATATGAAATTTCATCGTCCTCCTTGCTTTTTTTGACTGGATGACGTTTCACGTTCTTGCGCAGGAGGATTTTATTGCCTTTGAATCACCTCTCATCGTTTGCGCGAAGAGTTTATTTTTGTTTATTTATACATTCATTTGAGATTTGATGTTGAAAACGAAGGGAATAACGTTCGTTTAGAAGTGGTGGCCTTCCTTCCATCGTCTTTTTTTTTTTTTTTTTTTTTTGTATTTATCAAAGGAAACACACATTTTAAACGCTCAGGAGGATATCATAATGCTGCCGGGAGGGACAAGGAATAGAAATGACTCAACATTTAATTTTTTTTTTTGTTTTCATCATGAGTTCAGAAATAAATATAAAAATTTCAACTGAAAAGGATTGTGGCAACTTAAAAACATCAAGAACGAGAAGATACAAAGTAAATAAAATATTTTGTATGCCATCCATGTCCCTGTTGCGCACAGGTATATAAGAGTGCTGGAATGAGTGGAACTGGTTACACAAGTTCAAATTGAAGAGTTTCAGATTAATTTTTTTTATGGAACCTGTTTGTGAGTATTGAGGCTAGCTATATTATAAGAAGTTGCTTGCTTTTATCTCCCCACGCCACGATGTCCTTTTTCGAGAACCATTCCATACCGAAAGATATTTATGTAAATAAAAAAAATAAAAGTTCATATATGCTGTGAAGATTATAGGTAGATATGGAGGATTCTAATGGATTCATTTAGGTACCTAGCTATATATTGTTTCCTTTCTCTTTGTTATCATAACACATAACATTGATATACATAAGTTTAATCCTGATACATAAAGGAATTACTTATCTTGGTACCTATAAGGATTTTTTCTCGTTTTTATTTATATTTTGTGTGTTTGTTTTTCTGACAGGATACCTAGATACTTACCTAATTGGGAAGGTTTCTGTTGATAATTTAGGTGGGTTAGCATATATGAATATGAGGGCACTGTAAGTGACTGTACCTACATACTTGTTGATATCTTTTTATAACCCAAATATTTACATTAAATTTTTGATGAAGAAGGATATGAAAATTGTTATTTGAAATTTCGATTTAGTTTGCTTAAAGTATAGGTTTGTCTTCAAAAACAATACTCATGATGGGTATACCTACCTATACCTGTATTCCTGAAAACCTATCTACTTAATATATTTATGTGATACCTACTTAAATAACCCGTTAATTTTTGATAATCTCCTCACTTTTCAATATTGTTTGTACTTACATGACATTTTTAATATTTTGGTTAGAGGGTGCAGTATACTGTAGGTACCCCGAACATTTTATTACAAAATATAGAAATAACTCGAAAAAAACTGGTAGGTATCTACATATTATATTTTCTGAAAAAGAGCTCTTAAAGGAGCCACTGAAAGGAAAATACTTTCAGAAAGCGTTTCGAAAATTCCGATTTTAAAATTTTCCTGAAAGCACTTTCAGGCAGCAGTCACCACTTTGAAAGGAAAGCGCTTTCCGATAACTTTTGACTTTCAAGAAAGCTAATTTTCTGAGAACATTTTTCGGGTCGTCACACCATGAAAGCGAAAGCGTTTTCTGCAAATTCTTTCTGAAAGTGTTTTGTGTGTAAAATATTACAAAATATGATGTAAATATAAAATATGATGTTCATTTACAGAATCTATGTTTCCGGCAGTTGTTACTTCTCCTGCCATAAATTGCATGGCGTTGAAGAACCCACTTCGGTTATTTCAATGCTCCGCTTCCACTCTTAGCTTTATTTCTACTAGTTTGCAGAAAGATTATCTGCAAATTCCTGAGTTTATCTTTGGCTTCGTCTGCCATAGCACCAATTGCCGCACCGATCTCCTCGAACGCGGCATTTTTCACATGTTTGTTGCTTTCGCCCTTTCTCCAGTTTTTGATACAATAAATGCACGACACGTTTCCAATTGAAATAAAAAACAGAATGAAATGAATTTTTATTATGAAATTCTATATAGAATCTGCAAGTGCTTGCTGCAAATGCTTGCTGCAAGTGATTTGTTACTTTGTGCTTGTTTTAACGGGACAAAGGACCCTGGAGGGACTTTAAATCCTTTGAACCCGAAGTGGGCTATCCAAGATGCTATTTTCCAAGCAAACTGTTGACATTGTTGTCTGGCTAGCGAATATACTACCACAGTTTTACTCCTACCACAAAAACAATTGTGGGATTATGACCTACTTTCTTTATCTTATTAAGACCATTGTAGATTTTTGGTCCACCAGAGAGGATTTAAAGTTCAGGACTGATTAAATTAGCCAATGTCTTGTCTATTCATGCAACGATGTAAAACCCTAGATAAGTTTACCATTTGCGTAAGTTTACCATTTGTTTACGAAATGTCAAAATTTGTATGGAAAATGATTTGCACAGATTGGTTAAAATTATCCAACGAATTTGCTTGGGGAAATGATTTGGTAAAATTACCCAAACGTCATTGCGACTTTTAGACTCTCTGACTCTCTTCCTTATTTTTATAAATGATCTTTTGTCTGAAACTTCTAATCTATTAAACTGTTTCGCTGACGACAGTACCCTCAGCTTTTCATATTCGTTTACAGATTCACATCCATGTCCTTCGGATGTGGAACTTGAACGGCAGCGTATGATAAGATCATTAAATTCTGATCTTAATAGCATCAATCAAAAACCGCGTAGAATTTAATGCTTCAAAAACTCAATGCTGTCTCCTGTAGTTAAAGCGAACCCTACTTCCAATGCCGATATCCATGGACGGCACTTGCATCGATGAAACCAAACAGCTCTCAGTTCTCGGTATGTGTGTCACAGGCCAACTTTTGTGGACTGACCACATATTTGATGTCGCCAAAAACGCTGCTAACACCCTTATTCATAAAGAAAAATAGATATTTTAGCTCCCGTGTTTAGGAAAACTACACCACGGAAAAAGAATGTTGCGGACTCAAATGGAGCAGTTAGCAATTGCCTTTAGTTTGAGCCCAGAAAATTCTTATTCCATTGTGTAGTTTTGCTAAACATGGGAGTTAAAAAAACTATTTTTTCTTTATGAATACGGGTGTAAGTGTTTAGGTTTTCTCCGTAGATGCAAGAAATTTGTTTCCCCTTCTGATCTGGCTGTGATCTACAAAGACTTTATGCGTCCAAAACTTGAGTACAATTCTCATGTCTGGGCAGGAGCTCCAAAAACTCACTTAAGTTTGTTGGACAGAATACAAAAACGGAAACAATTACATCTCTCGAACACCGCCAACGTAATGTTTCATGTCTTTCTTTATTTTAACGTTATTTTTCTAAACAGTGTTCTAGTGAAATAGCCAGTTGCATTCCTCCCCTTAAATAATTCAACCGTTATACTCCCGCTTCTAGGAATGCCCATCAGTTTACCCTTGAGCACAACTTCGGACGTACTGTTAAGTATAGAGATTCTTTCCTTAGTCGTACCACAAGAATGTGGAATGCTTTACCTGGCTCTGTGTTTCCCTCTCATAACAGTATTCAGACATTCAAAACAAATGTTCATCGGTATATTCTTTTTAACCCTCTTCCAATTTCCTGAACGCTCGCACTGTGTGCGTTCGACTGTCATGCTGGAGGTCTGGGATCGCTTCCCAGCCTCGTCCACCTAAAAACTAAAAAGTTTTTTTTCAGGGATACTGCCTCGTGCGAGGAATTGACAAATCCTCCAAGAGTATCACTTGTCACGAATAAGTGCTACTCGTCTAGCCGTTCGGATTCGGCATAAAATTGTAGGTCCCTTTTATTCCTGTCGAAAGGCGCACACAGGAATGGTTGCGAGTTGTTAGTCACTAGGCCCTGGTTCTTCATGAGGCGTTGTGCCACCCGGTTTATTTTTTTTTATTCGCACTGTATGCAAATATTTCAAGGGTAATAATAATCCCTTTTGTGCGCGCAAAGTTTAAACAAAAAAAAAAAAAAAAAAAAAATAATATCTGAGAGAACTAAAAAAAACTGACCGTTATCTGTAACTATCGAATCGCGATTATTTGGCGATTAAAGTTGTAAATAAGAACATAGTTTATACAAGAGAAAATAATTCGGACGTCTACCATTTACTCAACGATTAGAAAAGCTACTTTTAAAGGCTCTCCCAAATCAATGTTAATCATGTTGTTTTCTTCGTCGTCAACGAATTGCGAGATACTTAATAGTCGGACGCTGTCGGAAGCAGATGTCATAAATCAAGTAAAAGGAACTGAATAATCAAAATCAGAATTGAGCCATAATTCACTCTTTCCTTTTTTGTTCCTTCCTAAACCACTTTCAGTGTCATTGCTGTGAGCTGCACTCCACTAAGGAAAAATCAAGAAACCGAGATTATGGGCTCACCATAAGATTTCTTGCCTTCGCTTATTTTCGTCCGAACAATTCCGTGAGATGTGACTATTATAGTTCTTCCATAAAACGTTACTGTTGTCGTGTATCTTACATTTTTGTATCATTTCTAGACTTTCGGCTCCGATTTTACGTTGGTTCGGGAGAGGTTCTCCATTTAAAAATGACTTCGAAATCTGAACACGTCTAATTTTTGACGTTTAATATTTGACGTTTACCGAACAGCTGATTTGCTATATGCAAGTTGGCACGGATTTTTGTACACGTACTTACTTACTTACTTAGGTCCTCGGACCTATTACGTCCGTGATGTTTCCCTTACGGGACATAGGGCCTCCACTACACCTACGCGCCATCGTGTACGATTTCTTGAAATATATTTCAGCTCTCTCCAACTTTTCCCCAGTCGTGCCGATTCCTGTTCGACCGTTCTTCGCCATGTACTTCTAGGCCGGCCCACTTGTCTTCCCTCCTGTGTGAGCGGGTTCCACTGCATTGCTTGAGATGCAATGCACCGATCGCCTTTTCGAAGCGTATGGCCAATCCACTGCCACTTTCTTCTTCGTATAATGGAGTCTATGGGCTCCTGACCCGTTCTCGCATGAAGTTCGGCATTGGAGATACGGTTGGGCCAGAAAATCCTCAAGATGTTTCGTAGACATCTATTAACGAAGGTTTGCAGCTTTCTAGTGACAATTTCAGTGACTTTCCAAGTGCTGCAGCCGTAAAGCAGAATGGATTCAACATTGGAGCGGAACAGTCGTAGCTTGGTCTTTAAGCTAAAAGAGTTGTTTCTCCATATTTTGGACAGCATTCCGAACGCAGCCTTTGCTTTTCTGATTCGGCTGTTTACGTCCAGTTCAGTTCCGCCACCCGTAGAGATAATACTCCCAAGATATTGGAAATCCTCTACCATCTCTACCGGTTGTCCAGAAATATTTACTTGGATTGATGCGGAACTTCCAAGGCTGATCCTTTTAGTTTTTGCCGAGTTGATCTTAAGCCCTACGATTTCTGCTTCTCTCTCCACCCTTGTTGTCATTTGATGGAGATCCATGATCCTATGAGAGAGTAAGCATACGTCGTCCGCGTAGTCCAGATGTTTGAGGTGAGATTGCAGAGTCCACTGAATTCCTCCATTTCCACTTGACAAAGCTGCGTGCAGTACGTCACTTATCACCAACAGGAACAGTATTGGTGACAGTATACAGCCTTGCCTTACTCCACTTTGGATTTCAAACTCCTCTGACAGCCTACCTTTGTGCAAAACGTGACACCTGGATCCATCATATGTAGCCTTGATAATAGCAATCAATTTATCTGGGATGCCCCTCCTGTGCAAAGCAAGCCAAATAAATTCTCTATTGACACTGTCGAACGCCTTTTCAAAATCGATGAACAGCAGGTGAAGTGGTGATCGATATTCAACGCACTGTTCGATGATGATCCGCAAGGTGTTGATGTGATCCACACAGGAAGATCCAGTGCGGAAACCTGCTTGTTCGGCGTCGAGTGTGTCTTCGAGGTGGTCTTTAATTCGGTCCAATATTATCCTTGCTATTATCTTGGCTACTGCAGGCAGAACGCATATTCCTCTCCAGTTTTCGCACTGTGTGAGATCTCCTTTCTTTGGGAGCTTGACAATCATTCCTTTTTTCCACTCTTCAGGAAAGCTCTCTGTTTCCCAAGCTCTCTTAATAAGTGGGTGCAGTAGCTCGCTCGATGTTGTTGGGGCTGCTCCTAAGAGCTCTGCAGGAATACCGTCAAGTCCAACCGCTTTGTTGTTCTTCAGTGCTTTGATGGCGGTGATAATTTCTTCTTTACTGGGGGGTACTGTGCGTATTCGGGAAATTCTTACTTCGGGTAGCTCAGTGGGAATAGGGTTCACTTCACTTGCGAAAACGCGGTTTTAAACCGCAGAAAAGTGTTCCCTCCACCTTATGAGCTGGTCCTCATCCGAAATTAGCAGGGATCCGTTTGTGTCTTTAACCAGGTGTTGTTTAGAGCTCTGGACACCAGTGAGCTCTTTGGTAAATCTGTAGACGGTCCTACTGTCACACCTACTAGCGGCTTCTTCTGCTTCTGTAGCCAGTGCGTTGATGTAGTTACGCTTATCACGTCGCACACTACGGTGAACTTCCCTCATCTTCATGCGGTACGTAGACTCAAGCTCGTTTCTCCCTGCTGCTGGGGTAGCTGTGATGCGAGCTTTAAGGTGTTTCCTTTCTTCGATCCTTGCCCAAGTTTCGTCGGAAAGCCAAGCACTGTTTCTTCCTTGCGCCCGGCCGACTATACTTTCAGCACCGGATATGAACACATTTTTCACAGCACACCACTGATTTTCGATGGGTGTGGTTTCCGTGCTGCTGATTGCGTTCAATCCTTGTGAAAGGTGGTCCCCTAGTTGTTGGCGCACTGCAGGATCCTTTAGTCTATCTGTATTAAACTTGGGCATTCGAGTGTTTCCTTGGGATCTCCGAACTGCAGCTGTACGCAATCTTACGGTAGCAACCATCAGATGGTGGACCCGGGCCATTCCCATGTCAGCACCTCTTCTGTTACGGACGTCCTGGAGACTGCTTCTAAAACGCCGGCTGATCGCGAAGTGGTCAATTTGGTTGGAAGTCCCTTAAATATCATAAAATATAGTTATAATATTTATATCTTTTTTTAAGGAACTTTATTTAAAAGTTTCGAAAATGTTCACGAAATTACATATTTACATGCCAAGTTAACAATTTTCGGAACTTTTAGAATCGCCACAAAAGTTGCTTAGCAAAAGATATAAATATCATAATTATATATTATCATAGCTAAGGGTTCCAAGTACGTGAACAAAAATCAGTGCTGACTTAAGTGTCCTACTTTGACCACAGCGATGATGCAAACATTGCTTGTTACTCTTTGTTAACATCATGTTTCTTGCCAAAACAATTTTTTTCCTGCAGCGAGAACAGGTTTTTCGAAGTTGCAAACTTCGCTATAGACTAATCTAACATGCCCCGACAACATATTAAAAATGCAGAGCTACATCGCGCTTTGCGAATTTAGCACTTTTTTTTTGTAATTATTGACTGGGCTATATTTTGAGTTTTGAAAATCAACTTTTCGAAAATTATTATTTAAAACTATTTGGCTTGAAAATTAAATTATATAACGAATTTATGGCTTTGTATTATAAATTGCCTTTGGGTTTTAATATTTTTTGTATCCGTTTTAAGTCAAAGAAAACAAACCCTCCCACATGAACGGGAGGAGATGGACCCACTGATAAAATAAAATCGCAAATTAAATATTTTAAGCAGCGATTTTTTTCAGTTTGTCTGATTGAAACAAAAAAAATTGTCAATTGATTTTTTTCCAAACCCTATATCAATTTCTAGTTACAGCATTTTGTGCTTAATAAAGTTATGCTCGAGTTAATAAATTTTTTTGTTCGCTAGATATTAGAGCAAGATATTTTCAACAATTTGTACCTAGTAGTTTTTTTGATTAAAAAGGATGTCGAAATGTGAATAATAAATGTTAAATCAACAAACCAGAGACCAATTATTCAGTGAGGATTCAACAATATATACAGGGTGATTCGCATAAAGTGTGACAAACAGCTAGAGAGTGTGTAGGTTGGGTCGAGACAATACAGAATTGGTACAGGAGGGGGGTTTTCGCCCCTGTTTAGGCAGGAATATGACAATTTTCTACAAAAATGGCTTAAAACAGACAAGAAATTATAAAACAACAACGGTAACACTTAAAATGCCATGCTTAATGCAATACCCTTTTGTAAAGCTTATAAAGGGTGAATGAACCCCCGTAAGATTTAAGTGTTGCCTCGACCCAACTTCAACCTCTCAGCTTTTTATCACACCTTGAATAATCCTGTATATGTAAAAGGTACTCTTCTCCAAATTAATTATGAAAAAAAAAACACTTCGGACTTAAAGCAATGTTGCTGAAATTTTCTTAGATTTATCGGTAAATTCTAGAACACCCTTCCCAACTAACAAATTTAACTTCTGTAAGGGTCTATCGAAGTTATTTCCTAATCAGAAAATTTGACTCTATAAGGCCTTAGAGAAACACATTTGGCCTACATTTATTTTTATTTTATTTTTATTTATTTTGATATGGTTATACACATTAAGATATAATATCTTATAAACTAGTGCTAGCCTTATAAGTACATTGAGAAGCTCGAATGGCTTTTAAGCAATAAAATTTACAGGTTTATTGGAAGTACTCAATTTATTTCGCTAAGGCCTTATAGAACAAAACGACACTCAAACATTGCAAATGTAGTAGTTTAGTAGTGTAGTTTTGTTCAAGTATTTCGATAGGCACATCTAAAACCCCTTATAAAAGGCTTGTCGAGGCCTAGGAGAAGCCTTTTCGAAGCACAATGCCAAACAAAATAAAAATAAATTCTTTATTTTTATTTCTACATTCTCTCCTTTATTTTCATGCAAGCAATGATTTTCTTCTGGAACTTAATGCACAATAATTATTTATATCTGAAAAAACACATTACTTACTTGATGGATTTTGCGAGATTTGAACCGAGGATGGTTGGGTTGAGAGTCGGGCACCTTAATGAGTGCCAAATTGGAACGATTTGAAACTGAAATTAGCTTCCTAAAAACTTCCTTGGGACTTCCTGATGAATTGAACTAATTTAAAAAATACAGGTGAGCATTCGTCTGTTGCTTGCAACGGATTTTTTTTTCTTAATGTTATTTTTTTTTTTTAATTTTAATGTTTCCATGATTACGCATCAGAGAAAACATGGAAGTTGTCAAACAAACATCCATTTTGTGAGACAACAATTAAAATATATGTAAGTTCCATTTTCATTGAAATCGATTGTTTTTAAGAACGAAAGGCTATGGTTTGAGAAAAAATATAAAAACTATTTATGCTCCATAAAATATGTACTTTTCATTTTGTACGTAAACCATTTACTGACAATTTTAATTTGTATCTTTTTTAAAAACACTAATTTGCCACAATAAAAAAACATAAACAACAACGACCATCATTATATTTTTTTAACTGAAAGTAACTTTGTAGTATAGATACTAAAAAACGTTTAAAATGTAATTAAAAAACTACTGAGAAATGAAAGCTTCATACTAAGATAATTTTTGAACACATTCGAATTTCTTAACTTGACAATATTTTTTAACCATGAAACAGAAACTATACTATGGTCACCTCGTTTGTGAATAATTCAGCCAGCAGTAGCTTATTTTTACTTTCCATGCGAAGTACCAGCTTTTAATGCTTTCATGTTGATTGTACAACACTTCGCTAGGACCAAATAATCGGAATTATTACTTCCCGCGCATGCGCCTGAGAGGACAATTAAAATTATGTTTGTATAACCACATCTTCACAGGTCTTATAGAAACAAATTAGGCTGACATCACTTCGCTGAGGCAAATTCATCAGAGAGACAGAGTTCACACAATTATTATGCTTGTGTCGAGCTTGTGTTTGATAGTTTATAGAATTATAAATTGGATGTCATGCTTAATCAAAGTTGCCACTGCCGTCAAATTTAATTCTGAGGAAATCATTTTTGCTGGTGGGATTCGGGGTATTATTTTGATTTATAGAAATTATAAAAAAAGACAAACAACGATAATGAATAAAGTTTATCTGTTTTTGTTAAATCATTTCTAATAGAAAATGATTAAATAATTTGAATTTGTACTACAATTCTGAATATAAATTACATAATTATAGTTCGATGTAAAAAAATAAATATATGTATTTTGTTTTTTTTTTTTTTTTCAAGTGAATTTAAATTGTTTTCTTTTTCCATAATTATCTCAATGCAGAAAATAAATGTCTGTACCATTTTCGTTTTGCAAAATTTAAAAGCTTTACCTATACTTAATGAATCAGTTAAATTAAAATTTTTAAAATGATACAAATTTACCTATTTTTATTTTCATAAATATTTTGACCTGTGGTAACCCTCTCTCGGCAGTAGAAACATACATGCGCCGAACAGTATACAAGATAATGCTTGCATCGGGCTTTTCATCAAGGGACTTACAGAAACAAAATAAATTGACATAATTCCACTAACAATTATACTTCCATTAGACTTTTGTACACAAAATAGCTTGTTTCAGGCCTTTGTAAGCAGGCCCTTCCAGAGATCTTGGCTGTGCTTCCTATTCGCATGCCTCTCGAAACTAATTTATGGGAAGCCTTACGAAAACTATAATCAAATTGTAAATATTCAGGCTTGCAGAAAATTAAAGATTCTGCTTGTAATAGGTTTGTAGGAAGCTGTTTTCAAAAATACTGCTTAGAAAATTTGCAACTTCGATGTCCAAACTCAATACAAGCCTTGTAGAAATAATAACTTATAGAAATTCAAAAAATGAACCTTATAGAGGAAAAATTGTAAGTTGGGTTATTTCGGACATAAGCACTGTCCATCTTTGTCTTCTGTGCATAAACTAATACACAGTCGTAAGGCTATTAAGACAAATGCTAAAATATAATTATGTTTCCCCTTTTCGTCATGATGTTTCTGAAGACTCAAACAAAAATTAAAATAGCTTGTTTAAGTACGATACACGATTAACAACAAGTAAGTATTTCAAGTCAACAAAAAAATACACTTTTTGTTTTGTCTTAAAAACACGCGTTCCTATCAAGTAACCTTTTGGCCCCGACAAAAGGAAGATTGCATTTTGTCCTTTTCTTTGTTTTCTTATGGAAGTCATTTGTTTTTGTGCTTTAAATTTTCAGGTAAATTATTTTCACTTGAATTTGACGATTGCCTTCCATTGTGCTCAGAATAATGTTGTGTTTATTACAAACATTTTGATATTTAATGGGCAAAAATGAGGAGCACTTATAACCCTACATAAAGGCATATAGATACATAGGTATGCCTACAAAGGCATCATAGGGCTAAGAACCCTTACATTGAACTTCTGATTTCAAAGGAATCAGACCACCGCGACCAATGGACATACATATCTACATACATAAAAAAACCTCCTTAAAACTAACAAAATTATCATGTTTGTACATACTCGTAAAAATTTTGAGTTAAAGTGATTACGGTGATCTTCTTTAGCAGATAAGGGCAAGAGACCCTATGTATTCGTTCATCATGTGTATAAACTATGTTGCCAGGCGAGGTTCGTTCAACTCTTTAACATTTTTCCCTTTCTCGTATTCCATCGTATGGATCATTTCCGTGTTTCTAGTACAACAAGATTCTACGTTCTACGAGGCCTAACCTAAACGATACCTAACTATTTACACTACTGTGTGTAAACTGTATAGTAAGCAATTTCTTCAGAAGATGAAGCAACGAATAATGAAGAACTTCGCCGAACGTTCTGCTTTGTTGGATTTCTACGAACAAAAAAGGATTTTTTGTTTTGTGGCATGATTTACCTATATATGTATATTTTTGTATTAAGTTGATATAATTAAATATAGTTTTTGTTTACGGAGGATATATTGTAAAAATTCTATAAAATAATAATCTGAGAATACTCTAGTATGGCATTTTCAGTGTTGGTTGACCTTAAAAGTAAAAGATGTAATACAAAGTAAACATTATGTAATAATTTGAAGAATGGGCACGACTGGATCGCACAAACTTGCTCTCGTAGCTAACAACTTTAACGTAGCTAGAAATTGATGATGTACAAGTACATAGCTATTGGTTTCAAAATATTATGATATCATTAAAACAAAATTAAATAAATAATTACTTTAAATTTCTATAAATTTATTATTTTAATATCTTTGAGAGTTAGAGATCAAATTCAAGTATGCCATCTGATTTGTTTGATAAATATGAATTTAAAAACAAAAAAAAAAAGAAATTCAAAATCGTTGGAGCGGATTTCTTAAAAATTAATTTTTTATATAAAAATGTTTACTCATCTTCAAAAATAAAATCTAGTGTACCAACATTTAGGCTCGTTTCACACACATTCGGTATCATTCGGTTCGGTCTCTATTCGGTTTGTATTTGGCTGCGCCTGATATATGTGAATCGATAAAACGGTGCTCTTCGGATTCCATTAGGTTTTTATTTTTGCCGGTTTATCGTTTCACACATATCAGGTGATGTCAATATGAGTTATGCCAAATACCAATTATTTAAGATTTTTTTCCTTGCTGTTGTGGCTGCGGTGATGCTGCGCAGCAAATTAAGAAATAGAGACATCGTGCAGCGATGCGCTGCATGCAGACTTTGAGTGATTCTGCTCCCATAAGAACCTGTGCTGCATAAAAAACGCTGCACATCTGTTTAGCACATTTGCCCGTTTTCAAGATACTGAATTTAAAAAAAAATTTCAATATTTTTTTATTGTGCACGCAAACGTATGTTACGTTTGAGTGCACGTATACGTTTGCAGTTTGCAAGCACGCACTGATACAAAAAATTAATTCAAAACATTTCGGTTCACTGGGGCATATGCGCCCTTTTTTATTTTATTGAATTTTTAATATATACAGGGTGATTATCACCTGAAGTCCGACGAAAAGCTTGAGCATGTAGGTTTGATCGAGTCAGAAAAAAATCATTTCGGTGGGGGGGGGGTCTTTTCCACTTCGTTTAAGCGGGAGAAGTAATTGACTTAAAACAGAAAAAAAAATTATTTAAAAACAACTGCCACACTAACAATGTCCCGTTATACATTTTTGCAACGCCAGAAGTGTTTTTTTTTTTTCTTTCAATAAAGTTTTTTAATGAACAGTTTGAAAAAAAATTATTTGTAACCCAAAATTAGAAAAACAATTAAAAAAAATGTTCAACTATTTTTTTATTTTTTTCAAAAATTTATGTATTTAAGTCTTATTTTTGTTTTTAAAATTCAATGCTCATTAATTTTTTGGCAAAAAATGGAAAGCACATTTTTCTAGAATTTTTACTTTTCAAGATATCAACAAATAAGGAAATGATAATAAACAACTGGTTGCTTAAATGATCATTTAGCTGGATTTTTATTAGTTTTATAAGAAAGTTTGTTCATCTATTTTTAATATCCTGAAAAATAAAAGATTTAGAATCATCCAGTTTTCAGTGTTTGACTTAGAATTCATAAGAGCATTGAATTTTGAAAACAAAATTATTAATGAATTACGTAAAATTCTTAAGAAAAAAAAACTGTTTTAATAATTGTTTTTTTTTTCAAAATGTTCAGTTTGAAAAAATTATTTTTTCACAAACTGTTAATTAAAAGAACTTTATTTAGAAAATAAGAGAAGGGATTTCCTGTTTTGCAATTGACAGGGCATTGTAGGTGTTACCGTAATGTTCTAATAATTTGTTTTCTATTTTAAGTCGATTTTTTAGAAAATTGCCTTTCCGGCCAACGCAACGGGGAGAAAATAACCCGCCTCTCCCGATACGATTTTCTCTTGTCTCGAACCCACTAACATGCACAATTTTTGTTTGTCACAACTAAGGTGAATCACCCTGTATATTAAAAATTCAATAAAATAAAAAAGTACTCATACGCCCCAGCGAACCCAAATGTTTTGAATTAATTTTTTTACGGTACTGGTACCCCTGTATATTTTTAAACATATATTCACACAAAAAAAAAAAAAAAAAACAAATGCCTAAAGTGTGCTGAGCCTGTTTTTGAGAAAAAAAAATCCATAATGTCTAAAAAAATGCAGGTAGGTACCGTTATTTTATTTTTAAACGTTTCGGGAAGTAACGAACAAATTCTATGTGTAGCAAATTTAAAATCTTGAATACCTTGAACACCAGACCTGAATTCTGAGCTGGGATTTAAGTCTACATACCAACAATTAACAACAACTGTGGAAACATTTAGCCTGTTATGTGGGTGTCCGTTTTTGACCATTCAACGAGCGTAATTCAAAGGAATCATAAATCTTGAGTCATTTCCACTTTAAAACTCAAATTCTTCTAGAGAAATGCAGATTCCAGATAGTACGAAAAGGTTATAGCAATCCTTAACTTGATTTAAAATTCAAAGGCTTCATCTAAAGGTAAAACAAAATTATTGTGTGGTATTTCAACAGACGCGATGATGACTGTTCAAAATGTAAATTTTCTGTCACAACTTATCAGATGTACCTACAAAAATGTATTTTTGTTTTTATTTGTCCCCTTTTTTAGTGGTTTACACTCTGATCTGAGAATTGACGATCCCCAAAAACCACAAAAATATATATTTTTATTTAATATCTCACACAAGGACGAAGCAATAAAACGACGAGAAGATTTTTTTGAAGAAAAAAATAAGTTTCTCGTTTCTTTATAGGTATTTTGTTGACTTTAACATCAACTTCACAATTCACATCCTCTGATCGTACGAGGTACGATCCTCGTTCAAATTCAAGTTATCCTCTTCAGTGCTAAAAATACAATTAATCTTCTCCCCTTTTCTTGGTGTTTGCCTTTTTTGCATTGCGCATTCCCCAAGCGTAAATTTCACAATCCACTTAGGGGACTGGAGGGGAGCCGTTCAGGGACAGGATATTTGCTGTGCCGAAATTGCTACGTAAATAAGCTTCTCACACACACTCAAAGTTGAATATTATTTTATTATTTTATTGTATCCAGCACAACACTTCGAGCTAGAGGAGGGTGCGAAACGGAAAACTGAATTTTTGTGGAATATCATCACGCTGGCGCTGCTGGGGCAGGCCGCTGAAAAGAGGTTTACTATAGCTATCCGATCGGTCGCCATTATATGGTCGTAGATAGTCCCCACAAGCTCCACACTTCACCATACCCTTTGGTTTGTATCTTTTTGTTGCGCTCTGTTCTCTGATTAGGGTGGCGACGGAAGACGACGCGGACGTGAGCCAGTGCTGCCGGAGCAAAATATTATAAGGTAGTACTGCATCCAAAAAGGGGAATATTTTGAAAAAAATAGTTGTAGAGACATTTTTTAGTCTTCAAAAACAAATGTGTAAACACATTTTTAAAAACTTTATTTAAAAAAAAAATCATCAAAAAAAATTCGGTAAATAAATAAATAATTAATTCTCATAACAAAATTAGTATAACGCAAGTTTACTTTGAATTATTCTTACAAAGAACAAAAATATTTCAAGCATTAATTTAACAAACCTTTTCATTTTACTAAAATACACATAAGAATTCACGGAATTCAAACAAAAAAAACGGAACCACCGAACCACAATTTCAACGAACAATAAGAGCCTGATTATACGGTTCGTTTTTTCGTTCGTTTCGTCTTCGTGTTTTTGACAAGGACGAACGTTCATGATAACATGGTTCGCAAAATACGGACGTTATTTTAACGTTAATGGAATTTGGGATTGTTTTGGGTGAAAATAATCAGTAGTAATATATAAAATATTTTGTAATCACTTCTTTCTCAAATAATCTCGTATATTAGGTACAGTCAACTCCGCTTAACTGAAAGCATTGGTTATCTGAAACAAGAAATTTATTCCGGAGGCTTTTTGAGAGTTTTTCACACAAGCTGCTTAGCATAACTGAACTCCGCTTAATTTCAAACTCCGAATAATTGAAACAAAATTGTTTGCCTCAAATGAACATTTTTCACTTATTCAACTCCACTTAAGTGAAAGACCACTTGTTGTTTTCTTTAAATCTGTTATATTCATGTTCGTTTTGTGATTAAAAATGTAAACACCTTTGTTATTTGAATTGTTTCATATGGAAGTATAACTATTTTGCCACAATGGTCTGTAATAATGGTGTTTCAGTTAGGTGGGGTCAACTGAATCACTAAAAACAATTTTGCCAATCATTCATTTTCGTTCAAACCGTTTTTTTCTAACAAGGAGGAGTATTGTAGTTGCCAAATCAGAAACGTCAAAGTTCAACCAGAAAAAGTCTTGAAATGTTCATTCCTGCTTTCTTTACTTCCTTCCCTCTACATTTCTACTTCCATCACCCAAGCTGTCAAAAAGACAAAAGACGAAACAACCGAAAAAACGAATCGTGTAATATGGCACTAAAATAAATACCGAACTGACAGCTAAAAATTAAATGAAGCCAACGAAAAACAAAAAAAAACAAGAAAGATGCAATTTTTTTTTAGACGACAGTTTGGAAGATAAAAGTTCTGCCAAATTTGCATTGAATTTAAAGTAAATTAAATTTATTTAGGTTTACATTACACTTTGCTGCTAGTATAACACATTTTGGGTCTTTAAAAAAACAGGAGTTCGAATGTGAAAGGAGGAGTACGGAAGTACGGAGGTGTTGAAAGTAGTAAATACTCCTACTTTCGGCAACACTGACGTGAGCTCCTATCCCAGCAACGGCTTATAACTCGGAGACTCGGACAGTTTCTTTACGAAGGATTGGATCGCATGAACAATGACGGAACGGTGGAGAGTCAGAGGACGGTAAAACGAGGGTTGCAGAAATGAGGATACAGAGTTGTTTTTTTGGTTTCTTGTTTATTTTTCTTTTTTCCAAGATTGACAACACACCCAAAGCGCGTTGTGATGAGAATGCGGTGGTAAAGTGGTTACTTTTTGTTCACTGTTTTTTCATCGGATGGAATTTGCATTTTGTGTGCGTTACTTTAAGTGGATACCTAGGGATGGGACGTTTTATTTTATGGGGAAGATTCTCAAACCAGGCGAATAATAAATGAAGTTCTTTGTTAAATAGGGTATATGTAAATATATCTTATACATAAGACACTTTAAGGCGAGGGTTCTTTCTTATACCTACCTACTTACATAAATAATTTAATTTAATAGCTTGGTCCCTTATATATAGGACTAGGTATGTAGGCATATGATAATTTAATTTTAAAACAAATAATAAAGTCAAATTATGTGAGTTCTTAATGATTTGCATAGATAGGTATTAAGCTTCTTGCGTCTCGTGTCATAATTTAGAACTGTAATTAGGGTCAACTATATAAAGGAGAGTATTTTTGTTTTGGTTCAGTGAAGCATTCTTAAAGAAAGAAAAAATGTTAAATAACCCAGCTGGTAAAATGCCAAGTTTCTGTCTAGTTTGGGCAAGCCTCTTGTAAGTTTTTAGTAGGGAAAAAATACTTGGCAAGCCCTTGCTGGATTTCAGTAACAAAAGTTTAGACGCGGCTAACTTTTAAAACACTCGTGAGGCCCTCCCTAGTAAAAACTTGTTGGAAATGTATCGGTACCCCATGAAGAATGTCTCTTGTACACCTAAAACACACATTTTATTAGCACCATGCAATTTCAGCATCATACGACACTTTTTTCTCTGTTTCCTTTGTCTTCTTTTTCGTATCACACACTTTATAGGATTGTTCAATGAGGAAAACCTGTTCTAAGCTGTTTTACCTAAGAATCAAGTATACATAAAATCCGGTTCTATTTTGTAAGTATTTGTTATGCAATATGAAATGAAACTTATTCACTTTCGCCATTGAATGCCCAGTGGGTAGCGCTTGCGCATTGGACTGAAAATCAGAAGATCGCGGGATCAAGTCCCACAAAATCTAGCTTGTTTTTTGTTAAGCCTGACTAGGCAAAAGGGTTCATAATCGCCAAGGCCCGTGTTCTAGCCTTTGCTAAATCGTGCTAGTGCCTTGCAGGAATCTATGTAAAACTCTCTAGTGCCTTGTCGAAAATTAGATTATTTTTCTGTGCCGGAAATGGCCAAGTGGTCTAAGGTATCAAAACTCCCTTGAATCTTTGTTGACTACTTACCTTCATGTCGTAAGCAAAGTCCAATAAAATAAACCAAAGCGTTAGCCGTTAGCGTTCCTTTTTTAATATCTTGAAAGATAAAAGTCCTAGAAACATCCGGTTTTCAGCGTTTGACTAAATATTATAAAGGGTATTGAATTTTGAAAATACAAATTTACTTTATTACGTACCTGCAATTTTGAATAAAATAAGTTTGAAATATTTTTTTTTAAGAATTTTGAGTTTAAAATTTAATTTGTCAAAAATTGTAATTAAAACATTAAATAAAAGAAGGATTTTTCGGCTTTGCAAAAAAAGTATACCAGGGCATTATTAGTAATATCCTCGTTTTTTTCATAATTTGTTTCAGTTTTAAGTCAATTTTTTTAGAAAATTGTTCCTTAAACGGGGACAACCCTCCCATACGATTTTAACTGTCTCAAACCAACCTTCACGCTCTAGCTTTTGGTCACACCCTATACAGATTATACACAGTGAAACAATCATGAGTTAATGTTGGCAAAAATCCACTGCAGTAACACTATTTACTGAATGCTGTGAACAGAATTGTTTGTTAAATATATTATGAACATACTATGTGCCATAGGGTACCCGTTATTTCCCAAACTCATTATTTCCAATTGCACACCTCCCAAATCAAAAGTTAGAAAGTCTTGCATCAAAAAAAAAAAAAAAAAAAAAAAAAAAACTGACCTAGGTCATTAAAACCTTACTCTCTCCAGATAAATGTGTATGGGAAATTATCACTGGTTTACCTTTTATTCAATTTGGGGAATATGCAATTCGAATAAAATTATTTGGGAAATATTGGACACCCTTATGTACATAGGTAATTCTAAATTTTAAGATTTTCCCAGGGGACGTAGATGACCCAAACCTTATCTAACCTTGAGCGCGTTAGGAGTAGATTATTAAGGTTGCATTTTTAGCGCAAATAAAAAACAAACATCCAAAATGTATCGAATAAAATGAATCATTAACATAATTGTGTTTACCTGAGTCGCTGGGTAGCTTGAGTATAAAATAAAATAAAATAAAATGCACAATTGGGCCGCACAGTGGTCTGTTTTGGTGAATTCTATGGACAAAAATATTTTAGCACGCCAATTATGAATGGAAATTAATGAAATTTGGTACACTTAATGATTTGGGGACGCAGCATTCAGTAGTACTGCTTATTAGTCTAAGAAAGATAGGATGTGACTGGGAACAAAAATAATTCATGAAATTTTATTGCTGGTATCGATCCAGAATTGTATCCTCAATAACATGTCCAAAGTCCCCCAAAATCCTCGCATTGGCTTTTTGTATAGACGCATTTAAAGAGGTGGAGAGGGATGGGAGGTGGGAGTTTACCAAGCTGAATATGTTGTTTTAATACAATCTAATCATATGACACATGTTTTTAGGGTGCTTTAAAACGCTGATTCTAAAGAGAAGAAAGTTAAAGTCTTTTTTATGAAATGATTACTTTTTTTTAAGAACAACAAGCAAAATATTACCCAAAACCATTTTAAGATAATGTGATATTAATGAAATTTGGTATAAATGTTCCATTTGTCATGTTTACCAAGAAACAAAAGAGTCCCCAAAATATCTGTAGTGCAAGGGTGTTTTTTTGAGGGCGAGATGTTAGTGCGTCATTATTACCATAATATCTGTGAATAAGTTTTGACACTGATGAAATTTGCTAAAAATATTAAATACATATGTCATGGTTTCCTAGTATCAAAATAGTCCATTAAAATAACTTGATCCAAAGAGTTTTTTTTAGAGAGTTTATATTTGACCTGTTCTATACGGAGCAAAATGTTACGTCTAACGAAAAATTGTATTTTCGTATAATCGAGATAGTACACATGACATATGATATATGATTTAAAGGTACTTTTTAACGCCGAATCTAATAAAAGAAAAACCAACATGATAAAAGCACCCTAAGAAAAGTAAGATTAATTTTGAAGCAAAACTGACTGTTTTTTCCGTTAACCAGGTTAAACAATACACCCCGAAAAAACACCCTTGGACCTTAGATATTTGTATGCACTCTTTTGATCCTTGGGTGCCAATATGAATTTAATATTTTTAGCAAATTTCATAAGTGTCGGAATTTGTTCATGGATGTTATGGTAATAACCACTCATTTGCATCTCTCCGTCAAAAAAACAACCTTTAACCACAGATATTTTTGGGGACTCTTTTGATTCTTGGTAAATATGCCAAATTAAATATTTATACCGAATTTAATTAATATCTCATTATTTTAAAATGGTTTTGGGTAATACTTTACTTGTTGTACATCATTCCATAAAAAGGCCTTTAACTTTCTACGGGATACATGTATCTTTTCAGTTTTGGTTTCTTTAGAATCAGCATTGAAATGCACCCTAAAAAGATGTGTCATATGATTAGATTGTATTATAACAAATTTATTCAGCTTGATAAACTCCCGCCTCCTCCCCTTCTCCACCTCTTTAAATGCGTCTATACAAAAAAAAACCAATTCGGCGATTTTGGTGGACTTTGGATATGTAGTTGAGGTTAAAATTCTGCGTCGATACGAGCAATAAAATTTAATGAATTAATTTGTTACCACTTGCCCATATTAAATTTTCTATCTTTCCTAGACTATGTACATATACATATATATTTGTACTCGAAATGCGGACTTCACAATTTAGGCAAGAATATGGTCCGAAATGTAAAAGTTCCAATTATTAAACAATTTTCAAAGCCAGGAATTTATTGAAATTTATGTTTTAAATGTCTCAGGATATGTGCCCGAATGTGTATACTAAAATATAAAAATGGTTTCAATACAGATACATAATGTACATATCAAATTTGTTTTTGTTTGATACCTATTGCTTTAATTTTGTTTACTGAACATAATAGTGTAAAATTCTATCTGTATTTTTTTATTGCATCGTTTGATTGAATCTGACGTTAAACTAAGATAGTTTACAGTTGTAAAATAATCGTCCAATAACCGTTATTTATAAAAAAGATTGAAAAGGTTAATAAGTATACATAACGGCTATTTGGACGTTTTTCTATTTTAGTTCAGAGCAGAGCCTGAACAATTAAAAAAAAAATCCGTGTTTCTTTTTTATCTCAGAGCATTCAGAGCTCCAACTTTGTGTTCTTTTTTCGCTCTTAACATTTTCAGGGCATGTTCAGGGCGCGCTCTATGAGCTCAGAATAAATTGATAGAGCAGACGGTGTTGAATAGCTGAACTCAAATTTGACAAGTAGGAAAAAAACAAAACATTAAATATGCCGGACGAGAATTGTCTACTCTGAACTCTCAGAGCAGAGCACGCTCTGTTCAGAGATCGCTCAGAGTGTGTTCAGAGTGTTCAGACTCTGTTCAGAGCTTTATTCTAAACTAAAAAAGAAAAACGCCCTTTGACGATTATTGTACAAATAATGTATCTTGAGTTAATAGTTATTTAGGGTTGAATGTCAAAACTATCAGCTTTTCTCATATAACACCAAAACGGTTAATTCTATCGAAAAGTATTTCATACAAAAGTTGTTGATCTTGCCATTGTCATTGAAATTTTTTTTTTTTTTTTTTTATTTTTGCGGATTGCGAGATCTACAAGTTTTTTATCAAATACGTTTTGATAGCATTTACCGTTTCGGAGTTATATGTGAAAAACTGATATGTTTGACATTCAACCTTGAATAACTGTTGACGCACACACGACCTGGTAAAGAACTTTCGCGACAGTATTACTTATGCTAGGTTTCTACTTGTCGTTGAGTTGACAGAGTTTGACAGCTGTCAATTGGGTCTTTGAAAGACTCGACACTCGAATGCCAGTTTATTTCCACTTGTCTCTTTAATTGACACAAATTAGTTTATTAGAATTTTTGACAGATATGCCTTCGTCTGTTCATTGGCAAGTATTTCCAATTGGATTGATCTTGTCCGAACTGACACTCATGGTCAATGAGATCTTCGATGAAATTTGTGTAGATATGTGCAGAAGCAGTTTTTTTTTTAATAAACATAAGGATTCATAAAGAAAAAAAGTTATTTGCATTTTGCAAAAACTTTCTGTATCTAACTACTACACCTATATTAAAAGAATTATTTTGTTATCAAAAATCAGAAATGCAAATGCAAATATACTCTTCGAATTTTCATTTCTTTCCGCTTTCATTAAAAAAAAAAATAAATATGTAGTAAAAGAACATTTCAACTATGTTCTATTTCAACAAATTCTTG
The DNA here is from genome assembly GCA_949320155.1 of Melangyna quadrimaculata. Classification (NCBI taxonomy): domain Eukaryota; kingdom Metazoa; phylum Arthropoda; class Insecta; order Diptera; family Syrphidae; genus Melangyna; species Melangyna quadrimaculata. Next base: position 185,366,077 of record OX439483.1, on the reverse strand, counting down.
CACTGAAAATCTATGCAAAATCAAAAATTAGTGTATGATACCTGAAATTTATATATTCGTCTGTTTTCCAACCATTTACAATTAACATTTCTATAGCGCACTCTCCTGATTTATTGAACAGCAGCACTTTTAACATTATTGATCGGGTCATCTCCGTTGTCCACTCCAGTAGTAGACTCCTTAATTTTTTTTTTTAAGCGTCTACAAAATTTTACCATCCTCTGAATTGGGATAACTTATACACAGGTCACTCATTTTAAAGAATTCATTTTCTATTACCCGTCAAATTACAAATAATGACTTCAATTTGAAAAAAAAACATCCACTTCTAATTCTAATTAAACTTTATATCTGTCAAATCAGTGTCTTTCATTGACAAAGGATAAAACAAGTTGGACAAAAATTTGGTCAGTTCAGTTTTTTCCACTTGGCTTTGGAATTCGTTGTCTTTTATTGACAAACAGAGTTTGCCAGTTCGAAGACAAGCAATTTTAGGTTATTTCCAGTTGTCATTTTGTTAAAAGACGCAAAAATAGGTCTTCCGTCAGTTGCTAAATGACAAGTGGAAACCTATAGCATTATACCACAATAAAGATAAATGGGTTTCAAAATATTCACTTGGATTTTTTTGGCAGATTGGTCATAAAAATTCAAAAATCGTTACAGCGGTTTTTTTTTTCAAAATTAATTTTTTATATATAAAAATTCTGGAACATTTTTAAAAATAAAATTTGGTATGTTAACTTTTAGAAATTAATAAAATACAATTTCACACAAAATTAAAAAAAAATATTCATTGACTTGTTTTCAAGATATTGAATTTTCAAAAAAAAAATTAAAATCCAAAAAAATATTTTTTTTTAAAAATTGCATAGGCAAAATTGTTAAAATTGTAAAGAACCTCTTACATACAAAATATAGTGTTGCAATCGGTGTAGCCGTTAACGAGAAATTTAAAAACTAAAACATCGGTTCTATGACAGGTACCTACCGTTAATAACCGTTATACATTTTTTTCTACCAAACTATTAAGTATAGTCATAATAGCACCGCGTATTTTTTTTTTTTTTCAAAATCGTTAGAGCCGTTTTTGGGATAAATTAATTTGTGTATATTGGTTGTATGGCAGGTAACGTTATTTTTTGAGCTAAAAGAAAATTTCAATTTCCCCTCTAGGGAATCTTCTAAGAACCTTAAGTCCAAAGTTTTAAGCAAATCGCTTCGGTGGCTTAGGCTGCAGGTCGAGGTACAGACAGACAGACTGACAGACTGACAGACTGCCAGACTGACGGACTGACAGACTGACAGACTGACAGACTGACAGACTGACAGACTGACAGACTGACAGACTGACAGACTGACAGACTGACAGACGGACAGACTGACAGACTGACAGACTGACAGACTGACAGACTGACAGACTGACAGACTGACAGACTGACAGACTGACAGACTGATAGACTGACAGACAGACAGACTGACAGACTGACAGACTGACAACTTGACAGACTGACAGACTGACAGACTGACAGACTGACAGACTGACAGACTGACAGACTGACAGACTGACAGACTGACAGACAGAAAAAATTGTCGGACCCACTTCTTTCGCGTTCTATATCATCGTACTGTTAGTGAAAATTATTATTCCGAGTTTGTTTTTGTTCGTATCTTAAACTTGCCCTATACTTACGGTTACCATCCGTCCCGGGTTCCCGGGACTGTCCCGTATTTCAATAGCCTGTCCCGGGTTTTTATTTCAGAAACCCGGGACGTACGAGTGTCCCGTATTTAGTTATTTGTCCCGTATTTGCAAATTTTCCGATGTTTTTGTTTAATAGTAAGACAAATGGAGACTGCACAAGTCGAAATAAAATTAATAAACCAAAATAAGGAAAATATATTTCAATTTTATTTATCTTGTACGAATATTAAAATCAGTGGGAAAGATCTTTTAAAGAACTTGAAATATTCAGCCGAGTAATTCTTAGTAATGTGGCCCTGGCCAGAAATAGAAGCATGTTTGGCTTTTGTGAACCAAAACCGAAGTGAAACAAGAATTATTGACTTGGAGTTGTCTGATGAGTTTATTTGCTTAAATTTTTTCTTAAGTTTAGAAACTATTAGAAAATGAACTGAAAACAAAAAAACACTAGGTTAAGAATGGTTTAAAATTGTTACGCATTTCTCAGAAAAAACATTTGCTTTCCAAACCTTTTACAAATTGTGGAGTTCAGTTTGTGTTTGCAAGGTTCTAATGCGTTTTTTCAATAATGAATAATATGTGGCAGAGCGAAAAATCCAAAGTTAATTTTAAAACTCTATAAGCCATGTTAATTGTTAAATGTAATAATAATTTAAACTGCCATCAATTTAAAAATTATTTAAAAGAAAACGAACAATTATAAGTACGTTTTAAGCTTGGCTTAATCTGCATTACGAAATGTTATATTTTTGTAGTTTGAAACAACGAAGCTTTACATAATGTTCATGCAGATATATATCAAAATAAAAACTAAGGATAAGACTAATATTTTTGTTTTAGGTTTTTAAAATTTTCACTTTGTGTCCCGGGTTTCGCTCCCAGAAATATGGTCACCGTACCTATACTACACTACTTATATCGCAAGTATAAATCATACCTTTTACAATTATTGTTTCTCTTATACTACACTACTTATATCGCAAGTATAAATCATACCTTTTACAATTATTGTTTCTCTTTAAGGATGAGAGTTAAACAAATTATTACAAAAAAAAAAGGAAATTTTATCTTATTTCATGTAAAAGTTAACCTAATCATTTCGTTTCATATCAACCCATTAATTTAAATATTTAGAAAACTACCAACTTGCTCTCTATAATAATTTTGCCCAATATACCTACATTATTATCAAACTGGAATGTTTATCAACTCGTGTTCGGTTGCGTCGTCACCGCCATAAATCCTGGCATCCTGTGCCTGATTTAACAAAAAAAAAAAATAATTATAAAAAAAAATCAGTAGTTAATACAAAAACCACAGCATATAACCTCGAATCCTTTTCATGGGAAGGTGGTTTAAGATCCTTTTTATATTCATAAGGATATTTGTCAGGTGTACACACGTACCTATGTACATCAAACTTGATTTACCAGTTAGTCCTGCGTCTTTTCTGGTAGATATTATAGGTAGTTAGAGTATGTGTGTAGGTAGGTATATAAAATAAAAAAAAAAACAAATCAAACCACCACCGGAACGGGTTATGCGTCCGTGGTTGTGCCTTCTGAGTATTAATTTATTGTATTTATCAAGGATACGAGAGATACACGTCCCGTCCAAGGCAAGCTATACTATAGCCAACAAAACTGTGGGAAACTTTTGTTGAAAAATCAAATGGGAAAGGAAAAAAATATACAAAAAAAAAATTAAACTAAAAAAAAATAACAAACCTGTTGAAGCGAGAGAAAGTATGGAAAAGATTTTGGTATGCACAGGTGTTCTCGTGTGGACGATTAAGGATACAAAATTGAATTTGTAATTGGATTGATATTGTTTGTTATACACAGTCCAGTCACAGTAATTGCCGAGTAAATAGTTGCGATCAAAAGTTGAAAGGGGTGAATTTGTATAGGTAGGTAGGTACCTGATGGAACAACTTACTTGTTAAATGTCATAATGTAATTAAATTTCAATGCTGAAATCGTTTTTACTCCCAAGCAAGTTCCAGCAAAGGAGCAGGGAACCAAGTATGGACATTATACATACATACATATGAAGTTTCGTTTTTCTAGTCATAATATTTTAAGACTTTGGAGAACACGACGATTTGGCCACTAAATACCTAGGTAGGTACCTACTCTTAACAAGAGTGAATTAGTTATACAAAAATAAATTGGGTGGCACAACGGCTCATGAAGAACCAGGGCCTAGTGTTTAACAACTCGCAACCATTCCTGTGTGCGCCTGTCGACAGGAATGGAAGGGACCTACAATTTTATGCTGAATCCGAACGGCTAGACGAGAAGCACTTATTCGTGACAAGTGATACTCTTGGAGGATTTGTCAATTCCTCGCAAGACGCGTTAGCCCTGAAAAAAAACTTTTTAGTTTTTAGGTGGACGAGGCTGGGAAGCGAAACAAGACCTCCAGCGTGACAGTCGAACGCACTAATCATTACGCTACGAGCTACTACTGAATTAGTTATAGTTCTTTAATTTATTGTCAAACTAATGTTTAAACACAATGGGGCATATTCATAGTCGCAGATAAACCCAGGTTTAACTAAACTACAGTTTAAGACAATTTTGGCTCAATGAATACAGACCGATTTTAATCACAAATTGTTGGTTTTATATTTTTATAAGATAATTAACTTGGTATACTACATAAATAGCTTCAAATATTTTGAAATGATAACCTTCAAAAAATTGAATCAACGTCCGAAAATTTAACCAAAGCTATGTTTAACTTAGACCCAGATCTAAAATGACTATGAATATGCCCCAATTATTCTCCATGATTGGCTGTGTATTAAAAAACATTGTAAAAATTGATTTTTTTTCGTATATATAGGTATATGTACATTTGTACATACCTATCGTTTTGACAATATCTATCTTTTCCTGTCTTCGTAAGAAATAGGTACTGTCGTAATATCGTACCATAATTTTTCGATTCACAAAATAATTTGTCATTTGAACCTCATACAAATGTTGTCAAAATCAATAGTAAAATTAATATAATTCAAACAATCACCACAAAGGAGAATGCCCAAAAAATACCCAGAGTCGATAAGAAAAAAACATATATGGTTTGAAAGGGCTTTGACTATAGATATCAAATATGAAATAATTTTGTTTAAAAGTTATCCCCGGGACTGGCTTTTACAATTTATTTATTTTGAATAGCAAGGTGTTTTTTCATGTATAGAACATTGGTGAGGGCAGTACAGAAAAGAGCAGGTATTAATTAAAAAACATACCTACATAGCCACTCGATACATGGTAATCCGCAAAAAATTCGTAAAACAAAGTTTGTATTAAGATAAGGCTTCGAAAAACTATTTTTCCAAAAAACTGATTTTCATAAGGCAATGCTCAAAAATACAAGTTTTCATTACTAGTCTCGTCAATATACTATAAGTACTCTTATCTAAGAAATAAATTAACAAATTCCGTAATAAATTATGAAAACAAATCATTTCGGAATTATACCACTGGCGTTGAAAAATTCTTAGTTTTCCCGTTTGTTTTCATTTAGGCGTCTTAAAGTTACATAGTAAAGAAGAGGTAGGTCTCAATTATTCATTAGTTTAACAGTACGCGAATGATTTATAAGTTGTTCCTAATTCTTACGCACATACTATTCCTTAAAACTGTTGTCCGGCATGCTTATGTAGGTAACTACTTTTTTCGAAACTCTGGAGTAACGGTATGGGTGATAACCGCCATTTTATGAATGAAGACAGAATCATTTTGTGGCTGCTGATTTTAGTGACTTGTGGTGTGCCTATTTAATTACATGAATCAACCACAATATGAAGATGTGTCACTTTTTACTTTTGTTTACATGAAAAAACAGTGTGATTTTAAAAATTTTAAATTGTCATATCGAGCCCCGGGGATAATTTTTTAAGCAAATGTTTGCATATTTGTTGTCTACAATAAATGTCCTTTTAAACCATGTATGACTTTTCTTAATCGACTCTGGGTTTTTTCGACCATACATTTATGGGCATTCTCCTTTACTTCAAAATCACAAAGGCAGTCATTTTTAAATTTCTGACAACTCTGCGCAGTAAAATACCTTAGATATGTGGTAATGTGGAAAGCTTGTAATGGACTTTCGCGCTAGTATTGCAGATTTTCCATTTTTTGTATACATTTTTCCTGGGCTATTACCTTACCAGTTCTGAACAGAATGAAGGATATAAATGTGATGCACGTACATAAGGCCAGTCAAAAACGAAAGTTTTTAGGTAGGTACCTATAAAATTTTATTTTATAACTGAAATCGGTAGGCGCATATGTAAGTATATTGTGCTTCAGTCGCCGTTTTAAAAAAACGCGTTTTAATAAGTATCTAGAGAATGATTCCTTTAACTCTTTTTAACCTTAAATCTTACTACGCTGTTGTTTTTTTTTAATTAAATCCCATACAAAAATGACATGAAAAAATCATAAACGAAAATTTTCGTTGTGCTTTTCGTTCCGCGGAACACTGTTCGACCAGCGAAATTGGTGATTATACCAGATTGTTTTGAAAAGTCTCCACTCTATTTTCGAACAAATTAAGCCTAGTACCTACGCTGCTGATGCGAAACCAAATTTTCTTTGTTCTCCACCACGACAGCGAACTGCTTACGGAAACCACAGCGAAAAAATTCTCTTTGAAATTGTCACCAATTATAAAAAAAAATAATACAAAATAAAACAAAGCGAAAACAATCACAGAAAGTGCTGGGTCGTTGGGACGAAAGAGAATGAATGATTTTTAGAAAGAAAGAAAGAAACGGAAAAAAATGGCATCCCTTTCTTTCTTCCTAAAAATCATCCCTTCTCTTTCGTGAATTAATTCTTTTTTGCGCTCGTGTATCCCAGCACAAAGCCATGCTGTAATAAAAGAAAAAACCGGTAAAAACACGAATGATACGCAAATATCATTTTTCCGCGCCCAATTAATGGTATGGTCAATTAATTCTGTCCGAAAAAAGAGTGTAGACTTCTCCAAATAATCTGCTACAATATATCGATTTCGCTCAATGAACAGCGTACTACAAAAGGAAAAGCAGAACGACATTTTTCGTTTATGATTTCGTAGTGTCATCATTTTTGTATGGGAGCGAAACTTTACAGCGTAAAGCCTAGTACGCTGCTGATGCGAAACGAAAAATCCCATACAAAAATGACATGACGAAATCATTAACGAAAAATTTCGTTGTCCTTTTCGTTCTGTGGTACGCTGTTCGACCAGCGAAATTGATGATTATACCAGATTGTTTTGACAAGTATCCACTCTCTTTTCGCAATGAATTAATTGCCCGGACCATTAATTGTGTGCGGAAAATGACATTTGGGGTTATTCGTGTTTTTATTTCTTGTTTCTTTAATTACAGCACTGTTTTTGTTTGTTTTCGCCATAAATTTCTATTTATATATTTACAATTTGTTTAAACTCTCCATGAATATTTTTCCGCTGTGTTTTCGTAAGCATTTCGTTGTCTTTTTGGAGACCGCATGAAAATTTCGTTTCGCATCAGCTGCGTACTTAGCTTAAATTGGAAAAATGACATTTTGGTTTGTTCGTGTATTTATTGTTTCTTTCATAGCGGCATGTCTTCGTTTGAGTTTTTTCGTTAAATTTTATTTTATGCAATACGTGAAACTCTCCATAAATATTTTGCCGCTGTATTTTGGTTAGCATTTTGTTGTTTTGTTTGAGACCACAGGAAAGTTTCGTTTGGCATCAGCAGCGTAATAGTTTTTAAGGGCCAGATATTCAATTGACTTTTCACTCAATTATATTTTAAGTATGAATATTGTAGTTGATTTTTTTTTAAATCAACAATTTTCAGTCTTCAATCACACACCCATTTAGTAAAGAGTTTTACAATAAGAGAATAGCCCGCTATTTTGGTAGTGGAAACTTTTTTTGACATTTAACAAGTAGAAATTACGATAAAAATGGAACGATACACGCATCAACAAAGCATTGAAGTTCTTAAAATTCACAATAAAAAATGCATGAAAATAATCCGGAATTTCATCGAAAAATCATCTTGACTGATGAGGCCCATTTCCACCTCGGTGGCTAGGCTACGTCAACAAGCAAAACTGATTTATTGTTGAAAAGCCTCTTGGTGCGGGTTTATGGTCCGGCGGGGTCATTGGATCTTACTTTTTTAAAGATGAGGCTGCAGCAAAAGCTACGGTGAATGGATTGCGCTATCGAGAGATGATTAATAATTAATTTCAACAGCTCCGAAAAAAATCTTTTCGGTTTCTAAAGTTGTATAGAAAACTTAATAGTGATTTCTTTAAATCCCTGTATCTTTCCGCTAATAAAGAATACAAACAAACTTGCAAATCCAAGCAAAAGAGTTATTTAAGTGTTGTAGCATTAAGTCTGGAGTCCTGTAGAGACTCAAAATCATTTTGGCTTAAGGTCCGTGTATTGGGTGGTAGCAAAACTTTTTCTATGTCAACAATGAGTGTGGACGCCCTTGTAACATATTTCAAAAATCTTCTTAGCCCGGTTGCTAATCCCACGTTTTTCTACTATGCATTACCTGATGTTTTTATTGCTGAGTTAGATGATCAGATATCGATGCTTGAATTACAGCAAAGTCTTCATAATATGAAAAATAATAAGGCGGCAGGTGTCGATGGAATTCCTATCGAGTTTTTTAAATACTCAACGCCTTCGTTTTATAGAATTCTTCTGACATTTTTTAATAAACTTTTAAATGGACAAGTAATCCCACAATCTTTTTTGAAGTCACTCATATGTCCAATCTTTAAAAAGGGAGATAGTACTCTTCCCGAAAATTACAGAGGAATCTCTATATTACCGGTTTTGAGAAAAATATTTACTAATATCCTATACCATAGACTTTCTAACTGGGTAGAAACAAATAATCTCCTAAGCCCCTACCAAGCTAGTTTTCGCGCTGGACTTTCTACGGTTGATCAAATATTTGCTCTCACAAGCGTGGCAAAGCGATATGTTGAAAAAGATTTTAAAGCCGCGTTTGATACCATAAACAGAAACTCTCTTCTTTACAAACTTTCGAACATTGGGATGTCCTCTAAGTTTCTTAGATTATACAATCAATTAATAACTAACACATCGTCTTCAATTTGGAATGGTATCAATAAATCTGAGTTTTTTGAAACTAAGACAGGTGTTCCACAAGGATGTGTTTTGAGTCCGATCTTCTTTGCGCTATTGATTGATGATGTAACCAAAATCATAAGTGGCGGTATAAGGGTGGGTGATGAAGAAATTAGAATGTTACTCTATGCAGATGATCTGGTCTTGCTTGCAGAAACCCCTTCCTCACTACAGCTCGTTATTAATCGTCTTAAAAGCTACTGCAACTTATGGGACCTGCAAATTAACACCTCCAAATCGAAGATATTGATTTTTGAATTAATAAACAGGAGAGTATTACCTCGTGAAAAGTGGTATCTTGGCTCTGAGTCCATAGAAGTTGTAAAGCAGTACAAATATCTCGGTTTTTTGATATCAAGTAACTTGGACTTGCGTCCTCATATAAAAGAAAAATGTATAGCTGCCAAAACTGCAATTAATGTTATGTGGAGTAGGTTCTTTTGCAATAAAAAAGTAGATTCATGTTCCAAATTTAAAGTGCTAGATTCCACGATAAATGCCTGTCTTTGTTACGCAAATCAAGTTTTTGGGTACAAGTTTGTTGAAGAGTTCGAAGCAGTACAAAGATAATTTTTTTAGCGCATCTCCAAGCTACCATCGACAACGCCAACATATGCTTTACACGTGGAATCGGGAATTCCCCAAATTTTCGTTAAAAACTTGAAAGCAAATGCGGACTACATAGTGAAAGTAATGTTAACGCCCGATTCTAATCTACAAAGTAAAATAATGAAATATGCGTTTAGGTGTAGGCTTACTCCATTTAGGGAATGGTACAATATTGCTGGTATCTATGGAGTGGATCTCATTTTATCTAATCAGTCGATTGAATGCTGGCGCTAGGCATTTTATAACTGCATCGCAAAAGTAGATGAATCTTTTTATCTCCAATGCATTCACAGCGCACAATCCTCTTCAAGTCGACTGATTTACAGAGAACTGAACCACTCCTTAGGTAGTAGCAATTATTTCAGTTATTATCTCTCTACATACCAAATAAGTATGATATTTAAAGCTAGAGTAGAAATCTTGGGACTCAATTTTAAACCACACAGGCAAGAAATCTCATCAGTTTGTAACTTATGCAATAGAAATGAAAATGAAAACGTTTACCACTTCTTAGCAGTATGCCCAATTCTGCAAGAGTTGAGAAGACTTTACTTTAAAAAGAGCTTTTTATCTTTCTTAGAAACCAAAGATATTCTAAATGGAAAATGTGGATGGAAATTAATTTTTAGCTTTTGCGAAGATGCCCTTAGATATCGAAATAGTTTTGAGATACATTAACCATGTTTTAAGTTTCAAATATACAGAAAAATGTAATAAAACAAAAAAAAAAATAATAATAATAAAAGTTATACATACTTACACAAAACCATGTGGATAAACAAATTTTAGTGATTATACATATTAATATAAATTAAATTTCTAATTATGAAAAAAAATACTATCTATAAATTAATTATTGTCGGGAATCAATTAATTTCATACCTAAGAATTGCTAAACAAATTGTTTTGAAATAATTTATAATTTAAATATCTATATATGCAAAAAAAAAAAACAAAAAAAAAAACAATTAAATCTACTATTTTACTATTATATACAATATAAATATACAATATACATTCTTCTATTTTTTATATTTAATGAATATGTCAAATTAATTTCGACAGACGGCAACTATTTCCATTTTCTAGTTTCTATTATTAACCTCTTTTTATATATATATTTATTTTAAATAAAGAAGTTTTTAATAAAAAAAAATAAAATAATAATAATTTTGTATGGCCTGAATTGGATGGTATTGATCTGGACAACCTTTACTTTCACAAGACGGCGCTACGTGCCACACAAGCAACGAAACTATCGATCTTTTACGGGAACATTTTTCGGACCGTGTTATCTCTCGAAGAGGTGATCACAATTGGCCCCCGAGATCTTGAGATTTAACACCTTGCGACTTCTTCCTTTGGGGCCACGTGAAAGATAAGGTCTTCAAGACCTCAAAATGGAATTCATGAAGCTATTGAGTGCATATAGTAGCCACTTTGCGATTTGGTGATGAAAAATTTCATGAAAAGGATATTGTTGTGTAAGCGTGGTCGTGGCGGCGATTTGTCGGCCGTTTGGCTGATATTGTTTTCCATTATTAATGGCATACTTTCCTCTTTACAATGAAATTAACATCCGATCATTGATCTCAAAAAAAATGACATTTTTCTTTGAATATCAAAATAACAACAGGACTGTATTCACTCCTCACATTTTGTTTTTGTTTAAGCCCTGCATAATGGTAAACTAGAAGTTGAAATTTCCTACCAAAATTGAAAACAATAAAAGCCACCATACATGAAAATTTGTAGCCTCAAAACCAATCCGTTCAAGATAAAAAATCAGCGAATTCAAACATTAACATGAAAATTGCAATAAATTTCCAGCGTCAAATTTAACAAGTATTAGTGGAGTTTCATAAGGTAATTAACACCTTATTCTCAATCTACTGTGCCAAAATCTTACCTTAACTCCATTCTTTATAACCAGTGCGTGCATTGCATTTTAAAGACCTTAGGTCTTACAGGCGAGGTGTCTAGTTAAAATAATTATTATTATTATTACAGTTTCTTCAAATTTTAAATTGATAATGATTTTCGGAAATTTCGCTACCCTCTATCTTTTTAGCCACTTAACACAGAGAGACTGTTCTATGAGACAACTAATATTCAAAATTTCCCGCCGGATATTTCTGCTCAACACAATTTTTCTTTCCGACCGAATTCAAATAAATCTGTTCATATTGGACGAAATGGGAGTGAAAGGTCAATTGCGCCAAATTTTGTGTTTATATGCTTTAGATTTTTAGGAGCAATAAAATGAAAAGTCTAGGCTATGTAACACTGCAAATATTTGTGATATCAAAATTTTGTTTTACTGAACTAATACCTATTAGAAGCAATTGCTAAAGTTAATCAATACGACTGATTGTGGATTTCCCAACGAGTTTTTCCACTTAATAGGCACTCGTTCCATTAAATTTCACTAAGCAATATTTTTTTCTATCTCCTTCTTTGTGTTGGTTATAGTTGATGGCCAGTTAACTGTTAAAATCTTCTCTTTATTTATTCAAATTTGTCCTCCCATCATCTATGGTCAAATCACGAGAAAGGCTTTTTAGAAAAACCAAGAAAACTTATAAACCAACAAACGAAATTTCATCATTAAAATCATACTTTATTACGTATGTAGAAATTCCCATAAAGTTTTTTTTTTCATATTTATGAATCGAATTTCCAATTCCAAAGAAATATCCCAATGAAAAGCTGTTGTCTAGCCTGGTGTTACCCAAAGGGCTTAAAACCTACGTCTCTCATGAAACATAATGTAGGTAAATACTTTTACTGCCCGCATTCAGAAAACAAGTTTAAACACTATCCGTTGACTATGTTATAATAAAGCTAGGTTGTAGGTAGCAGGTATATATGTATGTTTGCATTTAGATAGTCCTCAACTATCTCTTTGCATATCTAGGTCGATCGGATAGTCATTATTTATTAATTACCGATTTAATTTGATTCAAATTTTGAAAGAACAACTATGCGATACAAAGAAAACAATGCATATTCTTAATCAGAGAGGAAACGTTAGGATTATTATCATTTTCTATGCATTTATTTATAGTTAACAAAAACAAAAGGTATTTGTATACATATACGAGTATTTTAATTTCGTAGAGTTTCTCTTTTGTTTTATTGTTTAAAAAGCAAGGAAGACAGCTGATGAGCTTGGAGACAGGAAATGCGTCAATCTATACCGAAGAGCTCTACCGAAAAATGGTTTTAAAAATACGCCTTTCAATAGACATACATATTCATGAATGTATTTAACAAAAAGGCGTGAGATGCAAATTTAATAATTAGCTAGTTGAACAAAAAAAATCTAATTTTTGCAGCGTTAATATTTTAGTGTAAACTCACAATATTTAGTCGCGAAACAGAGTTTGGTTTCTAAAATGAATTTCTATTGTCTTATATAGTTGTTGTCTAACTTCGATTTAAATAATTAGATCTTCAAGGGTAAGGATTTTAATAATAAAGCTAAAATTTTCAGGTAAACAATTTTGTTTTATTTTTTCGTAAGAAATCGCTAGTATGTCTTTGATGTTTTCAGAGTTTTGGAAGAAAACATTTTCGAAATTTCATTGGCATTTTTTTTTTTTTGTTATTCTTAACTTCCCATTGGAAGTTATTGTAATTAGTGCGAACATTTTTGTTGTGTAGTTGTGTAGAATTGAACATTTTGAGATATCTTTACGTTTTGGGGTCTTTGGAATCAGAATCCGTTTTTAGCAAGATGTCTGTATATGTGTATGTACACTGAGAAAGTTAATATTTTATTTTGCATTTGCGAGTAACGAATTTCGTTTGCTGTAATTGTAATACATTTGCTGGAAATGTTATACAATCCTTGCAAACGTATTTCATTTGTAGCAATTGTATTACAGTCGCCACAGAAAGTAATTCCATTGCATCAAACATATAACAAATAACCCATTCGTTCGGAGCTCAATTTGCCTGGGTTGATTACGGTAAATGACAATGTTTCCCAAATTCAAACGACATGATGTTTGCAAGCAAGTGTAATTGTTTATGGCAAACGAATGAATCGATTGCGAATTAAGCTTTTGAAATGCAGTTTGCTGCAAAAAGTTTTACGATTTCTATATAAATTTCAATTGTTTGCAACTAATGAATCGAACATTTGGGACGAATGCTTAATTCGTAGAAAGTAATCTAATTTTAAGCAAACGATTGAATGATTGCAGGGTATATATTTTTAAATCTTATTTTTACAAATTAACTTAATGCTTATGGTAAACATTTCGTTCTTTTGAGGCGAAAGAATTTTTGATTTTAGGTTTCTTTAAAAGAAATTCGCTTGCAGCAATAAATTTCCTATTTGGAAAAAGTATTTTATTTGTTTAATTCCTATTTAACCAATTTCAGATAATCTATAGCGCAAGTATTGGGTACGTTTGGTATTGTTCTGAAGTTCAGCACTACTTGTACAAAAAATCAAATTTCAATTGAAAATATGTTGCATTTAAAAAGAATGCGATTCAAAATTGAAAATTTGTTGCTTTAAAAAATAGCAAAGCCAAAATTCGAAAATATTTGCATTAAAAAAATAAAATAAATGCTTGTTTAAAAATCTTTGCATTAAAAATAATTGTTAAAATAATTACATTCAAAATAAAAGTTCAATTTTAAAAATTAATAAAAAATACCTACATCTCCGTTGTTCATTTCGAAAAACAATGGTGCAAAATTTTAGATGATTAAGTACGACGTTAAATCAATTTTAGTATGATACTAGGTTAAAAATTGTGTTCTGCTAATTTTAAACGAGTTTAGCATCGTACTATCCCCTTACATTTTACTAAAGTTAAAATCACATCTTTTTAGTATCGTACTAAATCCATATGACTGGAGAATGGAAAATTTTAGGTTGCCGGTTCGATCCCTGCTGGTGCCCAACTTTTTTTTTTTTTTGTAATAATGAAGTTAAAATGATAAAAATATAAACATTGATATATATATAATTAATTTACAACGTATAAAAACAATTATTGTGTTAAACAAAACTATTTTCTTAAAAGTTCTACGTAGTAATAGTTTAAAACAAAAACTGTCCCAATATTTTAAATACTTCGGTCGTGATAGTAAAAATATTAATCATAATTAAAATAATTTAAATACATGAAATTGTCTTAGCCACATTTCTTAATCAGTACATTTCCTCTACTGAACTAAATGTGTAAAGTTTTCAACTGATTAACATTTTGCAGAGGATTTTATGTTGTAAATTAGCTCAGTGGATGCATGCTCGCTCTCGACACGGAAGGATACCAGTTCAAATCCAGGTAAGTAAAGCTTGACATTTTTTTCAATTAAAATAAAATAATATAATTTCAGAATTAAGGGAAAACCAGCAGTCACTGTATTGATTGTGACAAACGTACAAGTCATGAGCAACAAACGTGTTATTCATTTGTCATAACCACTTTGATCTTCTATTCGCTTGTCGTTAAAGTATAAACGTTTACTCTAAAAGCGTTTACCACAAACAGTAAATATGTTTACAAAACACCATTATTCGTCTGACAGAAACACTGTTTGGAACAAACGATAGAATTTTGCTACAACAGTATAAATTGTTTGTCTCAAACGAATTTAAGAGTTTGCTGCAAATGAACTGTCAAAACTGGCTGGCAAACGAAAAAGTCGTTTGGGCAATTTTTACGTTTGCCGCAAACGATTCCTTCCCTCAGTGTACGTACGTTCGGCGTACTTTTTTTGTCCACCAAATCTAGAGAACGCATAAAGATATCGACCTCGGATAAATTTTATTTTAGAGATAACGTGCTGCAAAGGTTTTCTAACAAATTCAATAAACAGTTTTTTACTACAGCAATTTAAAAAGGAGCTGCAATTTAAAAAGGAGCTGTAAAATATCTCGAGGACCGAATAAGATATTCACTAATTTTATTTTACACATAATAACACAATACTAAATTGGTAAATATTAAAAAAAAATTCAACTGACACTTTCTTTTTAAACTAAGAAAAACAGTTGAAAAATAATTTTCGCCTCAAGTATTTCAAGAACAAAAATGAATCCGAACCCAGTCTATTTTTTTTTATTAATAATGACGTAGTCAGCAACTAGTAATTTTTTTTAATTCAATAAACAGTTTTTTAGAGCAAAAAAACTGGAAAAAAAACTATTTAAAATTCCTAACTAATGTTTTTTTACCTTAAATATTTAAAAAAAAAAAAACAATGATATCGATTTCAAATTCTTACCAAAAATGTTTACCTATACATCGTGTAATTTTGAGATTTTTAAAACCACCCTTTACAAAAGCTAAAAATCAAAATGTTGCAAGAAAAAACTTTTCAAAAGTGTTTTAATTCGAAAAATTCTTACCATCAAAATCGAAATTTTGCATACACTGCCGCTCATTTGAATAGGTTCACACATTTTCACAAACTAATGTTCTTCTATCTTAATAATTATTGAATGTACCCATTTTTATTTTGTGTACATAGGAAGACTATTTGCTGACACTTATTTTGACATAGAAACATAATTTGAAAAATGCACCGTTATTTTGATATAGTGCTTTGATCATATTATTTGATAAAATCATGTGATTTTTTTGGCTCATCAGAATAGGTTCACTGGCAATAGTTTGATTTTACGGCAAACTGCGCTAACTAATCATCTTGTTTTGATTGCCAATCGATAGTTGTAATTGCTTTGCACGACCTTTTCTGAAAATGGGTCGTGAAAAATCCATAACGGAAGAGAAAAACGGTAAAATAAAAGCACTTAGTGAATTGGGTGTAAAATATCTTGTAATCGCAAGAAAATTTGTTATCAGCCAAATTTTACTAAGCAATTATCTCTAAAAAATAGTCGAACTATGGATAAAATAAGAAAGGAGGTAGGTGCACAGCCAATAGAAGCGTTAAGACGAACAATTATCAGAGTTCCATTTCAAATTTTACGACTTTGCTTCAAAGATAATGGAAAAAACGGGTGTTAGTTGTAGCTTAGCTACGGAAAAGCATGATATTCGAAGTCTAGAATATTTTTAACGAATGCTAATTAAAAAAAAAACACAGATTAATTCTACGTGCAGGAACCGTGCCACCAGTTCGGTCAAAACTAAAGTCATAAAAATCTGAGTCGCAAAATTTCTTTTTTTGTATTAAATAAAACTTAATATGGAAGTGATGGATAAGTTTATACTTCTCAACCAAAAGAAGAAGCTATACAAGTCTGTTCTTGAAAAATCGCAAAATTTCTTTTTTTTTATTAAATAAAACTTTATATGGAAGTGATGGATAAGTTTATACTTCTACACCAAAAGAAGAAGCTATACAAGCCTGTTCTTGAAAAATTAAATTGTATTTCATTGAAAAATACGAAATGTTGCGATTTTGATTTTTACGGCATTATTTTTTGTCAGAACTGTTGGCATGTTTTCCTGCACGTGGAATGAATCTGTGTTTTTTTAATTAGCATTCGTTGAAAATATTCTAGACTTCGAATATCATGCTTTTTCGTAGCTAAGCTTCAACTAACACCCGTTTTTTCTATTATCTTTGAAGCAAAGTCGTAAAATTTGAAATGCAACTGTGATAATTGTTCGTCTTAACGCTTCTATTGGCTGTGCAAATTTTTTACTATTATAGAGAAATAGCTAAAGTACAAAATATAGGCAATGTCACATTTTGCCCTGCAGCTCTATACCTATACCTACCTATATACTGATTACACTATATATTATATAATCATCATCATCAATACATATAATAAAAGGCGAGCTACAAATGTTCTTGTTCGTTATAGACTCATAAACTACGCAACACACTCGCCGAATTTGTCACAGTTTGTTCTTACTAGCGGTGAGAAGGTTTAAAAAGTTATGTTGGCAAGATCCCTACACTGGAATTTAAAATTTTAGCAATCTTGCGTTTTAGTTTTACTGTTCAATGAATTTTTTTCTGAAATTTATATGTAAATCAATCAAATAATCATTGAAATTAAAAAATTAAATCAAAAGTGGTCAAATTATAAAGGAATATTCAATAGAATTTATATGTATCTATGTATGCATATGTTATGTATGTATAGATATGTATGTATATGTAGATAGACATGTATGTATGTACAATTTTACATATGCAAATATACTAAATTAATTTCGATCGTCCAATTCTCTCATGTAAACGGAGTAATTGTTTGAAATCTCATGCGGGGAAAAACATGCCACATGGATTTGATTGTTGCAACGGAGATGCTCAAAGCTTTTGTAGATTATGGGTGTCATGAAATGCCATCATATCGTTACGTATGGACATACATATGTACATACATGTGTTAGTTATTGCATTATGTCTAAAATTAAATTGCCATTGAATATTCACATGCAACATTTTCAAAACTTCTGAAATGAGTAAAGTCAGTAGCATATCTAGGACACCAGTAATGGGGTTTCAAAAAATCCAACCCGACCTTTTTTTTGAAAAACAGACCGGTAGCTTTTAAAATTAAAGCGTTCATACACTCCGCTCCACTTGAATAGAAACAAACTTTGTTTGTACTATCAGATCGTGTAGCGCATTGGTAAATTTATAAATTCACCTCTTGGTTTTAGTTCCTATAAGAGGGATCTAATGCGAATAAAACTGCAGAGACAGAGTAATTCAGGAAAATACCATTAGGTTATTTGTTACCACTTTTCTAATTACTTCATTTAAAACACCGTTTTTTTTTGTGCCACTTGAATAGAAACATTCTCTTAAATAAGGAAACAAATTGGAAAAGTGCAGTAAAATTGGGTAGTTTTCTATTCGTAATCATATTTTAATATGTTTGCTATCATCTTTATTTGAAATAACTTGAAAAGCCCATTTGGAGACTGAATCATGCAGCTATTTTATATAATTTAAAGAAATTGCACTTCATGCTTTTCTGATTGCAGCAGTAAGTGATTCTTTGTTCTCATATTGTCGGTCAGAATCGAAAACTTTATGAACCATCCATCCCCATACGTTTTCAATAATATTTAGGTCCGTAGAATACGGTGGCCATTGAAGCAAGGTAAAATTTTTCTCGGATATCCAACTGTTAATGATTCTTGCATTGTGGGTTGGCGTCTTGTCTTATTGAAATGTCTATGGTATTGGTCCAAGGACATCAGTTAACTTAGGGAAATCTTCTTGCAATATTTCCTTGTAAGAGTTTGCAGTCATTTTCAATGTGGGAAAGTCCAGATTAATTGTTTAAAACCAGAAAATCGCACCTCACGCCATTATACCGCCTTCTCTGCTATGGTGGCGCTCCAGAAACCTGGGTTCCTCCCTTATAACATGAAAATAGTAATTATATCCGTCCGGGCCATCATAATTGAATTTTTTTCGTCAGAAAATACCACTTTTTATTTCTATGGTTCGACCAAACAATTTTCACACTTCTACTTGTTTTCCGCGTGTACTTCTATTAAAGCTTTTTCTGCAGGGTTTAATGGTTTTCCGCGGCCCATTTTTTCTTTGATCAAACAATTATTATTTTTAATCTACAAATCTATTATTATAACAATATTTTTTCTTCTTACGGTAATATATAGAGACAAAATTTCAGAATTTCATGAGATAATTAACATCTAATTCTCAATCCACTGTGCCAACAAAAATCTTTCCTTTCCTTCTATTCCTTCTAACTAGTGCCGTGCATTGCATTTAAAAGACCTGAGGTCTTACAGGTATATAGTTAAATTATTATTATTATTATTATTAAAAACGCACACTGTTTCTATTCAAGTGGCACGAAAAAAAAACAGTGTATTTTATGAAGTAATAAGAAAAGTGGTAAAAAAATAATCTTATAGTATTTTCCTGAATTATTCTGTCGCTACACTTTTATTCACAATAGATTTCCCTTTTAGGAACTGAAACCAAAAGGTGAATGTATGAATTTACCAAAGCGCCACACGCTCTGATAGTAAAAAAGAGTGTATTTTAAAAGTTTTAATGAACACCTGAAACATATGTGAAAACGACAGTTGGGTGTAGCTGATGGAAGTGCATAATAAGGCCATGCTTTTTTTCTGACATATAAGGTTAGAAAATTACGATATGGTTGAAGTTTAAGACAGCTTATTAAGAAAATTTTAGCAAATTGTCAGCTTTCTAACGGTATTGAATAGCAATAAAACTTTTGGATCTTATTTAACGAAATTTGTAAACCTTTTCCCCACTAATATTTAGAACAAATTGTGAATATTTTATAAAAATTGGTGCAGTAATTTTTTATTCTATTAAGCAAACAAATGTTCCTATTTTATAATGGTAGAAGATTGTTAGTGACAAAAATTGTTGAACTATGTGATCGAAGCAAACAATTAAAACGGGAAAATTCAAAAGGGATTATGTGCTGCTACCATGAAAGCATATTAATCCAATTGATATACTATTCAATGTCAAACAAGTACTGTTCCTGATTGAATTGGCTTTTGCAATAACAATAAATAAATTAAATGGCTGCAATTGTGTGGGTTTAACCTGGGGTATCCATGTTTTGTTCACGATCTAGGTTGCATGCTCCCCGTGTAGGCAAAACGTGTGACTTATTTATATATGCAACAAAACATAACTACAAAAAACATCGCATACTAAAGAGCATTAATATATTTAAATTGCATTTTATACATTGCATTTTAATACAAAACAAATATTTTTGTAAGTTCTTCTTCGTAAATATTTAACAATAGCGAAGCATTGCCGGGTCGGCTAGTTATCTTATATATACTCTACCCCACCACTTAGGTAAATATGTATATGGTTTTCAAGTGCACCAATGGGAAGTTACTAGTGTGGGTCGACCCCAGACTCATTTTTTAAATTTTGTTTGCAAAATTTATTATTTTCAGAAAATTAATGAAAAAATTTTCGTAGTTCTGCTTTTTCGCGATATTACACTTCTGATTATTTTAAGAGATTTAAAAAGTATTTTTTATTTTCTCTTAAAATTCATTTACGAAAATTTAATTAAGAGTAATATTTGTTATTTTCAAACTTTTTTGCGAAAATCACACGTTTTTTTCCTGATTATTTTCAGGCACAGGAATTATTAATCCAATCAGTGTTTTGCTACACTTTTCTAATTTCATTAGCATTTCAATTTCAAGTCATAATAGAGGTCCAGTTACCAGTACCATATATAATAAAAACATAAATTTAAAACAATGGTCCACTCGGGCGTATGCGTACTTTTTTTAAAAAGAATTTTCAAACAAATTTTCCTAAGAACCTCGATTTTATTTCA
Source organism: Melangyna quadrimaculata (assembly GCA_949320155.1). NCBI lineage: Eukaryota > Metazoa > Arthropoda > Insecta > Diptera > Syrphidae > Melangyna > Melangyna quadrimaculata. Next base: position 185,345,309 of record OX439483.1, on the reverse strand, counting down.
TTAATTTACTGATCTAATAATTTTTTCGAAGTTTGAAAACGTTAAATTCTTTTCATTTTCTTAACCCTAGAAAGGTAACCATATTTTTTAGTACGTTAATTAACCATTCGTCGAATCGACGAAGTGATATTCAACTGCACTGTTAAAGAAAAACTTATTCCAGTGAAGTTAAATAATTTATATTTATGATTGTTTTTTTTTTTGTGGGAAAAGGAAAAAAAAATAGTTATTTTAAACAACTTGAGTAATTATTTTCGACAATGGTCTTTCAACACATTGGTTTTGAGATCACTTGCATTTTTATTTCCACAAAAACGATAGATCTGTCTACTATTACGTCAGAATTCAGGAAGCTGTTTTTAATTGATCATGAATGGATTGCCTTAAAAAACACGGAAGATAAAATATAATAAACATTTTTTGAGTTAATCCAAAGTTAAATCCCCAAATTTGGTGAGTTTTCGGTGTTTAGCTCTAAAACCAAGTCCAGGAGGTATTTAACGAAAAATTCAAAATTCGGGTTTGAGACTAACAGCGTAGATGCATGTTAAATGCAACTAAAAACTTGGGGCTTAGTTTTTTAAGCCTGCCACCTACTTTAAGCAAAAAGTACAAAAGTGAGAAAACACATTTATTTTGCTTGCAGGAACCAAAAATAATGACACTATTTTTTTTAAAAAAATTCCTTTTCTCTCAAAATTCTGTATTTTTACGTTTATGTTCCTTACTTCATTTTTATTAAAAAGAAACCTTTAATGAGCGCAGTTTTTTAACGATCAGTTTAGACATTACAGGCTAAGTTGAGTCAAAATCTTAAAATTCGTTTCTGAGAAAAAAAAAAACAACAAAACCAGATGGGAGCTACCCGTTCTAAATGACAACAAAAATTCTCCTATAATCAAAAGTATACCTAACATAAAAATTCGTTTTACCAAATTTTAACGTGAAGAAAATTGGTCCACCAGTTAATATTCTGGTTCCAATAACCCTCCCATCTTAACGGGGGTATATGGACCCCCCTTCCGGTATGGTTGACCTATTATTTTGGCCTAGTCTACACGCTCCAGTGCTTTGATGTATTTATGTCAACCATTCTTTATTTGCCATAATACTGTTTGACAACACTACTTTTTATATACATTTTTTATCGCTAAATTTTGAATTGTTGTATTTTGGAAACCATTGGGTCTGCAGAGTTGGTTTTTGTCTCAAAATGAAGCAAATTTAGATACTTTGAAATCGTAGAACAATACTTTTATTTACCAATTTCAATTTCACCAATAACTGAAAAAAGCGCGAAAAAACGTGGTTTTTCTGATTTTTGACCATGAAGCGGTCACCGCGCCGCTCGAGGTCGAAAACTAAGGTTATTTACTAGGCCAATATCCTGAAAACTCAGCAAAAAATCAGAAATACCAGATTTGACGCATACGTGAATGTACATATATAGTTACTGTACTATTTATTTATCATACAGAAAAGGTTTTTTTTGTATGACTTGCCGTTATTGATTTATTCATTGCTCAGCTCTAGTATGTCGTAGGGAGCTATTTTTTACTTTTAAGAAATTAAAAGGACTAAAAATTAGTTTTTAATTAAGCCGATTCACAAGCCTTTATCAAAATTATAACTCAAAAGTATTTGTTCAACAAAAAAAATGAATAAAACTGACTAAAACTGACTAAAACTAGCTGCTAATTTGTATTTATTTGTTAAAAAAAAAAAAAACATTTATTTATTTAAGCAATAGCTTATATTGTAATTACTGATATTTTTTTTTTCATTTTTTACTTTGCGATATACTGAAGCCAAAATATTCGTAAAAACAGAAAATATCTTTTTTGGGGGGCTCCGACTTGCCTGTGTTCATTCATAGACTTCTCGGCTCCCGTTTGGAGTTAAGAGCTCGATTTTTTTTAAATGTAGGAAATAGGAACAGCTAGACAAAACGTAAAAGGAAAACTTACCAAATTATAAGCTTTTTTTCGAAATAATAAGGAAAACCCGTCTAAAAACCAAACGAAAATTACTAAAACTAACGGTAACTTTTTACAATAAGAAGATGAAGAAATTAAAATATTGAAATTACTTCTGTTTTATTCATTCACTCCACTTAAATCAGAAGTAATTTCAATATTTTAATATTTTAATTTCTTCATCTTTTTATTATAAAAATTCTGACCACGGGTATTTATTTTCTGGGTGCACAAATTTAAACAAATTCCCCCAGAATAATAAAATTCACAGTATCTTTTTGCTATGATTTTTATAAGAGTCGGTAAACATCCACCAAAATTTGTGTCTTAGTAGGGTATAACAGACTGACTGAAGAGCGCACTGTTATACCTTGGGCGAAACACAATTATTTCTGGAGTTGAGATCACTTGCACTTTTTAATTAGGTAACTTTTTACTTATTTGTTCAAACAAAAAAAAAAAAACACTACATGCTAGATAATTTTATTACAAACAAAACGTATTTAAATTTTGTACTGTGTAATGTACTGGAGCCGAGATATTTGCAAAAATCCAAAAAAAAGTCAAAAGTACGTTTTTACGAATAACTTTGGTAAAATAAAGTTGTCAGGTGGTGCAAATCTAGGTTTAAGCTTTTCTTGTAAGCCCCTATCGATTCATGAAAAAAAAACAGACCTTGCGGATCAACGCAAGGTCAAGCCCTTTTTTACGACGGTTCGACTGTACTATTTAAGGAAATATCCATTCCGAGAAACAATGGTACACTGCACTGGGGCGTATACGTAATTTTCTTAATTTTTTTTTATAGCTTTTTCCTCAGTTTTAGTTGTTGAACCCTACTTTTGTTAAATGCAATTATAACTAATTATTATATATAGTCAAGTTTTATGTGAAAAAACCCTATACAGGTAAGTCACGTCCCACATTGTCGTTTCGGTCGGAGTTCCATCATTCATTTTAAATTATTTTCGATTAGTTTAAAGTCAGAAATTATACATTCAGATAAAGAGCTAAAAATGTTAGACCAAACAAAAAGTGTAAACTCCAACGTCGCTGTATCTAATCCTTGCTCTTCTTTCTATATGACTCTACGTGGTCTTGTATCTATGCTTTAACAAAGTTCACACATCACGACGAAGATGGTGGTTGCGAGCTCTGATTTTATGTGAATCTTAACAAAAAAAAAAAAAAAAACTAGAGAAGCTTATGAAATAGAAATAAAAGACACAAACAAATGAACGCAGATAGAAAACCAAAGAAAAATATACATGAAAACAAACAAAACAAAAAACAATCTTCATTCTGTTGTTAAGCTTCACAAAAATATAGAAGCAACAGGTACAGAAACGTCAGGTAGCACCTATACGCCACTTTACCGCTGTTGTCGTCCGTCGCGTCGGCGGGGTGCGTCGTTTCGTCGTTATAGTCGTTTGCTCTGCTGCGGCATAAAATAGGTATCTTGTTGTATCATCTGAGCCTGATTTGGAAACCTCCAAAGTTTCACACTCTTCAAAGATGGATGACTGACTTTGCTTTGAGTTAAGTTTTATTTTTCTAACGTTGCTGGTAGAATTTCATACAGTAGATGGATGTACCACTCTATACCTCTCTCCTCTGCTCTTGTTGTTGCATGTATGAGTAATATTAGTAAACCTACATGTCAGACTTATGTACATGGACGAACCCTACAACAGATACTTTTTCATCTATTACCAACGCCATTTGTATCTATTTCTTTTTTCTTCTCTTCAACTAGAAGTAAGTATATTTCAAAAGCAGTGGGAACGCAAACTAACACGTTAGCCTTCTGCGATGGACCCAGATGGACCCCGGCTTGTATACCTACATTCGTATATTATTCCGTAGCCTCGGTTAGTATTAGACAAGTCATCCCCTCTTACTAGGTAAACCTTACCTACCTAGTTATATTGTGCTTAACATGCAATCTCAAGCCGCGCTTTGAAAAAGCTTTCCATATTCTACCACCGCAATAGGATAGAGAGTTGGATCGACAGAAATACAAAAAAAAAACTCAGCTCTATATCGAGGTTAAGTAATGGAAAAGGAATTCCATAGACAGACACTCTCATAGCAGAGATACGGTCGTAAAAAAAAATAAGTTAAGCTAAGGGGCCGGGGTTTTTCTTACGTCCCGTCCGTGTCACGTCGCGCCAGTCACTTCTAGATTGTGGTGCTCAAGTCAAGAAGAAGATGCCCATTTACAAATAACTTTAGATGGGTATTTCCACATACGACGCGCGGACGAACCCTTCACGTTCACATTTATTATCTCTCTTTCTCAGGTTTTTTGTTATTTTTTTTTATTTTTTTTTATATAAATAAAAGATATTTTTCTACTTATAAACAAGATGACTTATGGACATATGATGTTTACAAAGTTTTAAAACTCCTGTTGTTTTGTGTTATTCGATGAGAGAGAAAACAAAATGGGCAACCCGTATTTATATTTTTTTTTATTTATCGAAGGTAGGTTGGGGAGGCTTTTTGATTGGGCACAAATGTTAGAAACTAGAGAAACTTTTTTTATGTAAATTAGCTGGAATTAGATGTTTTTTTTTATCTTAGCTTTTACTTTGGCTATATCTATTTGATGTCCATCTTTCCCATCGCAAGTTAATATAAACAAATCCAATATAAAAAAACCTGCATTTTACATACCTATGTAGATTAATTTAATTATAGTTGATTATCATAATATTCATTTTTTGTATGTTAATATGGCTTCAGTAAAAACTTTAAGGATGAATTTAAATAATAAAAGAAAACTTTAATTTTGTTCAGGTTGTTAAAGTTACTATTTATCTACATTCTTCATATATAGTCTGTAGATAGGTGGATATTATGAAAGAATACAACTATAGAAAAATGCTTGATTAATGATCGAGAGCTTGCAGCAAACTTCTGATTTCATTACCCATCAGCAGTGGCGGATCCAGGGGGGTGGCTATAGGGGCTAAAGCCCCCCCCCACAGGCGGTTCTTAAAATTGATTGAAATATAGAAATCAGAATCTGGAGTCAGAAAAAATGACGAGGCTGGGGCTACGCAATTTATATGCTACGTATTCTTTTTCTAAGCCCCAAATTAATTAGGTTGGGGCTGAATTCTGAAGGGAATTGTACAAAAAAACAAGTTCGGGGCTACAGATAATTGACAGAAAATTAGGACGAAAAAAAAACAGCTCGCGAATAGGGCTTGACAAGAATTGGACAAAAAAAACGTGGTCGGGGCTAAGCAAAAAATTCCTTTAAAACTTACCTTATTCCAGAAAATGTTTCCGCTTGACTCAAGGGACTGTCAAGTCCAAGTAGGGGCTAAAGCTTAAAGAGATAATTGAAAAAACGGGGTCGGGGCTTAACAATTAACATGCCAAACGAAAAAATAATTCACCCAAAGAACTTCGCTAACTTTGCAAAAAAACGAAATTGGGGCTAAGACCCGTGAAGAATTTGGGAACAACAAATTGAAATCTGAGTTTTCTCTGGGCACTCAGAAAATCATGCGTGTGAATATTTGCAGTCCCTCTAGACTGACGTACAAATTAACTGACAGATTTTTTCTTCTGGTAGTTCAAAGCTTGACGTGGCTGAAAATTTAAGGTATATACATTTTTTTTCTATCTCCACTTAAAAATATTTTAAATGTTAACTACTACAGATGTTACTGTATGTTATATTGAAATCATTTTAAACCGGGGATAGAAGCTGATATAAATGCACAAAAAACAAGGCTATTCTAAAAGGGAAAGTGGGAATGCCAAAATTAAATTATTTATATAACTGTAAATTTTCACAAAAAAAAACCTTTAACCTAAACTAAAACTTTTTTATATTAGTTATGTATAAATTCTAAAAATATATAAACTTTAAAATAAAATCAACATCGTCACAAAAGTTAAAATAATTTGTTCTTCAAGGGAAGCGTTTTTCTCTTTTCACTCTCACAACGAATTTCCTCGTTACTCGAAAACAAAAAAAAAAAAAATAATTTCAAATAGAAAGAAATATAATAATTTATTATTATTATAAAATGGCAGTTATCAATAAGATTTTAGAATGATTATAACGATCAAGTGTTCTGAACGCCGCACTGATAGACTAAGAGCCTACAGCAAATTTTGGGAGTGGATTGCTAGCCAATATATGAGTATGATGGTTTGTAGGTGCAAATATTGCGGTATCAAAAACAAACGTCTGGAAGTTTTCTTTTTCAGCCTTTAGTGGGGTTGGCAGTTTGAAAATAGCGATTTTCCAGTTTATTTTTTCATAGGTATTACCACTTCAATAAATTTTAAAAATATTTAATGTGATGCTCTGTCATTTTCTTTAAGTCAAAACGTCAAAATCTTGGCAAATCCGACAGATATAAATCAAGATATTTTAAGCGAACCATAATCGATTTTTTTGGAGACTTTGTTTTGTTGATTTTTTGTGTTTTATAATTCTCCAAGAAAAAGAAGATAAGGTCCTCTTAAAAAGCTTATATTTTGAGTTCTATTGGTCGAATTGCCAAGATTATAACGTTATAATAATATGTTTTTTATGTTATAATAATATGTTTTTTAAATTTATTGAAGTGGGAATACCTCTGACAATATAAACTGGAAAATCTCTGACAAATAAAGTGGAACCCCCACCTCCACAAAAGGTTGAAAAAGGAACCTGAGAGACGGTTGTTTTTGATACCGCGATAAATGCACCTACAAACCATCGTACTCATATTTTGGTTATCAATCCACTCCCAAAATTTGCTGCCGGCTCTTAGGCTATGAAGTTTAAATGGCAGAATACATTCGTTTAACTAGAACTACAGAATTATCTAAGTTCAAGGTTTACTTTGAAACCAAATCAAGTGCTGAACTTAAGTTTAAACACTAATTGTAGTTTAACTTGTGAAACTGGCCATTAATGTCTCAAACTGGATCTACCAAGCCCCCCCCCACAGCCTTATCCTAGATCCGCTACTGCCCATCAGAATCGTTACGATTAGTAGGATGTAAATGAGCATATTTATAAGCTTTATCTGACGTTAGACAGCCGTTAAACTCCAGAAAAAATTACAAAATAATCATTTTTTCGTTTGTTTTAGAGTTCTTAAAATTTGACAATAATCAGTCTTAAATCTTACTCATATGGCTAAGTGACATTTTATTAAAATTAAGGAAAATTATATTTCCTTTTAATTCACAAGGATTTTTTAACTAATTAGACAACCATCTAACCGTCTTATTTTTCGACAAAGTTAACAAAAAAAAATCGATCAAGTACCTTATTCTTGGTTTATTTTTTTAATTAAGTTTTTAACGTCCAATTACTTGACAAAGTTCAAACCTCTAAAACTCGTTTATTCGACAAATTTAAACTTAATAGAGTTCAAACTCATTTCTTCACCAAGTTCTATCGCGTTAAAACTACGATTTAAGTTAAAGCCTTGTTATATAGTCGACACCGCTTATAGCGACCGCCAGAATAATAAAGAACCTAATTAAATTTACTCACGAAGAAAGAATTTGGGGCATATTCATAGTCGCAGATAGACCCATGTTTAAATAAACTACAGTTAAAGACAATTTTGGCTCAACGAATTCAGACCGATTTTAATTACAAATTGTTGGTTTTATATTTTTATAAGATAATAAATTTGGTATAATACACAAATAGCTTCAAATATTTTAAAATGATAAACTTAGAAAAATAGAATCAACGTCCGAAAATTCAACTAAACCTATGTTTAACTTAGACCCAGCTCTAAAATGACTATTAATACGCCCTTTTGTGTTTATTCGAACACGTTCAGATTTAAATTGTCATTTACTTACTTTTATTTTGCATTTTTCTTCATTCTGTGTTTGTAAGCCGTTAAACCGAAGTATTTTTTTGTCTGAAATTCGTCGTTATACGCAACAATTTGTTATAGACGAAGATTTCACGACGTCAAAACCCACAACTAACTAATACAAATTGTATGAACCAACGTATTGAAGAAAAAGTGGTCAGTTTGTGCGAATTCGACGCACAATATTATTCCCATTCATTTAATTCGCTAAATCGAATAAAAATAAGTAGAATTTTCATACTGTTAAGCGAATTATTCGCGTGACCTACACTGTCATTTCAATGAAACACTATTGCAATACATTTTTGCTCTAATTGCAACCTTTGTTGCCATATACTGCTTAAACTCCATGGTTTACAGATTTGTGTTCATACAACAAAAATGATGTACTAGGGGTAAGCTTTCAAACGATATACATATATATATCTAATTCGTGTGCAGTAGGTAGACCAAAATGCCCATTCTCCTTTACAATAAATTAAACTTGGACCCTCAAATTTTTAGAAATCAGTTTAAAAATAATTTAATTTCTTGAAATAACTTGATGTTGATAGAGAATAAAGGGACACTTAAAAGAAATACAAATGAAATAAATTTGGCACATTGTGCAATGTTGTAAAATTGCAAAGGAATCAATTAATTACCTCGGTGAAATTTCGGGAAAACATAAGTTTATTCGTTTGGACAGTAGTTTGGATTAGAGGTAGGTACCTAATACAACGAAAAACTGCCGATTGTTTGTCAAACTGTCATTGAACAACTAGAAATTATGCAACGTAATATGTAACATTTAGCGGACCAGACAGCTCTTTCGTTTGAATGAACGAAGAAAGATAACGATGTTGCAGGTAGTCCTAGGTCTGTTTGTAAGAAATGCAAGCACGCCGTCATTTTAAGAAATGGGCTTAACATCTATTACACATAGGTAAATTGTACTTTTATGCAAAAAGAAGATCTAACTGAAGATTTTTGAACGCAATTATAAATATTTATACTTAAGTAATGACATTTTTTCATGTTGATTTTGTCTCCAAGTTGTGAAATTGATTTATAAATTAAAAAAAAAAACTATTTGTATTACAAAAAAACCTAAAATATTTTAATTTTAAATTCCTTATTTTGATAGTGGTAATGTCTAAATGTTTAAGATACATAAATTAAGTACAAAAATTGTAAAGTCTAAAATATCGAAAATTCCCGTTTTTAACGTATACCTTCCAAACCTTTTAAGAACATCTCAATACAAGGTTTGTATAAAGACACCTCATACAAGAAAACAATGGGGCGTATTCATAGTCATTTTAGAGCTGTGTCTAAGTTAAACATAGGTTTAGTAGAATTTTCGGACGTTGATTCTATTTTGTTTAAGTTTATCATTTTAAAATATTTGAAGCTATTTGTGTAGTCTACCAAGTTATCATCTTATAAAAATATAAAACCAACATTTTGTAATTAAAATTGGTCTGTATATTCATAGAGCCAAAATTGTCTTAAACTGAAGTTTAGTTAAACCTGGTTCTATCTACGACTATGAATATGCCCCATTATTATTTTTGTATTACAAAAAAAAAACATTTTAGCGATGAAGGTGGAAAAATTTAGTCAACTTAATACGATTTCCATTGCCCAGTTAAAGTATATATACATAACTGGGCAATTAGAATATTAACCATTATATTAATATTAGAATTGAATATCAGAACAGTCAAACTAATTTTGCTCTTTAGATTTAATTGTTCCTCAAATTTCAAAGCTTTTAGATTTGGGGAATTTCCCAGCGTACTACTCCACCTCCCCCTCACACCTTCATGCACTCTTCATTTTTTAAATCGATTTTCAATTCCTATTAAACTAAAAGAAAAATACCTGATGCAGCTTGCAATTTTCAATTTAGTCTAGGTCCAACAAAGTGTGACAAAGTTTTCATTTTTATGTGATTCCCTATATGAGAAATTAATAATTGTTTAGCTTTAAAATTTCCTGTAAACACCTCCTGTATTTTTAAAACGACTTGGTCAATATTGTCAAAACTAGGTGTAATATAGTTTTATTATTATTTTGTAGAATACTGGAAAACAATCATCTCTCTAAATTCAAAAATAACGGTAAACATAGAATATTTCATACAAATGTTAAAAAACCGTTAAGAAAAAAATTATTTTTCTCAAAAAGAAATTTGATAAAAAGATGTGCGTTTACTAATTAAGGTATGGCCAATATTTTGAAAACAAATTTTACCAATAACGCCCTCGCAGAAAAACATTCTAGTTTTCGACATGACACTAGAGAGTTTTAAATAGGTTCTGGCAAGGCCCTAGCATGGCTGAGTAATGGCCAAAACTAGGGCCTTGTCGATTATGAACCCTTTTGCCTCGTCAGAAAAACCACTCTAGGCCCCGGACCACTAAAAACTAGATTTGTTCATATTTTAGCTACAAACATTAAAAAGGGTATTTTAGTATTGGTTGTGATCCGATAGTAAAATAACTTAGATCAAAAATAAAAACCTGAATAATAAAAATAATAGCACACATTTTTATGAATTTAATACAATATTAAAGTAAATTTAGTATGATACTGGGCATTTTGGTTAAATACTCTTATTATAATATTATTTGATTTAGCATCGTGTACAAAAATGCGCTTAATCTAAACTAAACTACATCCCGTCACAAAAACCACCGGATATGAACCATTTGAGATAAACCATCTGGTATTAAATAAATATAGTTTAAGACAGTTAATTATAATTTTTGATTTATTTTAATAAAATTTCAAAATAAAATGTGTGTGTACAATGTAATAACTAATTAGAAATTCATTAAATAAATGTTTTTTTGTTATTATATACAAATAATATATCATACTTTAGTTTTTTGTTTAGTGCAGAGTACAGATATTCTTATCTTACTATTTATATAAATTAACCCCCGTATTTATAAAGAAAAAATAGTTATTTCAGCTTCCGTGTTTAGGAAAACAACACCATAGAATAAAAATGTTCTGAACTCAAATAGGGCACCAAGCAAATGCCTTTAGTTTGAGTCCAGAAAATTCTTATTCCATGGTGTAGTTTTCCTAAACACTTGAGCTGAAATAACTGATAGCTGAAATAAATAAAAGCGTATTTTGTTCAAACAATTTATAAACAAATTATGACTATACGAGGCTGATATCGAAATCGAAAGTCTGACATGTTTTTAGCTCAGTCTTTGGCGGGGTTGGGTGGTTGAAAATAGAGATTTTCGAAAGTAAATACCTATATGATTATATTGGTGGATTTGCAAGAGCGTGAAATTTTTAACTTTTTTTTTTTTGAAACCAAAACTGATCAACTATACTAAAAGTTAAAATTTGTATTTTTCGATTTATCAATTCAATTTGCTTGGTTAAAATTTTGCATATGTATCAATAACGATAGTGCTTAGTCTGATAGAATGCCGAAAACGTCCAACAAGTTATTACTAGCGAGAATCTCACGAGAGTATGGAACATTTTCCTCGTCTAAATTTTACTTCCTGAAAACTTGCAAGGGCTTGACGTTTATTTGACAAGTTTTTCTCGTCTAGATTTTCCCTAAAGAAAACTGACTAGTGCCATATCGAAACTAGACAGAAACTAGGCATTTTTCCGGCCCGGCGGTTAATAACGGTTTTTTTATTTTCAAATTTCTCGTTGACAGCTGCTCCTATTTCAACCAAATTTTTTATACAAGAGCTCCTTCACAATTTAAATAATTTTGAATGTATAAATTTTCAAAAAAATTAGTTTTAGATTTTTAAAAAAATATTGATTTTTTTTTTTGAAAATTCAGTATCTTGAAAATGGACTAATCATTTTTTTTTTTTTTTATTGTAAAATTGTATTTTATTAAATAATAAATGTTGGTATATTAGATTTTCTTTTTGAAAATGAGCGAAAAATTTTATAAATAAAAAATTGTTTTTTAAGAAAACCGCTCCAACGATTTTTTATTTTCATAAATTCATATTTATCAAACAAATCAGATGGCATACTTGATTTTGAGCTGTAACTCTGAAAGCCAATAAAATAATAAATTTATAGTAATTTAAAGTAATAACGTATTTAATTTTTTTTAATGATAGCATAATATTTTGGAACCAATAGCTATGTACTTGTGCATGTACATGTACATCATCAATTTCTAGCTATGTTAAAGTTGTTAGCTACGAGAACAAGTTTGTGCGATCCAGTCTAGGGATGCAAACATCGTACAAAAAAACATCGATGGTTCGATGTATCGATGTTTCTAAAAAAAACATCGATGTCAAAAACATCGGCCTCAAAAACATCGATGTTTCGAAACACCGATGTTTTTTGAAAAGCCCAAAAAATAAAGCTAAGGACTTCTCATTTCTCTTTTCCTTAATTTTTTTTATCGAGCCATCTAAAAAGTACTTATAAAGTGCCTAGGTTCTACCCAAAAGAAAAGAGATAAGCAGTCATTTAGAAATAAGGAAAAAAGTATTACTTTATTAATTCAAAACAGAATTTAAAAATAACAACTTGGTCAATCTTTTCCCTCTTAAACGGTGTTTTCTAAAGCTGTGGCAACTATCAACCAACAGCTTTAGAAAAAAGTCGTTCACTTGGAACCGACGCACATAGCCAAAATGGGCAAATATTTGGTAGCCTGTTTATAAAGTCCCGGAAACACATTTTTCATATCATTCCACATTTCTACCAGATTTTTAGTTATAGTTGCTACAGCTGACCCCAGATAAATCTGCACTCCGTTGCTGTGAAGATGGAGGAAGAGGACTGTTTGGACTTGATGTTTAGATCCATCAAATTTTTGTGATATATCCAAATATCAAAAAGCCTTTCTTCTTTTTCGGACTCTTCTGATGAATCTAAAATATTGGCCACATTCCTTTCATCTCTTATGAAGTCATTCAAATAAGAAATTATTTTATGATCCTTTCAATGGAGTAATTTGTATCTTGGACCTAATGTAGTTGGTAGTGCCAGAATACAATTGAGTTCAATTTTTTGAAGGCGTTTGTTCATATTCTTTTGTTCTTTGTTCTTTTATTTCCGCTTTCTTAATGATATTGTCAGCTGTCACTGTCAACTATCTTGGGGAAGAATGAAGGGGCGCGTTCAATGCAAAAACAAGTTATTGGCTGTGATCACAAGCCAAGCAACACAAACTCCGTGTGCAAAAGCAGGCCATTTTAAAAATTCTGTGTGACAAGAAAACCAAAAAAAAACATCGATGTTAAAACATCGCTCCAAATAACATCGATACATCGATGTGTTCGGATTCGAAATATCGATGGCAAACATCGATGTTTTAAGACAAAAACATCGATGTATTGTTTGCATCCCTAATCCAGTCGTGCCCATTTTTTAAGTTAGAAGTAAAATTCGGTAATTTACCTAAACAAGTATAAAAAAGGGATTTTTTTTACAAAACAAAACTCTATCTTTATTTCCATCGTTTAATCCGCATCGTCAGAGCAATTTTCGAGAAAAATTGATAAAACCGAAATCATTGTTCTATTTCAAATTTTCCTCTAGGGAATCACAGAAAAATGTTTCAAAGCAAATTTGAAGCGTATCCACCCAACCGTTTGTGCACAGATGCACAGGCGTACAGACGCACGGACCCAACGCACATACGCACAGGCAAACAGACTGACGCGATGGACCGCGCGTCTTGACGAAAACTACTCCGTCATCGTAATGTAAGTTTTGATTAAAACCTCGAAATTTTTGTTTGACACGAAACCATAGTACTTGCCCTATAGAGCAAGTAAAAATCAAAAATCGTAAGAGCGGTTTTCTTTCAAATTATTTTTTTATATAAACAATTTAAAAAAAAAAAAATAATTTAGTAAACCAACTGAAAGTATTTAATATTTTTACAAACATTTAAAAAAAATTATTCAGCTCGCTAAAATTAAAAACAACAAATATTTTTTTTTTAAATTTGTATATGCAAAATTGTTTAGATTTTAAAGGACCTCAAGTTAAAATATATTAATGAGAAACTTGAAAACCAAAAAATTGGTTCCGTAACAGGTACCGTACCGCTATAATAACCGATATTGGTAAAATTTATTTCTTTATTTATCGTAATGGTTTGGTGTTTTTTTTTTTTTTAATATTATTTTGCCTACATTTTAAACTATTCGGTTGACAAAAAGTGAATTTGATTTGTAAGAAGTTTAATTCCATTTGCAAAAGAGTGAATTTAATTTACAAAAGGCTGAATTCCATTTGCAAGAGGGTTGATCAGTAAAGAAAACCAGGGGTGGAATCGGCTAAGGTGATATGTGATAAGTGACTATCGACACATTCCGTCTGCGTAAGGTGACTGTCACCAGTGATAATCATGTTTTTGTGACTATTTTTGGTGACAGCTATCACTTTCATGTTAAACTATTCATGTATGCTTTAATTTCTGCATTTTCAAGTGAAAGTACCTTATATTTTAAATAAATTTATATTCAATGAACATATACCTAGTTTTTTTTCTTAAAGGGCATTAAAATACAATTTGTCATGAAAAATATAATGCATGTGCATACTACTTACATACATACGAGTATGTATGTAGGAATAGTTTTATTAAGTTATTATGTCCAATGATTTATCAAATCTCCTAAGAAAAATATTCAAAAGTACATTGAATGGTCACGTCTTTTTATTAAGTATTAAAATGAATTGATTTCAGTGAATAGTTGCCAAAATTAAGACAAACAATTGTGATTTTATTCCAGAAAAAAAATTATCTTCAATAATGTATATAGGGAATTCGAAGCGCAGGTTTCTCTAAATCAGCAGAGAAAAACATATGCGACGGTTTCTTTTAATCACTTGAACTTGAAACTTTTATATTTTTCAATATTTAAAATCTAACCACCGCACAATTTTGTTTGATTAACTTGCAACTATTCACTAAAATAATTTAATTTCAACACTTTTGAATAAACTTGTTGACCGCTATAAAGAAAATCGACTTCTGAGATATGTCAAATCTTACAAGTATGGGTACAAAACAATGTTTTCTCTCAAAGTGATACCAAATTTGCACTATTTTTTGGTGATCACTTTACACAGATGGAAAATCAAATCCTATCACCTGTTACTGTCACAAATGTGATGATCACAAATCACCTTACGCGATTCCACCCCAGTACTATCTTGACCGGGAATAAAATAAGCCCTCAGGTACTTACCTAAGTTATGGAGCTTTTCAAGGGCTTTTTGTAGAATGTAGTAGGGAACAAATTATAAACATATCGAAATAGATCATGAATTATATCAAAAAATAAAAAATAGCTAAAATTACCCTCGGACATTGAAGCTTTCATTCAGTGAAAACACATTAAAATTAGATCTGTTGTTCCAAAGATTACCCCTTTATAGAAATTAACAAACAAGCAAATGTTTCCACTTTATAATAGAAAAAGGTAAAACAACACACCTGTTCGTATAGGTATTATTTACCTAGATTTGTTTCTGTTCTGATGCTCTGAGCTTTAATTAATTTATAACTTAGAAGAAAAAAGGTTCGAGGTCATAAATTTCTTTCGGCATTCTGATAATTAAATACCTTCGTCCTCCTTTAAAGTTTAAACAAAAACCTAAAACTACTTCTTGTATCTATTTCTATGCTATATAGAAGATTGTTTATTAGAGAAAAGAACGATAAGTTGATAGAAGAAGTAGGTATGTATTTGTTTATGTGTGGATGTGCTTAGCCGTGTAGGTATACAGAGAAAAATAAATTAAAAACTGAATAGACAAGCTTTAATGGTGGAGAGATGGAGTACAAGGCAAGCCAGCCAACAACCAACCAGCTGGTATATCCAAACCAACAAGTAAGCGCGATCGGGACCGACAGCATTGCTGCTAGAAGGCACTAGCGCTAGCACTAGGCATGGCAAGGCAAGACACTCTAATCTTCTTGATAGGCAGGCGGTGTGGTAGACAGGTATCTCTTCGTCTTGTGTGTGAGGTGAGCTGACCCCTTTAAAGTTCAAGAACCCTTTTTACCCATCTTGAACACACGAGGCATGGCAGGCGATTTCGTCGCAATGTTTAAAAGTATCTCTATTCCTCGTCGTCTTTGTGTGTCGGTTACGTGGCTTTTCCTTTTTTTTTTTTTACATTTCATCCTCGTTGTTGTCGTTGAGATGATGGAATTCGAGGCTATATGAAGAGAAACGGTAAAACAAATATGAGATATACAATACTGATCTCGACTCTGACTGATGGTGATGGTGACTGCGACACATAGCAAAGGTGATGAACAACAAACCAAATAAAAGTTACACACGCATTTCTTGCAAACGACCAAAAATGATCGATGAAAACAAATACAATTTAAGAAAACTTAATTTTGTTTTTTATTGTGAAAAACCTTGTCTTACATTGATCCATTTTTTTGAAGGTAGGAGTAAGGAGAAGGCATTGCTACACTTAGTTCCCTGTGCATTGTAGGCCAGCCAAATTAGACATTAAAATCGCAAAGTGTGATGTATGTTAGCAGTTCTGATTTTTGGTAATTATTATGTTGTCAGGAATAATTAGGGTAGTCAGTAACGAACTTTGCAGCTTTCAAAAACCTGTGCTTGTTGCAAGAAAAATCATAAAGTGACAAAAACGTCAAGATATAATCACCCCTGTTTTTTTCCTCTGAACCTTGTAGCCGAATCAAATTATCCAAAAAAATCGAAAATATCTACAAAAATTCGCGAGGAGATTTTTATTGTTTTTTTTTTAAAGAGTACCTCTTGGGGATCCTAAAACCACAATTTTCCAAAAAAAAACCCTCTGCGTCGTCCGCCATTTTTAAAAAGGTTTTTAAAAGCCTTTACTCAATTTTCTCAACCGCCATTAGTCGTAGAGTAGTTATTTTTATTTACTTATGTAGGTTGTAGGTTGACATGTTCTCTAGAATTTTTGTCTTAAATTTTTTTGATAGCTCGTTCCTATAAAATGTTAATTATTGTTGAAAAACCAACAAATTTTTGACTTTAAAAATAGTTTTTCAAGTTTATCTCATCCAATGTCCATCCGAGCCAAAAATCACTTAAGATACTTTTTTATAGAACATTAAATTTCCTACATTTCTGTTTATTTAGATTTCATGTTAGTCAAAAAACTCTCAAGATATAGCACGAAAAAGTTTATAATATTACATAATAAAGTGTCGATTGATTTTATTAAATTGCACCTACTTGTTCGCCGTTAAATTAACAAATACATATAAAATTACTAACATATTCGTAGAGATAAAAACTAGAAAAACCATTTTTAAAATCGAAAATTTGCTGGTTTTTCAACAATCACTTTTCATAGGAAGGAGCTATCAACAAAAAAAATTAAGACACAAATTGTAGAGAACATGTCAACCTACAAAAGTAAAGAAAAATAACTACTCTACGACTAATAGCGGTTGAGAAAATTGAGTCAAGGCTTTGAAACACCTTTTTCAAAATGGTGGACGATGCACGCAGAGGGTTTTTAAAATAAAACAATAAAATTCTCCTCCCGAATTTTTGTAGATATTTTTGCTAATTTGAATGGACTTTTGGGGAAATATTTAGGGCAGGGTGGGGTAGATTTGAAACATTTTCAGAAGATTTGCTACAAGCTACAACTTTTTTTGAAATGCATTTTATTCTAATGTCTATTTTATTATTGTCGATTTCATATTCTTGCTAAAGAAATTCACAAATCTTGAAGATCTTTCTCAACTCCTACGTTTGTAAAACTGCTAATTGTTTGATTTTTAAGCTTTAGGGATATTTAAATGTATGTGTAGAAACATGCAGAACATGCAGAAACTCACGTCTTAGCCTTATAAAGCCTACTATTTTGTCCTACGCAAGGAAATATAAGGGTTTCTTCTTTGGAGAAGCAATTGTACATTCGCTAATAGCCTCTCTGTCCCTTTCGACCATCCAAGAACAAGGAACTAAATTTTTTTTGCAAACTTTCTTGCCAATGAACACATAACGTTTGTGCAGAACGCCCCTTAAAATTTAAAACAATGCATGAGTTCAAGCACTTGATGTTTTGCAGAAAAAAAAGTGAGATGGAATGCAATGAACTCGTTATTTGTGTTTTTGAGACAATAAATACCTAACTGTACGTGTGAAATCATATTTACGACCAGGTGATGCAGTTTCAATATGCTTGAGAGCTTCAAGACCCTTATCAAGCATTGTTTCGTTGATGTCGAACACTGTCGAAAGTGCCCCACATATGCTTTCGTCTGAAGTGCACCCATACAGTGTGCTTATAGATTTTTGTTTTCAAAACCCATCCCTATGCATTTTAGAAAAAAAAAGTTCAAAATACATTATTTTTGGTTTTTAAATTCATGCATTTTTAAGCGGAATTTCTGTTGTGTTTATATGAAAATTATTTTTAATCTAACACCAACCTAATAATAATTTTCTATTTGTTGTCAACTTTGGTGGTGGTTTTAAAGTTTGAAAAATGTTCACAAAAACGATTTATACGAAATTAAATTTTTGTCTTTAATTCAAAGAAAATTAATGATAGCTCAGTTGACACTTTAAGAAAGTTGTTACGGCAGAGATTTTTTTTGTCAAAAATGGCAGTTTGTATTTCAATTGTATGGGCTAAGCTTTCGCTCTTACAAAATTAACCAAAAATAATTATTAACCGCTATTATTCCTTTCTTTTTAATTTTCAATTTTTACATTTTTATCTTTATTTTGTTGATGTGATTGAATTTTGTCTTATTTTATTTTATTGTATATTATTTTATTTTATTTTATTTTATTTTATTTTATTTTATTTTAAATTATTTTATTTTATTTTATCTTATTTTATTTAATGTTATTTTGTTGAATATTTTTTAGTATTTGTATTATTAGTATATGTTGGTACTTGCGGCGTATGAGCACTTTTTTCAATTTAATTTTGTTTGTACTTTTTGTACTTGAAAATAAAAAAAATCCAACATTTTTCCTAGAAAATCCTATATTGAAAATTCGGTTTGTTGTTATTTTATCCACGTGGATAAATTTTATGAAATCCCGCTCAAAGATCAGTGAAGATGTCATTTGTTTAAAAACTCTTATTTTTTATTTTTCTTTTTTATTATTTTCATTTTATCTTAGACATAACCTGTTAAAATTTCATTAAAGTCGGTGAAGGAACGACAGAGATACGGTTTCTTTTCATAACCCTTCTAACCCTTTTAACATCGCCTTTTCTTTTGCATTGTAATTTAATTTTTAATGAAAACATTTTCATGTTTTGATTACCATTTTATTTTGGATGTAAGAAATTTTTTTTATTTTGCATTGACATTTTTTTTAATACAATTTAGTGAGCATTGATATTTTGTAATGCAAATAATTTTCCAGCTTTAAATTACATTTTAACTCGTTATTTATATTTCTACATATGAAGATATAGTAGAATCTCGAAAAGATGAACACAAACAGATATAAAACAGGCCCCGTTCATCTTTTCGAACTGTTCATCTTTCCAAGCATCGAAATTTAGTTTAAAGCAGCGTCTACATTATGTGGATTTGTGTTTATCAACAGTGCTGATCAACAATGTTGAGTTAATGCGGACGTGTAAATCAACAGATTTGATCAACTTTTCTTGACCCGAACGTAACCCGATTCAAATGGGTAGAAATCAACAATGTTAAATCGACTGAACAATAATTTTCAAGTCTGGACGTGTTGATCAACACAGATGTCATTTTTATTGCGGTTGTGAATTCTGTGTGTAATATATTTTGTTTTGTATTTTGATTTGTGTACTCAGATACTGTTTTGTTTTCGTTTGTAGTCTTATTTGTATTGTTATTTGATATGAATTGGTCAGACCAAGCAACGCAGCTTTTTTTAAATGGACGTGCAAAATTGAGTAGTGGAATTGCCCAACATCAAAGCCACAAAACAATCAACAAACTGATTTGCATAGGCACAGCATTGGGTTTTGTGCCTCTATTGGTAGGCACATGATGTGAACCATGACAGTATACCCTTCAACGCGTAAACACTAACAGCCGTATCTATAAAATTATCTTAAAATGCCTTTTAGAGGTTATTTAGTTAAGCTTGCTTAAATATTAAAGTTGCCTTTAAATCACGTTACTTAAATTTGTATCTATAATCAATATTCCTTTCATACTTAACTAAACAACCGTAATGTAACGTAACGCAAGAAAATTGACAATTCTGATACAAATTTCTAGTACATTTTTCACTCTCAGGCTATTTCTGTCAGATTGCAAAAAAAAATTTGCAAACACAAAAGAGTGCACAAATAATAAGACAGAAAGAGAAGCAACTGGGTGTATGTGTGTATGCATCGTCAAACACAGAAGACAGAGGAAATGAAACCATTCCACTTTAGTTTTTTTTTTTTTGATTTTGTTTTCAGAAATTTCCTTCCTATATTGGTGAGAAAGTATATCATTTACTATATTATTTTCTTTAACAAAAAAAAAAAAAAACAAAACAAAACAATTTAAATCCGGCCATCGCAGTACACACATAAATATTTCCTTACTCAACCTACGCACAATTTGTTTTGATAAAAAAAAAACAATTCTCATATGTCAAAATATATTTAAGTTGGCTTTGCGTAGCCTTTAAACGCTTTGGATGGTGTTTAAGTTAAGAGGTGTTTAAGTTACGTTGCTTAAATGTGGAAATTGATTATAGATACCGATTTCACACTTAAGTGATATTTAGAGGTAGTTTAGAGTTAAGAAGCCTTTAAAATTTCTTTATAGATTCGGCTGTAACAGGCGATGTGTGGACAGTAGGGTGTTTCATTTTTCCAAAGATGTGATTTTCATATGAAGTCGCTCACGCCCTGAGTCTAAGCGATGTAAAAGAAATATATACCAAATTTCATGACGATTGGATTATGTTTAAAGGTTGCACTTTCTGATCACTTTTTTCAAACTAGTGGAAAATAAAATACTGAAGTTTTTTGTACTAATTCGTTTTTCATGATCAAAAGAAGGAAAATGGCAATGAAAAACGAAGTCTCACTATTTTAAAATCCTTCTCATTTGGCCTTCCTTTGGGATACTAAATTGGTGCTCTCAGTGGCCCTTGGGAAAGGGGGTGTCAGAATTTTGTTTAATAAAGTTACAGTTCTATAGTGACTCTAAGATTTCGAGCATTATAAGCTTGGCATACTTCTTGTTGTATTAAATGCACTGATGGTGTGAGGTAGAAGTAGTAATATGAACTGACCTGGGGTACATGACAAGGTCATGGGTATGCCTTTTGTTACTACATCATCTTTTATATAAGACTTATCTAAAGAGGCCGGAAAACTGTTTTTATTGTTTGCTTTCCGTTTGATATCTATCAGAACAAAAGGTTGGATAATTTTTTAGCTAATGATAAGGGCAATATGGTTTCAATTTGAGAAAACAAACCTGCATGGAAAAAGGAAATTAAGCTATTAAAGGGTTAAACCTAGTTTTAAATGGAAAATACCTGAGAAATTTCATTACAAACCAATAAAACAAAGGCGATCTTTGGATTGTTTGGGGTCCATTAATTTAAATAATATGGAAGTGATTCTTTAAGGAGTTATTTGGCGCTTTAAAAGTGGTCAATCCTTCCACAAAATTAGAAATTGCATACAAAGCTTAGCAAATTAGCCAGGGACGAAAAAAAAAAATATTGATGGAAGTAGAGTATCACAAGAAAGTCGTCACAAACACAAAAACGGGATTTCCTAGTTCAAATTGTTTTATTAATATAAACCAAATGTTTATCCTTGTCATACTACTTATTTTCATAGTGTAAGGTTACAATATTTTTCAATTTTATTAATTCAGTTCTCCCAATAAAAGTAATTAACTTTGTAAAATCGTTTTTTTGCCTCTTTTACAAAAGTGATCGAAGTGTGCAACCTCTAAACATCAACCAATGTTCTTGAAATTCGACTGAAAAATCTTTTTCATCACTAAGACTCAGGGCGTGAGCGACTTCTGTAAATAGTCTACATTTAATTTTTTTCCTTACAAAATGAAACACCCTAGTGGACATTTAGCTATACATAAATTGCATGTATCAAAATCACAGTTTCAGCCCGCTCCCATGTTCGGCATTTCTGATTTATACAATACCCGTGTTTTGTTGGCATTCTATGAATAGTACAGTAGAAAATTACCAAAAAAACGCATCCGCAGTTGCTTGCCTTTTGTATTTCAAAATTGGTTTAACTGAAAGAACACCTGTCAGAATATTAAAAAAAAAATATTGTATTTGTAAAAATCAGAAGCAGTCAAAATTAACTTCACGAAAAAACTAATAGTAACCAACATTTGAGAATGAAATCACCAAAACTCCGTTCGAGACTCGGAAAACTATCCGCAGTATGATTCTACTTTAACTTTTATCGGCAGTATACATACTGCCGATGTTGTATTTGTTATTCATCTAAAATCCTACTATGGAAAGCTACTATGGAATAGTACTATGGATAGCTTTTTCAATAAAACACGGGTAATGTTTTGCGATTCTTCCGCTCCAGAAATCGATGTTCTACACACTCTCGGGGTGATTGTCATACCTCATATTGTCATATTTTTAAAATCGTGGATATAGGGATTCAATTTATGTCTTCTAACACAGCTCAATATTGTTTAAGGTTAAAAAACTAAACTCTACCTTTCACGGGAGCCATCTTTCATATTTCAAATTCATTTAACTGAAGAATTTACAAAAAATACATGGTTAACCGTGTCCAAAGTGCCATTACCAATATTTAATACAGTAGCTGTACAAAATTACACGACAAAATAAAGGGGAAGAAATTGAAAAACATGTTATTAGAAATAAAGCGTTCATCTTTTCGGGTACCCAGATTTTGTCCCGTTCATCTTTAGGAACACTTCAATGGTGGGAAAGAAGCGTTCATCTTTCCGAACTGTTCATATTATAGAACCGTTCATGTTTTCGAGATTCTACTGCATAATAATTGCAATATATGCAAGTTATATATTCACAAACATTTTGAACTCGAGATTTTGATTTAATTTATAGTCCGAGAGCTGGTGAATTTACCAAAAGTGTTTTATACCGCTCCAAATTTTGTGGGCATGTCGTTTGTATCATTGCAAACTACATGCCATCGGTCTGGCAGCGATAATACCGCGGACCTAACACCCTTTCAAAATGCATTTTAGTGGTGCTAGGTCCGCCGTATTGCTGCCAGACCGATAGATTCTAGTTAGTATAGTTACAAGGCTTTATTGATGTAAATTCGGAGCCGTCCAAAGCTTTTTTGGGGGTGTTATTTTAGTTGCTGCATTTTAAAAGTGCATTTCAGTTGTGTAAGGGCCGCGATATCGCTGCCAGACCGGTGGCATGTAGTTTGCAATGATACAAATAATATGCTTACAAAATTCGGAGCGGTATAAAATACTGTGAGTAAATGTTCACCAGCTTCGGACTATTGCTATCACGATGATAAAAAGACGAAAAAAGTTAGACTCGCCATTATTTCTGTTTATGTCTGTGTGCGAGCTCGTGGCTCCAGCTCAAACGGCTTGATAGATTTATCTTCAAAATTGTTAGATACCAAATTGTCTCTTGGGTAATAATCCCACACGTTTTTTGATTTTTTCTTAGAACCAAGCCCCTATGTTTTTGATAAAAAAAAATTTCAAGAAATTATTAAAAAAATCTTTGTTTAAACCATTGTTTTGTTTTTATTATTTTACTCGAAAACTGTTCAGTTGATTTTCTTTAATTTTCGTATACAGATCCTTTTGAAAATTTAAAAAGTATTTTATACCAATTTTTTTTTTTAAAACATTTTTTTTTGAAATTGATAAGTATCAAAATTTTTGTCTAACCAAAAATAAAATAAAAAAGAAACAGCCATATTAAAAAAAAAAACAAACAAAAATTTCAAACTTTATTATTTGCACAAATCAATGTCAGGAGTTTTTTATTCTAAGGAATGAAATTTGACAATTTTCTTAGTTTCTTAGTAGTGTAAATTCAGCATTATAGTCTTAAAGGTGGTTGCAAAAATACCTCCTTCATCTAATATATTTAACAATCAGCAGTCACATACCCCCATTTCCCTCTTCCATACTAAAATAAAGTTCCATCTCATTGTTCAATATTGTCTTACATATAATTTCCTTCAGACATGCATTTCGATCAATTCAATCAACTATTTTTTTTTGAATTTCTTTATTCTTCGGATGGTTCCCCCAAAAAATAAGTATCACATCCGTCATCATCATCCTGTATAGCTGTAAAAAAAAGAATTGATTTCATTCCATAAGAATTCCGTTTTCAAATAAACATTAAATTCCACTTGAGAGATGGGACTTTCGTGAGAAAGGAGATACAAATAATAATAAAAAAAAAAAAACAAACCCAAAGGTTAAACACCTCTCCCGAAGCCCTTCAAACATTCTTCAACCTATACCTACAGTTACACACATAGGTAAAGGTACTATTATGGAGTCAACTCTCTAAGCCAGGAATAGACGAACAAAAGAAATACAAATTTAACACATAAAACAAAAACAAAACAAAGTAGAAATTCTAACCTTAGATGGGAGAGAGTTTGAGGTGAGCCTTTTGGTATACGGCTGCATGTGGCAAAACTCACGTGTAGCGCGCGTTCATCATTACAACTTTTAACTTCCTGCAGAAGTCCATATACCTATTTGTAGGCATACAGTAACTACACATCGTATGTGGTGTTAGGTTCTTGACGTCCCGAATAGTATGTCTATTGGAATATATGTATGTGTATATGTACCTACATAGGAGCAGGAGCGACCGAACACGTCTTTAGTTGCTCTAATCCTTATACTTTGAAGCCTGAGCTGATTCTGATGGACGTTTCGTATTTACTTCCGCAACTAACGTGTCTTGTCTGCAATGGCAATGGCGATGGCGTTGCGTTGGTCAGTTTCTGTTTTATGAGTGATGTCTGCGATGGTGAAACAGAATATTATGTACATTACAGTAAAATCTCCCTTAAACGTTCACTCAAGTTGTCCAATTATGATGTTTGTTTATTGAAGATAAAAATACAATTAATTGAATTCAACTAATTAAACAAATTTACCTTAATATTCAAAATAAATTAATTAAATTAATTAATAAATATATTGTATTAATTAAGTTTAACAAAAACAAGATAAATAATAACAAATAATAACTTATTCTTCTTCGTCTTCATCACTCTCATTTATTTCATCAATCGCACTTTGATTAAGTATTGGTGTGTTTGGGGATTTGAGCAAACTGATTGCTTCTTAGGGCAGATGTTGAATTTTTTTTCTTGGAACTCTTTGCAGACTTGTTAAAACGGGGTCCGATGATAAAAAGAACAGATTAAAAATGTCTGCATTTGAATTTTACCGGCTATTCTTTCGGGAATGGTGCACTCTTGAACTACTTTGTGTGAAGGAAATACTTTGGGATCTTAAGATCGTATAATTTCATACTAAAGGCGTGGCAGATTTGCTTCAATTATCATTGCTAAAGCTTCTTCCCCAGTCATCGAAGCAAGTTTAATTGAGTCCCTCAAGCACACACTATCTTTGCAGCATCTACCTGCCCAGAAGCTATCAAACGATTTCAGCTGCGTAAGTTAACTCCACCGGTAGACGTGGGCTTCCTCAAGTGTTCGGTTTTCTGACGTTTTGATCTTTCTGATGATTCTTCAAACGCAACCATTGGACGACCAGATTTAGAGTCTACAGAATATTGAAAAAGTATGGGTGTTTTTAGCCACGCAATGTTTGGTTTGAAAAATGTTGCTTCTATCCGACAAGCTTTTTCCCAACGTGATTTAAATTTCGATTTGAACTTTTCATTAATATCGTTTTTGAAAGCATCGCTGCATCGGACCCGTTTTTGAATTTCTTCTTTAAAAAACGCAATTTGGCTGTCTAACCCCTTCAGAGTTGAACATTTCATAATAGTATATAGCTCTTCTCTCGTAATCGTCAAAGTTTTGGAAGGTGTTCGGTCTAAGAAGTAAATAAAATCAAATAAATAGAAAAAAATCGATATTTTTCTAGAGTGACGTCACCAACAAGAAAGTCAACTGTACGCGTCGTCGTTCAAATTCGGTAAAAGGAAGACAGCGCGTACATCACAACGCCATCGTCCGGTGTCGCCCGAAAATAACTGATCACCGCACATATCCGAACTTATTTGGATTTAATGTCAGTTTGTCGGTTGTTTTTTGCCAGAATAAAATGAAATTAAAAATAAAACCAAAATTTAATTACTATTCAAAAACTAATTTATCGTGTTTACAACAGAGCCACGTTCACTTTTTTAATTAATGACGGAGACAGTGCGTTGTTCGCGTAAAGTGAGGCCAATGAGAACACCGTCAAATATAAAACACTCTTCCGCTTATGTAGATATTTAACCTGTCACTCTGGGTGCACGAATTTAAACAAATTCCTCTAGAATAATAAAATTCACAGTATCTTCTTGCTGTGATTTTTATAAGAGCCGGTAAACATCGACCATAATCTGTGTCTTAGTAGGGTATAACAGACTGACTGAAGAGCCTACTGTTATACCTGGGCGAAACACATTAATTTCTGGAGTTCAGGTCACTTGAACTTTTGAATTAGGTCAACAAACATACATACATGGCTACAGCTGCAGCGATACAATCTCATATATGTTAGTTTTTTTCTGCTCAAGATGTTGTCGCTCTGTCGTCTGTTCCTCACTGCATGATTAAACCCCTAAAATTGTTCATTTGGCTGAAATCCAAAGGTAGGATTCGATTTTTTTTTTTTTTTAATTTTAGTTAAAGAAGATAAATGATTTATTTTTAATTTATGAACTAATCTTTGAACTGCTATAAGTCCTGCTAACGCGAAATGTCCACATTCCACAATTAGACATCTCACTGTAAGTATTATTAAATAGATAAGCATATACGTTATTTGACATACCATTGACCTGAGAAGTAATGCTTTTTGGAATATTAATATGAAAATTCAGTATTGCGTTCGATTTGGTATCATATATAGATCGAACTCTAAAATATAGATACCCTAAAGTCATGTTTCGTATGCTTGGATGTATACCAAAAGAACTACATACTTACATACATCAATTCGATATATTTCCGCCACCTCTCCTTGACTCTTATTTAAAAGCGCGACTATACAAAAAGGCAATGCACAAGCACATGGATGACGGGTGGCTTTGCATTCTAAAGATTTTGTGAATATGTTACTGTTAAAAACACGGAATTAGAATTTTTTAGAAACATTAGCAAAATTCCAAAAAGTTTGGTTTACAGTGCCGTAAAAACGGTTCAAAGGATTTAAACTTCTCTTTAGATCCTCTCTCCTGCTCATGCAACTCCAGTGCTACGCTAACTGATTATTCACATGAGACCTGCAAAGGCCGACGTGACATTCTTAAACCTGAATTCTTCAAAACTTCAGACAAAATGGTAAAAATAGAATTTAGATTAATGGTCGTCACGTATATTGGCTCTTTCTAACACTCAATATCTAAGACATAGTTTTTATTTGATTTTATTCAAAAATTCAAAGTGTCTGTTACACGGGGTAGTTAAAAACTGATAACTGCTCTTCATTCAAGAATCGGTTGCAGTTTGGCAAAGCTAAAATCAGTTAAAAAACTAGACTAAGGCGCCAGTTATAGCTTTCATTGAAAACCATCATTGAAAATTTTGTCTTTCAATTTTGAAGCACTTAAACAAATAAAACTGATGGCGTTTTGGTACCAAAATGATGGTTGGCAGTTATATAATTTGTTTAGTGAAAAAAATGTTTAGTTTTCTTTACAACTTTAATATAAAATCATTTTTTGTTTTTCAATGATGAAAATCGTTTTCAATGAACAGCTGATATTTTGTTCCCAAAAGTGGAACACATTCGTTCCAATGAAATGTATTCCTTTCTCTTCCTGTTCTCGTCTGTCAGTTTTTCGTTCAATGCTCGACTTTAACCTCAAAGTTGGTTTTTGTATGGGGAATGGAATTTTCAATGAAATAAAATTTCATGATAGCTATAACCGACCTGTCAGAAAATATTCCACCATTTCACTGATTTGTGTTTCAATGATGGATTTCAATGAAAGCTATAACTGGCGCCTAAGGCTGCAGTTATAGCTTTCATTGAAAACCATCATCGAAAATTTGGTCTTTCAATTTTGAGGAACTTAAACAAATAAATTACATGGTGTTTCTGTACCAAAATAAAGGTTGTTAGTTATACATATATTTTTTTTTTGTTTTTGTTAAAAAAAATGTTTAGTTTCGTTTCACATTTTCTAATAAAATCACTTTTAGTTTTTCAATGATAAAAATCGATTTAAATAAACAGCTGAAATTTGTGGAACACATCCGTTCCAATGACATGTGTTCCTTTCTCTTCCTGTTCTCGTCTGTCAGTTATTCATTCAATGATCGACTCTAACCTTAAAGTTGGTTTTTGTATGGGGAATGGAATTTTCAATGAAAGAAAATTTCATGATGGCTATAACCGATTTGTCAGAAAACAAGGTTGGCGCCTAAAAACCATAAAATTTGTTATAAGTCAAAGAGAAAGCGAACAACGAACAATTGAAAACTTGAGATTTTCTTTTCAGTGGCCAAGCTATCTACCCACTTTTACCTGTCTAAACTAAAAAAAATCTCTATAAGAACTAAAATCCATGAATGCTAAAAAAGACGAGCCAGGTTTTTCTTTATGTGTGCAACAAGACAGTCCTGAAAAGAAGTGAGATCTTAAAGTAGGCTAAGTTCTCAGTTTAATAATAGGTATGTTAAATATCAAATATTTCAACAAGAGTAATACCGTAAAAAAAAAAATCGGGTGGCACAACGGCTCATGAAGAACCAGGGCCTAGTGACTAACAACTCGCAACCATTCCTGTGTGCGCCTTTCGACAGGAATGGAAGGGACCTACAATTTTATGTCGAATCCGAACGGCTAGACGAGAAGCACTTATTCGTGACAAGTGATACTCTTGGAGGATTTGTCAATTCCTCGCAAGAGGCAGTAGCCCTGAAAAAAAACTTTTTAGTTTTTAGGTGGACGAGGCTGGGAAGCGATCCCAGACCTCCAGAGTGACAGTCGAACGCACTAACCATTACGCTACGGGCTACTACGTAATACCGTAAGAACTTCAAAATTATAAGTAAAATTTGTCATTTAAAGATTACTGACCAAAATTTGGTCCAAAATTTGGGGGTTTATTCCCCCATTTTTCAAAATCGTTTTTTTTTTTTTTTTTGAAAATGGTGTCAAAAAAGTCGATGGGTTGTCAAATAGTATAGTTTAAGGGTCAGTTTCATAGTCTACACTCACTGGAATAAGTTACACTTCAGTTTTCTATATTGGTTCCGTTAGGTCATTTTTGCAGTGAGATATAAACAGTGAGATCTGACACTAAAGTGCCCAACATGGGAGACTTGAATAAAACTTATTCAAGTAAATTTTCACTGCGAAAATGGGTCTTTTGTATCCTATTTTGTGGTCTTAAGTGCCACTCCTGTGACTGTGAAACTGGCCCTACTTGGATACGCTTTGGGCCAAGTTAACAAAACTAGCTGAATGATCATATAACCAGATTCTTTTTATACTTTTAAAGAGAAATTTGGTTTCGTTATTTGTTTGTCTTAAGGATTATTTGGTTATGACGAATCTTAATAACTACGATTTGAAATTAACAATAAATTAAAAAAAAACATGAATTTTCTTAAACTAGTCAGCTATAATTTTGACATTTAAAATTTCATAAATTAGCAAACACTTAAGGAGAACAATTCAAATCATACCCAAAGGAGTTTCACAGAACGTTATATTAGGTATATGGTATACAAAAAACAAAAAACCTTGTAGAAACGTGGAAAAAAACCCTGCCCAACATAAACTGTCTTTCCAAATATGGTCTTAAATAGACCAGATAATTTATTGTCTTCATCACATCATTTTTCTACTCTCTATTTACTCCTCTTTGTCTATTTCTATGTTTTCATTTCAAAATTCCCATCATACAAAATGTTACATCCTCCGCATTAACTCCTCATGGTCATAGTTCCATTTATGGCAAAAGCCTGACTACATCCGCAGGCGGATGCACAGCACACCTCGTGCAGTTAATAATACTAAACGAGAGACAATTTTTTGTTTTTTGTTGATGTTTAAACAAAACTATGAGA
The DNA here is from genome assembly GCA_949320155.1 of Melangyna quadrimaculata. NCBI lineage: Eukaryota > Metazoa > Arthropoda > Insecta > Diptera > Syrphidae > Melangyna > Melangyna quadrimaculata. Next base: position 185,315,266 of record OX439483.1, on the reverse strand, counting down.
CATTCGAAGATAGATAAACCATAAGGTAAACTTAATATTTCTCGTGAAGAAAAAGTAAAAATTTAGGAAGAGATACTGATGTTTAGCGTTGCCACTTTATTGTAATTTCCGTAAAGGCTGTTCGTCAAAGTAGGAATTCAGTAAAAGTAGGTACTCTTATCTTTCAAACTGTTCGTTTGGCGGACATGCTTGAATGTATGTCTTCCATCTATCTTTTTGCACAAAAAAATATGCGGATTTTAGTAAAAAAAAAATAAAATCAATAATTTTTCGACTTTAATTATTTTGTCCTGCTTATTTTTTTTTATAAATTTTGTTAAACCATTAGTTTGAGTAAAAAAATCTAATTTTCAACAAAAAGTCATTTCAGTTAAATTCTCAAATTCGGCTTAGTTTCCGTGTTATACCAATAATATGGAAAAATTACCAGTCTGACCATTCTTTAAGAAATGCATGGTTGAATTTGGACGAATTTTGCGCTAAGCAAGCTTAAGTTCCAGACAAATATATTCAATAATAAAAACCCGTGAACGCAATTGTTCCTTTCTTTTTTTCATACTCCACGGTATATTCAATAGCCTAAAAATATTTATTGGCAGGTTATTTACTGGTTTAGAAAAAAAAAACGTCTACATTTTAAGGAAATCAACCTGTCTGTTTTGACTGTTGCTAAACAGTGAACACACAGACATGAACACGCAGAAACATCATCATAGTGATCTTTATAATACTTTCTTGGTCGTTTACTGCGGCATGAAAATTATATAATACCATTACCTAATAGCCCGTAGCGTAATGGTTAGTGCGATGGACAGTCACGCTGGAGGTCTGGGTTCACTTCCAAGTATCGTCCACCTAAAAACTAAAAAGTTTTTTTCAGGGCTACTGCCTCGTGCGAAGAATTGGCAAATCCTCCAAGAGTATCACTTGTCATGAATAAGTGCTTCTCGTCTAGCCGTTCGGATTCCACATACAATTGTAGGTCTCTTCGATTCCTGTCGACACGCTCACATAGCAATGGATGCGAGTTGTTAGTCACTAGGCCCTGGTTTTTCACGAGCCGTTGCGCCACCAAATTTATTTTTATTTTACATAATTTTGATCAATTTGCGGTTCGAAACTGACCAAAGGTTAACCAGAGTTACTTAATGCTCAAATATTCTCCAAAAAATTCTGCGGTCGACTCTTTTCGATGATAAACCCAGTTTTTTGAAAAATATGCACGAAAAATATAAAAATATTCACTTAAAATTTGCATTTTTTATGAAAACATTCATTTTGTATAAAATATGAAAAATATAAAATGCCAATTTAAAGGAAATTTCATTATTTATTTTTTTTTATTTCAAATGTTATGAGAAAAACATGCAATTGCATGGATATCTGAGACTTAGTAATAACCAAGAATATAGTATGCATAGTACAATAGTGAGAGTGACTGTTGATGGTAACTATTTCTGTCGACTTGTTTTTGTTGTAAATTAATTGTGTTTTTTTCTTTTTTCTAGAGATAACCATTTCTTAATACTGATGAGGCGGGTTTCTTATAACTAGGAGTCGGCTCTAAAAACTGTTTTTTAAAGCGAGAGTCAATTTTAAACGACATAAAGTATAATTTAACGCTAAACCACTCTTCTAACTTTAAAAGCAGCAAATCACTTGTTTAACTTTTTAAAGTATACTTTTACCACTAAAAAAACAAAAATGTATAACAACAAACAATAGAAAATGATTTCGGAAGTTTTTTAAGTCTTGAATATTTATAGTTTTTTTTTTAAAATGAAAATTAATTATTAATGTAGGGATTTAAAGAGCTTGGCGGTGTTGAATTTTTCACGGCGAAGACAAGGGCATAAACATTAATCACATAGACACACCAACCTACAAACATGTAGGTACCTGCAAAGATGTCTCAACATTGTCCATGGGCCTGAGTTTTTTGTTTACAATCAAAAATTATGCGATTATAGATTTCTTTACCACTAAATAAAGAACACTAGCATTTAAACAAAAACCAATCATAATATACATATATACACGACCAACATAATTATTTGTTCTGTTGTTTGTTTATTTTAACAGCGTAGCGCTTTTCATACAATTTGTGGAGCATTTTGTGAAGTTGGGAAGCCTCGTTTAAAGGCTCTCCCAAACCGAGGAACATTCGCTCTGCAGGGCGAAACACTCGCAATGATAACAAAAATGAGAAATAAACAATGCTAAATAACAACAAAAACTTTCGTCGGCGAATGTTCCGCGCCGATTTAGCGTTGGTTTGGGTGACCTTTAATATTAGATATTTCATAAAATAAATATGATCCCAAATGAAAATATGACATTTATGAAGTTTAACAGAGATGTGAAATTTTTAATAGGTGCAGGATGTGTGAAATCATAGGATTTAAAAATATTTTCAAACTGCAAAATACGTTTTTCATTAAATTTTTCCATGTGGAGACTTGGGGAGCCTTTTTGTGACATGAGTAGCACAGTAGTCCTTTCAACAGTAAAGGAGCCAAATACATCTATAGAAGCCAGTCCGACAGCACTGGTTAGAAGAGTTGTTTAAAGTGTTTAAAATTATGAAATTGTTAGACAAGGGTTCGCAAATAAACGACTATGTTAACTAGAGCCGGTTTCATTCCTTAAACGAGCAATGTTAAAAATTTTGTGCGACTATTCAGGGTGTCCCAAAAGTCAACGTCGAAACGAAAACGGGCGATAGGGTAGTATAGTAAGAGCCCAGGGCCGCCAGACATACGTCATTTTATCCAAGCTAAGATTTTTTCTGCGAACAGATACTATGGTAGCTAAGGACAAATGGATACTAAGAATCTTCAATCCGGGTGCAATTAAGAGGTGGCGAGTGTTAAAGTTTCATACAAATGATGCAACATTGCGTTATTTTATCAAAGCTGAATTTTTAATATTTATTAGGGGATGGTGTCATTCACTTTATTGGACACTTGCCAGACATCTACAGTGGGGTCTAACGTGAGCCAGACACTTAAAATATGTCAAACTAATCGTGCTATTTACGTTGTAGTTTTAAAGCTAATATTTATATGTTTTACGGGCAACTGTTTAAAAATAATTCCCCATCAGCTGTACATCTACAGTGGGGCGTATTCATCAGCCAGACATTTAAAAACAGCAAAAATAAGCGAAAAAATCACGTTTTAGTAAAAAAGAATTATTATTTTGACAGTCCCAACTAACAATTTAACTTCTATTTCCTTATTTCCTAATCAGCAAATTTGACTCTAGAAGGCCTTAGAGAAACACATTCGGCCCACATTGAGAAGCTCGAAAGGCTTTTAAGCAATTATTTACAGGTTTATTGGAAGTACTCAATTTATTTTGCTAAGGCCTTATAGAACAAAACTACACTCAAACATTGCAAATGTAGTAGTGTAGTTTTGTTCAAGTATTTCGATAGGCACATATAAAAGGCTTGTCGAGGCCTAGGAGAAGCCTTTTCGAAGCACAATGCTAAACAAAATAAAAATAAATTCTTTATTTTTATTTCTACATTTTGTCCTGTGTTTTAATGCAAGTAATGATTTCTTCTGGAACTTAATGCACAATAATTATTTATATCTGAAAAAAACACATTACTTACTTGATGGATTTTGCGAGATTTGAACCGAGGATGGTTGGGTTGAGAGTCGGGCACCTTAGGTATTGAGCTAGCCTGGCATATGAAAAATGAGTGCCAAATTGGAACCACTTGAAACCGAAATTCGCTTCCTAAAAACTTCCTTGGGACTTCCTGATGAATTGAACTAATTTAAAAAATACAGGTGACCTGTATTTAATCTGTTGCTTGCAACGGAGTTTTTTTTACTAAATGTTATTTTTTTTTTATTTTATTGTTTCCATGAATACGCATCAGAGAAAACATGGAAGTTGTCAAACAAACATATTTTGTGAGACAACAATTAAAATATATGTAGGTTCCATTTTCATTGAAATCGATTGTTTTTAAGAACGAAAGGCTTTGATTTGAGACAAAATATAAAAACTATTTTATGTTCCATAAAATATGTACTTTTCATTTTGTACGCAAACCATTTACTGACAATTTTAATTTGTATCTTTTTTAAAAACACTAATTTGCCACAATAAAAAAACATAAACAACAACGACCATCATTATGTTTTTTCAACTGAAAGTAACTTTGTAGTATATATACTAAAAAACGTTTAAAATGTAATTAAAAAACAACTGAGAAATGAAAGCTTCATACTAAGATAATTTTTGAACACATTCGAATTTCTTAACGTGACAATATTTCATAACGATAAAACAGAAACTATACTATGGTCATCTCGTTTGTGAATAATTCAGCCAGCAGTAGCTTATTTTCACATCAATACTACTTTCCATGCGAAGTACCAGCTTTTAATGCTTTCATGTTGAGTGTACAACACTTCGCTAGGACCAAATAATCGGAATTATTACTTCCCGCGCATGCGCCTGAGAGGATAATTAAAATTATGTTTGCATAACCACCTCTTCACAGGTCTTATAGAAACAAAGTAGACTGACATCACTTCGCTGAGGCAAATTCATCGAAATAAATGCTTCTCGTGCATGCGTCTGACGGAGTTCACACAATTATTATGCTTGTGTCGGGCTTGTGTTTGATGGGTTATAGAACTAAAATTGGATGTCATGCTTAACCGGAGCTACCACTGCGATCAAATTTAATTGTGAGGAAATCCGGGGGTATTATTTTGTTTTATAGAAATTAAAAAAAAAAAACAAAGAATATGAATAAAGTTTATCTGTTTTTGTTAAATCATTTCTAATAAAAAATGATTAAATAATTTGTATTTGTACTGCAATTCTGAATATAAATTACATAATTATAGTTCGATGTAATAAAATAAATATATTTTTTTCTTTTTTTTTTCAAGTGAATTTAAATTGTTTTCTTTTTCCATATTTATCTCAAAGCAGAAAATAAATGTATGTACCATTTTTGTTTTGCAAAATTTAAAAGCTTTACCTATTCATACATGAGCCGAACAGTATAGAAGATAATACTTGCATCGGGCTTTTCCTCAAGGGGCTTACAGACACAAAATAAATTGACATAATTCCACTAACAATTATTTCCATTAGACTTTTGTACACATAATAGCTTGTTTCAGGCCTTTGTAAGCAGGCCCTTTCAGAGCTCTTGGCTGTGCTTCCTAATGAAAGCTTTTTCTTTGCTTTTATTTCGCATGCCTCTCAAAACTAATTTCTGGGAAGCCTTACGAAAACTATAATCAAATTGTAAATATTCAGGCTTGCAGAAAATTAAAGATTCTCCTTGTAATAGGTTTATAGGAAGCTGTTTTCAAAAATATAGCTTAGAAAATTTGCAACTTCGATGTCCAAACTAAATACAAGCCTTGTAGAAATAATAACTTATAGAAATTCAAAAAATGAACCTTATAGAGGAAAAATTGTTAGTTGGGGTTTTAAGGTGATGTAAGGCCCCGCTGTAGGTGTCGTGCTGATTAGAAAATATTGTTGAATATTTGCCCAAAGAAAACATAAAATCTTGATTTGATTCTGTTATGTAAATGGCGCGATTAGTTTGACAGATTTTAAGTGTCTGGCTCACGTTAGGCCCCACTGTAGATGTCTGGCAAGTTTCAAATAAATTAAATGACACCATCTCCTAACACATATCTGAAATTCAGCTTTTGATGAAATAACGCAATGTTGCAACATTTGTATGCAACTTTAACACTCGCTACCTCTTAATTGCACCCGGATTGAAGATTCTTAATATCCATTTGGTCTTAGCTACCATAGTATCTGTTCGCAGAAAAAATCTCAGCTTTGATAATATGACGTATGTCTGGCGGCCCTTGGCTCTTAGTCTATAGGTAGTGACAGTTATCACAAAAATAATTTAAAAAAATCATAGCCATGCGTTTTATGAGTTATAGGTATGCGATGGTTACCCTGTGACGGTCTTTCAAGTCCTGTGATTACAAATCTTAATTTTTCTCAATTTTGTTTGTGTTAAGGAACCTTAAATAACCCGACTAACAATTACATTTAAAAATTTAAACACACCTGCATCAGTTTTAATGAAAATATCACTTTTTTGCCCAACTAAGTACTCAACTTTTTTACATGACCCTAATTCAATGGACTGTAGTGTAAAAAAAATGTACTACCAAATTTTGGTAAGTTACCTTTAAAGTTGGCGTGTTCAATTCTCATTTCAAAATGGTATATCATTTTTGAGAAAATTCCATAAAATTGAGAAAAATTAAGATTTTTAATCACAGCACTTGAGTCACAGGGTAACCATTTTTTCGATTTTTTTTCGAATGCCTATAACTCGCAAAATGCATGGCTACGATTTTTTTTATTATTTTTCTGATAACTGTCACTAGCTACCCTATCATCCGTTTTCGTTTCGACGTTGACTTTTGGGACACCCTGTATATAATTTTGCCCCATAACAAATTTAAACATAATCATCAGAGTAGCGGATCGGCAAGGCCTCATAGAATAAACAAACTTCGTTTTTAAAGCTAATCTTTCTAGGATGGCAGTGGCAACGCTAAATTCTGATACACACATTGAAACAAAAAAAAAAAACTCTCTTTTGTGCTCGTCGAACTCATCGAGAGTCGAGAGATGTTACGCAATTCTTTTTGAATCTTTGTCTGGCTTCCTTGGTTCTTCTTAAGGCCATCAATTTTTCAATATAACTTGCACCTTGTTCTTTGCTTCGTTGAATTCAAAGCTCACACGATTTATTTGTTGTAAGTAATTTAACTTCTTAAGCTTTTACAACATCACTTTAGGGTTGAGGCTGCCATTGGCACACAATAACGTTATAACTATGAGAAGTAGGCATAAGCATATGCTAGGCATTATAAACTTTGGCAGCAACAAGTGGTCGCACAACACAACAGTTGCTGGAGTCGAAGTCGAAGTCGGTGCCGTCATCGTGTTGTGAGGTATTTATTGTGTGCTCTAGCTCTAGGCAAGGAAGTGTGGTTCACCTATTTTGTAAGAACCACTTTAAATAACAAATAATAGGTTTGGAGGTATGTACCTACATGTCTACATAAAAACTTGTTTCTGTTTGGGATATTCGTTTGAATGAAATCCATTTGTGGGCTAGGTGTAGGTAGTGGTTTTTTTCTATTTTTTTTTTCTATTTTATTGTTAGAAAACAGGATGAAAGGCAGAAGAAGTCACTGACATTATACAGGGCTATGATGTTTATTTTCGGATAAAAGCCTTAAGTTTAGCTTAGAAAGTTTACAACAAGTCTTTTATATAAGAATCCAAGATAAAGATTTTAAGTAGGTTTATGGTTGAGGAAAAGTTATATGCATTCGTTAAAAAATTCAAGCATCAGATTGTATTGATTATAATGAAATGCTAGTACAAACAAAAGTGGGTCAAGCTATTTTTTTTTTACCAATTCGATGCATCGACACCTGCAGCAGTCCAAAATTTTATTTTTAAATTGATTCAGCGTTGTATTGGTATTGGCACCTTAGGTTAAGTGAGGTACATTTATTCAAAGACCAGTAGGAAATTATGATTCAGTTCAAAATACCTCCTTGTCACTTGTTTGAGGCCACTATTTTCACAAAAGTTTTTTCTCGATAAATACCTGTAGGAAATATTTTTCCTGGAAATTTTTGAGTAGGTAATTATATTTCGCAATAAAAAAGTATAAATTTAAAGGGGTAACTTGGAAAGGAGAATGGGCATTATTGGTTGCGAGCGGCCACGAATGAAATTATTGTCAAATGAAAGGTCTGCTACAAGGGAGTTACTTTCAGTATGGGCATTTCGTTGCAGTGCATTTAGGAAAAGAGATATGAAGACATTTGCAAATGCATTTTTCAAATGCATATTTCGGGCAGATGGCATTTTCAAAAACTATATCTGATGCTTTATCCTTATTTCTAGTCTAGTCTATGTCTAGTGACACAATACGTTACCAGGTCAACATAGCCCGCGTTTATTTTACCAGGCCGCTTATACGAGTTCAGGAGGCAACAGTATGAGAATTCTTATTTCATCGCAGGTTCTTAAAAAGAGGAAACCAACCGATACTTTCAGTGGCGGAGGTAGGACAAGCTTATTTAGGCTGTTTCGGTGAGAAAACGCATTTTTCTTATTGCATTTTGTCTAAGTATACCTAGTTCTCTAGGGATTTCTAAGAATGGAGTATCAAATGATATTGTATAACAAGATTGCCCTCTTTACACGAATGCAAGACTCAAACATGCTTTTTTTGGTTGGTGACGCTGGTCAGAACGGTTTTCAATGGCTTCAGAACCTAAGAAAGTTCCGCAAGACTATTTGAATAGAGCTTTATGTCACATGTTAGACACAACAAGTAAGAGTTCATACGCATTATATCCAAGAGCATTTGGTTTTTGCGTATCCGAATGCAGCCTAGACATGTTAAGCTCTATTTTCTAGGAATTATTATTCGTACATTGTGATTGGCTGACAAAAGGAATGGGAGAGCAGCTATTGCACACTATTACTGTTCCTGTCTGAGCGGAAGGCGAACAACCAGATGCTGTGCGCATATTATGTGCGTGGTTTGATATTAAGGCTGGGCAAGAAACCAAACCGATGACATTTGATTACCAGCAGCGGAATTAAGTCCGATTATAGAGCGTGAGTAGGGACTATACTTAAAGAAACATTTTTTTAGTATACTTAGATTATATATTAAAGTATGGTAACTGTACTAGTATTTAATATAAATGTATGTGCTTTGTCTATAACAAATATCTTCGAGACTGATGACTTTAATTCTTATTTCACTTTCATTTTCTATTGTTCCATTCACATTAGTCACAATACTAACTAAAACTCTATTAAAGTCTTAAACACAAAAATTCATTTTATTCCAGTTTGAAGTTTCCCACAACGAAAAAACTTCTACACCGTATTTGTATGACCAAATCACATCCAAAAATAATAAAACCATTCTTGGCCGCTCTCACCCAATTTCCATACAAATTTGCCCATTCTCCTTTCATAGGAATTTCACAAATTGTAAGAATGGACTGCAAAAATGGGTATAACAAAATGCGTCACTTGATTGAGGCCACTTGAAAAATCTTATAAAAAAAGAACAAAACTATAAAAATGTTTACTTTTTTTGTTTTTAAACATTAATGTATTATGTTTTTGTCAATTGATAACGAGTATGCCCGCCATTTTTTGAAATTAGCTCTATTAGATGGTTTGGAATTAAATCATACAGTTTTTTGGAATAATCCAGTGAAATCTGGTTCCAGGCAACGCAGTTAGCTTTGACCAAGACGCTCTTATCTCTAAACTGTCTACCAGTATCAGACATTTTTCGATATACCCAGGCCCAAAGCTTTTCGATGATGTTTGAGTCTGGTGAATAGGGTGGTGAATATGATAGAAGTCCACCGTTTTCCGACTGAAACCAGCTTCTAGCTACCCTCGAAGTATGGAAAGGGCCGTTGTCTTGTTGGAATATCACCAAGGTAGAGGTTCAAGAATATTCTTTAACTTTGGAAATATCCGTTACAGTTGGCATTTGTAACTATTTCCGTTCATTGTTGTAGTTATAAACTCCAATTCAATTGTTCCATAATAGGTGAAAGCTCCCCACACCATAACACCTGATGTATGACTGTGATGTATTGACAAAATAAGTTCTTCTTTTCTTTAATCGTTAAAATAAAAGTTGTAACTATCGGGTCCGTCAAGATTATACTTTTATTTATCTGAAAAGACAACCTTTTTCCATGCGTTGGTACAGGCAACATGCTCCCTGGCGAAATTCATCCGTAGTTCCTTGCATAGCTGCCGTAGAACCGGTTTCTTTTTGATTTTCATACTCTTGATGTTACCACTGGTTTTAATAATCCTTATGGCTGTCGAAATACTGGCTGATACCCCACTTTTGTACCTTATTTAAGGTGCTGATAGTGTGGAATTTGAAGCTAGCCGCTGAATGAGTCGCTTTCCTCGGATTGTTGTTGCTGGAGATGTGTGTCCTTTTCGTTGTTTTCCATAATTTTCAGTGTCTGCTAGATAGTTGTTGACAAGGGTCTTACTTCTGTTCGGTCTCCTAGCTATTTCTCGGCCTGAGAATCCCAGTTCCTTTAAAGCATCTATTGATCCTCTTTCTGCTACAACTGTCGACGTGTTTCGAGAGCCCATTTTAACTTGAAATTGAATATAAAATATAGTTTTCTATCCTTTCTTAAATATTTTAAACTTTTGTTTGAAAAAAAATTGGCGATTTTAACTTTTGCCAATCAATTTTTGGAAAGGCCTCAATCAAGTGACGTAACTTTTAATATCCATTTTTTGCAGTCCATTCACATAATTTGGGAAATTTCTATGGATTTTCCAAGTCAACTCTTTAACTTAATCCTTTTTTATTGCAAAATATATATACCTACTCACACGGATCAAAAATTTCCAGTAAAAATATTGCTTACAGCTGGTTTTTATCGAGAAAAAACTTTTTTGCAAATAGTGTCGTCAAACAAGTAACAGGGAGTGTATGTACATAGGTACATAAGTAATAGATTGGAATTGTAAACAAAAAAATTCATGTACAAAAAGACTTAAGGTTTTGAAAGATTCCCAAGTGGGGAAAATTAATTACAATACAGTAGTTTATTTATTTCAATAACGGCTTAAACTATTTTCACAAACAATAAATTATAGGTCCGATCCTTTACTTCGTGCACAGAAAATCACAAACTGTCAGATCTTGGAGAGCAACGTTAATATATTCTCAAAAATATCATAACTGTGCCAAAAAAGTACGGAAACGCAAATTCAACCAAATTCCGTATTACCTAATGTGCTGGACAAGTAAGGCACGATGTTTGGCTTTCATTCTTTTGCTCTCAAATTGACATTTTGCTGTGGTGTGATTTTCAGTCCGAAGAAATTTCTCGGACTGAAAATCACAGGTAGGGGAAATTATTTACTCTCTCGTGAGCGTTGTTTTTTGTAAAAAACTGTCAAATTATTGAGTACGGGAACGGCTTTGGACTGAAAATCACACAAATGCACAGAAAATCACAGAAATTTAAAGTAAAGGAACGGACCCTATGTGTTACTATTAAAAAGTGTGGTCAATATTTAAGTAAAAAATTTGTACCAATACCTAATGGTTATTAATGGTACCTGATGCCATAGAACCGATTTTTTTTATTGTCATTTTGTTTGGTAACGGCTTCACCGCTTTCAACGACATTTTATGCAGAAGGTCCTTACAAATTTTAAAAATATGTATTACAAATACAAATTTTGAAAAAAAAAAAGTAATTTTTGTATTAAAAAAAAATATTATATTTTGAAAAATTGTTTTTTAAAAATACTTAAAGTCAAATCGTCTCCTGGATTGCCAGTTTCAGGAAAAAATATAGAAGTTTTTTTCTCACTTGTCTTTTATCATTTAGGGGTCGCTACGGATATGGCTTCACAGCGAAAATCGCACAAAGCCTCAAAATGTTCAACCTTTTTTCAGTGTTTTGCCAAAAAGTAAACAAAATATACACTTTTTGAATAAAATTACCTTCTACACTTTATAGAACATAAAATTTCCTACAAAAATGGCATACAAATTCTTTTGTAGCATTGCTGGTTGGCCACTAGAGAACGGTGATAAAAAACCGTATCTTTGTTTAAAACAACTTTTTAAGATAGGTCACTTTAAAGAAAATGTAGTTATCTTTCTTTTGTGTAGACCAATTCCTATCTCTGCTGGAAAAAGAGTTATAGGCAAATAATAAACAAAAAAAAAAAATGGATTTAAAATTTTTTGAATAGGCCAATTCTATAGTATACATTTTATTCTCTACAAAAAAGGTTTTCGGAATTTTCTCGAAATTTAACTTGGTTTTTAAGTTATATGCTAAAACGAAAAGGATTGCTGTTACTCCCCTTCCTCAAAATTGCACCTTCTATTAAAAACGCTCCGTTGTTTTCTCATCTTCAATGAGCCATTGAATGATTTTTACATTAAGAACCCTTGAACGTCTTAGTTCTAGACCGAGAGCTGGCAGCATATTTTGGTGCTGAAAGGAAACACCAGCATGTAGTGGCCCCGTTACCACGTAAAAGTGCATCAAAAGTACAACTTTTGAATGGTTTGGTATGTTTAAAACGTGTTTCCATCAAAATTTCTTATTCAGCTAGTTAAAACCTTTAAATTAGGTAAATTGAAACAAAAAACAATAATAATATTTGAAGGCGAGTTACGTCGTGGATTTCAATAGTTTGGCGTAATTGAAAACGTCTGTGAGTTAAATTTTCCGACTCAGGGAGTCAAGCTCTATAAATTGAGATGCATTTTAAGAGATTTGTATTGACAATCTAATTGATAAACTAGTAATAACATCCGCGACTTTAATCGCGCTTTTCAGCAGTATGGCGTAACTCAAAACTTCTGTCAGTTACATTTTGCAACTTAGGGAGTCAAGCCCTTTAAATTGAGATGCATTTCAAGATATTTGTATCTTTAATCTTTTTCATAAACTAGTTATTACATCCGCGACTTTTATCGCGCTTTTCATCAGTTTGGCGTAATTCAAACGCCTGTAACTTATAAAATCACTTTCTTGAGTCAGAACCTTTTAATTGGTAAACATTTGAAGAAGCTACCACTAATATACAATTTAAAAAAAAATAAAAACATTCGCGAATTATATCGCAGCTGTCAGTTGTTTGGGGCCACTCAAACGTCTGTCACTTACATTTTAATTTTTGTTGGGTCAAGACCTTTTGATGGGGATACATTTCAAGTGGTTTCCCTCAAAATCCTATATTACTAAAAAAAAGGAAATAAAAAATCCGCGATTTATTTCGCGCCTTTCCAGCTGTTGGATGACACTAAAAACTATTTTTTTTAAACATAAGTACTCTGGTAGTCAAGACCTTCCGATTGCGATACATTTTGGTGGCATACATCAATTATCTAAAAATTTCAATACAAAATCCGCGACTTTAATCGCGTCTGTCGGGGGTTTTGCGGCCACTTAGACGTCTGTCATGTACATATTCGCACTCAGGGGATCAAGATCTTTCGTTTGTGATACACTTCAAGTGGTTTCCTTTTTGACAAAAAAAAAAATGCCAAAAAAACACATTTTCAGGGACGTCTGTCGGGGGTTTCGGGGCCACTTAGACGTTTGTCACGTACATATTCACACTCAGGAAGCCCATGGCTAAAAGTTGTGATCCATTTCATGTGGTTTCCCAAAAGGCTAAAATCGCGTTTTCGGGGACGTCTGTCTGTGTTTTGGGGCCACCTAGACGTCTGTCGAAACCATTTTGTGATCAGGGAGTTGATGGCGTAAAGTTGTATTACATTTTAAATTGAAATCCCACCCGATTTCAATTTTCAGAAAAGTTGTACTTTTGATGCACTTTTACGTGGTAAAGGGGCCACTTCATGCTGGCAGACGAACGTATTCGTTATCAACTTCACCAGGACTACCTATTCTATTAAAATCTTTTGGTTTCCTTTCACGACCAAAATCTGCTGCCAGCTCTTAGACTATTGCATTCTATATGACATAATCAACAGCCTATTAGTGGCTTCCTGTAATATGACATATAATTTCATCACTCTCTAGCCGGCGGCATTTTTTCGCCAATTTAAGTGAAAAAATTTAATGTTGTTTAAGCAGCAGCAGCATAGGTTTTCTACAATTACAGGCATGGTTTTTGAGTTACAAGCAAAAATTAAACGAGAGAACTGTGTTTTCCAAAAAGTACAACATTTTGGTATTTTTTCACCGTTCTCTAGTGGCCAAACCGTCAAATCTACAAAAATATTGTATACATATGTATATTTTTAAACATAAAAGACGAGTGAGATAAAAGCTTCTATATTTTTTTCCTGACCAAAACACCAGTTGACTGGACTTAACTTTGTCATTTAAACTTTATTATTCCATTTGTTACATTCATCATATCATCACAATATTGCCATTAGAATTGGTTTTCATATTTTGGAGCAGCAAACATACTTATAATTAAATCAAAAATTAAATTTCTTTTCAAACGTGCTTCGATGCATTAGCAAGTTGTGAAACACTATATCATCTTGTGATGAGCATGAGCGATGAATTTTTGTAATCTGGCAAGAACGCTAAAGGTAACTAGCTACGGTGACATTTATGGTACAAAATACACGCAGAGCAAGACAAATGTTTGGGAAAATCGTCTCTAAGTTCTGGGATTGCATTCAAATAAAAATAAATAAATTGGGTGGCATAACGGCTCGTAAAGAACCAGGGCCTAGGCCTAGTGACTAACAACTCAAAACCATTCCTGTGTGCGCCTGTCGACAGGAATGGAAATTGCATTCAGCAAACTCAATAATGGAGGTTCTGCTACGAAATTGACTCTTGAAATATATTTTTCAGATGAGTTCATTCTTCCTCTAATGTTATTTTAACTTTTAAATAAAACTTGTAGTGGAAATTCGAATCTCAATTGCGTCCATTGTAGAAAATCTATTGAACTGTGACATTAATGATGTTTCTTTTGAAATTTGTTTGTTCAAACCTAAAATGTCTCTTCCTTCGTTGTTTTTTTTTTGGGTCGTTGAAAACAATTTGAAAATATCCCCCAATCCAGCCGCAAATGCTTTGCATTACAAAAAAATACTATCCTATTGGTTACCAATCAGCTGTAAATCGGAGATCAAACTATCGGGGTTTAGAATTGCAACGTCAATAGTGATGTCTCTGGATTAAAGAATGACGCTTCTTTCATTTATAAGCGTTGAGAATCTTGCATTAAATCGAAGACATCAGGACACATTCAAATTTGTTCATATATTCTTACATTCCATTTATAGATCTCTTCGTCAAGTTTCAGCAGTTAAAGTGATATTTGGTTTCACTGCGTCAATACCAGCTGACCATTTAATGTCGGAAAGTTTGCGAAGGGATCTCGGCACTTTTTCCTTAAGAATTTCCCAACATTGTGCACCGAAAAACGTAATCGCAGTAGTACAACATTCCGCCGAATCGACACGACACAATTTAAGACTTAGCTGCACGTGGTGAATGGTATTCGGATTTTTTATAATATGGCTTTGTGCACCGTTACACTATCAAAATATACAAATTCGATTTTTTTTAAAGCAAAAAGAAAAAATATGTGTATGTACACTCCGCTCCACTTTAGAAACAAACTTTTTGTTTACTATCTGAGCGTGCAGCGCTTTGGTAAATTTATAAATTCACCTTTTGGTTTTAGTTCCTATAAGAGGGATCTAATGCGAATAAAACTGCAGAGACAGTATAATTCAGGAATATACCATTAGGTTATTTTTTACCCCTTTTTTGACTACTTCATTTAAAACACTGTTTTTTTTGCGCCACTTGAATAGAAACAGTGTGCGTTTTGTCTCTATAGATTACGGTAAGAAGAAAAAATATTGTTCTAATAATGGAAGTGTGGATTAACAATAATAATTGTTTTATCAAAGAAAAGATGGGCCGCGGAAGTAATTAAATAAGTGGTTAAAAATAAACTAATGGTATTTTCCTGAATTATTGTGTCCCTGCAGTTTTATTCGCAATAGATCTCTCTTTTAGGAACTGAAACCAAAAGTTGAATTTATAAACGCTACACGCTCTGATAGTAAAAAAAAAGTTTGTTTCTATTCAAGTGGAGCGGAGTGTATGTATCTATTTTTTTAATTACAAAATTGTTTTGTTTTTTTTTTAAATCGCCGCAAGTTGGTCGATTATTCTTTAGATATTTTTCAAAAAAAATCAGTCAAAATAAGTCAGGTGTCCAGACTTATTTTGACTGATTTTTTTTGAACGGACGAGTAAGTTTTTCTTGACATAATCCTCACATAAGGGGCCCGATTTAGAAAGCGTATAAATGATTTTTCAAATTGCCAATCAATATTTAATTAAAAAAAAAAAAAATTACAGATGCACATATTACGATTCAACTTATTGTTTCAAATTTGCAGGCCCGACACGAAATTGCGACAGCTACCGTTCTATCAAGCTGATGTCCACACCATGAAGATCGTTGAGCGGATATTGGATGGCCGCCTACGAAAAATTATACGGCTGTCTGACGACCAGTGCGGGCTTTTTTCGGGTAAATCAACCACATATGCTATCCAGAGTGTAAGAATCAGAATGGACAAATATCGGGATTCCTCAAGGGATTTGCATATTGTATTGGTTGATTTTGAAAAAGCATTCGACAGACAACAACGGATCTGATATGGGTTGCACTTAGGCAACGAGGAGTTCTGGAAGTCTACGTGCGGATGATCATCGACATGTTTACGAGCAAGTTAATATGCCCCGCACTAATCACCGAAGAGTTCCCAATTAGAGTAGGTGTGCACCAGGGAAGGGACTTGAGTCCTTTGCTCTTTATTGCTTTCCTTGACTTTCTGCTTGAGGATTAGGTGACGGACCCCAAAGTGAATCAGTCATTCATTGCTGACGATGGAGCCTAAGTGAAGATCCTGTTTCCTTGCAACGAGCACTTGATGTATGGGTATGGATGTTCTGGAGGATGGATGGAGATGGATACCGCATTAGCGCGAAAAAGACCGAATACCTACGCTGTCCATTTTCTGATCTACACAGTCCTATTCCGGACATCTATTTGAATGGCACAGTGCTTCCCAAGAGCGACAAAGCGTGGTCAAATAAGAAGCAAGAGAATACGAGGAAGCCTTCACGTCAAAAATACCATCTTAAAAAAAATACAGCATGACCAACTTAGCTGATACTCTGTCATGTATAAGGAAGATGCCATGAGAACCCATGTCAAAAGGCAATAGCACAAGTCGTTCCAACACTATCGCGGAAGAAAGGCAGGCGCATAAACTCCTGGGTCAAAAAAATGCAACGAAACCTGAATTTAGTTCGTTTCAGACATAGAACAATCCGAAACCGGGAGGCCTGTCGACGATTTCTGAGGTCTACCCGGCGAACCCCACAAGTGGAACCTTGGGCGAGGCAGTTGAGTGGGAGAGTTGTAGTCCCCCTCGAGATCATGACAATCGCCAGTAAAATGAAGAAGAAGAAGTTCCAAATTTGCAGTGTTGGACAATGTAGAAGAAGTATGAGAGTAAACAGCAGCTGAAATGAAGATGCTTCGCATGACAGCAGGAGCGACAAAGCGTGGTCAAATAAGAAGCAAGAGAATACGAGGAAGCCTACAAGTCAAAAATACCATCTTAAAAAAAATACAGCATGACCAACTTAGCTGGTACTTGGTCATGTATAAAGAAGATTCCATGAGAACCCAGTTCAAAAGGCAATAGCACAAATCGTTCCAACACTATCGCGGAAGAAAGGCAGGCGCATAAACTCCTGGATCAAAAAAAATGCAACGAAACCTGAATTTAGTTGGCTTCAGACATGGAACAATCCGAAACCGGGAGGCCTGTCGACGATTTCTGAGGTCTACCCGGCGAACCCCACAAGTGGAATCTTAGGTGAAGCCCTTGAGTGGGAGAGTTGTGGTCCCCCTCGAGATCATGACAATCGCCAGTAAAATGAAGAAGAAGAAGTTTCAAATTTGCAGGCCCCTAGAAAATCACGGGAACATGTATTCTAATGCTTGATGCGGAACTGCGACCAATAGGTTGTATGAATAATCGATGTATCTCAAATAAAAACATTTAACTTATTGATTCATATTTCTGAGCCCCTAATAGGAATTGAATTAAAATTATTGAATTTTGTTAAAAATTTAATAAAATAACAAAAGTGCGTATACGCCCTAGTCTACAACTGTTTTATCACAGTTTTTAAAGAGAATACAAAAAATAACATATTTACTGGTAATTCAGTTTTTTGGTTGTTATATATACAAACTTATACATTGAACGCATCCTTATAGCCCTCATTATTTGATACTATTGAATTAAATGAATGAATTGTCCTTTATTATATCGTACGTCCTGTCCCCTAAATAGAGAATAATTAACCTTAACTGAATAATTCAGAAGGTTAATGAATGGAAAGCATATATTTTAGTTTTTGAATCCCACATTAAATTTGCATCTAATTTCCGGTTTCTATCTATCTTTGTTATAGGTTATTATGGCTTTTCGGTTTCGCCTGGCTCTCGCGATGCCTTTTTGATGTCCATGGTCCGTCACACCCTAGGTGACACAGGAAGTTGAAAAAAATAAAAGGAGACCAAGGGTGAGTAGGTATAGTGTGTGTAGTAGGTACAGAGGTCAGTTAAACTGCATAAATAGGATCGTCAAATCATCAGGGGGAATGTATTTATATTTAGGGATGAACATCAAGACAATTTTGTGCAGTTTGTGTCCCTCCCGAAATCACTTCAAAAAAATGTATTCTAATGAATCGTCTTAAATCAGATAAAAAGAAAGATACATTTGAGCATTGTACGAAAGTCTGGAATATGACAGCTAACTGTGCACAACGAAGACAAGAACTTTTTTTTGTTTTGTACAATCCTAACCCAAAGCGAGGGTGCACCCTTAAAAGGGATTCAGAACATATTCATAGCTCGAGATATCGCAACCACTATACTCGGTTACCCGCCTTTGGAACTTGGATTGCAACTTAAAATAAAATGGAAATGAAAACACTCCAAAAAAGGAAACCAACGACAACGACGACGACGATGGGATTGAAAATGCTGGTACCCACACAATTTTCTCAATTATTTTTTTTTATCTAAATAGCAGCACCCTCGCATTTTTTTTTTTTTTTTTCTATCTTTGTGCAACACTAGGCTATTATTATTATTATGGAAGCCCACACATGAAAAATAAAAAAAATAGAATCATCGGAACGGGACGAGCTTTAGAAACGGGCGCGTACCTAACTGTGTACAAAGAAAAACTCTTCTCCACACAAACATTGGGCTTGAACAGAGATAGATAATGGTGCTGCAGTATAGATCTATTTGTACCCTTGCCTATAATGCTTTTACTCCATTCACCGGAATGATGATGATCATGATGGTGGTGGTGGTGATTGTAGCCGAGTTGCTGAAGCGTGGACAAAGGTATATTTTCCGGTTGTAGATCTCTCACATAAAAGTGGATGGAAAATCTGTGGGAAATGAAAATTGGGTGAGGGTTGTCAACCCTGTTGCTTTTGAATTGAAATGAAAATCACTTCGTGGTTTAGTGATTTTTCCACTTTTCACATGGTGGACAACATTATGTGTATATAAAAAAGGATTGGGGGAGTTTTAAAATAGAGGCGAATATGCTTCGTTTTAGTAAAACATTAAATTACCATAGAGCTCACATAGAATTGGATATAAATAAGTTTCGAATTATGGTTGACCAATTTAAATGTGGAAAGGTTTTTTTTTGTGGTGAAATTTTTACATATTCTTGGGTTCATTAAATGGTTGACTGCTTCATCTTATACTTCTTAGAACTTTGGGAAGTTTTTTGTCAGAGATTAAAACCAAAACAAACAAGCAAGCAATGTTCGTTTTCATTATATTGGCTTCGCGGTTATTATACAGTGGAATCTAGAAGAATTATCTTTTACAATATATCAGTATTAAAATGACTTCCAAGTATAGTCCAACTTCTGGTGGGAATTCTAAAATATGTCAGTTTACCAGCTTCTGATCTACACAGCTTTTCATTCTCTTCGACCACGAACACGCTGCTTCCAGCCATCCCAAAACAAGTGCTCTATATTTTTTCATCTTAAATCCAGAGGTTAGGTCTTCAGTTTCTTAGGTGTCGAAACTGAGGGCTGAGATTCGAAGAATCTCTTGGCTTTTGAAGCATTGTTATTTGTTGTATATTCGCTCAATCTTTTCTAGCTCGAACATTCTCATTTTGGTAAAGAGTTCATATAGAGTTTGTGGTTGTACCTTCTAATAGCGTTTCACATCCCCACACACAGGACCATGTATCCACAGAGGAATTTTTTTTATCTAATAGCCTTTTCACACCAAACCCGAAACCCGGTTTTCACAAAATTATCGGTTTTGGCTGAAAACCTAGATCGAAAACACAAGTTTTCCCATCCATTTATGCTAAACCACAAGTTTTGATAAGACACAAGTTTTAAATAAAACCTGTCCAAAAAATGTTGGATTTGCAGGATGAACTTAACAAACACACCTTGTGAAACATTCAGCGCTCAATTAAATGTCATATAAATAGCTGATGGGTTGCTGCCAGAAAAAAATATTTTTTCGGCTGGAACACAAGAGAGCGCGACGCAGTGCCGCGCTTCCTAACTACTAGGTGAAATTGATCGGTTAAGAAATAAATTAATTATAACGAATCAGGATTGATTGTATTTCCATTATTAAATTCCAATATTAATAAATTGTCTTTTAATTGCACATAAAACATTTGATTTTTCCCTTTTCTGTGGCACTGACAATTTTCAAAGCCTCGAAACCGTTGTGTTTAAGTGAAACAAATGAAATGTCAAATGAAAACTTGTACATTTTCGGTGTGAATGCATTTCAAGTTTTCGTTAACCAATTGCCGAATACCTGGTTTTGAGTTTGGTGTGAAAAGGCTATAAGCCTATTATCAACACTGGCAACACTGACTGGTAGACGTACGTACTTAACCTTAGTACGAGTACGAGTAAGGAGTTTTGAACTTATTTGTTTCCCCCAACCGAAAAAGTTTGGTTTTCTTGGGTCATTCTTCGTCAGATATCCGCTAGGGGGTTATATGTGGATTTAATATTTGCGACGAGCTTGATGAATTTCGTAACAACCTCGAAGTTGATATTTTTTGTTATGAATCTTGTTTGTTTGTTGATAGCAAGTACTTGACGGTTTTATACTTTTTAACTTCAAGATCAACAAGTTTTGCTTGTTATTCAAGCGTCAACCGGTATGACACCCCTCATTATCGGCACCCATGCGTTCATACAATCAACGATACATAATTTTATGTGCTTGCATTTGTTTCCACTCCAACTAAAGTTTCTTGGTTTTTTTTTTAAGAACTATTAGAATTAGAAAGAGAAATGACATCGATATTTTAGGAAAGCCTAAAGTCGAACGATTTAGTGAATTTCAATTGTCACGGTATTATCGATAGCGAGTTTCCACATTAACTTCAGAAATCAATGCTGTCAACAGTTGTCATATGAATTAACGCATATGTTTAACGTCAAATGGCTTGACTTTTTATTTCTGTTTGTGAATTGTGATTATTTGTTTGTTAAAAAAGAAAATACTACTATTCGAATAAAGTATTATTTACATATTTATTTTTTATTTAAATGGCTAAAACTTTCCTATAGGTACATTAATAATTATAATTTAATTATTCGTTACTTGTATAATGTGTATACAGTGAAGAATGCGAAATAAAATTCCTTGTCCTGAAATGTTTCCAGACCCATGTGATGGTTAACAAGTTACGGTCGTCATATCAAGAGGCATATTATAGCGCGATAGTTTCTCTAATTCATTTCAGTTGCATTTTGCAACTGTTTGACCATTTTCATTATCTATTCCGGTTCATAGGGGGTGGCTGATGAATATTGCTACATTAATAAACTCGAATAACTTTTTTTAGAGAAGGTTTATTTTATTTTTGTTTACACAGTTGAAAAGATAATTAAATATTTTCAATTGTTCTTAAAAATAATAGAATTTAACTGGCCTTCCCCCTCGTTGACACATATGTGCGACATTTTACTAGAAAGTTGTCCATAACCGACTGAAGAGTTGACCTCGGAATTGCTTCAATTATTGTTTTGACCGATTGCTTCAGGGTGTTCAAATTATTTGGTTTCATCTTATACAATTCCTGTTTGCAAAAACCCCACAAAAAAATCCGGTGCAAACAAGTCTGCGGACGGGGGCGGCCAACGAAATGAAAAGTTTCTCGAAATAAGAGCTGGCTACGGGACGAGAAAAGTCTCGAGACGACATGAGACAAGACTGCCTTTAAAGCAACCGATACAGAACCAGACGGAATTGAAAGGAATTTTCTTCCGGCGCAGTTCTGGTTATAAAAATTCCCTCAGCATTTTTAAATAACGATCACCATTGACCATTTACGGTGCGTCCGTTTTCCTCAAAAAAGTATGGACCGACAATGCAGCTTGAGGAAACTGCACATCACACTGTGAACCGATCTGGCTGAAGTTGAGTTTCATGCTGGGTTTGTGGGTTCGACTCACACCATGTTCGACAATTTTGCTTGTTTAAATTGCCATTTAAGTCGAAGTGGACTTCATCCGACATGAAAATGCAATAAAGCATGGTTTGGTCCTCCTCTACCATTTGGAGCAGCTTTTGACAGAATTCCAAGCGCACCAGAAAGTCTGAAGTATTCAATTTGCTTGTAATTTGAATATTGTAGGGAAACAAATTCAAATCAGTATGCAATATTGTCTGCAACGTTTGCTTGCTGATACCCAAAAGTGCAGACAAATCTCTTGTGAAAACGCTTGGAGTATGGCATGAGCTACAGCAGCAATTGTTTCCGTCGTCTGAACGGATGAATTTCGGTGATAACTCCTTCGGGCAACTGTCCCACGATTAAAAAAAGATTGAACAAGCCTCCTTATTGTCCATCTGCTAGGAGGGGTGCCGCCAAACGTGCGCCGAAATTCTCTTTCGACAAGAATTATAGAGTCTAGTATATACGTGATAGGGGCGCACAACCCAAATGCGGATTTCCTCATCCCAATTGTTCATTTTTATTAATTTTGTTTTTGTAGCACGATTCATTAGCCACCCTGTATTTCTTCTTTTCAAAAGTTTTATGTTCTATCTTTTCATATTTCAAAGGAGCATGTTTCTTACAAAATAGTGAGTTATTCCGTGTCCCTTCTTTAAGTCAAATGGCTTTTTGCAAGTTGAGAAAAGTGAGATCTAAAATTAAGCTTCGACCAGATGGACGTTAGCAAGTGAGTTAAAATGTTGGTTTTCTCAGTAATTTTACAGTGAGACCTTTGAGATCCTGAACTTACCTTACTAGTTGACCATTTATTCGACGCAGAAGGCCAACAAATTTGGAAATCGATTGGAATTAGTTTTAAAATACATATCAATTTATTTATTTTTTTTTAGGTTATGCCTAAAATTAACAATACCCGTGTTTTTTTGGCATTCTATAAATAGTACAGTAGAAAATTACCAAAAAAAACGCATTCGCAGTAGCCTGGTTTTTGTATCACAAAATTGGTTTGACATAAAGAACACCTGTCAGAATATTAAAAAAAAAAATATTTTTGTGCGAATCAGAAGCAGTCAAAATTAACTTCACAAAAAACTCATAGTAACTAACATTAGATAATGAAATCACCAAAAATCCATTCGAGACTCGGAAAACTATCCGCAGTATGATTCTAGTTTAACTTTTATCGGCAGTATTCATACTGGCGATGTTGTATTTGTTATTCATGTAAAATTCTACTATGGATAGCTACTATGGAATACTACTATTATTAATAGACCGAGTAAATCTAATTAATTAACTAATATTCTTTTATTATTAATCTAACCATCTGCGCAACGATACAACTCGACGAGCGCCCTTCGTGATGGTCAGATATAGAATGTGACATTAATCTCAATCTATCTGCCACACTCGTCGAGCTGCAAAGCAGAACCTACACTACACTAACCCTACCATGAGCAGAAAGGATTTTGCCTGCTCATTTCCTTACTAGATCTACCGACATTTTGTATGTTAACACTTAAAGGCCTTCCACACTAGCCCACTGTGTATTAATACATGTCAAAAAAGTGGGAATAAATCATGTAGAATAGTGTGGAAACAAAATATGAAAGTCCAGCCTACACAACCCGACATTCTATCCCACACGATTTGACATGTATTAATACATGAATAATTTTAGGAATGGTTCTATTTCTATCCCACATTCTATCACACTTTTTTTTAGGTTAAGGTAATGTATTCATACAAGCAAGTGTGGAAGCAAAATATGAAAAGTCATTTCTTTCACACAAATTTGGCAGTCGCGTGGAATTCTTTCCCACTTTCAATTTGACATGTATTAATACACAGTGGGGTAGTGTGGAAGGGGTATAAGCAGCGTCCACATTATGCCGACAAACATTGTTGAATTAAATTGTCGATCAACATGCTAGTGTGTACGTGTTAAAGTGTATACTGTCTTGCGTCCATGCAAACACTCATTGACGTAGGTACCTACTCAATTTTCTAATTCCATTTAATTTTAAATAACAATAAAAATAAGATAATAAACGAAAACAAAACAGTGTCTTATTACACAAATAAAAAAAAACAGAATACCTACGCAGGCCAAAAACAGCGCATGCGCAATAAAAATGACAGCTGTGTTTATCAACCTAGTTGATTTCTATCCATTTGAGTCGGGTTACGTTCGGTCAGCAAAAGTTGATAGACTCTGTTTATTTACACGTCCACATCAACTCAACATTCTTGATCAGCACTGTTGATATACACAAATCAACATAATGTGGACGATGCTCTATGGAAAGCTTTTCCAATAAAACACGGGTAATAACAAATAATTTAAAGGTCTTTAACTTTTAATTCGACAGTGTTATCACGTAGAGTTTTAGTTCCGTATGTTTTGACTCTTTTAGCGAATAGATTAGCGAAAGTTCGCTATTTGTAATACATTGATAATAAAATTCGCTAAAGTTTTGACATTTGAGGCGAACTTAATTTGAGCAAAGCTATTCTTAATGTGAAATAAGCGAATTCGCAAAGTTTTAGGTTCGATTTGCTATTCATAATTAGGACCTAAATCACCCCAATTTTAATAATTACCTATATGAAACTGTGTTTTATAACAATTTATACATATGTACCAGTTTTTCCATAAATTATATACATACCTACAAACAAAGCTAACAAAACTGCAAGCGAATATTTGCTGTCAGTTTGTATTTAGGTACATTTACATTCACAAATTATTTTATTTTGGTATTTTCGTTCGGTATTTTGTTCTGAAAGTGTTTAATTAAATTTGTAAATTTATTTAAATAGCTATTTCACTATTTTCCTAACGCACCGTGTTTGATTTTACATTTTAAGGGTATCAAAAACCCCTGAGTGCGCGTACAATATTTATATCTTGAGGTAGAACCATATCCTATTTTACTAATCCTATGCTTATACAAAATTGTCTCACTTTTGAAATTAAGTTCTCAGTGGCAACAAAAACAAACTAAACGATTTCAGATAAGAGTGGGTAGATGTTAAAATGGAATGAAACAACCTTTGTGTGAGATAAACAAAATTATTTTTCATTTGAAAGACCCATGTTTATAGAATACGACATCGTTCAAATGCCAACCTCGGCTTCTTAGGTTGACACGGATCCAAGTGGTCCAATTTAAACATGCTATGCCCCTAAGGGCATCGGTCGATTGTGTTTTTTTTTCACTTTCGACCTACGACTTCAGGAAACCGCATCACAAGAATAAGTCTATCGGGGTTCATCGCATGACCTTGGTGGCCAATTCACATCATCTCTGCGAGAGATAACCGTGGCGTCACGAAGCGCGCGCCGCCCATCCCCCTGGAAGCCTGGAACCATACCTATGTCGTCTTGATCCATATGGTTCAATTTGGGAAGTAAGAAATTAGTTCAGTAGCGCTCCCCATTGATGGTGACCGATTCACCACCGTTTTCGAAAAAGTATAGGAATAACCAATGACGTTGTCGCGGCCGCCGCCGCCCCAGAATCCAAACCAAACGGTAACTTCTTTGGGATACCTACATTGTCACCTGGTGAACCTCTTGTGGGTTGGTGTCGTCACATACCTATACGGCAATTTTGCTTGTTTAACACTAACGATGTTTTTTGAGCGCAAATTGGGGTCCTTTTCCAAATTAATTTTTGAAGTTAAGTCTTATCATTTGGATGTTCCGTTCAAAGTACGGTCAAGTTAGACTTTCACTGGGACCAAATCCGAGGTCAGGTTTGACTTCACTATTCGATAGGGTATTGATTCACGAGTCTACAAACACATTTTGCACAACTGTACCTAGAGTCGTTTGGCCGCCATTTTGTTTTTAATGCTAATTTTGATTTTTGCTTATAATTTTTGATGTTAGAAAAAAAGTAGTGGTACAGACTTGTAGAGAATTACATTTTCTACAAAATATGTTAAACAACTTTTTTCGCTTATTACTCTTGTTTAAAAGTTACATCCCATTAAAAAAAGAAATTAAAAAAAAGTTTTAGGTTATCGCTTATTTTTTTTTTTTTTTTTTGTCACTCAAATCAAGAAAATACTATATCAAAAGTTATAGAACTTTTAATTATCTATATTTTTTACTTTTACAGTTTCTTAATTGGAATAACGGTTCTCGTTTTGGAGAGAATATACGCTCGAGCAATCCGCACGGAATTAGTTTTTTTTGTATTTATTTATCTTTTTTATTTTAATACAAATAGTCTAAGAAAGATATGATTTGACCGGGAACAAATTATTTCATGGAATTTTATTGCTGGTATCGACGCAGAATTTTATCCTCAACAACATATCCAAAAACCCCCAAAATCCCCGCATTAGCTTTTTGTATAGACGCATTTAAAGAGTTGGAGAGAGCGAGGAGGCGGGAGTTTATCAAGCTGAAAAATTTTTTATAACACAATCTAAACATGTGACACATGTTTTTAGGTCGCTTTTCAACACCGATTCCGAAGAGACCAAAACTGAAAAGATACATGTATCCCGTAGAAAGTTAAAGGCCTTTTTTATGGAATGATGACTTTTTTTTAAGTACAACAAGTAAAGTATTACCCAAAACCATTTTAAAATAATGAGATATTAATTAAATTCGGTATAAATATTTAATTTGGCATATTTACCAAGAATCAAAAGAGTCCCCAAAAATATCTGTGGTTAAGGGTGTTTTTTTTGACGGAGAGATACAAGTGAGTGATTATTACCAAACATCCATGAACAATTTCTGACACTTATGAAATTTGCTAAAAATATTAAATTTATATTGGCACCAAAGAATCAAAAGAGTCTATACAAATATCTAAGGTCCAAGAGTGTTTTTTGGGGGTGTAATATTTGATCTGCGAAGCTTAACAAACATTTATTTTTGCTTCAAAATTTATATAACTTTTTTAAGGGCGCTTGTATCAAATTGGTTTTTCTTTTATTAGATTCGGCGTTAAAAAATACCTTTAAATCATATATCATTATGTACTATATCGATTACACGAAAATACAATTTTTCGTAAGACCTAACATTTTGTTCCGTACAGATAAGGTAGGGCTAGCAGACGTCCCGATTTTGGCGGGACAGTCCAATATTTGAACCCTGACCCGATATCTGTCCCGATTTTGTCCCGACTTTCCATTCTTACTTGGTATCTAGGGAAATTATTGGGTTTGTGTCAAAAACAAAATTCGAGGTTTTTATAAAAACTATAACATTACGATAATGTAAAAGTCCAAAACTTATTTTTGACAAAAGATTGCTTGAAACTTCTATATTATTCCCAAGGAGTGAGTAACAGAATTTTTTCAAATTTTTGTCTTAGCTTATCTGGATAGAACGGCCATACAAAAATTTCGGTTTTGTCAAGTTTTTTCGAAAACGGCTGTAATGGTTTTGATAAAATTTCGTTCATGTAATCCCTATATTTTTATAACACAGCATGCACTGCATAAGTTTTTGCAAAAAAAAAATCGAAGAACTGAAATATATGTTTGGGTGTTATGTGCAAATTACCGGTTTCTTACTTGTTTTGAGATATTCCCAAATATACCGTTATTGGATTTTTTGATTTTGATAAAATATATTTTATTTTAAGAAAGTGTTATGAGCTAGTACGGTGCTTAACACCTAGTATCATACTTAAAAAATCGACTAAAATTTTGCACCATTGCATTTAAGATTGGTATAAATAGATTTTTTTTAATGTCCTGGTTTTTGGGCGTCCTGATATTAACTAAATTTCATCTGGCAGCCCTAAGGGGAATTAATTTAATCTTTGAATTAAGTTATTTTAATGGACTCTTTTGATTCTTGGGAACCATGACATATTTAATTTGCTCCAGAGCGAGAAACGGTATTCCAATTAAGAAACTGTAAAAGTAAAAAATATAGATAATTCAAAATTCTATAACTTTTGTTACGGTATTTTTTTTGATTTGAGTGACAAGAAAAAAATTATTAGCGATTACATAAAAAAAAAAATTTTATGGGATGTAACTTTTAAACAAGAGTGATTAGCGAAAAAAGTTATTTAACATATTTTGTAGAAAATTTAATTTTCTACAAGTATGTATTACTTTTTTTCTAAGATAAAAAATTCGCGAGTGATAAGCAAAAATCAATATGAACATTAAAAACAAAATGGCGGCCAAATGACTCTAGGTACAGTTGTGCAAAATGTGGTTTTAGACCCGTGAACTAATAACCTATCGAATAGTGAAGTCAAACTTGACCTAACTTGACCGTACTATCAACCGTACAACAGAATAATAATACACAGATCTGTCACCAAAACAACATGCCCGCCAATTGAAAAACACCTTTTTTATCTATTTTTTCAAAAATTTCCATCTAGATTAAATAATGCCAGGGAAATTAGTTAAATCCCTCTAATGTCTTTTATACGATTTAAAGTTGCATTGATTCTTACCCCCAGTTTCATATTGGTCCCAAACGTTGAACTTCACTTCTCGGTTCACTTAAACTAAAAATTGAACTTAGTTCAAGGTTTAAACGAAACTGTGAAACCGAATAAATTGTTGATCTGAAGTTTAAACCAAAAGTGGAGTACTTGCACTGTGAAACTGGAGGTTACTGTTATAAAGGGTTTTTCAACAGGGACGCTACAAAAGTAGAGCAACAGGGACAGCAAACGACGCCATATTTCTTGCCGCTCTTTTGACATTTCTCTTCAGTAAGGTTTGCTATTTTATGATGGAAAGATATACGAGCCAACAGCGAATCGAAATTATTAAAATTTACTACCGAAATTCGGAGTAAGTGGTCTCAACGTTAAGAGCGCTACGTCCAATTTATGGTCGTCATAATCGTCCTAGCAGATCAACAATTGAGCGTCTAGTGGACAAATTTGAATCCACAGGCACAGTACAAAATGTTCCCGTGCCAGTGAGATAAAGAAGTGCCCAAAAAAGTGTGTCGAGAGTATTGCTGCCGCTGAGGCTTCAGTTGCAGAAAGCCCAAATGTGTCTCTCATACGTCGTTCTCAAGCGTTGGGCATCTCTGTGACGTCGTTGTGCCGAATTTTGTGAAAAGATCTTGGCCTACATCCTTACAAGATTAAATTGACGCAAGAACTGAAGCCGCTTGACCACCAGAAGCGTCGTATGTTCGTGAATTGGGCTGAGCAACAACTTGAAAATGATTCGGATTTTCATCGAAAAATCATCTTCAGTTAATGGCTTTGTCAATAAACAAAATATGCGGTATTGGTCAGGCAGCAATCCACATGTACTCCATGAGTTATCATTGCATCCCGAAAAAATTACGGTTTGGTGTGGTTTATGGGCCGGCGACGTCATTGGGCCGTACTTCTTCCGTGATGATCAAGACCGGCACGTTACTGTGAATGGGGATCGCTACCGTTCAATGATAACCGAATATTTTTGACCCCAATTGGATGATATGGACTTGGAGGACATGTGGTTCCAACAGGACGGCGCCACAAGCCACACAGCGAATGTCACAATCAATTTATTGGAAGCCAAGTTTGGAGAACGCGTTATCTCACGAAATGGTTTAGTCGCTTGGCCGCCTCGGTCGTGCGATTTGACGCCGTTAGACTATTTCATGTAGGGCTACGTCAAGTCTATGGTCCATGCCAACAAGCCAGCGACGATTGATGAACTTCGTACTAATATCGAACGTGAAATTGCAGCAGTATCGGCCGATTTATGCTTGAAAACCGTCGAAAATTTGGTTCAGCGTCTGGACATTCTGCAAGCGTGCCCGTGGTGGCCATGCAAAAGAAATCGAGTGCAATACATAATGGCATCAAACGTACTTTCACAGGAATAAAGAATTTTATTGATATCCAAAAACTTTTGTAGCGCTCTTATTGAAAACCCCGATAAATACTGTTAAAAGTTCATTTTATGTTTTTGCAACATTAAGTCTAAATGCTTTAACAAAAACACCCTTTTGTCAGTAAGCTCTTCTATAATTATTTATTTCTCTCCTAATTTTCATTCTTATCACTTGAGCTCTACCACTTTCCATCCACAATAAAGACCGAAATATTGAACCAGAGAAGGGAAACGCATCAAAAATAAAAAAAAAAGAAACGCAACAATTTATTCGATTTTCCCTTCGGTATCGATATTCGTCTTCTAAATAATCATCACCATCATCGCAATGTCGTCTTGTGTGTAGGTAGGTAGAGTAAGGTAAGGTACAGACTTTCTAAAACGATTCAAAATTCCGTTATAAATTCACGATATTGGTATGTACTTCGTATGCAAGTTATCGTTCGTTAACATTGTCCCCGCTAAACCGCTATGATTTGAGTATCCCTTGCTGTTGCACGCTCTCACGTGGTCGTTGTGTTTAAATAATAAGATCAATGTCCCCATTTTAATCGCTTCCATTCCATGTGTATAGGTATACAAAGTAGAAGAAGAAAAAACTCCAATACTGACAACGAAGACGAATCCGTTTCAGTTTCTTTATTCCTTAATCCTTTTTTGAAATGCAGTTAATGTAAAAAAGAAAATCAATTCCAAAGTCAACAAAACAACAAACTCTACCATGGCCATTATATACAAATGTACATATAATGCACCACCACCATCCTCCGACACGGACGATGATCTTTAAGTAACAGAATGAAGGAGAAAATCAAGAGATAAAAAAATGTAGAAAATAGGTATGTAATTGTAATACAAAACAAAAATATTACACAACAAAACTGTTGTAGTAAGCAAACGGATACAAAAGCATAGAGAAATCAAAAAAAGAAAGGGGAAACTTTTTATATCGTTTTAGGCTGTTTTTTTTTTTTTTTGTTTTGTCTTCCTTTAAAGTGGAGACTTTCACACACTCATACTTTGATAATGCTCCCAGTTTTTAAGAAACTCTTCTATCTCCTTTGCTTGCGGTTGTTGAATTTGAATCCTTCCTTCATTCTCCCTTACATAAAGGGAGGGCACGACAGAGCCGTAGTTCTATAAAATTAAAAGGGAGGTTTGGTGATTTAAATAGTTAAATAATGGGTTTATCAAAAGGAACGGTTCTGATTTTGATCCTGAAATTAAATCCAATCCAGCAGTAATTATTCAGTTTACGTTCCTAAGATCTCAGAAATGTTTCTCCGTCAATCTGAGAATCTGACTGGAGCAGTGGTAGAAACCTTAATACAATTTCTCTTCGGAAATTCAAATGCACTCTCCAACTCTTTTTCCCTAATTTGAACAAAATCATTTAGCAAGCGAATCTCAGCTCTTGTACAGCAAAACTGATAAATTTTGCTGAATAATAATGGTCTGATTTCGGAGATCTCACTGATCTCAGAAACCTGAACAGGCTTATTTTATCTCCTAAAGCATAGTAAGCTGCTGATGTGAAACAAAATTTTCCTGTGGTCTCCAAAAAGACAACGAAACGCTTACGAAAACACAGCGGAAAAATATTCAAGGAGAGTTAAACAAATTGAAAAAATCAAAGAAAAACCATGCTGTAATGAAAGAAACAACAAATAAAAACACGAACAAACCCAAATGTCATTTTTCCGCACACAATTAATGGTCCGGGCAATTAATTCTGTGCGAAAAGAGAGTGGAGACTTGTCAAAACAGTCTGGTATAATCATCAATTTCGCTGGTCGAACAGCGTACCACAGAACGAAAAGCACAACGAAATTTTTCGTTTATGATTTCGTCATGTCGTTTTAATATGGGATTTTTCGTTTCACATCAGCATCGTACTAGGCTTAAAAACGAAAAATGAACAGGTATTTTTTCTCAACTTTTCAGAAGAACAACTGTCATTTTGACAGTAGTCGAAAAAGTCAAGATCATCAAGTTCTTCGAATTCTATATAGGGTCGAAGATAACCCCCCTAGCTACTGCTCTGGGAAAAAGCAATCAACTGACTTTTCTCTATTTCAATGATAATTTTTTTTTTTATTTTCGTTTTTCCTACTTTTCCCGAGAATATCGTTACAAGACGCTTCCTTGTTGCCCATGTGGCGTGTCGGTATGCCAACAAAAACTGGGATACGTACACATAGATACAAGCCTATGTGTAAATAACCCCATTGCATGCATCATGAGGCGGCTCCAGCGAACATGACGAACGAAGACCATGGAGTCGAAGACTACTGTGTGTTGTTGTGATGACGACGACGACGATGCAATGCAATGAAATGATGATTTCTTCCGCAGCCCTTTTGAGTGTGTAACGAATGTAGCTTCTCCTAGACGACGACGACGAAGACGCAACGAACGATCTCAATTTCTCAATCCATTTGAGTCCACACGCGTGGACGCAATTTGCAGTTCGTTGAACCCTTGCATCATAACAATTGGGGATTAGGATAGGATTTTTCTATGTGTATTCTGTATGGCCGGACGAGACCATGTTATACCAGACCAGACAACCAGGCCAGCTATTTTATAGAAAGAAAAAAAAATACGGGTAGGAAAGATAAACTGATACACGTGTAATAAATACATTGTTCATACAACAAACGATCGAAATTAAATCAAATGCTGGGAGCTGGGACTGGGAGCGATGTATATAAATCCAATCAGTGATTTTGACTCCTAGCCCTAGCCAATGCTGATAACATCTTCATGACGTCAAGCATTTATCATAGTTTGAATATCCTAGACTTTTCGATTTATAGCTAGGTACCTATTCCAGGAAAAATGTTTAACATAAAAATAGTGCATCTTTGAAGGATTTCGGATTAAATTTTATTCTTATCACTGTTGGATTTTATTTATGAAATGTGCAATATTATAGGTACCAATTTTTTATCTTTAGGGGTGCATTTTATATCTTTTTGATAAAGGCTTAACGGGTATTCATGCGAACGCGTAAAACCCAGATAAAACTTAGAAACCATAGAATTGTATACAAAAGTTTATATAAAAAAAATGGTTTATAAGCTTTCTATGGGTTTTATGCGTTTACATGAATATCTACTCATTTAATATTTTAATTGGCAACTCTGTTTTTAGTGTCAGTTAATTTGACATATGATTTGTGCTCCGTTTACACGGCTGGTAGATAGAGCTCTTTGCGAATCTGACAAACTCAAAAGTGACAGCTAGCACTTTGTGGGGAATGTCAAATAAAAGGAAATTGAAAAAAACGAAAGCTGGACATTAAATTTTAATGAAGTTCTGTGTTGATAAAAGTAAAGTGATAAAGTGGATAAATATAAAATAAATAAATTTAAAGAAATACATATCTAAAGACCAAAATATTTCAAAAGTTTTGAAAGTTTTTTTATTTTATTGAAATAATTTTACACAATTTGTTTTTCTTTGCCATCTTTGTTCTGACATTCCCACAAAGTGAAAATGAATGAGACAGGAATATATTGCCGTTTGGTAAGGAGCTCTATTGGCACATGGAGTCACGGCACCTAGCAGCTAAGGGGCCAGTTATAGCTATCATTGAAATCCATCATTGAAAAAGTTAACTGTTGATTTTGAGACCTTTCGAAAGTTTAATCATTGAATATTTTAATGCAGAAATATAGCTTACGACTTTTAAATTATTTCACCTTCAAAAAAAATTCATTTTGACCCATATCTTCCCCATAACGTAACTTTTAATTTTTTCAATGATCATTGGTAAGGTAGTTCATCATTGAAAAATTAAAAGTTTCGTTATGGGGAAGATATGGGTCAAAATGAATTTTTTTTGAAGGAGAAATAATTTTGAAGTTGTAAGCTATATTTCTGCATTAAAATATTCAATGATTAAACTTTCGAAGTTTCTCAAAACCAACAATTAACTTTTTCAATGATGGTTTTCAATGATAGCTATAACTGGCCCCTAACCCGTGAAACTAGCAATCGAGATAAATTTCTTTTCCATTCTTTCCCATAATAGAAAAACAGCAACAGCTCGTAGAAACATTATTTTAACAAATTAATTTTATATGAACGGTTGTTTGTATTATAATTGCAATAGAATAATTAAAAATGCTAGTTTGCAAATCACATGTTTAGTACAGGCAATGGGGAAAAATCTGAAAAAAGTTTTGACGTCTGAAAAGTTTGAATGCAGTTTTGAAGAGGGGTTGCTTTTTAGCATAAATCTCGATTTGCGGCATTATTGGTCTAGTGGGGCGTGCGCCATCTTGGAAAAAACGACTTCTTTTGATAATTTCGGTTTTTCTCACTTCCTGTGCTTTTTTATGTTTTAATTTAAATTTCCTATAAATCGGTATACCTATAAATTATTTTTCTGGTGTAGATAATTCAAAAGTTATTAATGAAAAACGAGTACAAAATTAGGCACTATGGGCTTAGTCTTAAATACTTTTTGAAGATAAGCAGTGTGATATGCATAAGGTGTAACATAAGGCTAGGGCGTGTAGGTTGAGTTAAGATAAGAAAACAATCGTACGGGGAGGGGGGGTCTATTTCCCCCCGTTTAGGCAGAAGGAGCAATTTTCTAAAAAAAATGACTTAAAATATAAAAAAAAATATTTTTAATTAACGGCAACACTCAAAATATAATGTGACAGCAGTTTTGAAAGCCAAAAAACTATTCTTAAATTACTTTTTAAATCAAGTTCTTTGAGCAAACAGTTTTTGAGAAAATAATTTTCAAACTCAGAATTAAAAAAAAAGCAACCCCTCTTCAAAACTGCATTCAAATTTTTCAGACGTCAAAACTTTTTTCAGATTGCCCTTATTTGACTCCCCGTTGTCTGTCCTAGTAAAATATATCGAAACTTATTACTAATGTGCTTTATTTTGCATTTGCAGATGAAATATGTAAACAATGTGCTTTTTTGTTGTTGTTTTCCGAAATGGGTGCAAGGCGTCAGTCAGAACGATATCATGTACGTAGTCAAGTAGAAGTTTAGGGGGCTAGAGTTTCTTATGGATTTAAATGAAACATTAATTTTCCTTTTTATTATAAGTAAAGAAAGAAGTAGAAACGTCAAAGGTCCACTTAAGTGATAGTAAGAAGAAAAGATAATACCAGTAAATTATGTGTTGCACCCATAATTGCGGTTTGCTATTTTTCGATTAGTTTCGTTCACTTTTGCTTTCGTAAAGGTAGAATTATAACAGTCAAAAACTTAAGTTAATGTAATAAGCAAACAAATTATCATCTATAATGCACTTAAGTGATATAAATCTTCATTTTATTTTTTTGTTTTAGGTACGCTCAGGTTAATATAAAGTTTATATAAATTATAGGGGCATCATTTGATTTCCCTGTGTTCGTTTGTTTTATCCGACCACGTAAGTTTCTTTCTAAGAATCATTTTTTAACGTAATTTCGCGCAAAAAAAACTTTTATCCTCAATTTAAGAAAAAGGTAAGCACTCTTTTAAAGTAAACTCCTCTTAAAACTTAAAATAGAACTAATTAAGAGTGATCGAGCATGACCTTCATTCATACCTTGCCTCTTTTGTAAACCAAGAAACAAATGTGTAAATAGACAATTGAAAAATATTTTTTTTAAGTAATTGCTTCACAAGAAGATTTTTATTCAAATAACTTTTAATACTCTTGACTACGCCTCTGCCTTTCTCTTTTTCTAATCGAGTACTTTTGTTGCTGTTTCTGGTTGTAAAGGTGGTTTGTTTACATTTTTCATTTACAAAGCAAAGCATTTTAGCTATCTATTTTAATATATTTTCGGGTTGATTTATAAGCTTACACATTTTTTGATTCTATTTCAATCATAATATGGATGCCCGTTGATATAAAATAATTTGGTAAAACTAATTTTCATCTGGAGCTTTTTTCCTTTGCTCTTATGGGAAATACATTGAACGTAAAATCGAAAATAATTCTATCGCCTTTTGAAGCTTAAGCGCTTGAAATGCAGGTGGCGTGGAAAGCAACTTACCAGGTGTCAATTGGCAGGATTTTAATCATCTGTCAACTGTCAAATTTACTGAAAGTAAAAGCAGAGTTGCCAATTTAAAAACTAAATCTTTATCAAAAAAAAAAAGCACATTATTATAGATTATAGATTTAAAAGTTGAAACCTTAAAACATCCATTTCAAGTGAATAAAACTGTTTCTCAAGTTGAAAATAAAAACATCCAAGTTATATTCAACTCCTGAATAAAGCGAGCCTTAACTATATAGTTATGTTTTATGAAAATCGTATGTGTGGATATTTAGATTATTTGATTTTAATTGCCGATATTATAACTTTGTTTTATGAAAATCGTATGTGTGGATTTTTAGATTATTTGATTTTAATTGCCGATATTATAACTTCTGATAATTTGTATATATTTAAATACATACATATGTACATACATATAAAATCATATTTTATAAGAATAAGTTTAAACAAGAGAACATTTTAATTAATATTTCAAATAAGAGGGTTTTTTACTCAAGCGATCTTCAAATAAATGAAAAAACAGTTTCCTAAGTAGGTTTAAATGGCAATCAGCATGCGCGCGTCAGAAAAAAAAAGTTAAGGCAAAAACCCCGGGTGGATCACCTTTTACGCCCTAACGCTGTGGCTCCATTTACAATATTTGAGGCATTGGCATTTTTTGCATTGGTGGTCATTTTATTGCCAGGTAATATCAATTCAATTAGCTGTTTTTGATAATAAAGCATATTAATTCACTAATTTTTTTCGGAGGTTCTCCTATTTTCACCTTTTTCAAAATGATTGAAAAGCTATTTACAAATCTGGAGCAAAGCATTTTGAAAAAGGCGAAAAGGCAACATTTATTGCCTAGCCGATGGAAAGCAATAATTGCCCTGCACCTGTCGGGAAATATTGTCATTTTCATTGCCAAAGCGTCTCCAATGGCAGTATTCAAGGCAATGACCATAAGAGAGGCAATTTTTTGCCTCAAATATTGCCAATGGAGCCGCTGAGTAAGTCCGAAAATCATATGCCAAGCCAGGCAATTTGTTGTTGTCTGCACACGAAGGATCATCCAGTTATATGTAATGGAAATGGACGTGTTTCCCTAGGAGGTTTTCGTCACCTGACTCAGCTTAGACCTACACCTGTGGGGCCTCTGTCCGCACATTACCAGACATATTCTTGAATTAGATTTTTAATATGATTGTGAATTAGGGCATGCTGGCACTTACACTCGTTAAGGGGATCGTCCTTGGAAACTGACTCGACCGGAAACACATCCACATCTGAGCCATCAATTATCCTTGTGCTGTGCCATACTAGGCAGCTTGATGACTATAATAAAAATAGCGCAAACGAATCAAATTGTGTTACCATCCAGTTGTTCTGCACCAAGAACAACATATAACCCTCGGTCCGCTAGCTCGCAGTTCTAGAAATCTGAAGGAGGAGACGCGATGCAAAAGATCAAGAGATCAAATCTTTTGGCTTAATATTGATAATGATAAAATTAAACTTCCATCAACGCAAAATGTTCATTGAGGTATATTTAGTCACTTAGTTTAAAAGTCACTTTATGTAGAGGTTTTCGCCGCAATAATTTTAGTTTTTGAAATACCAATAGGTATTTTTAACCTATAATAATATTGCTTATTAAAGTTTTCAATGAAAAGCTTCAAAGATTTACTATGACTGACTATGACCCTTTCATATGAATCGTTTCTTACCTTAGAACAATTTTGAAACTATCAACGGGTTACTAACCCTACGCCTCACAAGCAATTTTTATTGCAATCATTGCAGATATCTATGTACAGTTTGAATTCCAACTCAGCCCTTCAATCTGCATGTATACGAGTAGGTGAAAAGCTAAGAGCAAGCGTCAGTTATACTGACATTAGAAGTCAAATTATTTCTCCATTAATTGCCACAGAGAAGGTAACCCAACAGTTTAATTGGCAATATTTGAGGTAGTAAATTGCCTTACTCATTGCCCAAAAATGCGAAACGTCAAAATTGATTGACTCAATGATGGAAAGCAATAATCTACCGGACAATATTGCCCTTGCCAAAGCTGGGAGAGAAAAAATTGTTGAAATCGGTTTTATAAATTTCATGAAATTTTTGGTCTACATTGGAAATTTCCATTGCAAACCTACCCGACTGAAATCAATTATTACTTGTGGTAGTGCAGGGTAAACTAAGATTTTTTGCTTTAAGTGATAGTTTAATTTACATACGTATTTCAATTATATTTTATCACTTTTTTCGGCCTTCAAAAACATTCTTAACATTTTTGGATAAACTTATGTTATTTTAACTCGACGTTACAAAATGAGTTGAAATATTCATTTAACAACCCTAAAATAATATAAAACTATGTAGGTTCCAAACCTATACCTATTCTTGTCGAAGAAACTGCTCTACATCAGATTAACCTGTCTACTCGCATATAAATTTTAAAAACTCCCAAGAGGACGAAGTAGTGTCTTCTTCGTTTTTTTTTTATTTAAATGAAATAAACTATCTTAATTTTTTCATAAACTTTTGTTCTCTACGTTCACTGAAAGAGCAACTAGAATGATTCTAGCATGACAAAGGTATGTCTTCTTTATAGGTTTGAGTACCTATATTTATACGTAGAAAATTAAACAATAAATAATTATTTCAAGTTGACTGCATTAAAGTCTACAGGTGTGCCTTTTGGCTTCCTGTTTATATGCCTGCTTTATCATCATGTTAAATTATTATCCCCCTTCACAGACAATGATTTTCATATTGAGTACACTTTAGTTAGGATTCAACCTGTAGCGTGCGGATTTCTATGCAACAAACACACCCTTATTGCATGAATTATTATTATAGCTGAAACAACCCCTGTGGCTTCTAGACCTTTTGTTATAATACCTGTTGGAATATAAATGTAATAATGGATGAAGATGCTTTTTTGTGACTTCTTTGCCCTTAGCATTGAAGTACATATCATGGATAGAGCTCAGTGCTCACCTTACATAATGTTCGTTACTTTTTGTGTCATTTCGAATCGTCCGTCAACTTTTAAGGTTTTTATGTTTTCACCCTCGGTTGCATTCTATAATTTTTTTTTAATAAGGATTCAGGTGTCAGGATGATTTTCAATAAAAAAGGAGCTGTTAAATTGTAGTCACGACTGAGCTGGCAATCAAAGAAGAATGTGAAGCAAAAGTGAGGTCAGGAATCACGATAACCAACCATCCCTAAGAATAATAATAAGTATTTAGGTATACCTTCTATGTACCTACCTACCTTTACCCTTATATACTTGGTCGACTGGAGCAATCATTTTATTTAAGTGTTTCTTTTTCTCCTTTTTGATTTAATTGATGTGGTACGTTGCACTAGAAGTCTACACTCTACAGGTGAACAATTGCCGATCTGGTGAGGTGCATCCTGTTGTTTACTGTTCCATAAACAGGATGCAATATGCATTGATAGGGTTCAACGTTCAATATTATTGTTTTTGAGGGGAATTCTAGCCGAAGAAAAAAATTTACCAATACCCAAGCGCAGGTTCATTGCAGCAAGTTTATCGAACTTAAAAAAATATTTCCTACAACCGCTTAGTGGTCCAAATAATTTTTTTAAATTTTTTTCTATGATAGGAATTTAATTTCCCTGTAAGTAGGTAAGGTGTATGTAATATGCTGACTTATTAATTTTCCACATGAACAAGTTCAATAAATTAATAATGTTCATATTATTTGATGGTTTCTCTGGTTAAACGAGGTCGATTAAAAATAGGTGCGTAGTTATTTCTTTACTGTGGGAAAGTTTAAAGTAAGAGTACCAACTAAACAGGTGAACATTTCATTTTTTTGTTTCATTACAAATTATTTTTCTACAAATTAGATACTTAAAAATAATAAATCAGCCAGCTCCTGATTCATGAGATCCATGCCTGAGGGTGAAGCTGAGTTAGAGTCAGAGACGATGGGTTTTCAGCTTCTACGATCCGAAGCTAGTTGATGCTTGGCCCTTAATCCGTATTTTCCGTATTCGTTGTCGTTTGTATTTCTATGGCTTTCTTGGCTGGGATGGGAGTCCATTGTTGTAACCAGAGATGATAATTTACTTCATCTCTATCAGATCTACTTTATTTTCTTGTTAAACCGTTCATCTGCTGCGTAGCAAGCAACTTATTTCTACTTCATTTATTTTACGTTCAAAGTTATTTCAACTCGGTATGTTAGTTATTTCAACTCGGTATGGGGAAGAGTATATCTATTTTACGTCTTCTTCTTCCTTTAACCGGCGGCGCGGTGATTGTCATGATCTCGAGGGGGACCACACCTCTCCCACTCAACTGCTTCACCTAAGGTTCCACTTGTGGGGTTCGCCGGGTTGACCCTAGAAAACGACAACAGGCTTCCCGGTTTTGGATTGTTCCATGTCTGAGGCCAACTCAATGCAGGTGTCGTTGCATTTCATCCAGGAGTTTTTGCGCCTGCCTTTCTTCCGCGATAGTGTTGGAACGTCTTGTGCTATTGCGTTTTGAACTGGGTTCTCATGACATCTTCTTTGTACATGACAGTACCAGCTAAGTTGGTCATGCTGTATTTTGTCCAAGATGGTATTTTTGATGTGAAGGCTTCCTCGGATTCTCTTGCTTCGTATTCGATCACGCTTTGTCACTCCTGCTGTAATGCGAAGCATCTTCATTTCAGCTTCCGTCAATTTACTCTCATACTTCTTGTACATAGTCCAACACTGTGAACTGTATGTAACCTCTGCGCTGGACGAACATCTGTCATGGTAGAGCTTTCCTTTCAGCGTAGGGGGTATTTTTCTATCACAGAAGATGGCAGAGTTTTCCCGCCACTTCATCCACCCTACGCTTACGCGATGTTCGATGTCGTCATCACAAGATCCTTCGCTATTGATCATTGATCCAAGATATTTAAACTTTTTGCACTTGGGAAGCACTGTTCCATTTAAATATGTGTCCGGAATAGGCCTTTGTGGATCAGAAAATGGACAGCATAGGTATTCGGTCTTTTTCGCGCTAATGCGGTATCCATCTCCATCCATCCTCCAGAACATCCACCCATACATCAAGTGCTCGTTGCAAGGAAACAGGAACTTCACTGATGATGGCTCCATCATCAGCAAAGAATAACTGATTCACTTTGGGGTCCGTGACCTTATCCTCAAGCAGAAAGTCAAGGACAGTTATAAAAAGCAAAGGACTCAAGACGCTTTCCTAGTGCACACCTACTCTAATTGGGAACTAATGAGCGAACACAAAAAAAATCATATACCAAATGCGCCCATAATGTCGGTTTCTTGATTTGCGCTCCCTATGTTGATGTGGTTTCATCGTCGTCAACAATTGGTTGGGGAGAACCTTTATAATTCTACCTTAATAGTTTATGAAAAGTAGCTTTCTTAATCATTGATTAAATGAAGACGTCTTTATTATTTTTTCTTGCATAAACAACGTTTTAAGTCACTATCGCCAACTTATCGCGATTCGATAGTTACAGAACATGGTCAGAGTTTTTTTTAAGTTCTCTGAGTGAGATATCATATTATGTAAATCATATTTATGAACGCGCCTAATTCTTAAAGTCACAATGACGTTTGGATAAGTTTAACCAAATAATTTTGGTTAATTTTCCCCATCAAAATCCTTGGATAATTTTAACCAAATTGTGTTAACCATTTCCCATACAAAATTTGACAGTTCATGTACCAAATGATAAATTTAACCAAATCGTAAACTTATCTAGTGTTTTACGACGTTGCATGAATCCCCTTAATATAGAATTAAAAAATACACAAACACCGCAGTGTCAAATAAATTCATTTCAATTTATCTTTAACACGTTTATTGGGCAAATTGAAATCAACCTGTAGATTGCTCGTCTTAAAAACTCTTTAAAATAAAATACAATGAAAATAATACGTATACGCCACAGTGTCCAGATATTTAGTGATTAGTCGTTTACTTGATTATTGTATACAGAATATGTATTATAAACCCAGCAATTCTTGTTTTCGGCAAAAACATCAACAGAAGTTGAAGATTATCAGTAATAAATACTAACAAGGGGCGTTCAATAATAAATAAAACAAAAATAATTCTTTTTTTTTTTCAAATTTCATTATCTATGTATGTATATTCCTTATAGCCCAAGGACTGGTGTCGTTTGTATCAGTGCAAGCTACATGACATCGGCAGCGATATGGCGGCCCCAACACCACTAAAATGCACTTCCATAGTGCAATAACAAAAATAATCCTTCTAAAAGAGCTTTATACGGCTCCAAATTTTTATCACTATAAAGCCTTGTGCCTATACTAACCACAATCCATCGGTCTGGCAGCAATACCATAGACCAATGACCACAAAAATGCATTTTTAAAGTGCATTTTGAAATGATATTTTACTGGTGTTAGCTCTACGGTATCGCTGCCAGACCGATTGATTCTAGTTAGTTTAGGCACAAGGCTTTAGTGATGAAAGCCGTATTAAGCTGTTTTAGAGAGATTATTTTTGTTATTGCACTTTGAAAGTGCATTTTAGTGGTATATCGCTGCCAGGCCGATGACATGTAGACTGCACTGATACAAACGGCATAGCAACAAAATTTGAAGCAGTATAAAACACTTTGAGTAAATGTTCACTAGCTCTCGGACTATTGTGTACTATTTGATTCAACTTTTGTGTTCAGCATTCTCATCCCTGGCCGATGTAGTTATGTATGTGTAGGTAGTCAACGTGTTATACATTTTTGGACTATATAATCACTTCACCCTGCGACTCCACAAGCAATTTTTATTTCTATCTTTTTTTTAACAAATATTTTTATTTTTGCGTTCAGTGGGCAAATTATTGCATGAAATCTTATTTGCAATCAAACTGCAGAGATAAAAACACCTATTTTATGAACAGTTAAAATAGAATGGAAACATACAAAATCCCCAGCGAGAAATTCCAGCTCAGCCATCTAATCTATGTACCTACATGTAAAGTTGAAAATTAGCACATAATGGCCGCATTCGGAAACCTATGTATAGAGCTATCCAGATACGTTCGTGTTGTTGTAATCCTGTGTAAAATAACAGTGGATTACAAAACAGCTTTTGCTGTTGGATAGCTATCCAACCTATCCGAAAAATGTTGGTATACGTTTTTATCCCCATGCGAAATGGTTGGATGTTGTAGGACGCGGGTAGTCACTGAGTGGCGTCAACACGGCGATGTCCAGTGATGTAACGAATACTACACATCAATCGTGCTTATTTTACCTCCAAGTGGTAACCATCGGGTACTGGTCTCGTCCATCCGGACTTGACTTGCCAAACAAATAAGCGCGAGTGTTGAACAAGAGACAAAAATAGCAACACTATAAATACTCTGTCGGAAATGACTGGCTGTATAAGTCGGCTGAAGTCTTAGACGAGCCCATCAGAAGGAAGGTGTGCGGCGGATGAATTCATCAGAATCAACGGTGTCACCAACAGTATGGATGACAGAGACCTTACGTGAGCTACTCTGAAATATTTAGAGCTGAGGTCGGTAAGGAATTTCAGTACTAGCCAGGGTGCTGAAAAAGAGATGGTGGCGGATGAACCCTTCAAGGGTCAACGGCAGCACTCATATCCCCGTAGTGGGCTACTGGTATCGGATTATCCGGCCTGCTGTCCTAAGG
This sequence comes from Melangyna quadrimaculata, assembly GCA_949320155.1. Lineage (NCBI taxonomy): Eukaryota > Metazoa > Arthropoda > Insecta > Diptera > Syrphidae > Melangyna > Melangyna quadrimaculata. The sequence goes on along the minus strand of OX439483.1, from coordinate 185,271,531 downwards.
CTACACAAGGATCCGGCCCTCCGGGTCTGGGGGTCGTGTGACGGGTTGGCAACCTACCACATGTAAAGAAATCAACCGCTTCGAATCGGCAACTACAGCCTCGGATAAGGAATGATCAAACGATGACGACTTTTGGCTATCGAACAAGGACAAAGATTGGATTCTGGAATGTTAAAACTCTTCTCGATAACCGCGAAGAAGGCCCTAACAACGCCAGATTCCTCCAACTTGAGAAAGAATTCCTACGGTACAACCTAGACATCTTGGGTCTGAGTGAAGTGAGATGGTTGAGCGCAGGGCAGGTGGATTCACCTTCGAAAAGCACTTTCTTTATTTACTCCGGAAAACCAGTTGGAAGCTCCCGATGTTCCGGCGTAGGTTTAATGTTGACTCCAAAGGCGCGGCAAAGTCTTATAACCTGGAAACCCATCAACGACAGGATATTGACAGCCAGGTTCCAGAGTAAATTAAGAAAAATCACCATCATCCAGTGCTATGCCCAAACTGAGGAAGCGTCGGACGCCGAGAAGGACGAATTTTACAGCCAACTTAGCGCGGTTTTCAGAAGCTCGCCGAATGGAGACATCACTATCGTAATGGGAGATCTTAATGCTAAGGTTGGCCAGGACAACACAGCGTTGAAGCACGTTCTGGGTAACCACGGTATCGGGGAACGGAACGACAATGGAGAGCGGTTTGTTGACTTCTGTAACGCAAATCAGCTAGTCATTGGAGGTACACTGTTCGAGCATAGGATCTCGCACAAGATAAGTTGGTTATCCACAGATCGTCAATGTACAGCGAACTTAATCGATCACTTTGCTATTAGCAAGCGCTTTAAAAATTGTCTTCTCGACGTCCGAAACAGACGCGGTGCTGATGTAGGGTTAGCTCGCGATCACCATCTTATGCTTGCCTACGTTCGTCTTCGAATTGCTTCAGTACATGAAAATCGGCAAAACTTCCTGCGTACACCCAGGTACAATACCGACAGATTACGGGATCCTACAGTGCGCCAAAGATATAAGGACCGCCTCGCCGCAGAAGCAGAAGTCATCAGCATTGCCACGCCAGAAAATGCAGACCAACACTGGAGCAATGTGAAAAAGGCCTTTGCAACTGCCGCAACTGAGTCTGTGGGTATAAGGCAGAGAAGCCAAAGCACATGGCTTTCTGCAGATACATGGAGTAAGATTGAAGAAAGGAACGCGATTAGATCCCAACTTGCGGCTGCCTCAGTAGGTGAGAGATTTAACATCGAGTCTCAGTACCGTAGGAAAAGGAAAGAAGTGCAGCGTAGTGTCAGACGTGACAAAAGGAGGCGCGTAAATGTTCTCGCAGAACAGGCAGAGGAAGCAGCATCAAGGTGCGACAGTGGTACCGTCTACAAGATAACCAAGGAATTGGTTGGAAACAACAACTCCCGGAAACAACACCTCGTCAAGGATGTAGACGGCACCCTGCTAGTTACGGATGAGGATCAGCTCAGGAGATGGAAGGAACATTTTGCTAGCGTGCTCAACCACATAGGCGATAGCGGAGGTGTTCCAGCCCCTAACCCAAATGAGCTATTCGTAGAAACTAGTTCCCGTATTCGCACCTCCCAGTTTAGCCGAGATAACATCAGCAATCAAATCCCTCAAGAACAACAAAGCGGTAGGTTTGGACGGAATTCCCGCTGAGCTCTACCAAGCAGATCCACAAACATCAGCGAAGTTGCTACACCCCTTAATAGCACAGGCATGGGAGAACGAAAGTTTCCCCATTGAATGGAAAAAAGGGATGATCGTCAAACTGCCAAAAAAGGGAAATCTTACGGATTGCGGAAACTAGAGAGGGATCTGTGTCCTCCCCGCGGTGGCAAAGATAATGGCGAAAATAATCTTGGAACGAATCAAAGAACATCTCGATTCTACTCTCGACAAAGAGCAAATGGGATTTCGTGCAGGCTCATCCTGCATTGATCACATCAACACCTTGAGGATCATAATAGAACAATGCGTGGAGTTCCGTTCCCCTCTTCATTTGCTCTTCATCGACTTCGAAAAGGCTTTCGATAGTTTGAATCGAGATTTCATTTGGTCAGCTTTACGTAGGAGAGGAGTACCCGAGAAGATTATCGCCGTTATAAAGGCTACCTACGAGGGTGCATCGTGTCAAGTCTTACACAACGGAAAGGTATCAGAGGACTTCGATATCCATAGCGGAGTTCGTCAAGGATGTTTGCTATCTCCACTACTTTTCCTGGTGGTTATAGGGGATGTCCTTCATGCAGCTCTAGCCGAGCAAGCGCGTGGAATTCGATGGACGATGTTTTCGTTCCTGCAACATCTTGATTACGCTGACGATATTTGTTTGCTCTCGCACAACATTATCGATCTTCACCATATGGTGACTAATCTGGAATGCGAGGCAAACAAAGTCGGTTTGAGGATCAACACCGGGAAAACAAAAATCCTCAACATTTCTGAATCTTCTTCTCAAGTTGTCGTTGCGGGACAGCAGGTTGAAGCGGTGGACAACTTCCTGTACCTCGGTAGTGTTGTCTCAAAAGACGGCGGTGGTACGGATGAAGATGTTAACTGCCTCAGACTCTATTGCAAGACATGCAATGGAGTGGGATCCACTCATCCAAGATGGCAGAAGACCTGGAGGCCAGAGAAAATCTTGGCGCAGAACAGTCGACAAGGAATCACAAAAGCTCGGTAAAAGTTGGGGAGAGCTAAAATACATTTCCAGAAACCGAACGAGATGGCGTGTAGCGGTAGTTGACGCCCTGTGCCCCTTAGAGGGGTCAAGGATCTAAGTAAGTAAGTAAGTAATACGTTCGAAAACCTATATGTGTTGAAACTGCGCTCTCAGACTGTGCCATACTTTGAGTTATTTATACTTTGTTTTTAGATTTAGTTTTCAAGTAAATTTTCTTTTTAAGTTTTTTTTGTGAAAATTAAATTAATATTATTAAATAAATCATAATTGTTCTTCTTAAGAAGTCCTTGTTTATTTCTAAAGGAAATATTAAATAAGAGGATATTTTCAAAAATATGGATACGAACCTATCTTAGATAGGCTATCGCATAGGTTTACGAAAGCGGCCAATGTTAGTGGAACTGACATTAGAGATTAGACTTCAAATTATTTCTTCATTTATTGCCACAGATATGTTATAAGAAAAAAATTGCCCAAATCTGTTTCACAAAATAATTTATGTCATGAAATTTGTGGTCTGCACTGGAAATTTTCATTGCATGGCCAATTTTCTGGAATCAATTATTGCTATGAGTTAGCAAAACAACATTCACGAATCGAAAAATGGTTAATTGGGTAATTTGCCGTTAATTTGTTGTTAATTAGTTGTGACAATTTCGAATTTGTCGTTCAATGTGTTCTGTTTTTTTGTGTTGCTTTGCTAACTTGATATCAAGTTAGCAGAGCAAGCCCTCAGCAAAGTACTAAAAACTCTTTACAGTGAATGATTTATAGGTTAAAAATTTGTCGTTAATTAGTCGATAATTAGTTGTGACATTTTAAATTTTGTAGTGCTATGTTTTCTATGTTTTTTTTTTTTTGCTAATTTGCTGATTCGATGTGAAGTTAGCAAAGCAACACCTCAAAACGAGGTTAAAACTTTTTATATGGAATAATTTATTGCTTAATAATTTGTCGTTGATTAATCTTTAATTAGTTGTGACATTTTCAATTTCATCTGGCTATGTTTTCTTTATCTTTTTTGCTGGTTTACTAATTTAATGTCAAGTTAGCAAAGCAACACCTCCAAACGGTGCTAAAACTTCTTATCTTGAATAATTGATTGATTAATAATGTATCGTTGATTAGTCCTTAATTAGTTGTGACATTTTCAATTTTGTCGTGCTATGTTTTCTATTTTTTTTTTATAAGGACTAATCAACGATAAATAATTAAGCAATAAATTATTCAATAAAAGAAGTTTTAACCCCTTTTTGAGGTGCTGCTTTGCTAATTTGACATCAAAATAGTAAAACAGCAATAAATCATAGAAATCATAGCACGACAAAATTAAAAATGTCACAAGTAATTAAGGACTAATCAACGACAAATTATTAAGCAATAAACTATGAAGTTTTAACCCCGTTTTGAGGTGTTGCTTTGCTAACTTGACATCGAATTAGGAAACTAGCGAAAAAAAGATAGAAACCATAGCAGGAAAAAATCACAACCAATTAACGACTAATTAACGGCAAATTATTAACCTTTAAATCATTCACTGTAAAGAGTTTTTAGTAATTTTCTGAGGGGATGCTTTGCTTACTTGATATCAAGTTAGCAAAGCAACACAAAAAACATATAAAACATTGAACGACAAAATCGAAATTGTCACAACTAATTAACGACTACTTAACGGAAAATTATCCAATTAACTATTTTTCGATTCGTGAATGTTGTTTTGGTAACTTGACACTCATATTATTGCTTGTAGACGTGAAGGCTGCTGATGCAAAACAAAAATCCCATACAAAAATGGCAAGAGGAAGTCATAAACGAAAATGCATAGAAATTCAGCATTTTGGTGTTCTCCCTCTATGCAACAAAATTAAATTTTATATATTAAATCGCGTTTTTCTGCAGAAGTCAGCTGAAAATTACATGTTAATTCTCCTATTATTGTCTGTGGAAAAATTACATTTGGGGTTTTTTTTCTGTGGCTTTCGGGCTTTCTTTTTATTAGTATTCTTTTATTTTTGTTTTACATATTTATTTATTAAAATATGGTGAAACTCTCCATTAAAATTTGTCCGCTGCGTTTTCGTAAGCAATTCGTATCTCTATAACAAAGTACTAGCCTTTAAGCGCATTGACTTTTGAATCAATTTCTTTCGGTAAACCGAATGTAGCAGCAATTTCCTAGCAATTCTTCGCCGAGTGTACACTAAAAATTCTTTTTAAGCAGGTTCAAGAGGAAATATCAACTTATCTTTGTTTTAACTTTTCGACAAAGTGAGTAAATGATCTGAATAAATAAATAAATTGGGTCCCGCAACACCTCGTGAAGAACTAGGGCCTAATGACAAACAACTCGCAACCATTCCTGTGCGCGTGTCGATAGGAATGGAAGGGACCTACAATTGTATGCCGAATCCGAACGGCTAGACGAGAAGCACTTACTACTTTGTAACGAAGCGTTACGCTTTCACCTACCTGTCGAGCCCCCGAGGCAACCGATCCGATTTATTCAGTCGAATAATGCACTACCGAAACGATTTATTTAAATAAATAATTAACCGCACCGAACCGATTTATTTAAATAAATAATAATAAACCGCGCCGAACCGATCTATTTAAATAAATGAATAAAAATGTACCGCACCAAACCGATTTATTTAAATAAATAAGAATCTACCGAACCCTGGGTACGGGCTACTACCACTAAATGATAAAAATACAAAATTAAAATATACAAAAAAATATGTTTAAATAACAAAAAATTACATTTCAATATTTTCTACGCGATCAACAACAAGGTTCTATGAACTGTCAATTCTAAAATCGCAATCCACAACAACAGGATACGTTCCATAAACTTGCGAATAAATAATTCGCTCGAATTAAACCTCAATTACCGCTTTTACTTGTTTATGTTGCATAAGAGATCGTAGATCTCAGCGACGCACGCTCATCTGAATGAAACGTCAAAATTCATGACCATTCGCAGTTCGCATTAGTATTTCGCAGCTAATGTGAAAGACACTTTACGCATTGTCAAACTCTCTTCGCATTCTAAATATCAACTGCACTGCAATGAATGAATTAACCTCATGTATATAATACCTCCGGTTTTTGTTTATTTCTTCATTCGCGACGCAACGAATAAAAAGATGTGCCATTTGAACGAAATGTCAAATTGGTCATGTGAATAGTAGGTGGATACTTAAAGTTGTTTCTGAGCAGTTTGACTTAGGTAGAATTTATGGAGACCATTGATTCTACTTAAATAATTCTCCCGCTGCCATCTTTCCCAGAGCGCATTATTTGGGGAAACTCTCTTTCCTTGCATAATAGAGAGTTGACTGTCAACTGTCATTTTAGTTTTTGAAGACAAAATGTAAAAAAATGGTGTCAGCAGCTGACAGGTAACTTGTTCGCGTTCTAGTCCGAAACTACGCGATTCTAACAGTTTGAATCTGTCAAAGTTTATCTATACGGACTAGTACCTACCTACGCGAACAGATCAAGTGTAAATTTGAATAACATTTTCCATACTTTTCTCGTAAAGTCGTAAATCAAATTTTTGTTTTAACTGATATCACGCCCGATAAATAACAACTGATTGAATCCAGATTCTTACAGATGATATTTTTACAAATAATTGTATGATTTTTCTGTTTGAGAACATGATGTTTTGAATTTATTTTACTCACAAAACGGTTTCCTCTTGCAACAGCTTTGTTACTACATCCACTTTCTAAATGGCGCCCAATATAAGCAAAACCTAAATACCAACCCTAAAAGACTCAAACGACCACGTCGTTAAGTCTTTGTCGCCTCCAACCAAGCTAACAACAAAATAACAAAAACCCAGCCAACCAAAGACTTGGGATCCCGTTTTGTCACCTTCTCGTCTCGCACTGCACCTCGGTATACTCGCTTTCTAGGTCAACACATCGACATTTTCATTTTGTTTTCATTTTTGCTATCCACTTGCCATTTGCATTGCCAAACAAAAAAAAAAATAAAATTAAAAATAAATAAAAATAATTGTAGTTCCACCGGCAGCCACCAGCCAGCTTATTCAAACTTCCAAACAGCACACCTTCGTCTTCTATTTTATTCTGATTTCAACCGCATGACAGCGTGCATAATGAACTTACAGAGGGTAAGCTAAACGCTAAACCTGCTTCAGCAAATGCATCATGACGAGGTGCTTCATTCCCGACCCGGCCAGCAGCGCAGAAAGAAACAACGATTCAAAAACCCATTCAAAGTTATGCAATCTGTGAGTTAACTGCGAAATGTAGATACGCGCACATTAACCCGTACCCGTACCTACCTAAATACGTACATTACTTTACGTTTATACAGATACTTTTGTATCGGTGTGCAGAGCGGACGCTGCTCCAACCTTCGTCAATCGTCAGTGCGGTGTAGCGCAGCACGATACGGAGGAAAAAAAAGCTTTCAAAATAAAAGGTGTACTCAGGAGCTGAAGCCATGATCGATGGTTATTGGAATCAGACCGTGGTGCTGGCTGCTGGCTAATGCTGGAAATGGTGTAGTTTATCCATTCGTAATTCGTGGTACTGGTTCTCTAGAACCCACTTCTTCATCTCTCTTTCATCTCGTCTTTCTGCGTCTTATGATGATTTGCGCAACTTTGCGAGATTGCGATGTTAATGTTGTCCTCGCTGGCGCTCCACCGCACCGTGCGTCGCATCCGTCGTCGCGTGCTGGTTTGACGTGAGTTGGTAAAGTGAGCACTAGCACTAAGAGAGCTTTTGACCTTGAACTGAAACTAATGTTCCACATCAAGATCTTGGATCAAGCAGCAGGTAATAAGAAAAAATAAAATATATAAATGTACGTAATGTAGGTATGCTTGCGTTCAACTTGTTTTGTTTTCTATTTCTTTTTTTAATTTACTTTATTTATGTTTTTATAGATTTCAACTTCTGTTTACTAAGATACTTTAGCATTTAATGGGAGCAAGGAGTTTTGCTTTAGTGTTAGGCTATTGCGAAATACCTATACGTTTTGTGTTTGGCCTGCTGCCTTGAAGCTAGGCCAAATGTTATACCAAATGGGAAAAGGCTTATAGAGTTGTGAATCGAACAAACTGGCAAAACGCGTTCGTTTGGTTTATAAACTGATTCCTTAATGACCGTGGGCAGAGTTATTTAATAAATATACCTACCTAGTTAGCGCGTGGGAAGGAAGCTTTGAGATAAAGACCAAAAGTTTTCAAGAAAAACACAGATTTAACTATAAATAAAAATAAAGCATTTTGCTATCCATGCATGAGATTAGTTTGATTTTTGTTGATGCAATTTAAAGAACAAAAAAAGGTCAGTTGTTTTTCTGAACAACAGATAGATAGCTATACCTACTGAGTTTTGTTTAATTATTGACATGATTGGCACACGTGGGCCTTAGTTCCCGAGAAAGGGCCGGTGCAGTAGAAGAAGATCCTGTCTCCAGATGGCACACATGCAAGTGGAAGAGCACCTTGGCCTGGCCGACAAAGCTTTAGACATCGAGCTAGTGACCGAGCTCGAATGGAAGCAGCTTGTTAGTTCAGGCCCAGGCACATAACCTACTGCACAAGAAGCTTCTCGTCATAGACATGTAATACACGCTTCTCTGTAGTTCAAGTTAGTTCTAACTAAAAACACGAGTGGTAAGCTTCATCTATTATTCGTCACAGTAAAGGTGTGTCAATCGTTCATTTTAAACGATTCAATCGTTCATATGTCGTTCAGTTCAATGATTCGTTCTTTTCAATCGTTCATTTTTTCAATCATTTTGGTTTCTGTTTTATTTTGGCTGCGAATAAAATGGGGAAATTTCATTCTATTCCAATCGTTCACTTTTTCAATCATTTAGGGTTTCTGTTTCATTTTGGTTTTGAATAAAATGGGAAAACTTCGTTATTTTCAAACGTTCATTCTTTCTTTTGTTATTTGTTTTTTAGTTGCAATTCAAAGATACATAAAATACCTACCTATTGGCTCAGGCAGCAAATTAAAAAAATTTAAATCAAGGGAATTTTATTTTAATTTTACAGGTAGCCTTCTTTGTTCAGCTGAATAGAAAATTTAAACAAGCATGATTTTTTTAATTTTCTAAAGAGAAATTTAATAATGGATCTCACGAACAAACGCAGTCCAATTTGGATGCATTTTTCTCAGACAACCGAGAAAAAGGCAAAATGCCTACATTGCCAAAAATTTATTAGTATCAGCGGAGGTGCCACCTGAAATCTAGGAAGGCATTTAAAAACCAAACACGTTGGCGTAACAATTGAAAAGCGCGATATATTCAGGAGTGAAATATACCCGACAACAACAGCCCATCTTTATCTTCTGGCAACCAACAACAACAAAATTCTCACCCACCTACGATCGCAATAGAAGTTCCACCCACAGCAACAGCAACATCTATTTCTATTTCAACATGTTTTTGATTGAAGTTCTGATTTCCGAAACATTTTGTTCCCGTTCGTTCACACTTTTTCTTAACTTTTGAACGAGATTGATTTCCGAAACATTTTGTTCCCGTTCGTTCACACTTTTTCTTAACTTTTGAACGAGATTGAAAAAATGATTGTATCTATTGTAAACTGGTGATTGCAATCAATCAATCTTTAAGGTGAACGAGTCAAAAAGAACGAATCAATCGCGATTGACACAGCTCTACGTCACAGTAATTAGTCGGGCGTACAGGAGTGCAGGTCACCATCGCCAGGCATACTATTTCATGTATTTTGTGAACCTTGTTGGTTAAATGACAGATAAATTGCAAGATTGTGTGTAATTGATTGTAAATGAAGCGTGTGCATCTTCAAAAATGTTCAACTTCGAATATATATGTAGGATTTTTAATAAAACTTATATAAAACTATATTTTCAAAGTGTTGCCATTGTTGAAGTCGAGGCTGATCTCTTAACCGTAAAAAATGTCATAATATTTTTTCTAGATAATAGCCCTGTTTGCAGCTCCATATAGAATTGGGCAAAAAACGACACCTACACTAAGGAATTTAAACGTCAATACAACAACAACTAAAGTCCATATGAAATGAACTTAGCTTAGTCGAGATAATTTTAGGTTCTTAACTTATGTTTCGATAGAAACAGTATTACCAGCTCGAATTACCATTTTGTTATCGATAGTTTGTATGGAAACGTCAAAATATCTGAGCTAACTAATCAAGATTTTTTATTTAAAATTAGTTTATTTAAATTTTTTTTTTTTGAATGTACAGTGTGAGCCAAATACAAGTTTCGTTGAAAAATCCAATTAAATGAGCAAAATTTAATTGTTTCCATGTATTATTATTATGACTTAAGAGTAAGAGCAAACATTCCTATTAATTATGGAACACAACGTCGATCAAGTGGACTTGGCTGGCTTCACAGTAACGCATTCTGTCACTCCATTTTCCAAGACGTTGTTGATGGTTTCGGGCTGTAGCTCACGGATTGCTTGAATAATATTGAATCGTTTCCGGATTGTTAGTATAACATCGGTCCTTAACGGTTCCCCAAAAAAAAAAACAAAGTCCAAAGAGGTCTAATCGCAGCTCCGAAGCGGCTAATTGACATCGCCAAAACGACTGATAACGCACGATTTGGGAATTTGGTGTGCAAAAGATCGATTGTGGCATGTCGTAAGAGGTTGCGGTTGACGTTGTTGAACAGAAAACGGAGAGGCCTTTGCATTGTTTTTCATTTTTTTTTTTTTCAATCGATTTTCGAAAAAAAAGCATGGACTACCCCTTTATCACTAAAAAAACATTTTTCACGAAAGTCTCTGGATCCCCTTGAAACGTAAATACATAGAAAGGTTTTGTCAAATGCAATCAGCACATCCAAAGCAAACCCTTCTGTAAGGTCTAGTTTTCAGTATATGTATTTGCATTCAAAGTAATTTTTTTGTTGGGTTTTGAAGGCTTGTATGACTTTGGATGCCTACAGTTCCGCAAATAAGGCTCAGCGGTCATTCGGGTTTTCAAAACCCTTAATAAGTTTTTCAAGAGCTATGCATAGCTGAAAACTAAAGCATTATATGAGGTAGGGTTGCGAAGATATCTTAGTTCAAAGTAAATCCATTATTTTTTTTTTTTGAGTTTTGAAAGTTTGAATTACTTTGGATGCTTATGGCCCACCCTTTATTTAGTTTTTATTTTACTTGCTTGTCACCTTTTTTTTCTATTGATGGTGTTTTCTGTATTTCGTGATAGTGATGATCTGTTTTGTTTCGATGACTTTGCCAGGTGCGGATGTCGTTTTTTTTTACAATTCTATCTGAACTTAAAAAAAAAACGGCTATTAAAATCTATACAAAATAGGTTCAAAATATTTTCGGTCAAATTCGTCATTTGAGAGCACAGAGCTAAAAACCGGTAGATTTGACTTAAGTGATTTTTTGGAGTAATGATATCATAAAAATTACGCCTGCTAGAAAAAATGTTAAAGTAAGATTATATAGGGTTACATAATGGTAAACTTTGCAATTATAATTTTTCGATAAAACTTGTATGCGAAACACATGTATTTCCAATATTTGATATAGCGGCAGCAATGACTTACGACTTGTATGGAAAAAAATCATCAATATTTTTCTTCGTCAACGCAGAAAACCATCAGAAATTTAGATTTTTAGTCAAAATTTTAAAATAATTATAAATTTAAAGCGGTTGTTTAAAAACAAAATAGTATTTTGTTGGTATAAATGGTTATATAATGTCCAAACTTTGGATTTGGAAAAATCAGCACCAGCAGCGTATACTTGACTTTTTAGATCGAAACTTTAGGAAAATGTTTTGAAGAAACAGGGACATGGGAAAAGTTCAAAGATTTAAAGTTCTTTTTCAAGATGGTAGTGGTAATGCCCGTGGACCGTGGTAGAGAAGGAAATTGAAAAAAAAGATTGGATACAACACTGCACGAATACAAACCCAAATACCATCCCGATATTCCGAGTTTCCGTACTTTTGCACAGTTTTGATATTTTTGAGAATATTTGAACGTTGCTCTCCAAAGTCTGACAGTTTGTGATTTTCTATGCACAAAGTAAAGGATCGGACCTAATATTTCGCAGTTCGTTTTTAAAAATTTCTAAAAATTCTATAAAAAGTAAACAAAATGTGACTTAAAAAAACAAAATCACCCAAATACTAAAAAGAATGGGAGGATCTTCATATTTTTAAAGGTAAGATAAATTGAATTTTATTGTGTTGATCTTCCTGCCTAGTAATTATTATTTGTTATTAAAAGGATTGTTGCAAAAACCAAAAAAATGTACCCAGTGCATTTTGTAAATTATGCCAATGTGATTTACGCCCCCATAAAAAAGATTTAGAAAGATATGCAGGCAGATGGAAAACTCCAACCAACCCCAAATATATGCTTCAAGCCTTCAATTCAAATATGTACGAGCAATACTCGAATGAGGAAGAAGAAAATGGTAGCTCATACATCGGAACTTTTTGCAATAATTAGAATAACTTATGTACATATACCTAAAATTTCTTAAATTCAATTTCCTTGCTGTGTGTTTTCTACTAAATTAATTAAAAAAAAAAAGAATAAAAAAATTTAGCTTTTTTACTATAAAATTTTATTTTTAAGCGATTTGCTGTTTTTGCGGTATTTTTTTTTTTTCTTTTCGCGGTTTTTGCGATATTTTTTTTTTTTTAAATCGCGATATTGAAAAAAAAATCTGGCAAGCCTGGTGCCATGTGGTATGTAGGTCGGTGTTTTTGCATACACATTTCAAACTACAAGTTCGAATGCTCTACTCTCAGAAATCAGCATTCGATATCACTTCACAACACAACTCACAAGTCTCTTCTTCCATTTTCATTCGTGGGTAAATTCGTATTTTGCCAGCGAAAAACATTGTAAGAGAAGAGAGACAGTGCAACCAAACTATTTGATTAAACATATGATCGGATCAGAACTGGGTTATTCGAAATAATAATATTTTAGGTGTCTATCTACAACACAAAACATATGTATGTACAAATTGTACATGCATGCTCGGCTCGTATATAAATTTATTATTGTAGCTATAAATAATAACTTCATTTTAAACCTGTCTTCAACAACTTCAAGCGTTGTCGACGGACGTCACCACTTCACCAGTTGCTACCGCTTCTCTGCATTGTTCTGTTGTGTATTATTTCATTCGCTTAGGTGATATTTGTGGCTTGCGGGATGGAAAGTAATACATTATGTAGATAAAGTTATATGTATGATGACGATATGCGGGTTTTATATTTTTAGTTTTGTGACGTAGTTGATTGTCGGGCTTTTTGGATTATTTTTTATACCTATTGCATTTCTTGTTATTGTTTGTTTATTGGCTAAATTAACTCTTCTTTTTCATGAGTCAGCTATACCGTGTGTTTTGAAATAGTTTCTAGGTTACTCACGTCTCACGTGCCATAACACATAACAGAGTGTTCCTCGTAAAGGTTGTTTTATCTTTTTGTCTACAGCCAGAGCAGTCTGTGTATCTTGAAATGAAGATGTAAAGTTACTTAATTTTATGGTACATAATTCATTTTTAGTAAATGCATTGAATCATTTAATCAACTAACTTTTGAAAATTTAAGCTAGGCTTATTTTACTCAGTAGTAGCCCCTATAGCGTAATGGTTAGTGCGATGGACTGTCACACTGGAGATCTGGGTTCACTTCCCAGCCCCATCCACCTAAAAAAAAGTCTTGCGAGGAATTGACAAATCCTCCAAGAATATCACTTGTCATGAATAAGTGCTTCTCGTCTAGCCGTTCGGATTTGGCATAAAATTGTAGGTCCCTTCCATTCCTGCCGAAACGCGCACACAGGAATGGTTGCGAGTTGTTAGTCACTAGGCCCTGGTTCTTCACGAGCCGTTGAACCACCCAATTTATTTATTTATTCAAGCAACAACCAGGGGCCTATTTCATAAACATTGACAATTGCGACAGGTGACAATTTATTAATTTACAACTTGACAATTGTCAAAATCTGTTCCATAAACGATTTGACAATTTTTTTGGAATTGTCGGAAAATACCCGATAATTGTCATCTTTTCGTTTCATAAAGAAATTGTCATGACAATGAATTGTCAAGTATTTTTCCACAATTGTCAGGAATTTTCCGACAAATTTGTACTGACAATTCTTTTATGAAACGAAAAAAAAATTAAGACCGAAAAAGTGACTGACTTTATTTTCATCATAACTTTGACTTTAAGAAGTGTATTTTCTTAATAGTGAATTAATAAAGCAAAATTTAAATTATAAATTAAATTAAATAAACAAAGAAAAAAACAAAGAACTATAATCTTTGACTGTTTGCTCTCTTAAATCGATGCCTCTTTCTGAAAGAACTCGCTCCAGAAAACCACTCATTAATACTTAGATGAATACACCCACTTCTTCTCGCATCACCCCTGCCCTAAAACACCTGCAAAGATTGTGAAAAATTCACATCATTGTTTGTGGTGATTTTAATGCTGACCTTCTTAAGGTAGATTCTCGCTCTTCCCAACTCCTTGATTCTGTTGCTGCTTCTGGTCTGAGGGCTATTAATAGTTTTCCTACTAGATATGCGCCAAACTGCTCCCCTAGTCTACTTGATTTGATTATTGTGTCTGATCCAACTAATATTCTTTTGAATGACCAATTATTCTAGGACGGTACCCCGGATTATGAATTAATTTTTTGTCCCTATAATATTGAATTCTCTCCTTCCCAAATTCCTTTAACGTTTTCATATGGAGATTTCAAGTTAATTAATGTTGAATCTTTGTATTCTGATGCGAGTAGTGTTGCCTGGGCCCTATTTCATAAAAATTGACAGGTGTCAATTCTACAAATTTGTCGCACTTGTCTGACAAATCAGTATTTCATAAAATATTGACAGGTGACAAATTTGTCAGAAAAATACAATGACAAATTTGTCATGACAATTTTATCATTGTCAATTACTGACACATTTGTCGTGACAATTTTGTCATTGTCATACTTACCTATACTTACTGACTAATTGTCGTGCCAATTTCATTGTATAATCTTGAAATGTTTTATGATCGAAAAACGATGAAATATGGAACAAAACCTTTGCATTGTGTTTCAATTTTCATCGTTTCTCGACCAATTTTTTCGATGTTAGATAGAAGTAATAGTACGCTGGCACTCTTTCAATTTTAAAATGTCATAGTTTGCAAAATCGTGTTTTATAATTACAAAATTAAGTGCTTAAAACATAATAAAAACAGATTAAGTTATGTTTAAAATCGAGACTTTAAAAATGAATAACATTCTCAAAATAAGTGTTCTAAAGTTGCTGTCCATCGGCAAGAACATGGTACTAAGTTCCACTCCCAAGCCAATGTTATGCACATAGGCGTTGAGTTTTAGTATCTTTTTGTGGGATGCTGGTGGTGTCGACCGAATTTTCACAAAAGATATTCCGCTGTACTTTTGCAAACGCTAAATTTTCCATTAAATTGAAAATCACTTAATGCAGCAAAATTATTGTTAATTCTTTCTTTAAAAAAATTCGAGGACGGCGTACTTCGCGAAGTTGCAGATCAAATTCATCTATCACTATTCACTTGAAAACATAATAATATAAATTTTTTACCAAAATTGTCACTTAACTACTGAGACTCAATTGCTTGTCACAATTGTCAATTACATACTGACAAAATTGGTATTTGTACTTTTTTATCTGTTCCATAAAAAATTGTCACTACAAATTTGTCAGGGAATTTGTGACAATTTTCAAAAAATCCCTGACAATTCATTGTCATGACAATTTTTTTATGATCCGAAATCTTGACAATTGTCACAAATTCCCTGACAATGCTACAAAATTGTCAATTAAGTTATGGAACAGAATTAAGACAATTGTCAAGTTGTCATTTACAAATTGTCACCTGTCAATGTTTATGAAATAGAGCCCTGGTATGACTACTTAAACATTGCACTTGTTGCTGGTAAACTTAATTACATACAAAATCACATAAAAAGCCTGTTTGATAAGCATGTTCCCTTAAAAACAGAACGAGTTCAAAATAAAAAGTGTCCCTGGTATAATAAAGATGTAACGAGTGCGATAAAAAATGGAAAAAAACATTACCATAAGTGGAGAAAATCACCGCACCCTGAAACCTGGCGACTGTACTGTTTTGTTTTTCAAAACCAAGCAACTTCAATCATCCGATTAGCCAAAAAGAACTTCTTTGCTTCAAAGTTTAACACGTACCTTCCTGCAAAGCAGCTTTGGGCAAACCTTCGTGAAATAAGTGTTGGGAAACGGCAAATCTCCAATTGTAAATACGACCCGAATGTACTTAACAACTACTTCACTACCACAACTCTATTGTCTACCAGTTTTGGACCTGATGCTGATTAAGTTTACAACCAAGTTGATTATTTTAGTTTTGAGGTTGTTCCTGAAGATGAAGTGGTGTGCATTTTTAAAAACTCATACATACAACCACTGTATTGCGTCTTCTTCTTTTCCTTGGAAAGCAGCGAGGATAACCCCTGTTCCTAAAATTAATTTACCTAAGGAACCTTCAGACCATAAGTATTTCACCTTGTTTGTCTAAGGTGTTGGAAAAAATACTAACGAAGCAAATAATTGAATATCTTACCTCAAAGTGTCTTCTGTCACCTTATCAATAGGGTTACTATTTCAGAAAATGACAAAGGGGGGATGTTGAGTTTTATTTAGCGGGGTTTCAGGGGGGGCAAAATTACAAAATCATCCATTTTTAATTTAAAAAATAAATACAAAACCAACATGATTTGTTATAATAATATTAAAGATGAATTATTGACCAATTCGTAGTATACTTAAAGAGTGGATAAGATAAAAATCTTGATTTATCCTTCGGCTTTTTTGGTCACAATGGATATGGCAATGAAACAATCAAGTTACATTTGCTTTTCCCGACGTTTCGGCAGGGGTTGCTGCCTTCTTCAGGGGAACTTTATTTCACACAAAAATATATATAAAAAAAAAAATTTTTCAGTATAATAACAATTGTATGACAACATTAAAAATTAGACTTCCATTTTGTAAAAATATCAAAAATTGTAATAAATTTACATTGAATAAAATGTTTTAAATTTATGCACTTCAAAATGAAGTTCAGTCTTTATATATAAAACTTTATAAAACTTAAAAAGAATAAACAAAAAACAAGTAGTTGACGTTTAGTCAGTGACAAGTGAGCAATATACAGCGGATATGTTTTGTGTGTCGAGCTTTCGGTTCATGTTGTTGCGGTTGTTAACGATGTGCAACGTTTCAAGTGTGTAACGCTTTGACGCGTGCCGCTCGGTTTGGAGAATTTGGACATCTTCGAAGTCTGGAGAATGGCCGCTTTCAATTATGTGACTCGCTAATGCCGTTTTCCCAGGGTTGTTAGATTTTATGTCAGATTTGTGGTTAGACATACGTTGACGAAGGAACTGTTTTGTGGTGCCAATATAGCATTAATTGCAAGGATCGTCGGGTTTGCCCTTACAGTTGATTTTGTATATCACATCCGTGGTTTTGTCTTTATCCGGTTTAACTTTAAGCTTAGTGAAAAGGTGGCTTAGTGTTTTGTTGGATTTATAAGCCAAAAGAACGTCTTTTGATTTGTTGACGACAACTTTTTTGAAGTTTTCAGTTAAACCAGGTACATACACAACACTTTTGTAGTATCCAATAGGGCAATCCGCTTTCAGGTTCTGTGGAGCTTTGATTTTTTGTTTTTGTATAAGACCACGTATAACTGATGAGGGAAACCCATTATCCCGCAGTATTTTTGTGATTTTTATTTCATTGGCGTTATGAAATTTTTCATCACTCAGCGTGAATACTTTGCCAATAAGGTTGGAAGCCGTGTTGATAATGATGTGCTTAGCTTGGTTAGATTTAAAATTAATTAATCTTCCTGACGCTGTGTCTTTATGGTGCCAGTTAAACACGAGACCCTCGTTCTCCCGACGAATTTGCACGTCAAGAAATGCTATTTCACAGTTCTTTTCCATCTCAATTGTGAATTGGATCTTTGGATGGAATCCGTTCAGGGATCTAAGAACATCATCGACTTTGTCTTTGTTTATGATCGCAAAAATGTCATCTACATATTTTGAAACGAACCTTGGTTTTTCTTCCATTTTTTCCAGACATTCTTCCAGCAAATAGTCAAGGACCAAGTTGGCGATAGTCGGCGACAATGGATTACCCATAGGCATTCCAAAAATCTGCTTGTAAATGTCATCCTTGTACTGTAAATAGTTGTTCTCTTTTAAGCAAAAATCGAGAATTTCCAAGAATTTGCCCTGGTTCAACGTTGTGTTTTCACTTATTACATCCCATCTTTTTTTAGCTATAGTTATAGCTAAATGGACGGGGATGTTTGTACTATTTGTATTTTTACAAAATGTGAGTCTAATTTTTAATGTTGTCATACAATTGTTATTATACTGAAATTTTTTTTTTTTATATATATTTTTGTGTGAAATAAAGTTCCCCTGAAGAAGGCAGCAACCCCTGCCGAAACGTCGGGAAAAGCAAATGTAACTTGATTGTTTCATTGCCATATCCATTGTGACCAAAAAAGCCGAAGGATAAATCAAGATTTTTATCTTATCCACTCTTTAAGTATAATAATATTAGTTCTTTTTAACAATGGTTCATTATAGCTACATGTAGGATGTGCCTACTGTCAATTTTCCTAGTCCGTACGCCGGAAAACGATGTGCCAATACGATATCATCCCATCATCTTTTGTAAATACTTGGTACCGTTGATAAATCATTCGATAGTCAAAAAACCATCAGCTATACTCTGTTCAACAAAAATTGTCAGTACAGGGAAGATAGGACGTTTGTATCTCTGTCTGGTCGCTTTGGCTTGCATATACCTATTTCAAGTAAAAGCTCTCATAGGGTTTCCGTACTTTGCATTATATCTCACCTTATTTAATTCTGTTCTCAAAAGCTTGAAAACAGAAAACTATTTTATAAAAACCACTGAAAAAGCTCTTTTGTATTGCTTTCAATGGGTAAGGTAACTCTGTTGGAAAATATATTTCTTTTAGCTCACACAGCCAGAGAAGAAACGATTATTATGATCACTAATCAGATCAGTCATCAGTGTGCTTTGGGCATGCAATGAGGATGGTCATGGTGGAGTGTACGATATTTTGCAGGGCATTACAACAACAATTCCTGTACGTTGTTCAGTGGTGTAGAATCTTTTTTATTGCCAGTTTTCTCAATTCAGTGTCGTAAAAGTATACACACGCGTCAGTGTTTTGAAAAAAGCTCGCCCATAAGCCCTGTACCGGCAATTTTTGTTGAACGGAGTATAGACAAAATTACACACGACCAGAAAGAAGAACCATTACGAACACGCAACGGTTACGACATCATGGAGACGACGCATCGACATTTTTTTATTATTTGCTTATCTTGTTTGAAGTTTAACTTAAATTTAATATTTCTGAATTAACTATAACTTGTACTTTTATTTTATTTTAGTATTTAACGTTAATTTTTTTTTTTATATTTACTGAACAAAACTGTCTTTTGTCGGTGGACCCCTCCCACATACATACATTATGTACTTACTTAATTAAAAAAATAAAGAAAAAAAATAAATGATTTAAAAAAGGAACATAAGCTCAGATATTCACGTTTTCGTATAGGTACACATTCGGTGAGATAAAGGTAAGGATATGTTCAAATCCTTCATAAATTAAATTTATCGCCTGATTTTATTTTGTTCTAACAAACTGCCATTTTCATATATAAATTTTTAAAAATCATTGCAACTCAATTTATAGTTATGTTTAACAATCAATTCTGTTTCAACTGATTCGACAAGTAAACTATTTCTGTCTTTTCGCCAGGTGTTAAACATAAGACATGTAGGTATTCAGTTGTAAAAACTTTCAAAGTTATGATAGAAGTATCCACAGATTTGCTTAAGAAAACAATTAAAAGAGTAAATATGAAAAAGAAAGTAGTTTTTGAATGGAAAAATTGAAGAATTGAGAATGTGTTAAAAAAGGGAGACATTTGCGTCCCCTTTTTCATTTTCTGTGTTGGGGGACAAATTTCTTGATGAGATGAAAAAGTGGGACTGTCCCCCCAAAAGGGGACGAATGGTAACCTTACACCCAATTTATTTATTTATTCAAGCAACAACCAGGATAAAGTGGGGTCTGGGCCTTACAATAAGCATGTCTACCAAGTAACTAACATAAATATATAAGAACATTAATTAGATCAACGAAAAATTCGGGTAACCTAACAACGCAAACTAATAATACTATTTTCCAAAAAAATTTACCTCATACATTTTTTGCAATTAAAAAAAAAAAACGAACGCAGTTTTATTACAATCACTTTGGAAATTACTAGTACTAGGTTTAATCAAAACCTGAAAAGCAGTTTGAATGAATTTGAAAAAAAAAAAAAACAGAATTTGTATGACAGCCACCCCATTAAGCTGAGCTTCAACAAAAATTTTGTATTCTGTTAACAAGAAATTAAGTACAAACAAACGCCTTACATCAGTCGAATTTATTTTTTTTTTAATTCTTTAATCGCAACATGAATAGGATGGGACAGCCAGTGGGAGCAAAGGGGGCAATGGTCTTCTCCCAGAACTACAAGAAATGTATAATGAAATTTTTGATATAAGCTCATTTTTGTAAATTGTTCCAAACAAAATTTTTAAAAGAATAGAGGTGCAAATATGACACCACACTTTATCATAAACTGTACAAAAAAAAGAAATCTCGTCCATTATACCTTATAGCTATAGCCACCGTCTTGCTTCTCCTCGCTCAAAAAGCTAAAGTATGTAGGCTGGTTAAAAACAAGGAGAAAATCGAATGAGTTCAGGAAGAGCAATTTCAAAACTCAAACAAATTACTTTGAATGAAAATATACCGAAAACTAGACCTTAGAAGGTTTTGCTTTGGATGTGCTGATTGCATTTGACAAAACCATTCTATTATGTACGTTTCACTTTCGTGAACAAATATTTTTTCCATTTTCCATTTTCTATTCAACAACGTCAACCGCAACCTCCTACGAGCCTTATTTGGATAGTTATCGCCATATAAAGACTTTTATTTTTTGGGTTGAAAAAACAAAGATTTACTTTGAATCAAAATATCTTTGCAACCAGACCCCATCTAATGTTCTAGTTTTCATTTAAATAACCGCAAGGCCTTCCGAGCCTTATTTGTGGAACTATAGGCATCCAAAGTCATCTAAACTTTAAAAACTCAACAAAATCGAAAATAATGAATTTACTTTGAACTAAGATACTATCTTCACAACCAGACCTCATAGAATGTTCTAGTTTTCAGCTATGGATAGCTATTGAAAAACTTATTAGGTGTTTTGAAAAGCGGAATGACCTCTAAGCATTATTTGCGGAACTGATGAGCATCCAAAGTCATACAAGCCTTCAAAACTCAAAAAAAATTACTTTGAATGCAAATATACCGAAAACTAGACCTTATAAAGGGTTATCCATTAAGGGCGGGTCGATTTTTAAATTGAATAAAACAAGTTGTATATAAGATATCAATAAGGTTTAAAATAGAGAGAGCCCTATTAATGACATTATGTGTGAAATATAACATCGTTCAAATGGCCGCCGCGGCTTCGCTGGTGGCGCGGATTCGAAAGGTCCAGTGTGCGATAACTTTGGCGCATAAATCAGGCTGAATTTGACCGATGGCATCGATTATGTTGTCTTTGAGGGCCGCGGTGGTTTGCGGCTTATTCGCATGGACCTACGACTTAAGAAAACCCCACAAGAAAAAGTCATATGGGTCAAATCACACGATCCTGGTGGCCAATTCACGTTGCCTCGGCGCGAGATAGCTATGCCATGAAACCGCTCGTGCAGAATATCGATTGTGTCTTGAGCTGTGTGTTACGTAGCGCCATCCTGTTGAAACCATATGTCTTCGGTGTCCATGTCCATATCATCAAATTCATGCCACAAGAAGTTGGTGATCATCGACCTATAGCGATCGCCGTTGACGGTGATGACCTGGCCAGCATCATTTTCGAAGAAGTACGGACCGATAACGCCTCCAGCCCAAAATCCACACCAAATAGTAACTTTATTTGGATGCATTGGCACCTCGTAAATCTCGCGTGGATTATTGTCGTCCCAAATCCGTCAATTTTGCTTATGCACGTTCCCATTCATCCAAAAATGGGCCTCATCGCTAAAGATGATTTTTCTACCAAAATTGGGATCAACTTCTTTCTAACTGCTCGGCGCTGTAACTTACCATGATGATTTATCTTAAGTACCTAACTGATTAAAAGACGATATTTTGACCGAAAGTAAAAGAAACAATATGGCCCCCACGAGCTGTCAAAATCAACCCGTCCATATTGGAAAACCCTTAGAAGGGTTTGCTTAGTTATATTAATCGAAACAGAATCTACAAGACAAAACTTGACATTTGTGTCATTTTGAGAATTATTTTTTTTTTAAATCGATTTTGTATTTAATTACTTGGAAGAAAATATTAACGCTGATGTGAAAATGATAGTTTTTTGCTGTATTTCTTAGCAACAATGTAGAGATAAAATTAATTTTAGCTTGAACTGCATACCGGACTCTAGTATTAACATTTTTCATCTAAATCTATATACATAAATATGGTTTTTGCGGATGCTTAAAACTTGAAAACGACTGGACCAAATTGGATACTTCCTTCTGCGGGTTAGTTTGAAATTAATACGTGAAGGTTTAGGAATGGATAAAAGTCGAACAATTCTCAACACGTGGCGCTGAAGGTGTGAATTTCGTTTTTCAGTAGGATAACTCAACAACGGTTTGTTCGATTTTCACGATATTGGGTTTGATGGGTTTGTGCTTGCATAAGGGGACAAAATGGAGAAATATTCCGGAAATTTCCAGGAAAATTGGAAACCCGGGATGATCTGGTTCTTAGTACATTTCTTCGCATTTAATCGAGAATTGGAGTGTGAAATGGATTTCGATGGAGTCGCTTTGAGTCAAGATATTAAATGAAATGATGCAAGCCAGTCGATAACGGAAATGGTGGAATTTTCATCCTTGATGCGTCCAGTGGTGGGATTGACAAAAAACATTGCTGTTTTCACTGATTTTGGCTACGAGTCGTACGAGAACTAAGATTGCTTTGGTATACTCGATTCTTAGGGGATTAAGGCTACGTTGTAAGAAGGCAGTCAAACCACTCTGAATTGAAACTGCCCTACAATCAGCAAGTGAATGAAAACCCTACATGCAGCATTTCAAAGAAGTCTGATGCGGTGTCAAAAGTATTGCAGCAATGTAACACGACCACCTAGGACGAGTTCACAGTGGCTCACAAATGCGCATAAGATGCCCTGAATTGCACGTTGAAAGATATATACGAAATGATAAAAGACGTTTCGGTGGCGCAATGATTATAGGTATGCTTCATACGCTGCCGGTCATTCCCAGATCAACTCCGCCAGATGAATTAAACACTTGCCTGAAGGCGTCAGCTTGAGGACGGCTCAAACAGAATGCTTTCAACCCTCCACCAGCAAATTAAACGCGACGGTCAAATTTTGTTTGTACATTTTTTCAAAGAACGCCAGACCGCGCTCTGTTTGAAACAGTCTTTAATGGAGATATGAGAAAAAAATTGCAATTGAATACAAAGACGCGAGTTGCTTTTCTAAAGGAACAGTCTGCTGCAGAGTTCTCCAGGCAATTGTTGGTAATGGGAAAGATTCCAGTCGACTTATATTCACCGGCCTGATTGAATTTCCACCGAATTTTTGGCAACAACATACGAATGTTTTCCCGAATATCGCTTAGAATTAGAATATTGACCATAATTGGCTGAATGTATGGGCGATTTCAGCTGCGAACAACAAGGGTGTCGATCACTTCAATTTCGTCATTCAAAATCAAATCGCCGAAGAGTTACATTCATACAAATCCATCGACTCTTTGATGGTTGAAAACGTAGCCACAAACTATCTCACGATATTTGTCATTCAAGTGAAGATTTTGACGTGAAAATTCCGCGATTTCCCATTCATATTTAAGCGTCTTCAGTTTCCTGTTCGTCTCGTTTTCGCTATGAGAATTATTAAGTCGCTAAGACAATTGCTGGATGTTTGTGGAATCAATCTTGAATTCCCATGTTTCACATATGGTCAATTGAATGTGGCGTGATGCTCATATGTCAGTAAACACCCCGCGACGAGAATAGAACGAAAAAACGTTGTCTACCATAATGCACTTCAGTGATAAAGCGGGTTGATCGGCACGTAAATCACTGCGGTTTGATTGAAACACGTCCACATTGTTATACTTCAGTTATTTCCATTGTATTTAATAGAATTTTTTTAATTATTCATGTGCCAGGTTCAGAATTATTATTTGCATTACATTAACGAATTTGGGCGGAATGAAGTTCGCTGGGTCAGCTATTTTCTTCATAAACTCTAGCTGAACACGTCCAAGAAAAGGGATAACTCGTGCAAGAAATTCAAAAACATACCTCATTTTGACATTTATAAACGTCTCATTTAGAATTAGTATGCTAAAAATATCCATTTGGTTATTACTTTAGTAAAATGTTAGGAGATAGTAAGATGCTAAACTCGTTTAAGATTAGCAAAATACAATCTTTAACCTAAAACCATACTAAACAGTTTTTAACTAATAATTGGTTCTATAAAAAAAACACAGAATTTGCCTTACAAGGTTACAATTCAAGTCATTTAGTTAAAATGTATGCATTTTTAAAACTTTCCTAGGTATTCCTTTGTTCGGTGACATATTTGGTTCTATAATCATTAAATTTATATCTTCTTTTGAAATTTTCAAAAAGTTTCATCCATCCTTTACTTCACTTTATAATGATTAGGTCTGAACAAAACATGTTTTCGTAACCCAATTCCAAAACAAATAAATTATTTTGAAAAGTCGAGTCGCAGTCGTCTAATCACAATCGATCAATATCATAGGTCCCGTTGTTATTTAGTTTTAATTTATGTTAATTTTAAATTTTCCATTTCATCTTAAAAAGTAAAAAGGGCCTTAGATTTTGCTTGCCCACGCCTTGGGCTTGGGACATGAATGTAAACAAAAATTTAAATATATGAAGGCGCATTCTTTAATATATATATGTACATAATTCAAGGCTTTAAACTTTGTATACACTCATTTTTATACATTTCTATAACTCTGTTTAAAGGCTTTCACTTTGTATGTATGTATATGTATGTACTTGTATGTATGTATGTACATATTTTTATAGATGCATCAGTCAATTATTACTTATTAAAAAAAATCTAATTATACCGTTGTGGATTTGAAAGTTTTTTTTTCTGTTTCAACAAAGTGCAAGATTTTGTATAACGACATTGAACCGAGGACGCACGATTAAAGATAAAGGTAGGTTCATGAAATTTGTTTTCAGTTAAAAGTTAGTTTTATTCTAGATTAATAAGCTCGGTTCACAAATGGACGCACTCACTAGGATGTACCTAGTACCATACCGACGGAGGTACGACAAAACTACTTTAATTTCGTCATGTCATTTTTGTATGCGATTTTTCGTTTCACATCAGCAGCGTACTAGGCTTATACTACGTTTGCACCAGACACTAAACAGAGATTATCGCAAATCTCCTTGAAATCTACAAGATTATAACCATACAAATTTTAATCTCCTCAAATGAAGATTTGAAATAATACTACGTTTCCACCAGACACTAAATCCAGATTTAGCAAGACTTTCACAAATCTCCTTGAAATCTACAATATTTACCATACGAATTTAAATCTCCTCAAATGAAGATCTCAAATAAAACTCATTCAAATCTACTTGGAAACATTAGTTTGTCAAATCAAACAAACTTTGTTTTCAGAGAATAATTGAGGAACCGACCCATTTTCGTTTATTGACATATGGAAATGTAAACAAAAACTATCTATCTCACTTCCACTTCACATTAAAAAAATTAAACATCATTTGAATGTGTTGCCATAATCCTCTTTTTGATCTTTTTGTGCAGTAGAAACACCAAACAAATCTCATTACCTAAATCTCGGTTAAGTGGTTGGTGGAAACGTAGTATTACGAAAGAACACAGTGGGAAAATATTCATGGAGAGCTTCCCCATTACAAATAAAGAAAACTTAAATAAATGAAAAAAAGACATGCTGTTATAAAAGAAGCATCAACAAATAAAAACACAAACAAACCCAAATGTCATTTTTCCGCAGAAAATTAATAGGTCCGTTTCTTTACTTTAATTTTTGTGATTTTCTGTAGGTACATTTGTTCGATTTTCAAACCAAAACCGTTTCCGTACTAAAAAAATTTCGCAATTTTTGACATCAGAGAATTATCACGCAAGAGTAATGAACAGTCTGTCAAATAAAATTGTTTGGACTTAATTCTAAGATCCGCTTAATGTCATTTTGGTTGTAAAAGAATGAAAGCCAAACATTGTACTTGTCTGGCACATTAAAATTAAATTTGCGTTCACGTACTTTTGCACAGTATTGATATTTTTTATAATATTTCATCCTTGCTCTCCAAAATTTGACAGGTTGTGGGTTTCTGTGCACATTAGTTTCTGTGCAAATTAGTGGAGACTTCTCTAAACAATGTGGTATGGTCAATTTTGCAGGTCAAACAGCGTACTGTAAAAACAAAAAGCATAACAATATTTTTCGATTATTTTAATGTGAACGATATAAAATTGACTCCGGTTGATCGACTTGTCGTTGAATGTGAACCTGGGCCTAGATCGCGTAAGACTAAAACGATTGTTCGATTGAACGATCATCGTCTTGATGATAGCTGTCTGTTTACACACATATAGGAAAATATAGAGAGAACAATAGTCAAAACGACGATCGTTCAATCGTACAATCGTTTTAGTCTTACGCGATCTGGGCCCTGAGTTTAGAAATACATGTTATAGTCTAAGAGCCGACAGCAAATTTTGGGAGTGGATGTTTAACCAAAATCTGAGTATGAGGGTTTAAAGGGGTTTATTTTGTGATATCGAAATCAAAAGTCTGGCAGGTTTTTCTTCCTCAGCCTTTAGCGGGGGCGGGATGTTGAAAATAGAGAATTTACAAATTTCTGATCGAGGGTATTATCCTTTCAATTATTTTTTTAAAAATGCATCATGATGCTCTGTCATCTACTAGGCTTACGAAATAAATTTGTATAGTAAATCTTCGAGATTTCAAGAAGATTACGGGTAAATCTCATTGAACCTCGGTTAAGTGATCGGTGAAAACGTATTATTACTTTCTTTATTTTTTTTTTTTTTTGTTTTCGGAAAAAGACTGCATGCGACTTGATTTCAATCACTCTTTTGCTTTCTCTTTTCAGATCATTGATGAAGCTCATGAAGTCCTAACGGTTTTCCAACAAAATTCAAATTACCGACATTATTAACAATACGCTACCTACCTGCCTACTAGCTAACTTTTTTCAAACTCTGGGCAGGTATTATATAGGTAGGTATTCTGTTTCTGGCTAGGCCTGCTGTATTCAATGTGGGCAGAAGCAGTTCAAATAAATAAAACATAAAAAACGATTTTTTTTGTTTAAATCAGTTTTATTCTATCCGGTGTGGGTCCACCCTCAGACGGAAAACCCTCCAACAGAACTAGGTTAATCGTCAATCACATGGACAGAGTTTTTTTTTTATAACCTCAACAAATATATTAGGGACATTAGAAAGAATAACTTTCGACCCTAATCGTGCATTGTATTTTAGTATACAAACTTGAACAAACCAATGAAGAAAATTATCAAGGTAATCCCAATAGGCAATGCACGATCAACTTTGATCCACTTCGATTCCAACATCAAGTCGAAGTCACCATCATCATCACCATATTTATAAAAAAAAGAAGACAAAATAGAAAAATATTAAACCTCCATATTCACAAGAGCGATAACGACAACGAAAAGGCGGCGACTATGATGACAGCGTCAACATTGGAGACCACGAACCACGACCAGATCGGAGAAAAAATAAAAAAAATTTATGATGACGGAGTTGAACAACCCCAAATGAGAGCACGGACTATTAGATACACTGAAACGTACCAAAAAGCACCACCACAGCTCCACGCAGTGCCAGGCCAGTGCCAGTGGATAGAATATCAGTTCAATAGAGACAAAACAAAAACAAAATAAAAGGGGAGAAGGAACAAACTAGCGCAACATAGTCATACAGGAAAGCTTCTATCGTAGGTATGTATGTACCTAATAGAAAATGTTAGAAAAAAAAAGAAACAATTTTCAATGCCTTATGAATGATCGAATTGATTTAGGAGGGGTTTTCACAGTTTAGAAAAAAAATAACCTTGTAACGTTACAAACAACAACGACGCAGTGTTGGCATTGCCATCAGCAAAGTAGCTTGTAGCACGAGTACACAAATTGACAAATTACTGAAATGATTATTTCAAATTTTGCTATGCACGCAGAATATTTTCTATGACAGTTCTCACTTTTAATGAAAGAATTACATAATATGTATTCAAAGCTACGAGTAAAATTTAAGGGGTAAAGTCAGTGTTCCCATAACGGCATTATTAATGCTAGATCTAGCATTATAGAGAAGAGAAAAGCATTATGAAATTTTAAAAATATGCTCAATGCTTTTCTGGCATTCTTGTTTTTATTTTTTGCATTCTTAAATGCCAAAAATGATTTCGAATCATTGATTTGATGATATCATATTTGGAAAAAAAAAAAACATTTAAAAAAATTTAAAGCATTCTGGTTTAACCTTAATAATGTCAAATCACGAAGATTCACACATACGTTCACAAAATGCATGACTTTTTCTAATAAAAATGAATTAATTAAAGCATCTGTTGCTGTGGAATCTGGAAAGTCAATTATTTGGGCCTATTCAGCTAGATCTTTTGTTCTGTTATTCTGCTATTCTGTTATCAATTTCAATACAAAAGTTTGAGCTGTCAAATATAATTTTTTTGAATTATAATTTGGTATTCGGCTGCTTAAATTGTTAAGAAATTTGCTATGAGATGTCAAAAGTTCAAAATTCAAAAAATAGAAATGCGTTTTGGATCCAGCTAATAACTTTTAAAGATGCAGCTGGGGAAAATATGTTTAAGGAATTAGGTCGATTTGTGATTGGTATTGGACTGACGACACTTCCCATTTCAAATGCTGAGGTTGAGCGACTGTTCAGCCAAACGAATATAATTAAAACAAAAATTTGTCATATAATTGGAAAAGAATTATTGAACAGCATTGTCCAAATACGCAATAGGCTAAAGATAGAAGATAAATGGTACTTTTCTTATAAGGTTATAGAGAAAGTTGGAGACTCGACGAAGTACCTATGAAAAACCTAAGGGTGAAGAAGATTATTTGTATGAAGAACTTTGGGCTAACTCATTATTTAATTAAAATTATAAAATAGATAAGACATTATAAAAATAAGAATGTGATAAGTCTGACTGACTTAAAATTAAATAATTAACTACTAAAACATGTTCTTACTTAAAAATAGTTTGCTGTAAAAGTTCATATTACCTATTTATGAACATATAAAGCTTAAAGGCTCTTCCAAACCAATGCGAAACGTTCGTTCCGGCGAAGAAACATTCGCATGTCAAAATTTATTTACATGGTGATATATGAGAGTGCCCTCACCAACGCGGTGGAGAAAACATTATGAATTAATTTTGACTGACGAATGTTTCCTCGCCGCAACGAATGTTTCGCATTGGTTTTGGGAGAGCCTTTAAGTTTTGTTATTTTTGAATTAATTTTGTTTTGTTTTTTTTTTTGTTTTTTATATAGGGAGATATTATCTATGTATGTATGTATGTATGTTAGGTATTTATGAGACAACAAATATTTATTTTGCATTTTTATAAAATGTTTGTTTTTTAATCATCTGAAGTCTAGCATTATTAAATTTGAGATTATGGCAACACTGGGTAAAGTTGTAGAGCTTGAATCGTTGCCTTATATCTAAATCTTGAATTCTATAGGGTTTAGAATTAAGGTATGAGATCTAGACCTATTAATTAGAGCTTGTGAATAGATATAGGTTGCTCTTGCTCTTGTTAGGATTGGTTGAAGTGTATGCCACCAAACTGACATGACATACACAGTTGAAATCACTAGAGATTTTCCACCTTCTCGTTAAAATCTGATGGAGCTTCATTTCTATAGCCCACGTGACTACCAATGTCTGTGTTTGCTTATAGATCACTAGAATAATTTTAAAAAAATTCTCCCCGATGGAGCCTGCGTCTTTGGGATACGCCAGGGTCATGTAACATAGAAGATGGGGAATCGATACTTCCTCTTCTTCATCTGTACTATCAGCCTCTGAAAAAATCGTGTCAGACTACGACACTGATTATAACATTAATAACGACACTGATGTGCATTCTATTCAAAGATATCAAACACTTACGGCCTTTTCACACCCGACCAAAAACGAGGTTTTTGGAAATAGGCCTACGACCACTTGAAAAACGTTCGCACCAAAGATTTGCAAGTTTTAATTTGACATTTAAATTTGTTGACATCAACTGCAATGCGATCTGTGTGCTTGAACATTATATAGTCTCAACAAGGGGCCGGCCCGGCCGGCCGTGCCAAGTCCGTCAAATTGGCAGAGTAAGTTTCACCTAGACGGAGTTACCAACGCAGTAATTTACTGTTTTTAAGCATTTTGTTTGCATTTCTATTTTCGATTTTTGCATTTCATCAAATACATAGTGGATGTAATTAAATGACCTGCTAACTAAAACAGTGAAGTTAGCAGGTCACATGGTGTATCTCGTGAACCAAAGCGTGCTAGAAACTTTCTGTGAGGCTTCAAATTTGCAGTTTTCTTGCATTTCAAGAATAAGGTATGTCAAAATTTGTAAGTTCTTATTTTTAAGAAATTTCATAAAATTCACTTCACAGTGGAAATTGACAAGTGACAAAGTTTATCTCTTTGAAGTTAGCAGATTATACTTTTCCGAATGCTTCGAATGTCCTGAACTTGAATCCGATCTCAGAATTGTTGGATTGGCTCAGGTTTTTCGAGATATCGTAGTCTAAAAGTGTAAAAAACGAGGTTTTTGTTATTTTTGAGTTTAATTTACACCACCAATTACATTTTAGTAAGTTAAAATTTATGAATTTTTCATTAAATGGGTAGGTATATATTATTAAATAATGATTTTTCGAAGGATAGAAAGATCCAATTTCTTTTCGTAATGATTTTTTTTTGGAAAAAATGATATTGGTGTCGCAAATTAACCTCAAAAATATCAAAAAAAAACACGTTTTTTTGAACTTTTAGACTAGGATATCTCGAAAACCTGAGAAAATTCAGCAATTCTGTGTTCAGATTCGAATTCAGAAAACAAAAAACTATTCGAAAAGTATAATTTGGTTTATGCCGCAAGACATGTGTTCCCCTGTGTTATTGATGATAAGAACATACCGGGAATTTGCATCTCCGAGCAGAGCTTTGTTTCATGTTTCTCCAATTTTAAGTGCCCTAGTGTCTATTTGCATTCATCAAGTATTTTACTCTTGACCACAAATTTTGTCGTTTTGCCAAGAATGTTAAATACTTATACCCGCTACCCCGCCTTCTCTCCCTCTTCATATATGTACATTAAATATTTCCCTTTTTCGTGACCTTTCTTCAATTATAAATGAAAATCCTAAAGTGGGCTTTAGGTCAGATTTTGAAAATTCTTATTTTATTTGTTGTAACGTTTCGGGTGTGTTTTAGGATTTTCATTTATACATGTACATTATGTATGTATGTAGCTCAGTGGATGGCGTGGCGTCCATATAACACGATTCCTACCGTCTCACAGTGTGAAATTTGCACAATCCAGCGGAACTTAAGTCAAGAAAAAAAGTTTAGCTGTCGAGTACAAAACCGATTTGTATCAGTTCTTAACATAACTGTTGATTCATTTCAGGTAGTAAAAGCTTCATGTTTCCATTATATTTTGTACAGTACAGTTAGCTGTCAAAGCCAAACAACATGTGAAAAAAAATTAAAGGCATTGTACAGCGGACATGTGTTTAGTGAACGGTAAAATTATTCGATGTTTTATATCTCTGAAGTTAATAGTACATGGGTGAGTTTTATTAATTTAATTTATTTATTTTTATTTTTTTAAATAATTTTCGCTAGAGTATTAAAAAAACGTCTTTTTTAACTTTGAGACAAAGGTTTTAAAGTTTACCTGCGTGTACCCGCTCTATTTTTTTCATATTCTGAATCTGTGTAGGTTATATAATTAGAATCAAAAATAAATTCTTGCAACCTTTTGGAGCTCCCATACAAATATTTTTATTTTACAGAAAAAATAATAGGTTGAGTGTTTTTGAAGTTTGGCACAATACTCCAAGTGACGAAAAGTTTCAAAAAGTCATCAGATCCACTGCTTTCGTTAAGATCTAGGTTTTCGAGAACTAAATGTCATGATCTTCCTGATTCCTGAAGAAACAGTTTCAAACTGGCTGAATTTCAAATTATTATTTTCAAAAATGTATTTATTTTTTACTTAATAATTATGCTTAAGCTTATTTATTTTTAGTTTAAATAAAATTAAAATGAATTATTAAATTTAAATTAATCTGATATATATAAATCATTTCCACGAACAAACAAGTTACAAAAATATTATTTAAATTTAGACTTAAGTTCTAGCTAGAATCTGAAAATTTCAAACTGTGCGTCTTCCCATTTAAAAATTGCACGCAAAATACTATCAAATAAACATAAACTATGCAACCCTAACAATTTGAATTATAAAATTCGCACAAACATAATCTATCGAATAAACACCGTCAATTCATTCTTCTCTTCGCTCTTTGCTCAACTGCTGAACATACGCTCTCTTTGAAAGAATTAATTTAGAAATAAAACACGTCTTTCACCGTCTTATAAAATTTTTGTTTTGTATCCCTTTCTTCCCTTAGCATTTTTGTTTCTAGATCCTCTTTGTCCAACACGCAACAGCATAGGAAAAAATAAGACGCTGGTCGTCGTCTTATACTGGCATTTGGTATGTATGCAATGGAATGTTTTTTATTCCTTTGCTTGACTCCGTTTCTCTTTATTCGTTCTGTTGGGTGAAAAATAACACGCTCTTCTACGACTTATTTGCTATGAAAGTTGTTAAATACATTTTCTATTTTTGTTTGCTTGTTTTTTGGTTAAGCTAAGTATAGTCCAGGAAAGATTTAAATGCGTAATTTAATATGGGTAAGCGGTGAAAAATTAATTCATAAAATATTATTTCAGGTATAGTTGCAGAATTTCATCTTCTACAGCATATCAAAAGTCTCGCAAAATCACAGCAGTGGCTTCTGATGTAAAGGCATTTAAAGAGGGGCAAAGGGAAGAAGGCATGGTTTGTCAATCTGAAATATTTGGTATGGTTAAATGTAAGAATATGACACATGATTTAAGGGCACTTTTTTAACGCTGGATCTAAAACAAAAAAACCTATTCTTTTTTATGGGACTTTTTGAGAACAAGTTAAATATTAAGAAAAAATGGTAGATTTGGGGTAAAAGTTTCATTGGGGTGTTGATAAACAAGAATCAAAAGAGTTCCTAAAAATACCTGTAATGAAATACCTAGTGTTTATTTAGTTAGTTGTGAAGTTAAAGGTTTTGTCCTTTATTTTTTGTTTGATAGCTTATGAAAATACTTTAGAGCTAGGTTTTTAGTCTTGGGTTTTGATTGGTTTTTAATTTTTTTTTAAAGCACAGATTGTTGCTTAACAGATTTTCTCTAGGAGGAATCAAATGAACTATGTATGTATCTTTTATTAATAAAAAAACGTTTTAATGAAAGGCCACTCTATGCGTCCTATGAAAATAGACTGCAAACGGAAGAGTTGTTTTTTAACTAATTTTAATGTATCTGCTTTTTTTTTGTTCAAGATACAAAGAGGTTAGTTTTGTTTACTTTCGCAGATCAATCATTTTCGTTACGTCTTCCCATTTCAAATTATTGACGCCACGCCACTGTGTAGCTACTGTAGACTTAGAAAATTTCTGAAAAACAAATCAAATATCTTTTTTTTGGCAAGATTTCGAAATCAAAAATTAGCGGTATTATCTCGTCATTCATAAGAACTTGTTACTCTTAGGCCGTGTGTCAATTGCGTTAAAAGTGCGTTAAATTTGATCCCATGGCTAAATTTTGACATTACTGAGGTGAATATACAGTCGTCAAAATTTAACCTGCTCAGGAGCTCGTTTAAATTTTAACTATTGGATAAATTTTGACGTTTGTATTAAGCTTCTTGGACATTACTTACACCATCGACCTATTATACCTGGACTGCTAGGAGCCAACATCACGATGGTTCCCTTTATTAAAAAAAAATCGATACACTAGCGGCAATTTGAAAACGACTTAGGCCTTATTTATTCACTCAAAGTTGAACATAACTTTGCGTTTTTTACAGTCAACTTGAGAAGTAGTTTTTATTCACTCGAAGTTGACGTTTTCAACTTTTGATTTTCAACTCTAGAGTTGATCAACGAAATAGTAGAAGTTAAAGGCCTTCCACACTAGCCCATTGTGTATTAAAACATGTTAAAAAAGTGGGAAACAAACTGTGTAGAATAGTGTGGAAACAAAATATGACAGCCCAGCCTACACAACCCGACATTCTTTCCCACACGATTTGACATTCTATCCCACATTCTATCTATTTTTTTAGGTTAAGGTTGTGTGTTAAGTGTGGAATCAAAATATGAAAAGTCATTTCTTTCCCACAATTTTGGCAGTCGCGTGGAATTCTTTCCCACTTTCAATTTGACATGCATGAATACACAGTGGGCTAGTGTGGAAATGTTATTAGCGAGTACACTTGGGAATTTTCATTTTTTTTATTTATTCATTCATGATATTCTGTTGTGTGCACTTTTCACTTTTGACTTCGAAAGGAAAAAAATCTTAAAATAAATAATAATTAAATAAAAATAGAGCTCTGTTTTAATTGAAATAATAAAATAAAAAATGTTCCGTGCAAATAACCTACTTCTGGGAGAATTGGGCGTCATCTTTTCGGAGCAGCGAAGATGATGTAGAGGAAGAAAATGTATCCCTTGAAAGGCGGCAATTCAAAATGCTTCCCCGTGTTGGTATCGATAAATAGGACGACCATGATTTCGTTCTCGCCTCTCAAAAGCAACGGCAATTATGTTTTTTTTTTAACTTAATAAAGGATTCATTGCCTTTTGACGAAAGATGTTACGGAAAATATCGGTAAAAAAAAAAAACAGGTTCTCGTCCGATCACCGAAATCAAGCATCTTCGGGCGCGGTTAGTGCTTAGATGGGGGGACCGCATGCATTAAGTTTTTTTTTTCTTTTGACTCCACACTTAAGATGGAATGAAAAATCCATTCCAATTATTCGGAATAAATAAAAAAATCGACAATAATGGATTATCCTAAGTATTTTATTGAATAAGGAAACACAATAATATTATTTCAAATATTTTGAATATCTAAAATGAATAAAGAAGCATATTCACACTCAAATGCAAAATTAATCTAATGCAAACCAAAAATTACGTCTTGTGTGTCATGCTTAACAAATGAGAATGACGATCGACTAGCAATGAATGACGATACTAGGTTCATGACTGCCACTATCAAAATACAATTTCCGCGTTCAAGATCATTTCCAAAGCGATTTGGACAGATTGGTGTTGTAATTCGCCTCTGAAAAAAGCTATTGCAACATTAAATCAAGGTATCTGAACATTTTTGGATAGGTTGACACCGTCTCGGATAGGTTCCTTTATCGCAAGGAACGTATGTTTTAAAATATTCCATTTACTGCAATTGACACAGCAAAACCCTTCAATTTTATTCACCCCTATAAAAAGGGATACAATTTAACTGGGATCAAATTTAACCAAAATTTTAACGCAATTGACACACGGCCTTAGTAGATTTTTAAAAGGAAACGAAATCAATCATACAAATTTTCATTTTTTTTTTTTAACTTTATAACATCACACACGACAATGACCTGACATTTGTACGCATGCGCAATTACTTTTGATATCCCAATTTACATCAATTCGTGTCCACTTGCATTAATAGAAGGTGACAGGCCATATACGATGACATTAACTGTTCTTTTCTTTCCCATCTCCAAGCCATAATGCATTGCTTGGCACACAGTCACGTTGAGACCCATTTCGCAAGCAAAAATAACGGTTTGGACAATGTTTGAACTAAGCATTTCCTTTCATGCATTTCAATCTGCGAGGGAATACGTGCGTATGATGATGTTGATGATATATGTATATGACGATATGTGATGTGATATTTTTTTTTTTATTTCCTTAAGAATATTATTCTTCATAATAATATATGAACATTGTACATATGTAGTTGGGTACTTACAAATCCAACACACCACACCTTTTTTTTTGTATTTTATTTGAACAGGTTTTTTGTTGGCTGAAGTGTCCGTGTCCGATTGTCCGTTTGAACGGAAAACAGAACAATGTTTACTGATTTCACAAATGAAGGCTCATTGCACACAAAATTACCTGTTCAAAATACTGGCAGTAGGCAATACCTATACTTTGTTGTCAGTTCAATGTTCCATCTTGCCTCTTGACCTAAACTAAATAAAAGTAGATTAAAAAGAGACACCAGAAACGTAGCTCCTTTGATTAAAAGTCTAAAATATTAAACAACCCATGTCGAATAAGTTAAGCATAAAAAACATCAATTATTAATTTAATTGTTGATAATATATAAACTCATAATTTAAAATCATATATTCATATTAGTTCAAGAAACCAATAGGCATTTTGTCTGTTCAACTCAAACTTTTAGAGCTAAGGAATTTAAATATTTCATGTTTTTGAAATTTTCCATGGTGCAAAATTTTAAACAGCAGAATATTGAAGCTTTAGCATGATACTACGTACTTGTCCAGTGCTGGAAGATTTAGAATAATTTCCAGCCCTGCTTGTGTCGTAGAACTCTGTACCCCCGTTATTCCTACAAGCTAGTCTCTGTACCTTGTTCAGGTTTTTGAGATAACTTGTTTTTTCTACAGCCTTCCACCACACGATCGAACCATAGGTAAGTATGGGACGAACAATCGCCGTGTACATCCACTGTATGACTTGTGGTTGCATACCCCAACACGTACCAAAGGTTTTCTTGCATGTGTAGAAAGCACAGAGTGCTCTTTTCATTCTTTCGTCTATGTTACGTTTGCATGTTAGCTTGGAATCAAGGATTACTCCAAGATATTTAGCTTCTTTGGAAAGTTTCAGTAGAATTCCATTAAGCTTGGGAGGGGTAAAATCCTCTAATTTGCTTTTTTTGGTAAACAGAACTAGTTCAGTTTTTCTAGGGTTAACCCCCAGACCGTTTTGTGCTGCCCAAGAATAAGGTTCTTGAAGTGCAGATTCCATTATATCTTTGATGGTGGTAAGGTGTGGATATCAAGATTACGATGTCGTCTGCATAGGCTACAATTTGAATGCCCTGATTCTTAAGTCTTGTAAGAATTTTTTTACAACGAGGACCCAGAGGAGAGGTGAGATGACCCCTCCTTGTGGTGTGCCTCTTGTAACTGTTTTCTCGACAATACTATCTCCAAGTTGCGAGTTAATGATTCTGCCATTGAGCATGGTATAAGTCCAGTCCACAATGGCAGATTCAACTGCAAATTCTTCCGGGGCAGATTTAATGGACTCCGTTTGTACGTTGTTGAACGCTCTTTCGATGTTCAAAAATGCTGCCAAGGTGTGTTCTTTGCACTCGAGACTTTTCCCAATTTGAGAGACGACCTCATGCAACGCAGTCGCCACTGACTTACCTTTAAGGTAAGCGTGTTGGAAGTTGCACAGAATGTTTGGGTTGAGAAGGTCTCTTACATGCAGATCGATGATTCTCTCCAGCGTCTTCAGGAGGAACAAATAGAGACTGATCGGTCTGTAATCTTTAACATTCGAGTGTGTCGGTTTTCCAGCTTTTGGAATAAAGACCACTTTAACCTTTTTCCAATTGGTAGGGACATATCTAAGTGTAATACAACTTTTGAAGATTACCCTAAGCCATGGGGTGATTATCTGTAGAGCATGTTGAAGAAATGCTGGTATAATCTCATTTGGTCCAGCTGATTTATAGGGTTTGAATGAGTTTATTGCCCACATAATCTTCCGATCTGTGGTAACCTGTTCCAATTCTGGAGTTATTTGAATAAAATCTAAAGAGTCTGATTGTGTATAACCTTAATCTTCACGGCTCTTGTAGCGTATGATAAGATCATTAAATTCTCATCTCGACAGCATTGTCCAATGCAGAATCAAAAACCGCGTAGAATGTAATGCTTCAAACGCAAGGCTATCTACTGTCGTCAAAACGAAACCCTCCCCAATGCCGCTATCCATGAGTGGCACATGCATTGAGGAAACCGAAAAGCTTTCAGCCCTCGGAATGTGTATCACTGATCACCTTCTGTGGAATGATCACATATTCGACGTCGCAAAAAATGCTACTAAGTGCTCAGGTTTTCTTCGGCAATGCAAGAAATCTGGCTGTAGGCCAGTTTGCTGTCAATTCGACGCCGCCAGAAAGTGTTATGACTCCTCCTGTACTTGAGAGCGTAAATGATTTTATGGGACAAATCTTCTTTCGCACTCGTTCAGTTGCTAGAGTTCTGAAAGATCTCGATGTGCACAAATCCGGTGGCCCGGATAGTATCCCTCCCATTGTTCTGAAGAGGTGTTCTTCAACGCTGGCAAAACCACTGCGTAAGCTTTTCCATCTGTCCTACTCTACTGGTCTCTTTCCGAGTGGATGGAAAACAGCATTTGTCCAGCCTGTCCCTAAAAAAGGCGTATCTTCTTCACCCTCAAACTATCTACCAATTGCACTTACGTCCCTTCTTTCCGAGGTCATGGAAACGCTGATTAACTTTCAGCTCAAGAAATATCTTGAGGAACGAAGGCTTCTTAATGACCGGCAGTATGGCTTTCGTAGAAATAGGTCCACTGGTGATCTGATGGTATATCTCACCGAACAGTGGAACAAATCTTTACATCGTTTTGGAGAAAGTAAGATTATTGCACTTGATATTTCAAAAGCGTTTGATAGAGTTTGGCACCAAGCTCTCTTAT
The DNA here is from genome assembly GCA_949320155.1 of Melangyna quadrimaculata. Classification (NCBI taxonomy): domain Eukaryota; kingdom Metazoa; phylum Arthropoda; class Insecta; order Diptera; family Syrphidae; genus Melangyna; species Melangyna quadrimaculata. The sequence goes on along the minus strand of OX439483.1, from coordinate 185,232,586 downwards.
CGAAAATGCGTTCATTTGGTTTCGATGAATCTCTTCTTCGTTGGATTAGAAATTACCTTTCGGACCGTTCAATACAAGTTGTTTTGGACGGTTTCAAGTCTGAAATTCACAAAATAAATGCTGGTGTGCCCCATGGCTCCGTTTTGTCTCCGACCCTCTTCCTTATTTTTATAAATGATCTTTTGTCTGAAACTTCTAATCCACTAAACTGTTTCGTTGACGATAGTACTCTCAGCTTCTCATATTCGTTTACAGATTCACATCCATGTCCTTCTGATGTGGAACTTGAACGGCAGCGTATGATAAGCTCATTAAATTCCGATCTCGATAGCATTGTCCAATGGGGAATCAAAAACCGCGTAGAATTTAATGCTTCAAAAACTCAATGCTGTCTCCTGTCGTTAAAGCGAAATCCACCCCCAATGCCGCTATCCATAGATGGCACTTGCATCGAGGAAACCGAACAGCTCTCAGTTCTCGGTATGTGTGTCTCAGACCACACTGCTAAATGTTTAGGTTTTCTCTGTGGATGCAAGAAATTTTTCACCCCTTCTGATCTGGCTATGATCTACAAAGCCTTTATTCGTCCAAAACTTGAGTACTATTCTCATGTTTGGGCAGGAGCTCCAAAAACTCACTTAAGTTTATTGGACCGAATACAAAAGAGAGCTATTAAAATGATAGGAGAAAGATCTATAACAGAAACAATTACAACTCTCGAACACCGCCGTAATGTTTCATGTCTTTCTCTATTTTACCGCTATTTTTATAGTGAGTGTTCTCGTGAAATAGCCAGTTGCATTCATCCCCTTAAACAATTCAACCGTAATATTCGCGCATCTAGGAATGCCCATCAGTTTACCCTTGAGCCCAACTTCGGACGTACTGTAAAATACAGAGATTCTTTCTTTAGTCGCACCACACGAATGTGAATTGTTTTACCCGGCCCGACTTTCCCCTCTCATTTCGATGTGCAAACATTCAAAACCAATGTGCATCAGTATCTCCTTTTAAATCTTCTCCTACTTACCTAATCGCTCGTGTTGTGCTAAAAACATTTTAAGGGTATTCATAACCAATTTTGTGCGCGCGGAATATAAAAAAAAAAATCAAAAATCTATAAAGTCTTTCGTCCAAAACTCGAGTACAACTCTCATGTTAAGACAGGTGCTCTAATAACCCATCCTTTTTAAATCCTTCCCTATTTTCATATAGTTCGTGCTGTGTTCAATCATATTAAGGGTAGTCACAAAAAAATGCAACATGTTTGCACATGCCATGGAGATTATATTTACTCGATCCATTTATGAGCAGAAAACCTTCCGCCAGTATGCGGCAGTTTTGCATTGCAAAAAAAGGGGTTCATAAATGCAAAATCTATTTGGCGGTACAAAAAATGACTGATTTTTTTGCTAAACAACATTTGTGCAAAATGTCTAACAAAAATGTAATATTAAGATTGATTTTTTATCTCTTCAACGGAACTTACTTTGAAAGTTTTCAAGAAGAACCCTCCGCAAAAAAGGAGCAAAATTAAAAGAAAAAGGATTTATCTTTTGATTAAAAAGAATTGGAAACCAAGGCATATTCCAAACATACATAAATGTATATATTTTAATAATATATAGATATTTTAATAGTGCTGTGATACACGAGTGCAAAAAAGAATTAATTCACCAAAGAGAAGGGATGATTTTTAGGAAGAAAGAAAGGGATGCCATTTTTTCCGTTTCTTTCTTTCTAAAAATCATCCGTTCTCTTTCGTGAATAAATTCTTTTTTGCGCTCGTGTATCCCAGCCCATAAAAAAACACATCAAATTATTTTATTTTCTCCAGCCATCTTCCTTCAACGCGGCAACAAAACAAAAACCACTGCAAACTTCATCGCATTCAGACTGTCAGTTGGCTTTTATGAACACAGTTACAGACTGGTGTAATGCAAAGATAATGCAGTTTATATACGATTATGAACGCAAATCGTGCATGGCTGCAGACTGCTGCATTTTTACATTTATAAGCTTATATCCCTCATTTAATTTAAAAAACGTACGTACGTATATTTGTAGAACATTGTATTTCGATGGAAAAATATAAATAATAATAAACAATACCTATAAAAGAACATAATTCCTAGGTTAAAAAAACTGTAAACTTTGGAACATTACTAAAAATGTCAACAAAGTGCAAAAAACGGTTGAATTTTTGAGGTTATTTTGAGTTATACTTATCGAGGAGGAATGTTTAAAGGCATAAAATTCATTCAATAAATTGTTGAAATACCATCTGATTTCTTAAGTAACGCGAAAAATCAACCAAACCGCGAAACGGCATTTCACTTACGACTTAAGCTGTGTCCGTTTTTATTAAAATCGAAAGAAATAGTTTCGAGATTAAAATCTAGTTTAGTAATACGATTTCATATATCGTTAACTTTTAAACACCATACAAATGTATAAGGGTGGTAATTAAAATCAAAATGCACGATTGGATAGCACTTCCTTTTGTAGATAAAAACTAGAATGTAGCTAGACATTGACGGTGTACAGTAATGGTTCGATTGTATTTTTATATCGTTAAGAAGAAAATATTAAAAGCAAGTTTAAATAGTAAAAACTAAATAATAAAAATTGGAAGGTTTCGTAAAATAAAATTATGCATACAAATTTATTTTAACTGCAATGGCAATGGGGAAGTTTAAGACAATTTTGGCTCAATGATTACAGACCGATTTTAATTACAAATTGTTGGTTTTATATTTTTATAAGATAGTTAACTTGGTAAACTTCACAAATAGTTTCAAATATATTGAAATTATAAACTTAAAAAAATTGAATCAACGTCCCAAAATTCAACAAAACCTTAGTTTAACTTAGACCCAGCTCAAAAATGACTATGAATATGCCCCAATAACTACTGAATTGTAAAATAATGACAATATCACCAAGTCCGAGATGTATCGGAAATATCTGTAAATCGATGTACATCAGGACACATAGACAAAACAGCCGACGAACAGTGAGGCCCTTTGTATGGGTGGGTGGAAAAACTCCCTAAAAACTAAACCACACACCGTACTTATTTTGATGAAACTTGAGATAATTACAACTTACAGGCTGAAAATCGAAAAAAATTTAAAGAAATTACCAATAACGGTTATTAGCGGTACCTTTCATAGAACCAGTTTTTTTATTTTCAAATTCCTTAACAGCGTCTTAAACGGTTTTGACCAGGTTTTTATTAAGGAGGTCCCTGAGAATCTTGAACATTTTGCATATAAGAATGTTCGGACATTTTTGTTTGGATTAAAAAAAATAGTAGAATTAATGTTTTTTTTTTTTAATTTTCTTTAAAATAGTTTTTTAATAAATACTAGAAATTTGAACAAAAAATTTTTACATATGAGTATATCTTAATCCCACAAATAGAAAATATAATTTATTTAAAAAAGTTCAGATTTGAATGTGAAGGGATCGTGTGAAAACTATACATCTATGTACTGTACATATGTCTTCTAATTTGTTAAGGTAGAACTATAATAATCGATGGCTGTCGAAACCTAATGTCAAAACCGAACGAAAAGTAGCGTTCCGAAATGTCAAACTGACATGTAATCCATAATTCGCTCATTGAGAGAATCAAATCAATAGAACAGCTGTTTCTACCCAGTCAGTGGTGTAGCTAATAAGAAAGGGTTCAATGGGACCCAATGCTGTTGCTCATCAATGGTGCGTTAGTCTGCTTTATTTTTAATTTTAATAAAAACATACTGCAAACTGATTCCTATTTAACAAAATCAGGATTTTTATGTCTAATTTTCCATTAGTTCAAATTAGTTTTTATGTTAAAAGGAATAAAAATTTAATGGAACCAAAAAAAAAGGCACGAAAAAAATTAAGAAACATAAATTCAGATAAAATGAACGAAATGAAAAATGTAGACCATCAGAAAAAAATTTCATTTAAAGACTCCACCAAACCATCGTGAAACATTTGCTCTGCACGGCGAAGCATTCACAATGATAACAAAAATGACAAAAACAATGCTAACAGAAACTGTTGTCGGCGAATGTTTCGCGCCGCATTCGCGTTGGTTTGGGAGAGCCTTAAATGCTTGTTTCATTATAGTATAGGTACTGATGCATAAAAGTAAAGGAAAAGCATAAAGAAATATTTCTTTATGCTGAAGTTGCGCTAGTGGAATCATCTAGATATATAGGGAAACGAAATAAATGCTTTGAATCTCATATATCTTTAATAATTCATTACTAAAAACAAAATATTAACGCATAAAATCATGCCGTTTCTTAAAAGCATAACTCAATATGAAAACTATAATTTCCGATGTTGAAATTTTCTAGCTACGCTACTGCCTTCATGTCAATTTTATTTTTATCTCTACACCTTCAAAATTTGTCTCGAGAAAAAAGATGTAGAGATAAAATTTTTCTTTGCGTCGATCTGCATACTAGGCTTAAGATAAGACACCTCCCAGAAAAATCAGTAGTCAAGACTAAAATTAAAACATATTAACATTGGTGATTTTTTTTTATTTTGATTTCTGTCATATTACTGTCCGTTTACTTTTGCAAGAGCGCTCGATGAGCGCTGTCGCTATCGAGACCGAAAGTTAACGAAAACTTAAAGAAAATACCAAATCGGAATTATGGGCAGCTCATATAAATTCTTTGTATTCTCTTAGTTTCGTACGACCGCGTAAGCTGACTTCTGTCTATTATAGTTCTACTTTAACTTTGGACGATAAGCTTTAGGTTTACACACATCTAAATTGACAAACGGTTAGCATTTCTTGATTTTGCAACTTATTTACTATAAAAACTAAGACCCCTTTCTCAAAAGGAAACTGAGTTGCCCGCGATTTATAGTTGGTAGGCGAGAAGGGCGTAAAAGGAAGACAACAAATCTCCACTCACACCCTTCTCGCCTACAAACTAGCTAGTTTCTGGCAACTCATTTTCCTTTTATGAAAGCGGTCTAATAAGAATCAAAAATTTGGCACGCTTTCGAATAATTGCATTTTTTACCCGTTTCCCCATTGTGCGACGGACGTCTTGTTGAAAATGTTGTAAATGATAATAATTTATATAGGTACAAAATACCGACAGAAACAAAATAATTTCCAAAAACTGACCTTCAATATCATAAAACTTTCTTATTAAACTTCTTTCATCTCAGAAGCAAGTTACGAGTAGGTAGGTATATATCCTTGCTAATGCTCGCGGATATAGATATGCTTTCATTATTGTAGGTGTATCCAATTTAAACGCGCCTTTCCATTAAGGCTCCTCTTGCTGTCTTCATTTGTTTTTACTTGACCCAAAAACCGCTTGACCAAAGAAAAACATTACCAAGCGCATTAATGTTGAATATATGTATGTACATAGGTATATGTACCTACATACGTGTATAGTGAATTTCTTTTTTTTTGAGTCTCCATCACAGCTCTTTTTACATTGAAATCCTGTTGCTTCCCTCTTTCAATTGTGCAACATTCTTCTTTATGTACACAAATTAAAAAGTTTCCTTTAAGTCCATTTGTTTTTGCCTTATTGAATTGAATTCGAGAGAACGATCTGATGACGAAGGCGCGATGAATTTTTATCGTGTTTAACCTGATTTCACAATTCGTACGTGCATATGCATCTCCTTGCACTAGATCCTTGTTTCCAAAACCAGCATATTGGTAGGTGCAAGACGAAAAAGTGGTACCTACTCAAAGACAGTTCCAGCAATACCTCTAATGACGACTTCACGTCGATGGACGGCGGCGCGGCGCAGCGGCAACACGACCGACACTGCGTCTGGCTCACTTAGCTTGGACAACAATCGCCAATCGGCCTATTAAGGAGGGTACTCTACTTGTTGCTTGCGGACTTTTATTTCCCTCATTCTGATGATTACAATATGAACATATTCTTGGAAGTGTGCTAAAAGGAAAGAGGTATGGTGTTGGAGCTGAAACTCCTTCAATTGTTGGTATGATTTACTTTAAAGCAAAACAATTACATTTTATTATTCCAAACACAAAATTAACGGAGTCACCTTAGACAAGAGAACGAGTGAGAAATCCTCCACGTCATTACCTCAGATCTGAATGAATTTTACATGGATGGTTTTTCTTTTCAAGCAATAAGAAAGACAAGATTTTCAATTTGAGATAATCCAAGTTTCGAAGCTAGTCCGACTTCGAAACGAGATAACATTTTTTGTTTGTTTTTCAGACTTTTGAAGTCCCCATATCCATATACCCCACTGCAGATTTTGTCTGCATAATTTTTCACAAATCAATTTGAATAAAACCAAAATAAGAAACAAATTGAAAGCATTCACACTGAATGGAATACTTCTTTACGAAGAAAAAACTAACGAAAAAAAAATATATTATTTATATTTTCAATTAATTTTAAATTATTGAATTTTAAGAATTATTTTCCTGATTTTGTTATTTAAATAAAAAAATATTATTAATTTATAAAACATTTTTATCAGAAATCTGCATTGCAGATTTTTTTTTCTTGTCATCATTTTGCAGATTGTAGATCTCTTAATATATCTACATGGCAACACTGGTGACGAATGAGAGTTATTATTCTTCTAGAAATAATATAAAATTATTTTTAAAAAAATTAGAACCTTAGACCGAGTTAACTCCGAACTAACTCAAACATATTTGTAAATTTACTCAGCCTTATTTCTCACGGATGCAGACGTTTTTTTCTTTTTACCCAGCCTTTAAACCCATTTACAATTGTCAATAACCCCGTTTACATAAGGTATTGAAGCAAGCTTTTAGCTCGATTGGCCCATTTGTAAACCTGCATTGAGTTGAAATGAGTTTCAACCGACTCGATTCCACTTCAGGAGAGGAATCGAGTAGACATTTTTGATAAAAAATCTGGTTTAAAAGAATAAGTTCTGGTATAGGTAAAACTTTTTTTTTTAATAGAAAAATATTCGTAACTTTTGTACCTATTTATTGAATTACAGACAAAATTTTTACAACAAAATTGTTTAAAATCTTGAGCCTAACAAACTTGTCAAAGAAAGTTTTTCAATTTTTTAGTACAAATGGCCTAAAACTACGAAAACACTTACAATTTGTTTGTTTTTTTTTTTTTATTGTTGGCTTGTTACTTTCTAAATATTAAAAATAACGAAAAATTATTCCTGACATAAAAAATAGAAAATTTAATTCTACGCATTTATTTACGGCCATATTATTGACTTGTTTCAAAACTAGTTTCTTAACTATTTCAATAGAAGTTTCGAGTCTCAAATTTTTGATAAGTCGGTATTATTCACTAAAGTTTTAGTATTTTATGCTTAAAATATTGAAACTGCGATATCAAAACTTTTATAAAAAATACCGATTTTTACAAAACTTGCAATTTGAAATTTCTATAAAACTAGTTTTGCTGTAAAACTAGTTCTGAAAAAATTAAAAAATATGGCTGTTAGTAAAAAGTAAAATCCAAGATGGCGGCAGAACGGAAATTTTCCGAATGCGAAAACTAAGATTTATCATCTTCGATCAAGTCTCTATCGAATAAAAAAAATGTGGGTGGCAAAAACTGCTTGGTCGGTCGTATAAAATTTTATAATTCACTGGACTACCTACATCAGTCATAACGGACATTTACCCCCAGTTTCACAGTGGAAGATTAAACTCCACTTTTGGTTTAAACTTCAGTTCAACAATTTTAAACGACAGCATTGTTCCGTTTAAACCTAAGTTCAATGTTTGGAACCCCTATATACACAATACATTATAGGTAGAATTTATTTATGTATTAAGAAGAATAGACAAGGAAGGATACGTACTGTTTGCAATACGTCACTTGGCGAAGGAAAAACGTACAATGCTGCCAACTATTTTTCATAAAATCTAGTTAAACGAAGTTCAGCTGAACTGTAAGTCCCGGTCAACATTGAACGATTTTTCCAGTGCCGATCTTTTGTTCGTAGGTGAAGGGAGTGAAAAGTGAGGGGTAGGGATCAAATCGTTTGTACCAGGAAACTCGAACGATTTTTCCAGTCTGTTTATGTTCTCTCTCTTCTCCTTTCCAGTATTTTGTGTGTGTTCGGTGTCAGCGTGCTTGATGGTGTGAGTGAATATCAATGAAAAATGAAGAGCACAGCAATAAAACAAGGAAGAAGAAAAGGAAAAAATCGTATGGAAAAAATCGTTCTGTGTGTACATTTCACACGATTTCTGGAAAAATCTTCGTGGAAAAATCGGGCAATGTAGATCGGGACTAATTCAGAGTCAAGGTACATATATTAAAGGTAATATCTTAAGGGTTTTCATTTTCGTTCAGTTCTGCGCATGTGTCAAAATCAATAGTAAAAAAATTAGTCACAATAAATTTGTTTTTGTTTACTGTGTATGGGCACAATGGACAGCCATCTTAATGTGCGCATTATAATAACTTAGATATGTGTACTGTGGTTCAGAGTTACCTATACCAACAATTTGAACTCAGTTTAAGGTTCAACTGATCTTAAGTTTAAACTCCCACTGTGAAACTAGAGGTAAAGGTTATACCTACATTGGATTTTGCCATACCTACGCATACCAACAAAAATATCTACTGGACTGGATTTAATTTAATACAAAATAAATCTGTACAAAAATTATTTGTTGCGCATATTTTCGTCAGGAAGTCGCTAGCCAAATTTCGAATATAAAGTCACATAATAGCGCTGCGCTGGTAGGTATGATCTTACCTGAAATCCATATTTATTACAAAGAAATAAATTGATGTTCTTTCCATTTATTTTCCTTTGAATATTGGACTTTTATGAACGAGGTGTGAACCTTTCATCCATCATCAACTATAGGTAATAGAGAAACCCATTTTTGTATGTTTTTTTTTTTTTTGGTAAATTTGATCGCAGTCAAAGAAAACAGAGAACAACGACCTTTAGGTCGTTTGGTTTGGCGGGGAAACGAATGAACATTTAAAAAATGTGTGCCTAGGATACAAACAAAAAAAAAAAACAAAAAAAAAAACATAAATAAACAGAACAAAAAAGAAACAATACTACACAAACAGGAGATCCAAAAAGGAAAAAATAAAAAAAGGTATGTATGTACCTTACCTACACGAAAAGGTGAATAACCCTAAAATGTGTGGCGATTAGAAATCCTAGACATGTATCCAACGTATGGGAAGTCTTTTCATAAGCAAGAAACTTGAATTCTAGGGTGCAACACAAGTTATTCGTGAGACTACCCCCGGACCTAATAGTCCATTTAGTTTGAACGACCGGCAAAGCATGTGAAGATGAAACCTGTTACTTTATTTTGTCTATTTTTTGTTTCCTACTAGAAGACACATACAATGCATAACTAAATATATGAAGATAGGTACATGAACGATTTATGATTTTTTTTTTCTTTTCTTTTTTTGGGGATTTGCTTTCTTTCCCGCGCCTTTTTTTTTATTATGTAACTAGGTACCTATTTGGTGGGAAGGAGCAAGGGGCACTACAAAATTCTGTGAAAGGAACACACAATTTATATTTTCTTGAAAGGATAAATATCTAGGAGTATATTGACCTTTTAGCAGATGGGAGATATAAACTTTGAGCTGAAATATAGCCAAACTCCATAACCAAACTCCAAAACCGTTAAAGAGTAATGTAGGTATCAGTTATCACCATTTCTTAAAAACAAATAAACTCAGCTTTGCGCCACTTTTAAGGAAACTCAACTTTACTTAAGTGCAACTTATTCAGGTAAGTGTGCACTGCGAAAATTGGCATTTTGTGTCCTATATTTCACACTTAAGTGCTTGTCTGCTTGTGCTACTACTGTTACTGTGGAACTAGCCCTTAAATCGCCTTCAATTATTAGACGATCAACCATCAAGAATAAGAAAAATACACAAAATAGATATAATTCAGTGCAAGTGTTAGTGAGGAGGATTTCGGGAAGAAAATATGAGGAAACTCATAGCAATGGTTGAGGATGATCTTAATGGGGATACTAGAGGTGAACATATGCCTGTATTAAATTTACCTAACATAATGTGAGTGCGTGAATAAATGAAATGTTCTGATAAATTAAGCGAAGTAATACACAAGCTAACAGCAACTGTACCAATTTCACTGACAATTCATAGAACATAAACAAAGTAATTTGAATGCGTTCAGAAAATGGAATAAACCGAAAACATCCATTTTCGTTTTCGAAATTCCAATTCACAATAACGAATTGTGGAACACCCAAATTCACTTTCGCCATGTGAATCCTCAATAAGTGAAATGCAGAACATGGGACTATAACATAACCCTTGTGAAAAAATGCTTCCCTCATAAAACTAGGTATAGACGCAAATTGACAAATTTTCCAGGACAGGGTGGCTTTTACCAACACAAAAAGCAAAGGAAGTAGTAGTAGCGAGCAAGTATAACTCACCCTGTCTTGGAAAGTTTGGCAATTTGCGTCTTTTCAATGACAAGTGGAAACCTAGCATTAAGTGTCACGAGAATCAAGAAGCACCCTTAATACTTCTTATTTTTATAGACTCTTTTGATTCTTGTGACAGTCTTAACATTTGTACCAAGTTTTATGAGGGTACTATTTTTTTCACAATTGTTATGATATAGTCCCACAATTTACACCCACTCAAAAAATAACCCATTTACCATAGACATTTTTATGGACTCTCCTTATTTTTGGTTTCCATACAAAATGGAACATTTATACCAAGTTTTATCAACGGAGCACTATGTTCTCTTATTTTAGGCAAAATTTACCTATCGTACTGAAAATAAAGTCATGCTTGTGTTATGAGTATGCGTGCACGCAAAGGTATGCGTTCGTGCAAAAGGTCGTGCACCCAAACTTTTTCATTGATGTTCATGGTTTTTTCACGATTGTTCATTTTTGAAATACAGCTAGGTTACAGAAATCACGTGAAATGAAAATGAAATAGAAATTGAAAATCGAGTGAATTTATTTTCCATGTCCAACATTTCGATCGATTTCATAATTTCGAAAGCTTTTCGAAATCACTTTAAGTGAAATCAAAAACAGCTTGCATCTGTCATGCTGATTGATATTCGTTATTCAATTTTTGTTTTTCTTTTAATAAAATTAAAAAAAAAATAAGTGATGTTTTCATTGCTGCTGTCTTGGAACTTAAGAAAAAAAGATTTGCAATAGAGAAAATTAAAAGACATATGAACGTTGAGAGACGTTTCTAATCCATATGAATTGCTGATGCAGCGTGAGTACCTAATGGAAATTTTCAACAAAAGTTTTTGTATTAAAAATTTATTATTTAATTCAGGTTTGTATCATATTCCCGTCTAAGTAACGATGCCTTTAAAAGGTTGTTGGAAGCTGTTGCGCCGTATCAAGAAAAATCTTCCATTTCCTGCACGTTGCAGCTGGCTGCTGTTTTGATTTTGTTTGCAGAAGGGAACTTTCAACAATTGGTTAATTAAGTTTTCCTTTGGTTTCACTCATTCTGAAATCCAATGGAACAGTCCAAGATGCTTGTACTCAATTCTGGGGAATGGTATCTGTATAGCGCGACCTTAGGACAAGAAGGTTCTAACTGCACTCATATCACTTTAGAGAAAACGAAGATGGAATATTTCATCCTGTGTAACTTTTCTACCATAATTTGATTCCAAATATGTTCTAAAATTAAAATTTGTACATTATATTGTTTCATGTATTTCGTTGCTTTTAAAAAATAAAAACTTTATGGCATAGTTATTCAGCAATTTATATTTAAAAAAATCGATATAACTTTGTTGCTCAACGATAAGGTACATACACCTAGGACAAGAAGGTTCTAGTTACCTGATAGAACTTTGTGTCACTGTAAGGTATTTAGTTTTTCAGATAGAACGTTGTTCATTTTTTGTCAAGGTAAAATATTGTAATGATTAAGATACAAAAAAAAATGAATTCAGTCAGAAAATGTTTTTGTTTCGCTATAGAATTTATAATAATAATAAAATAAAAATGTAGCATAATAACCCAGTCTATAATTACAAAAAAGGGCTAAAATCGCAGAGCGCGATGTAGTTCTGCATTTTTGATATGTTGTTGCGGCATGTTAGAGTAGTCTGTAGCCAAGTTTGCAACTTCGAAAAAACCTGTGCTCGCTGCAGGAAAAATGCAACAGTGAAAAAAACGCTAAAATCACCCTACTTTGTCCGACATTTTCCTTTATAACTTCGCAACTTAGGAAAAACCAATCCACCATAAACTTTTCTACGAGATCATTTTAGTTTTAAATTCATGCATATTATATTTGTGTTAATATCTAATAATGAATTATAAATAAAATTTTGAAAAAAAACTAAGTAATTTTGAAGCACTCAAACAAAAGGTCAAAAATTGTCCAATTTTGCTAAAAAATTGGAATCAAATAGTCTAGAGTATTACAAGACGAAATTTGAAAATTCGATCCAAATCGGTCAAATAGTTTTGGCAAGAAACATGATGGGTCAACTTAGTGCAACGAGCAATGTTTGCATCATTGCTGTAGTCAAAGTAGGACTCTTGACTTGGCACTGATTTTTGTATACGTAGCGATTTCAAAAACGAACATGTTGCACTGTATAAATAAAAAATCTTGAAGCATTTTTGCGAACATTTTTCAAACATTTAAAATCTCTGCTAAAGTAACAAAAAAAATAAATAAATATTTTAACAATATTTTATGACAGTTAAGAGTTCCAATTTGTGTACAAAAATCAGATACAACTTAAGTGTCCTATTGTGGCCACAGTACCCGCGCAGAAAAACATTCTAGTATTCGACATGGCACTAGAGAGTTTTAAATAGATTCTGGCAAGGCCCTAGCATGGCTGAGTAATGGCCAAAACTAGGGCCTTGTCGATTATGAACCCTGTTGACTCGTCAGAAAAACCACTCTAGGCCCCGGAGCAGCAAAAACTAGATTTGTTCATATTTTTGCTAGAAACATTAAAAAAGGGTTTTTAGTATCGGTTATGATCCGATAGTAAAATTACTCAGATCAAAAATAAAAACCTGAATAATAGCGCAATTTATGAATTTAATACGATATTAAAGACAATTTAGTATGATACTGGACATTTTTGTAAAATACTCTTGTTATCATATTATTTGATTTGGTATCGTGTACAAAAATGCGCTTAATGTAAACTACATCCCACCACAAAAACAACCGGATATAAACCACTTGAGATGAACCACCTGGTATTAAGTAAAATTATAGTTTAAAACAGTAAATTATAATTTTTGATTAATTTTAATGAAAAGTTCAAAAAGCCTTTGGCGGGGGTGGGAGGTTGAAAATAGAGATTTTCGAAATTAAATACCTATATGATTATCTTGGTAGGATTTGCAAGAGCGTGAAATTTTTAACTTTTTTTTTAAACCAAAACTGATCAATTATAATAAAAGTTAAAATTTGTATTTTTCGATTCATCGATTCTATTGTTTAGTTAAAATTTTTTATATATATGAATAACGATAGTGCTTAGTCTGATAGAATGCCAAAAATGTCCAACAAGCTCTTACTAGCTAGAACCTCACGAGAGTATGAAACATTTTCCTCGTCTAAATTTTGCTTACTGAAAAATTTCAAGGGCTTGACGTATATTTGACAAGTTTTTCTCGTCTAGATTTTCCCTAAAGAAAGCTGACTAGTGCCATGTCAAAACTAGACAGAAACTGGAAATTTTTCCAGCTGGGTAATGATGCAAACATTGCTGTGTTATTGAGTTAAAACTTAGAATAGTCTTCGAATCAAAGTTCGTAGGTATATTCGTATCCTTTACGAAGTTTTGTCATCTTATGGAAAAATCAATTAAGTTCGTATGTTTTAAAACGTATTTTTTAAATAACTAACTGAGTTTAAGTACTTTGTAGTTAGATTTATCAGCAGACTTCATGTACTTAAACATACTTTAAAGGGGCTTCTCTCTTTCTGTAGATATTTCGGGTCTAGATGGAACGGTTTCGATGTCTTCCTGCAGAGTTGGAACTTCTAGATCACAGACCTTGCTTTTACGTGGTCTTGTTGCTGTTCGCCAAAGCTAACTTTTGAATATTTGGCGAAATTTTTGAAGTCACAAGATTGCATTTGATTTATTACGAGTGGCTTACAGGTGTTGACAATTTTAAGCAGCCTAATGAGCCCCATAGGAGAGAAATATTTATTTACGGACTGATGTTTTTCTATTTCGCTATGAGCATTGTCGGCCTCCTGTAGGGTATTTTAATGTGTTAGGTACTCTCAGCGTATAGAATATGGATGAGTTTTTATGAAATGTTGTATAGCAAGGGCCATTATTCCAAGGTATACTAGGTTCTAATGATGGCATGTTTGAAAAGCCATTTAGAGTAAAAAGGTTCTATCTACATTCAACAACGTAAAATTCAACAATGTTCTATCTACGATTTTTTTTTTTTTTTTAACCCATTTATTACCACTGTACCCGCTTGGGTACACAAAATTGAAGAAAGTTATGGTTTTACCGTTGTCCTTCTTCAAATTTGTTTTGTTGAAATTTGATTTTTTTTTGTTCGTTGACATGTGTTCAACAAGTAGGCGTGCAGTTTATTGTAAACAAATAAAAAACGGTTGTCTTTTTTATTGCTCCGCATCAGGTGCGATTTCGATTTTCTCGGTTTTTTGAAGGTAGGTCTATATTTTGCAGTAGAACAATTATTCAAGTGTTCAATTATTTGTCCGCTAGCTAAGTACGCGTAAAGTACAATGGGTACAATGGGAAAAACTGAAATTTTTTTAGAATGAATTTCAAAGCATTATCAACATCATCATTTTATGGAAGGAGATCCGATAATCTTTCAAATGCAGTAAATGTAATCGAAGAAAATGATCGAAACGCTGTGTTTGATATTGCATTTATACCACAACCAGCAAATGCAGATTACAATACAGACGAGGATGAAATAGAGGTACTGATATGACGATGAACCGTTCAAATAACTTTGAGATAAACATGATGAACATGAAATGTGCTTTAGAAAATAGGTTTCCAGTGAAAATATTTCAAACACTTTTTGATAATGAGGTTGTGGAATTGATCTTGCATCAAACTTGTCTTTATGCTTCTCAACATAATCATCATAACTTCAATTTGCAAAAAGATGATGAAGATAGGCATTATGTTTTACAGTGGTTACCACTTACCACTCAAAGTCCAGGGAGTCCATGTATTAGAAATTAGATGAGGATACAAGAACCGCATTGGTGGCAAACAACATAACGTGAAATCGTTTTTTATGAGATCAAAAAATACATTCATTTCGCAGTTAATAATCAATTAGATGCTCGAGCCGAAATGGCAAAGCTCAGACCGCTTATGAATCTGTTGTGCCAAAAATATCAACAATAGGGCTTCATGCACGAAAAATTATCCATTGATGAAGCCATGATCAAGTATTTTGGCAACCATTCTTCGAAGCAGTTTATAAAAGGTAAACCTGTTCGTTTTGGTTTCAAGGAGTGGATGCTAACGAGTAGTTGTGGCTACCTATATAACTTTGACACTTATTGTGGTGCAAAAAACGTGAACGCTGATGTGTTACAAATGCCACTGGGATCTCGAGTTGTACTTGAGTTTCTAGAAAAAGTTCCATTTCCTTCTGACCACATAATATATTTTGACAACTATTTTACTTCTCATGAGCTTTTGCGATTGTTGAGATTTGTTTGGGCTTCAGAGCTACAGGGACAGCAAAAGAAAACCGAACAAAAAGATGCCCATTGAAGCCGAAAAAAGAATTCAAAAAGGAACACAGAGGACATAGGACGAACCTCATTGTGGATTAGAATAAGGGTATGGGTGGCGTTGACTTACACGACCAGTGTGTCAATGCCTATAAAATCAAAATTCGAGGCAAAAAGTGGTGGTGACCGCTTTTTACGTCAATGCTAAGCTCTACATTGGTGAACGCTTGGAAACTTTATAAAGTCGCAGCTGATTCCGAAGATGACTTGCTATCGTTTCAAAGAGATATTGCTCGATATTATCTTAGAAGACATATAATTCTCCAACCTTCGACATCAAAACGCTCCATATCTGCATGCGTAGCTTTATCTGAAGGTCACCATTTGCAAAGAGAATTGAAAAACTTCTCAGATGCAGAGTATGCCAAATGCGAGTCAGATGGGTTTGTGAGTTCTGCGACATAGATACATAGATAGATGTTTATTCATATATTCCAAAAGTACATCAGTTTCATTTTATATACAATTCATGAATAAGTAATATAAGGCATGACATATAATGTTGTCTGCCTGAGGGGCATTCGAGTTAAACATTTCAGTACAATAATAGCATTGATTTATTATTTCAATGTTCTTTAAAATCAAGCATTCTCAAGTTCGATTTTGGTAATGTTAAGTTATGGTACAATATTTGTGTCTAACTTTTATTTTTTAATTTTTAAGGACTTTTAGTTTAGTTGAAACGGAATTGGCAGTTTTTAGTTTAATGGCTTTAGGCCCAGTTGAAATTGAAACAGAATTTCGTATGACTTTAAGTTACATTTTTTGAACTTTTAGATTAGTTAAATCAAATTATAGTAGTTATATTTGGACTTTTAGATTAGTTAAATCAAATTAGACAAATTTTTAAGGACTTTTAGTTTAGTTAAAACGGAATAATAATTGAATTTAGCATAATGAAAAACAACTTTAAAACATTAATAGGAGCATGATATCTTTTGTTTTGTATATTATTTTTTAAATGTACTCAGCAGACCGGTAATTTATTGCTGATTTAAAATATTTAAAAATGTTTCCCCAATTAGCTCCATTTAAGATGCTCTTTAAATGTTCCATGGTGAGTGTTACACAACCAAGAAAACACAGCCTAAGCTCTTTAAGAACAGGGCAGATAGCAAAAAAATGAAAACCATCTTCTTTTGCCTTAAGATTGCACAACGTACAAAAAGGAGTGGCGGTTTCGTTGTATGGCGTTCCATTTAAATTCAGTAAGTCACCCCTCGCTCTACAAATCAAGGACACTGGTTCCAAACTGAAATCGTCCCTGAAATAATTATTTTGGCCAAGGTTAAAGTTTAGTTATTGGTATATAATCCTGTTAATAGATGATACCGCTTGCTGTATGCAGTTATTACGCTGGTAAATGTCAAGAGCTTCCACTAGGTTATCGACTTGCGATTTTAATGCGAAGACATCAGTCCACTGCAGGTTCAGTTCACACCCACATTTTTGCGCCAGTATATTCAAATCTGCAACCCAGTCAATCTGTTTTTCAAAAACATATTTAGTAATAACCAAAGGGATTCGGTTTTGACTGAAGCCTAGAACATTTATAACATAATCGCAGTGCAATTTCAGGGTGTATATGAACAGTGATGTTAAGCCTGTTTCAAGTTGAATTATATAGTTCGGTGTATTTGACGGCAATCT
Organism: Melangyna quadrimaculata; assembly: GCA_949320155.1. Taxonomy (NCBI): domain Eukaryota; kingdom Metazoa; phylum Arthropoda; class Insecta; order Diptera; family Syrphidae; genus Melangyna; species Melangyna quadrimaculata. Next base: position 185,215,145 of record OX439483.1, on the reverse strand, counting down.
AAAAAGATTTTTTTAGAAAAAAACGTTGAAGCTTCTCTACTTCTTCGTAAGATCTGTAACCCCATGTTTGACAGCTATAGCACATCACTGAACGAATGACAGATTCGTACTTGGCTAACACCGTTATATCCGAATTTCTTAAAATGCTTTCCCAGGAAGCGTTGATTAAGCTTTTTGCAGAAGCCAGCTTTTTTTCTAAATGGCATCCCATTTTCATATTAGACTTCAAAAGAACCCCCAGATATTTGTATTCTGAAACTATTTCTATCTCCTGCTCATTTAAAAACCATTTTTCATTTACGCTCCGCTTTGTTTGCTTCTTTCGTACGATCATTATTTTGGATTTTTCTAAATGTACATTCAAATTCCACGTTTTACAATATTTATAAAGTTTGATTATCATTAACTGCAAACTATGCGGCGATTCTGAAAACAATGTCATCTGCAAAAAAGGAGTACTTTGATGGTAAGACCTGCAAAGTGAATTCCTGCTGGCAAGTGAGCGACTAAATCGTCCAAAAAAATTGAAAAAGGATCGTGCTAAGCCCGCAGCCCTGTCTCACTCCAGATAAGGTCTCAAACCATTCTGATAGAGAATATCCATCCCAAACCTTCTGACGTGTATTGTTGTACATATTTTTCAAGATTTTTAACATTTTTGTGGACAAGCTGTTCTGTGAGAGTTTAAATAATAGTGCGTTTCTATCACAGTACACATATCTAAGGTATTATATTGCGCAGTTTAAGATGGCTGTCCATTGTGCCCATGCACAGTAAACAAAAACAAATTTATTGTGACTAATTTGTTTTACTATTGATTTTGACACATGCGCAGAACTGAACGAAAATGAACTTACCTTTAATATATGTACCTTGCGTTTCTATCGATAGAATCGAATGCCGCTTTAAAGTTCAAAAAAAATCAAATAAAGCTTCTTACCGTTGCTCAAATAGTGTTTTGCTATTGTAGTTAGAGTAAATATATTATCTACTGTTGAGTAGCCCCTTCGAAAGCCTGACTGAAATTCGCTCAGTATACTATTTCTCCCTACCCAAGCATTTATACGTCGTAAAAGTATGTTGGCACTCAATTTAGCGATAGCATTCACGAAGGAGATTCCTCTGTTGTTGCTGGGAATATTAGCTTCTCCTTTTTTATAGATTAGGAAAACAATTGCGTCTTTGAAGGCTTGCGGTATGTTTCCAGTTTCAAAAATATTATTGAATAATGCAAGCATATACTCTTTAAGTTCGGCAGGGGCATTTTTGTAAGACTCGGTAGTAATACGGTCAGGACCTGGTGCTTTATTTTTTATTTTTTTCTGCGACATAGTTCTGTGTGTCGAAAAAGAATGCTTTAAGAAATTCTATTTACAAAATAAGCAACCATATTTTCCCATTGTACCTGCTTGGGTACAGCTTTAAAAACACACATCCTACTATTTTTTTAAAATTAAAAAAATATTTCTGTATTCCTTTCACACTATTTAATAAAGTTATGTGACCAAAAATTGTAAATTTTAGTTTTAAATGCCTTTGGTAGTAAATGGGTTAAGGGCAAAAGGTTCCATCTGGCTATTAGAACTTTGTGAACTTAAATTCATATTGAGTGCCTGTAGATAGAACCTTGTTGGCTTCAATTACATGAATTATTTCATAAATAAATTCATAGGATAGCGGCAATCGAAAGAACGTAGCCTTTTTAGTGCAATGTATAAATATACATAAAACTCAATTTTGGAAAAAAATGTCAGTTAGAACCTTGTTGTCCTAAGGTCGCGGAATGGTCAGATAAAAATTATTTGCTACCACACAAAAAGCGAAATGTAAAACACGAGTGTAGAACTCCGAACGTCCAAATAATGTTTTTTGTAATATTTTTTCTTAAGTTGTTTATTAAAATTTACCAAAAACTTTGATTTTGATGCAAATTAAATTAAAATGAAAAGTTAAAAAAAAACATGAAGTACATTGCAGTTTGTTGTGACGTTTGAGTTTGAATGTATAAGAGTTTCTTGAGTGGATTCTGATTTGAAATCAAGGAAATTGAAATTTTTTTTAGCTCATACAACTTGCCATACAACAAATATACAAAAATTCATTTATTTCAAAGACGGCTCTAACGATTTTGGAAAAAAAATTACGAGCTTAAAAAAATGTATAACGGTTATTAAAGGTACCTGTCATAGAACCGATTTTTTGGTTTTCAAATTTCTCGTTAACGGTTACATCGATTTCAACCAAATTTTGTATGAAAGAGGTTCTCTGAAGTTTTAACAATTTCGCGCATATAAATATTAAAATATTTTTTGGAAAATTCAATATCTTGAAAACGGGTTAAAGATTTTTTTTTAATTTTGTGAAAAATTGTATTTAATTAAATACTAAAAGTTGGCGTTCCAAGTATAATTTTTTTAAATTTTCAAGAATTTTTATATATAAAAAAATATTTTAAAACGCTCTAACGATTTTTGGAAATTTTTTTTCATAAATTCATACTTATCAAACAAATCAGATGGCATACTTTTTTTTAGCTCTATCTGTTTTAGCTATTAAAAAACAAATTTATAGTAATTTTTAGTAATAATTTATTATAAATTGTTTTTAAAACTTTTTTTAATGATATTATAATGTTATAGAACCACTACATATGCACATTGTCAATTTGAGCAATGAGAGCAAGTTTGTGCGATCCAGTCGTGCCCATTTTGTCTTAAAGCTCAGGTATCAAGTGAAGGAACTTCAAAATTGTATTTAATTGAAGAGCTGAGCTGAGCGACCTAGGCGGACCAAATGTCTGCAAAACGCACTCAAATATTGAAACTGCATTTCAAATGCAGTATTGCATCCAAAAGCCCCAACCCCGACATGCAAAGCTTTCATACTTGCATATGAATCGTAGAGAATCGAATCGCATCTTAAAACAGAAGGAATTTTTGCTATCACTCACACCCAAAAATTGCTGAGTCCAGATGTAAAAATGTTTAAACTTTATTGTTAATCGTATTCAACATACGCAATGTCAATAATTTGACATTTATAAGTTAGTATGAATTTCCTTTTTTATTGTCTTTTGCTGTAGCTCCATCGTTCAAAATAAAAAGAAAATTAAGCCAAATTCAAAATCAACCCTAGTAAGTACAATCAGGTTACGATATATTTTATCTGTGATGCATACAAAACTATGTTCAAGAAAACCGGTAAATATTTGATGTAATATTTTTAATTAAATTGGTGAATAAAGTAAACTTTGATTTTAGAGCCGGATTTAAGTATTTTAAGTGCTCTCTGGAGGTCAGTTTAAATTGAACCTTATTAAACTCGATAAGGTATAGAAAATAATATTTTGAATCTTACTTAATCGCAATTTTATTGCGAAACCGGTTTAAGTGATTGAATTTATATGGCTCGTGTTTCTCTTTTGGCTTGGTTTTTGTTTGCAAAGTCACTTTATACGCCGTTGTTTATTATGTTCTCTTATATTTTATACTTGTTAGAATTACCAATTTTATGTAAATTGGGATGTTAGTAACTAAATATAATTTCTGTTGATTTGATTTTTTGAATGAGAAATCTTTATTATTTTTGAATTCCGATATTCAATGATTATAAGTTTCTTAATTATAAATTTAATATACATATTTTTAATTATTACTATAATTATTTTTAAAATGTATCTCACGAGTTTTAAGTTTATTAACAGAAGAAATAACAGTCAGGTTTTCCAAAACAACTAAATAATATCTTAATTTAAAAGGTTAATAATGAATAGTGTGTTTATTCCACAATATGATTTTTTTTTTGTTTTAATTTTTAAATTATGTTCTATTCTAATTGCTTAGCTTTTTTTTTTTCTTTAAAATAAAGAAAAACCTCATGTGTTTAAACACAGCACAGATAAACAATGTTATTTTATATACAGAGGTATGTGTAAATTTTTAACTGATACAAATGCCGCATCCTAACATATGAGGTGTGCATGTTAATATTCCTTTATGTACAACTTAAAAACTAGGATTCGTTTATAATCGCACCACGCATCAATGTAAAAACTATTAATTCATTACTTTTCTTAAGTTCCAATTATATGGAGCGTGGAAGATTTTCCTTATTTTGTTTACACGTGATTAGAATTTTCTAACCTTTAGCATGATAAAGTGCGCTATCACAATGGGTTTTGGCGTACTGTGATTGAGTTAAGAGCTCTGCTGTCCGGCGATGAGTTGGCAGTTACCATGGCTACTAAGCGTTGGGACTGAGACTGATGTTGGCTAGTTTGTGACGCAATAACGTTCGACGTTGAAAGTGTGCCCAATAGCTCCCAATTTCCTTCACGATTAACCAGCGTGTATGGTGGCCCTCCAGTTGTCGCCGCAGTATTGATGGGGAGCTAACGTAAAGTCAGAAACTAATTTATAAAACTAAAAGAAATATTTGATAGACTAATTACTGGTATATTAAATCGATGAACTGGTGGACTTGACATTCGAATGTTTGGCTGTATCGCTCTGAGAAATGTGCTGGGCGGAAGCTTTAGCACTTCTTTGCTTTTATATGCCATTTCAATGGTGGCTGATGCACAGGTGGTGCTGGCATTAAGTGGACTGGCGCTAATCTTCTTTGCGGTTGTGGTCGCATTTGAAGTCTGGGCAGAGACTGTTGGGGAAATTGAAGTTGTGGTCTGGTATAGATGAATTGGCTGGATTGGCATAAAGCCCTGGAATTGGATGAAAGTGCCATTGAATTTTGTGTTGGGCAGATATTGACAGTTTTGCTACTCACTGGTGTTGTCTGTATACTTGGTGTCGTTATAGTCGAACCAATGGAAAAAACTGTCGGTGAGGAGAATAACACTCCTGGGCCTTGTGTGTCGTTATTGAGATGAGGATTAACTTGACAGCAATTGGGTTTGTGTCGATTCCAATCGATACTTTGACAATTGGCATCACAATAGGCGGTGTTCCAACAACAGTAGGAATTGGCCTCACGGCCACAATTTGCACACCACTGTCTTTTTTTCGTCTGTTCCACGGCGTGTATTCTTTCGATTTCACACTGTTTTCGTGTTTCAGCAATAATTCGCAACCGTTCAGCCTCCATACTTTTTTTCATTTCACACAACATCGTGTCGGTATTTTGTTTCAGCTCGTACAGACGTTTTTCGTATTCGGCCGTTTTTGTTTCCAGCTCCATTTGTAGCTCGACAATTTTAGCAGGCAGCACTTCGGCGTTAGCCATGTCGCTTACAGTGTCTTGCATGACCGAGATGAAGAAGTCCGTTATCTGTAAGAAATGTAAAAAATCATTGCAACATAATACATTTTAAAATAGCAATGTTATATTTTTTTTAGAGATATAAGATATTCAAGAATCTAAAACTATATTTAGAATAATTTATCTCTTAGACAAAAAAATGAGAGACGAAATAAGCCAATAAATAGGGTTGCGCCACTTTTGCACTCACAGCCTCATAATAGAAAGCTTAAATCTAAATAATCGTCAATACCTTGCAGGGTTGCCACTATATTGATTTAAAGAATAGTTCGGTGTTTGCTATTTTATAAACGGAGGGTTGACAGTAGTTTTTGTTTTTGTAATCGGTAGATTAAAAAATATAAGAGTCTTACATATACAAACAAAATGGAACAAGTTTAGAAATCCAGGTATGAACGATTAACTGGCTGAACATGATGCAGCGTGTAGCCCTGTCATAGTAGAAAGGCACGAAAATAGTATACAACGCCTGTGCACGTAACCATGGGGGGATTGGGGGGATCAGCTAGACAAAAACATAGTTGGGTTGGGATGCCTCAAACCAGCGATAAAGATCCCGCACCAAATTCATTTTCGTGCAGCAAAAATTGTGATAAAGCTGGTGGCTGTGTGAAGGTAGTTCTTCACTGAACGACTATTTGTCAACATTGCGGTGAGAAGACTTCTTTTTTTTTAAACTTTGCGCGGACACACGGAATTGTTAATACCCTTAAAAATGTTTGAACACAGTGTGAGCGTTTACGAAAAGGATTTAGAAGGAGATAACGTCGCACATTGGTTTTGAAAGTTTTGAATAATTTAGTCGTAGTGAGAGGAAAACATAGAGCCGGGTTAATCATTCATCATTCTTGTGGTACGACTAAAGAAGATTATTGCATCGTTGGAGAAAATGCAAGTGCCACTCATGGATAGCTACAATAAGGGTGGGTTTCACTTTATCGACAGGAAACAGCATTGAGTTTTTGAAGCATTAAATTCTACGATTATGTGATGAAGAGAGTCGGAGACAAAACGGAGCCCTGGAGTCCTTATGGTATAAGTGGGTCAGTTCTTTGCTGGCAGCCACTTCAACCTGGGAAACACCAGCATTTATTTTGTGAGTTTCAGACTTGAAAACTTCTAATAAAGGTAATTTCTAATTTAGCGAAGTAAAAATTTGTCGATACCAAATGCACGCATTTTGGATAAGAAAGCTTGATTCCAAATTCTATAAAATACTTTTTTTAATATGAAGTGCAGTATTTTTCATATTATTATTATAAAAACTATGTTAAAATATATGCTAGTGTTCGGTGGACAATTATGTATTGAACGGCCCGGAAGGTAATTTCTAATCCAGCGAAGAAAACATTTTTCGATACCAAATGCACGCATTTTTGATAAGGGAGCTTCGTTCCAAACTCTAAAAAAATTGGAATTTTAACGTTCGGGATTTTACAATTCAGGATTTTGACGTTCAGGATTTTACAATTTGGATTCTGCATTTTGAAATTTGGAATTTATGAGATTCGGGGTTACGCTACTTTTCCCTGTCCAACCGCTGGTTTTGTAAAGAGAGATTTATAAAAATCTATAGTTTTCTACCCATAGCAACCTGAAAAACCTTGCCCGACCAGCGGTTGTTTTAATGAGATATGTAAAGCTACGTTCGCCTCCAGTACTAGTATAATTCGTTAAATACACAAAATATGACGAAACTATTACATGTACAAAGGAGAATGGACAAAAATATATGGGACCTGGTCTACCTAATGCCCAGAAACGAGACATATGAAAATGATTAGGAACTATGGAGTGTACCAACGTATGTGTATTTTGTATGGAAGATGGCTTAAATAAGCGACCAAACAAATAACAAAAACACTTTTCTAATTCGAATAAACATAGAAAATTTTTTTTTTATAATTTGTAATATACTGCCTAAACCCCATGGTTTACAGTTCTGTGTACATAATCAAAAATAATGCTCTTGAACTAAGCTTTCCAACGTTGTTTATCTCAACTGTGGGCACTCGACACACAACTATTGCCACTCATTAAATTCGCTAAATCGAATAAAAACAAGTAGAATTTTCATACTGTTACGCAAATCATTGGCCAACCATGATATTATTCGCAACTATTGGACATTGGAGTAAAAGTTCCTTTGTTTTGGGGTCTATTCAAATAATCGAAAGTGACCTCAACTGTCATTTCAATGGAACACTATGGCAATTAATTTAAGCTCTAATTGCAATCTTTGTTGCCATATACTGCTTAAACCACATGGTTTACAGCTTTGTGTCCCTACAAAAATTTATATACTAAAGCTAAGCTTTCCAATGGTATATATCTCATTCGTGGGCAATAGATAGACCAAAATTCCCATTCTCCCATTCTCCTTTAATAATAATAACAATTTTAACTATATGCCTGTTAAACCTCAGGTCTTTTAAATGCAATGCACGGCACTAGTTAGAAGGAATAGAAGGAAAGGAAAGATTTTGTTGGCACGGTGGCTTGAGGATTAGATGTTAATTATCCCATGAAATTCCACGGGTGGCATCCAGTTGGAGTTGGGGAATATAGAAAAGAATTCTACCTAGACTAGGGATCGAACCGACATGTCCAGGTTAGCAGTCTACCACTATATCCGAAGTGCCGTTGCCACTGTGCCATTCCTTTGCAGAAATTACTTTACTTTTCATCAAAAATGTATTTTTAGTTTTTCGATAAAGTCAAAAATTCACTCTTTAAACCATGATATTGCAGCCCTGCAAGGAGTTGACGGGCGGGAATTTCGATTTAAGTTTTCTATATGACTTCTACACAACAATAAAATTATTATACGACTAGGAACCCATGGAGGATATCGACCAAAACTTCAAAACCTTCCACATTCTAACCAAGTTTTTCATCATTAAAATTACTCGTACATACATATGTATATTAACGCACTTTGCATGGCTTGATTTATAGACCCAGCACCATATCTGCTTTGAGATATACCAAAAATTATTTTAAATGGACTATATATTTACATTTTTGAGCCCATCTAGCAATTCTGAAGTCATATTAGAATTTAGAACACAAAAAGCCTTCCCCGGATTGATAGAAAACAAACACCTTAGTTTTCTTTACTCACAGTAATTCAAGGCCTTAATACTTGTTAAAACTAAATAATAATTAAGTTTACCTTATGGGCACTTTCAACTAATGTCCTGCATACTGGACCAGCATCCGAATTAAATCCATAATTGCCATCTGATCGCAGTGCTCCGTTTGGTTTGTGTGATAATCTCGGCGGGCCACACACTATTGTGTCCGTGATAGCCGCTGCTAAGTTGGGCGTCACAATTCCAGACAGAATATGACCTTCTGCTTCATTCTTATCGGTTTCATCATTTTGCGTTGTTTCGGGTGTATTGGTTTTTGAATTTACCGTTGCTGTATAACTTGGGCGATAGCCTGTCGAGCTTGTTACAACTGTTGATGTTGTTGACAAACTAATGGGATTAGTTGTTGAAACTATAGCCGCTGAAACTGTAATCGGATTCACCACGACTGTAGACGCTGGTATTGCTACAGATGTTGGTAGGGTAAGATTGCATGATGTGGTTGTTGTAGTGGCGGGGTTAACAGAAACAACTGTGTGATTTTGAGTTGCATTCGATGTTGGGATGACTGTTGTTGCGCATGTTATTTTCACCAAAGGTTGTTGATTATATAATTTAGAAACAGCTGTTTTGATGGGTATTGAATTCTTCTGATTATCGCTTGGTATGTAGACCATACTATTTTTGGTCAATGAACGCCTAACGTCTGGTGGCAACATTACAGTCGATTGGTTTGGACCTTTGTTGGGAAAAGATTTACGCGCTCTGGCCGTTTGTTGTCTTCTTGATTGTGCCATTGCTGCTGAGGACATAGTGGTATTAACTGATGAAAGTGGTGTTGCTGGTATAATGGTTGAACTAATTGAGACTGGTGCAATTTTCACATGTGGTGGTTGCATTGTCAAGGACTCCAGACTACGTACAACTATTCGTTTAATCATTGTCTCTCCTACTAAACGGGACTGTTCAATATTCTTCTGGTTGTTATTGTTATTAGATGTTGTAATTGTAGATTGTTGACTTACAACAACTGTAACTAAAGGCTGGGTTGGGGTAGGTTCAATCGGCACCGAATGTATTGAAGAATCATCGTCCGAAAGAACTTCACTCTTAACCGAATCAGGATCTAAAGTAATTAAAAGTGGATCAGTGCCAACCTGTGAGGTTTTTCCAATTCCAGTAGGAGTCGAAGATGATGATAATGTTAAAGCTGGACTTGTGCTTTTACTGATACTTTGTGCTACATGTACTTGTTCTAATGATTTACCTGGTATGGGCTTGCAAGTTGATGTCATAAGTTCTTCATCATAATTTTCTAGTTTTATATCTTCAAATGGAATCAATCCTTTCGGTGGGACAAGCCTTTCCTTAGATGGAATAGGTGTAGGCGGCTTTGTAGTTGAAACAGAATTCGAAATAGATTGAATTGGTTTAGGTGGTGAAGGTGGCTTTGTAGGAGGGGAAGCAGCAACTATTTGCTGCGGGGCCAATTTTAGTGTCGGAGATTTCTTTTTGTCATCAAATGATTGGTTTGGGCTCCTTTCGTCACTAACAAAATAAGTTGTTACGCCACTTTGATTCTTGGATGCAATTTTTTTAATTGTGACACCTTGGCGATTCTGCACGAATTTGGACATTGAATCTGGAGAAGAATCCGGGGTATCTTTGTTTCTCAGTGGAGTTACTTCAGGTTTTTGTAATTGCTGCGATTGTTGAGGTTTATGCTGTGGCTGTTGCTGTTGTTTTTGCTGCTGCTGCTGTTGTTGTTGTTGTTGTTGTTGTTGTTGTTGTTGTTGTTGTTGTTGTTGTTGTTGTTGTTGTTGTTGTTGTTGTTGTTGTTGTTGTTGTTGTTGTTGTTGTTGTTGTTGTTGTTGTTGTTGTTGTTGTTGTTGGTGGTGTTGTTGTTGTTGTTGTTGTTGTTGTTGTTGTTGTTGTTGTTGTTGTTGTTGTTGTTGTGGTTTTTGTTTCTGTTGTTGGTGTTGATGTTGCTGTAGTTTCTGTTGTTGTTGTTGTGGTTTTGCCTGTACCTGTGGCTGCTGTTGTGGCTGTTGTTGTTGGCTTGGCTGTTGTTGTGGATTAGGTTGTTGTTGGCTTGGCTGTTGTTGTGGATTAGGTTGTTGTTGGCTTGGCTGTTGTTGTGGATTAGGTTGTTGTTGTGATAGTGGGTGTTGTTGTGTTTGTGGTTGTTGTTGTGCCAACTGTTGTGGCTGCTGTGTCAGTTGTGGTCGTTGTTGTACCAACTGTTGTTGCTGCTGTGTCAGTTGTGTCTGCTTAGTCTGTTGGGGCTGTTGTTGTGACAACTGTTGTGGCTGCTGTGTCAATTGTGACTGTTCTGGCTTTTGAGGCTCTTCTGGCTTATTTGCTTGAGCAGATTTCAGCGAGTGTTCTGAATTTTCTTTTTGAAGTGGTTTCTCTGCTTCGTTAGGAATACCTACAAAGACAGATCCCAGTACCATTGCATTGGTTTCTCTCGATCGAGAAGATCGCTTTCGCTTAGCTGAATTTACAACAACTTCTTCTTCTTCTACTTTGCATTCCTCAGCTTTGTCCTTCTCATGTTTTGGCGGAGTCAAAGATGTTGGTGTGGTATTTGCAGGGGGAGGCGCTACCGTCGCATCTTCTTCTGAGCTTTTGGATTTTTTGATTTTTGGCGATAAACAGACGACTTCAGACTTTCTCTTTAAAATTACCGAGTTTATCTTTGATGAACTGATTTCGTCTTTATTTTGTGGTTTCGCAACAACCTCATAGTTTGATTTATTAGCATATGTTTTAGGAATTGTGGTGACAAGCTTTGAAGCTGCTGCTGTAGTTTTCGAAGGCACCGTCGTAAATACATCAATTGATTTATTGTCCTCTTGATTTTGATGGGTATCAATTGATTTGCGAATTAACTTTCGATTTTTGTCCAACCCCTGGTTGGAATGATCTGAATCAGTACCTGAGTCAGTTTTCATAATAATAGACAAATTATTGCCAGCTGTTTTAACAATTTTCAATGTTAACGGGGGTTTTTGAATTGCTTGTTGGCGCTTCATATACTCAGTTACACCAGGCATCATTTCCTCCAATTGTTTCATTTCATTATTTGGATCGTAGAGTGTTTTGGGTTGGGCAAAGTTAAAGCCCCCAACAACGGTAAGAATTTTATCAATATGTACATTAATTTCTTTTATGCAATCCGCAATGCCAGGTCGAAATGATCGTTTTCCCGTATATGGATTAGGATCTATGGCTGAATATAAATAGCAGTCTTTAAGGGGAACAAATGCTCTATCGTGATCACCAAAGAAACGAACATTTAAAAGAGAATTCGGACCAAGACCCATGCCTTTTGCCGGCCAATAGGGAAAACCTTTAAGTTTAGCCCACAATAAAATATGTGGCTTAATGCAAACATCCAAAAACCAGTCCTGACGTGTATTGGCGTTAAGATAACATTCAGAGCAGGTTTCGATTTCTGTTGCTTCTTGCCTGCATACTTTTAGTAAGGTTTTTGCAACTAATATATCTTTATTGGTGAAAGCTATAAAAACAAAAATAAAACATTAAATATAAAGCTGTTTGGAATGAAAAGTTGTGTGATCTATTTTACAAACCTGAATAAGCTGTTGATACATTATGCTGAATCCATTTTGTCTCAAGAACAAATTCATCAGTACATCTGAATTCTTTTCTCTCAATTTTGTCCTGAATAGAATTTAGTGTTACAGGATTAACTACGTACATTCTATATGCGGGACATTCGATTGGATCAGGAACGTCAAGTAATCTTTCGTGCTGTAATAAACAAATTGTAATTTGCATTAGATAGGCAAGGATAAGGAAAAAAAAATCATAATAAAAAAAATACTTTTTTCGAGCTCGAAATGACTCTGATCATCACCTTAAACTATTTTTAGGAATAAATTATTTCAGGTAGTTTTTTATTGATGTATATCCTTTTTATATTCCAAATCGTACCTTAACAAATAAAATTATCAAAGAGAAATGTTTTTACTGATGCGTTTTCCTGATCGTTATAACCGGCCCCGAAGCTAGGAGCTCGATTCAGTCGGAAAACGTTGAACTTTTACCATGGCCACCCTATTCACCGGACATCGAAAACGTTTGGGCCTGGCTATCTCGAAAAGTTTAGCTGGTATACAGTTTGAAGAAAAGGACGTCTTGGTCAAAGCTAAATGCGATGCCTGGAGCCAGATTTCACTGGATTGTTCCAAAAAACTGTATGATTCAATTCCAAACCGTCTAATAGAGCTTATTTCAAAAAATGGCGGGCATACTCATTATTAATTGACAAAAACATAATACATTAATGTTTAAAAAAAAAAAGTACGTTTTTATAGTTTTGTCTTTTTTTTATAAGATTTTTCAAGTGGCCTCAATCAAGTGGTTTTATTATATTATTATGGATGTACAAGTTGAAAAGGGAAGAAGTTTTTTCGTTGTGGTGTATGTACTTCAAACGAGGATAAAATGCATTACTGTGTGTAACACTTTTAAAGATGAAGCTGAAGACCGCTGCATTTTTTTTTTCTTTTAAAGTAGCAGACCTCGAAAAGTATCAATGATATTGGAAAATTTTAAAATATCAAAATGTTGTGCAAATAATTTTCCAGGGGCGATGTCCGTTACTTTTTCAAATTTGCATCCCGTTATATTTTGTTTAATTAGTTTTTAAACATTCTAAACTAACGGTAAAAAAAAAAAACAAAAATGGCACTGTGTAGAACAGACCTTTTTCTAGAGGCGATGTTCCTTAGTTTTTTTTATTATTTTATTTAGCGTTTTTAACAGTGAAACATAAAAAAAGAACACAAAAAATTTAAGCCCTTATAACTTCGGATCAACGAATGCTACGTAAAAAAAAAGTACACAGAAAAAGTTTTCCAAGCTCTAGAGGCGATATTTTTTTTTTATCGTGTTCTTAAGCCATTTATTTTTACATAGGAACTAATTAGGTATAACAAAATGAAAAAATAACAAAAAGGCCAGTTTTTTTGCAAAAACAAACCGCTCGAATTTTATGATTGAAATTGGTAAACGGGTTGTCTCTGAGTATAAAAAAAAATCGGCGCGGCTTTAATTGTTATGCGTCAGCCACAATTTTGAAAAACGCGATTTACCTTATATCTCGAGAATGGCTTATCGTAATTTTTTTTTTATATACACTCCAATTCACTCGTTTAAATACAGATTTTTTTTCAATAAACTTTTAACGATTTCTCCATAACCTTATATGATTATGACAAATCTAATTATAGAATTTATTAAGTGTAATATGGGGATTAAGATCCAGGAAGGATTTTGAATCCTTCTAAGAAATTGTTAGTCTTATGGCTCTTTGAACAATTTTAGTCACAAAATCGACCTTATTTTTTGTGTCATTCGTTTAAATACACCTTGGAAAACAACCTAGTAGCTCATAAAATCATTAAAAATAGTATGCACAAATTCAAATAATAATAATGCTCAAACTGAGACTATCAGGACGATGGTCATAGCAGTCGCTGTGAAGGTCAAAACATTGGAATAAGTATGCAGCTACCTTCGACATAGGGAAATCATTGAAAAAACAACAAACCGCTAGCGAACATGGCTACATCACCTCAAGAAAGACAACGCATACTCCGAAAAGCTTCAAATTCAACATTATCAGTTAGGAAAATCAATGGTAAAACCGTAGTTAAAGCCACCTAAAATGCTTTTATCAGATAATACCAAGTTTAAATCAATTCTAAAAGTTCACGTATGAGATCTTTACCAGCCTGATTTCGATGGATCTTTTTTAGTTTTCAGATGATAAAAATGTGTGGCTTCCCGGACAATCTGATAAAAAGCATTTTTAGTGGCTTTAAGTATGGTTTGACCATTGATTTTGCTAACTGATAATGTTGAATTTGTGGCTTTTCGGAGTATGCGTTGTCTTTCTTGAGATCTTGTAGCGATGTTAGCTATCGGTTTGTTGTTTTTTCAATGTTTTCCCTGATAGTCTCGAATTTGAGCATTATTCTCTTCGGTTAGAACACTTCCTTTTGGAAAAATTTTTAATTCTTGAGAAAATGTCTTTAACTGTTTATTATTTGATTTTTTGCATAATATTCTAAACGATTTTATGAGCTACTAGGTTGTTTTCCAAGGTGTATTTAAACGAATGACACAAACAATAAGGTCGATTTTGTGACTAAAATTGTTTAAAGAGCCATAAGACTAACAATTTTTTAGAAGGATTCAAAATTCTTCCTGGATCTGAATCCCCATATTACACTTAATTAATTCTATAATTAGATTTGTCATAATCATAAAAGGTTATGGAGAAATCGTTAAAAGTTTATTGAAATAAATCTGTATTTAAACGAGTGAATTGGAGTGTATGTATATAAATAAAAAACTAAATTATCTTAATTATTTCCATATAAAGTTTTTTTGTGTGACGTATACATTGAGAGTTAAAGCGTATTTCAGTTTACAAGCTAAATTTGTATGAAGAAAAGTAAGATAATTTCGTTTTCTCTATTAACATATTTATATTAAACAATAATTTTGCGATGAATTTTTCTTCACGGAATTTTTCTTCATGGCTTAAGCATAAAACTAACACCTACGTCGATTTGTTTGTATACTCTTAAACCCATCTACCAATTTCAATCATAAAATTCGAGCGTTTTTTTTTTTGCAAAAAAAAAACCTGCCAACTGGCCTTTTTGTTATTTTTTCGTTTTGTTGTACCTAATAAGTGGCTAAGCAAAAATAAATGGCTTAAGAACATGAATAAAAAAAAAATAAAAAATATCGCCTCTAGAGCTTGGAAAACAAAATTTGTCTGTGTACTTTTTTTACGTAGCATTCGTTGATCCGAAGTTATAAGGCTCGTTTCACACATATTCGGTTTCATTCGGTTCGGTCTTATTCGGTTCGATTTCGGTTTCCGCTAAGACCTCTTAACACACACAGACGGTTCATATTCGGTTTGTACTCACTAATAATTAAAATTAAACTAAATGTATTAAGAACAAATTCAGAAAAACCGAAAACGAACCGAATATGTGTGAACGCTACGTTTACTTTGTGTGCCCTAGACCCGAATACGTGCCGTTTTGAAACCGAATGAAACCTATTCGTGTCGAGGGATCGTTCGGTGCTATACGGTTTCTACTAGGTTTTTATTTTTTCCGTTTTATCGTTTTACACATATCAGGCACAGCCGAATACAAACCGAAACGAGTCTAAGGGCTTAAAGTTTTTTTTGTTCTTTTTTTATGTTTCATTGTTAAAAACGCTTAGTAAAATAATAAAAAAAAAACTAAGGAATATCGCCTCTATAAAAAGGTCTGTTCTACACAGTACCATTTTTGTTTTCTTTTTTTAACCGTTAGTTTGGTCTATCTGCCCGTTTAAAAAAAAAAGGTAACTTTAAAATGTAAAAAAACTAATTAAAAAAAATATAACGGGATGAAAATTTGAAAAAGTAACGGATATCGCCCCTAGAAAATTATTTGCACAACATTTTGGTATTTGAAATTTTCCAATATCATTGATACTTTTCGAGGTCTGCTACTTTAAAAGAAAAAAAAACTCGGATGCAGCGATCTTCAGCTTCATTTTTAAAGAGTTTTACTTGATAGTGTGACTAATGTGAATGCAAAAATAGAAAAGGAAAGTGGAATAAAGAATATAGGTGTCCGTCTCTTAGATATTTATTATAATCAGAACACATATACAGGGTGATTCACCAAAGCTGTGTTTAGGCGGGAAGGGAAATTTATTAAGATTTATTAAAAAACAACTGCATCACTTACAATGCACTGAATGAATGAATAAATACTATCTGAGGTTATAACTGACTATTAAAAAATTAGCCCTTAATGAACAGTTTTAAAAAAAGAAATTTTAAAACTTAAACTTTTGAAAAAAAAAATTAACTCAATTCTTAGACAAACACTGAAAACCACACGTCTCTAGGACTTTTATTTTTCAAGATGTTACAAAATAAATGAACCGACTTTCTAATAAATCTTAGAAGAATCTGAATAAATGATCATTTTAGCAACCAGTAGTAGACTATCATAATACAAAAATAGTATTTAATAACGTTAAATTTAAAAAAAAAAAAAAAAAAAAAAACAGTTGAATTTTTTTTTCAAAATTTTGAGTTTGAAAAATTTTTGTTTTACCTTTTTTTCCAATTTTGAGTTCGAAAATAATTGTTTCAAAAACTGTTCATTAAAAAAAAGAAGGAATTTCTGGCTTTGCAAAAAGGTATATCAGGGCATTGTAACCCATTTGTTTTAGAAAATTGTTCCTCCCAACTAAACGAGGGGGAATAGACAACCCTCCCATACGATTGTTTTCTTGTCTCAACTGAACCTACACACTCAAGCTTTTTTGTCGCACGATAGATGAATCACCATGCATAAATGTTTATAAATGTGGCTGCAAGTACGCGTTGATTAATGAAGCTGCTATGTAATTTCTTAAAAATAATAACCAAATAACATGAATAAGCTTGTCCAACCACCGGTTATGTTTACTGAACTAAAAGTATCGTTTTCTATCTTTTTTTTAATAGCTGCAATAAGATATGCAGTCTTATGTATATTGTGGCCTTCTGGAATAGTACAGAAGCTTGGTAAAAAAAACACGGGATGTATTAGCCTTATACGTACTGTGTCACGACACATTTTGAAATGAGTATAACACATCAAAACCGCCGAAGAACTTGTGGGGAAAATTCTTCAAAAACATTACTTCAAACAGCCAAGGAAGGCTGTTAAAAAGAGTGTTGGCAGTGCAAAAGGATCTGAAAACGACATTATTCTTGAGGGAAAAACTACTGGGAATATCCTCCCTTTTTCATTATTCAAAAAAAAAAAAACCTTGAATATGAGAAAAAAAACTCCGGGAACAAGCAGGCATTCTAATGGTGTTTTTCAAATACAGATTTTGACAATTTTTGCATTTCATTGGGCATATTAATTGGTTTATTAAGATAAAATTAATCACAACAAAAACATAAATGTTAAAAAAGGAGCCAAGTTCTTCTATATACAATAACATTTGCGTAACAAGTCAGCCGTAAAAAGTAGTGAGATCTAAAAGTACGCCAAGTTCTAAGTTTATTAATTAAATATCAAATATTTTAGGTAGAGTTATATAAAAGAACCTCAAAATTATCAGAGAAATCTGTTATTTAATGATTACTGTCTTAAATTGAGTTGGTTTACTAGTCAAGTTTTCATTTTAAGATTGAGAAATTAGGCAGATACTAATTTCCTTTGTATACATCACAAGGCCTACCGTTGTGCGAAATTACAAGATTCTACGATGTCAGGAAGTGCTCCATAGTTTTGATGATCTGTCAGTGAGTCAGTGAATCAGTGAGTCAGTTACGGTTTTTGCTATTTTTGCAGTCTTTTATCCCGGGAACCACTAATACTAAGGAATTGAAGTTTGGTGAGTTGTCTAAACCTGGTGAGCTTAACAAATGCTGCGAGATTGAAGTAAGTTTCTGACTTTATTGGTACTAGAGGGGGCTCGAAAATCACATGAGTTTGATCCTTTAAAAAGGGTATAGTGCCAGAACTTGGCTGGGCACTACCGTGCCCTTTGATTTTGCAGATCTAAATTTTTCGACAGATTTCCCTTGTAATACTTATAGCAATAAAATTTTAAATTGGCAGTTTTCAAATGGGTTTTTTATTGTTTTGAATTTATTTCGAATGTAGAAAATATGTTCAAAATATTCTCATTTTTCGCTTCTGAAAGTGCATTAAGTGATGAAGAGTTTGACCGTGATTATACTATTCTTTTTTCCCTTCGTTTTGTCTTTTTCACAGATTGGGCGAGTGGTGTAGAAATGTAGCGGGAAGGAAGTAACGAAAGCATGAATACAAATTTCAAGTATTTTTCTGCTTGAACTATGACGTTTCTGATTTAACAACCGCAATGCTCCTAGATATTAGCAAAAAACGTTAACGAAAATTATTGAATTGGAAAATGGTTTTTCGTAATTGAATATACTCGTACGTACTGTACGAGTATATTTGTGAAAGAACTGATTTAAAAACCAATTTAATTTATTACTATGTACTCTTTTTTTTCCCACAAAACAAACCCAAATTCCATGAACGTCATAATAACGTACGTATATGTTACTATTTTTGCGAACAGTGTAAACACGAACATTTCTGGTTGTCAAAAAGATTAAACGAACGAAAAAACGAACCGTGTAATCAGGCTCTTTATTGAAACTATGACCAAACCAAAAACAAAAATATTCTTCTTTATATAAGTTCTTCTTTACATAAAAACCAGTGCATAACAAGCCGCCACATGAATGTAAATTCTAAATTTTTTATTTTTGTTCCTTTTGTTTATATGTTAAGACCTATCGCTCTACCAAATTTTATCATTTTAAAACACTCGAAAAGTGCACCATAAAATTTATAACAATTCTGAGAAAATAGGCGGATACCTTCCATGCCCCCTTAACGAAACTTTCGATTTTGTCGTTTCTTTGTGCTACAAGACCTTCCGCTCTACCAAATATCTTCCTTCTGGCACAATCGGAAGTGCTCCATTTAACTGATGTGGGTGGATGCCACTACCCCTTAATGAAAAATCACAATTTTTTTCTTTTTCCTTTTTTCACTAATAATTTATATCAATTTTACGTAAATGGGCGGTGTTCACGCCCACTAAATGGAAAACTTAAAATTTCCGACTTTTTCATTTGTATGCACCACAAGGTCTACGGTTGTTGGAAATTACAATGTTCTACGGTATCGGGATTCGGAAATCGCTCCATAATTTTGATGATCTGTCAATGAGTCATTCAGTTAGGGTTTTTTTGATTATGCAGTCTTATCTATATCTCAGGAATTACTTGTGCTAAGGAATTGAAATTTGGTGAGTTGCCTGAACCTGGTTAGCAAATGCTGTGATTTTTAAGTTTCTGACTTTATTGGTACTGAAATTAGAGGGGAAAATCGCTTAAGTTTGATCCTTTAAAAAGGATGTACTGCCAGAACTTGGCTGCCCTTTGATACCAAAAAACATAAAAAAGTACCTACAGGAATACCGGGACAAAAATAAATCAATTTAAAATGGTGTTTTATTTTCCACGAAAAAAAATAATTTTTACATTCAAATCTCAATTTACCAAAGGAAAACGCCATAAATGTCTACAAAAAAAAGGAAAATGTAAATTTATTTTCTACTAGGGAAACATTCTACCGCCTTTACATACAGGCCATGAACGATGGCCAGACTATAGAACATGTCTAAAAAAAATCCAATGGAGTCGCAAAAATCCATGTCCAAGCAATGATATATCCATACAAATCAGATTGTGGATTGGATTGTAGATAATTGGATTATGGACATCGTTCATGGCCTTTGGAGTCGGGGTGTTATGTATGTAGGTTAGGGGTGTCTCTTATTTTTTTTTTGTCAGATTTTTTAAAAATCTGAAAAATGGTTTTATTCCATTTTCAGCTCGAATATTTCAAAAACTAGAGGTAATAGCGAAAAACGGATGATGGATTTGAGCTGAGCACATGAAATTACCTCTGATACATGTCTTACTTGCTGGTTCCCGAACCCGTGAAGGCCTTTAAAATCGAGAAAAGCTTAAAAATCAACCGATTTTGGGGGGGTTTCAGCCATTTATCGAGTAAAAAAGGCATATTTTTTAATTTTAAGGGGCAGTTACTTATGCTATTTTATTATTAGCATCCCTAGAGAGACAAAAGATGGAAGTACCATTTTAAAAATTCCGGCACGTAGAAATACTCGTATGGGTATCCTCTACAAGATCCACTATACCCATTTTAAATATCTGACAAAAAAAAATTAAGAGACACCCCTAATGTAGGTATTTCAAAAGTAAAGGTAGAACTATAATTGTCTACTGGGCACTTAAGCTTATGTCAAAAACCATCGAAAAGTAGCTTTTCGAACAGTCAAAATGAGAAATTACCCATATTGCACTGTAAGGAAATTAATTATTTGATTTCTCTTTTATCATTCCTACTTCAGCGAGATGTCAGCTTTTCTTAAGTGAGGTGCGCTCTCGACTGATTTCCCCCTCCGAAAGCAAAAGTGAACGATACTAAAGATAGAAACAGAACGAAAAGTAGCGTTCCGAAACGTCAAATTGACATGTAACCTATAATTCGCTTAAGTGGTTTGAAGTTGTACTAATGATATCCCCTCCAGTAGCTGATGATCTTCTTGCCATTGCAGCACTCACTTTATTGAGAAATTTAATAAAGTTTTAAAGAAAAAATTTGCACACAGCTCGTATAAAATCGAGAATAAACTGGAATACCAAATGTAATTATTTTCAAATTAATTAATTAATTATTGTTTTAATTCGATTGAACAAAAACTTTGAAGGAGAACAAAGATATTTTTGTTTTTGATGCAGTTTAAACTTTGCTTCACAAAAAATTCACAACACAAAACCCGTGCCAATTTATTTTTTTTTATTTTGATTTCTGTTATGTGTCAGTTTACTTTCGCAAGAGCGCTCGGTGAGCGCTGTCGCTACCGAGATCGAAAGTTAACGAAACCTTAACGAAAATACCAAATCGCAATTATGGGCGGCTCATATCAAGTCTTTGTATTCGCTCAGTTTCGTACGACCGCGTAAGCTGACTTCTTTTTATTATAGTTCTACCTTAAACGCTAAGCAATAAACCCCAATTATAGAATCATTTGTAGGGATGCAAACGATACATCGATGTTTTTGAAACATCGATGTTTTTGTCTTAAAACATCGATGTTTCGAATCCGAAAACATCTATGTATCATATAACCAACGAATATGAACAAACGTTTTCAAAAAATTGAATTTAATTCGATTCTGGCACTAGCAACTATATTAGATCCAAGATACAAATTACTCCACTGAAAGGATCATCCCTTGGCTAAAAGTAAAATAATTTCTTATTTCAATGACTTCATAAGAGGATGAAAGGAATGTGGCCAATATTTCAGATTCTTCTGAGGATACCGAAAAAGAAGAAAGGCTTTTTGATGTTTGGACATATATCACAAACATTTGGTGCATCTTAACATCAAGTACAAACAGTCCTCTTCCTCCATCTTCACAACAACGGAGTGCAGATGTATCTGGGGTCAGCTTTAGCAACTATAATTCAAAATCTGGCAGAAATGTGGAATTATATGAAAAATGTGTTTCCGGGACTTTATAAACAGGCTACCAAATATTTGCCCATTGTGGCTACATCAGTTCCAAGTGCACAACTTTTTTTATAAAGCTGTGGCAACTATTACCTAACAACGAAACCGTTTGACAGGGAAAAGATTGTCCAAGTTATTTTTAAATTCTGTTTTGAATAAATAAAGTAATACATATTTCCTTATTTCTTAATGACTGCTTATCTCTTTTCTTTTGGGTAGAACTTAGGCACTTTATAGATGACTTGCTAAAATATTAAAGAAAATACAAATGATAAGTCCTTAGCTTTACTTTTTGGGTTTTTCAAAGAACATCGATGTTTCGAAACATCGATGTTTTTGAGCCCGATGTTTTTGACATCGACATTTTTCTTGGAAACATGGATACATCGAACGAACAATCGATGTTATTTTACGATGTTTGCATCCCTCAATTTGACTTCCTAGTTTTCGTCCGACCGCTTCAGTGCCCCTCCCAGCATTTATATTTGCACCTAAGTTTGCATCAATACCTACTATACAAAGTACATACATATTTAAATGTGTATACAAATACATATGTACATACATTTTATAATAGAACCTAACGGAATTATAACTCTTTTAATCATCTTGTTTGTATGTAGCTTTAATTTTCCAGTTTCTTTCGGAATAGGTAATCTATGTTAATATTATCAACAAACAAAATACAAGAAAAAATTTACCTAAATACGTTTTTAGTTTGAAGTTTGTTAGTTATATCTTAATTATTTAAAAGAATTTATTTCTATATTTACCTCATGGCACAATAACCACGTCTGCGGTCCGGTGCCAGTGTTATTTACAGGCTTCTTAAACAGAAAAGGTATGCAAAACAGATTTTTGTCTGGTTGTCATGATGAATGGACACGTCTTCATTTTTTTTATCGCCAAAGTGACAAATGAGAGTAAATTCAAAATGAGAACAAGAAAATTGAATTCGCCGCGTTACTAACACACACTTACATTTTACATAATAAAAATATGTATTTACATAAAGTCAAAGAGCAATGAAAGAGACAAGAATATAAGTAAAAATAATCAAAGTGTCCATCTCGTTTTATCAATGAAAAATAAAAATAAGAATACATTTTTCTACAATCTATATATATACACATGGCATGGATACAACCTACAGTTGAGTATACCTTCAACAGAACAGTATTAGCAAGAAATCGATGAAAAAGGAACACAATTTTTAATTTCCTTTTCGTTTTCACTTTTGGGTTTCGGTTGTAAATACAGAAAATAGAAAAATGGGAAGAACCCTAAAGATACAAAATGATCAAAATATATAATTAAAATATATACCTACCTACGATTGAATTTAATTGAATCACAAATTAAATATGAATTTAAATCACTATTTGTTAATTAGGTGGGTAGGTAGCTACCTACACATCTTATTTTAGTCAACAGCGCTATATTGTTGAATTAAGTAGATACCTAACCTAGGTACATATGTATGTACATTTATGTAAGCATACAATTTAAGATAGAATGAGTTTTTTTTTTTTTTTCAAAATTGGACTTTCAACAGCTTTAGTTTTCTCCGAGTTCAATACACCTAAACCGTGTGCGAATTGAATTAAAATTTAGATTAAATTAGATCCCAAATTAATTTTTAATGTTTTAAACAGCAACAAGATATAGGTATATTTATTGGTGAAAACAATTTTATCTTGTTACTGTGTAAATTGAAATAAATGGGAGTTTTTTAATCGTCTATTTCATGAGAGGGCTTACCAAAAATTTAATTGAAAACAAAAAAGATTTATGTATCATAGATTTTTTCCATTTTTCAAATAAATGGATTTATTTTTTTGATTTAAAATCAATTTTGCTATGTACTTATCGCAATACAATATTAGGATCTGAGTTTGCAAATGTATTATTTGATTGTATGAAATTAGGATTTCGATTTTGGAAATTATGATCTAAATATGAAGGAAATCCTTTTTAATATAAAATAAAAGCAGTTAAAAATGTATTGGTAAATTCATCAAGATCATTTTCTCTGCTGAAATTTCATCAAGTGATGAAGTGTTTGGCCAAATTCCTAAACGCAACATTTGCAAAGCAAAATACATGCAAAGCATATGTAAAAAGCAAGTTGAAATGTTAAAAGCATGTTTGCATAGCATGTATATGACGTTACGTAACGGACATTTGCATTGTTTGTTGATTTTAGCTGGAATGTATTATGGACCCCCAAACAAAAATTATTTTAATAAAGATTTTACTGAGTTGATGTTGCTTTGTCCCATACATACACTTCATGAAACAAACAAGTCATAGTAGGTACTCCCATCTTGTTGCACCTCCTCCAGTTTCCCCATTCCTTTGTTTTATTCTTTTATATGTTAGAAGAAGCATTTCTTCTTTTGTAAAAGAAAATTGAGGACTGTTTCCTAATATTTTCTTAAGAACTTGACCCCAGACACATTTTTAGCCTTCAGTTTTCCATACTTTTAAAATTAGTCATAAAATAGTTATTTTTTGTCTTTTAGTAAATATAAATTACTTTTCTCCAAAAAAACAAATAAATTAAGAGTAGCAAAATTCCAGACACAACTAACGCCAAACAAATTCAAATGCAAGTGAAGTGCGCAAGATTTTTTTTACATTTGCTCAAATGCATTCACATTTGCGCAAGTAAAAAAGTCGACTGCGTTTTGGGACAATCAACTTTGCAGGGATTTTAATGTTTGCATTTAGGAACTGTTTGCTTAGCATAATTTGTGCAAGTTTTGCGTTAAGGAATTTGCCCTAATAGTGGGGGAGAGTACGATAACTCAGGCGCCAATAAATGATAACGGTTTTTTTGTAGAACCGTTAAATACAAGAATTTTTTTACTATGTGAAGGGGGGTCTATCTTCCCCGTACTTTTTTATAAAATTGCCCCTCGCGCCCAAACGGGTGGAGATATACCCCCCTCCCATAGTAAAAATGCTTGTGTTTAACGGTTCTACAAAAATCCGTTATTATTTCTTGGCTGAGTTATCGTACTCGTGCATAGTAGTGTTTGTAAACCTAATTGTCAGCAGAACTTTTTGATGATTCTTACAACGTTAACCGTTCGGATCGATATCAAAATTCAACTCAGCGTGAAGGAGGAGTGCTTATTGCTGTTCTTTCAAAGCTCTCAAGTCAGCGTGTTGAACTTTGAATCAAATAATGACAACATTGAACAGCTGTATGCAAAGGTCTAGGCTTGCATGATTTAATTGTTTTTGTTGTTAGATATATACCTCCAAAAAGCCCTACTTATATTTATTAAATGCATGCAAATAATATTAATTATTTAATAGAAAATCTTTTTGATTATCAAATACCTTGTATTCTTGGTGATTTTAATTTATGTGATATTCATTGGAATTATTCTGAAGATGAAAAGTCTTTGATTCCATATAATGTTAAAAAAGAACATGAAATCTTATTGGTTGATTCTTTGTTTTCGCAAAACCTTATTCAGATAAATACTGTTTGTAATTCTATGCAAAGATTTCTTGATTTAGTTTCAACTTATAATAATTTAGCTTATGAAGTAAGTGAGGTAGTTTTTCCAATAGTCGGAAATACTGTTTTTCAAAGCAATTTACGTTGGGGCATATTCATAGTCATTTTAGACCTGGGTTAAACATAGCTTTGGTTGAATTTTCGGACGTTGATTCTATTATTTTAAGGTTATCATTTCAAAATATTTGAAGCTATTTGTGTGGTATACCAAGCTAATTATCTTATAAAAATATAAAACCAACAATTTGTAATTAAAATCGGTCTACATGCATTGAGCTAAAATTATCTTAAACTGTAGCTTAGTTAAGCGTGGGTCTATCTGCGACTATGAATATGCCATATTCTTATAAAAATCCTGTGTGCAATACAATTAATATATTTAATAATGAATTTAATTTTGCAAGAGGGAATTACATTGAACTAAAAGATTATATATCCTCCTTAGACTGGTCATATATTCTTTCTGGAACACAAATTGATCTTATTTATGGAAACTTTTAAAAGTTCATATACGATGGTTTTTTGAAAGCAAGTTGAAATGTTAAAAGCATGTTTGCATAGCATGTGTATGACGTTTCGGAACGGACATTTGCATTGTTTGTTGATTTTTGCTGGAATGAATTATGGACCCCCAAACAAAAATTATTTTAATAAAGATTTTACTGGGTTGATGTTGCTTTCTTCCATATCTACACTTCATGAAACAAACAAGTCATAGTAGGTACTCCCATCTTGTTGCACCTCCTTCAGTTGCTTTTGGGTGCGTAAAATTTAGCCTATACAGCTGCTAGTTTTTCCACCTGCAAGCTTCAATTTGTGTGAAAGAAAACCCATAGACTGAAAACAGCCAGACACCTCAAATTTGTTCAACTAATTTTGTAATTTACGTTAAAGTATCAAAGCTATTTGAAATGTTCAGGAAGAGGCGCGCAACATTTTTAAAAATTATTTTTCTTCAAAACAAACTTTCGCATAATAAAAAGTGGCAAAACCAAGTCCAGACAACACAAATATTGGGGTCCTTTTAAAAGGAAATTTATTCCCACGAAATTTGTTATGCTATCGAGAATCTCCTCTGAAGTAATTTCCGCCAGGCAAAATATACTTAAATGACAGTCAAATTTCTTCCTTTACCATACAAAAAAAGGGAACTTTACATCATTATTAACGTTTCCAATTTTCACCATTCCCCTTAAAACTGTATAGATTTTATTTGTTAAAAATATTTAGTTTC
Organism: Melangyna quadrimaculata; assembly: GCA_949320155.1. NCBI lineage: Eukaryota > Metazoa > Arthropoda > Insecta > Diptera > Syrphidae > Melangyna > Melangyna quadrimaculata. The sequence continues at coordinate 185,188,798 of OX439483.1, read as the reverse complement.
AAATGCCATATTGGAATATGTTATGGAGGCTAGGACAAAAAATCCACCAGGTGTCTCTAGGATACAAAAAATCATAACTACCCTAGTCTTTTACTAGTAAAAATGATTCATTGTAATGTATTAACGATTCATTCGTTATAAACGTTTTGTATCAAAATTTATATGAATTTTATTTATAAATATCGAAAGATAACCTTTTTGTATCTAAAATAATATATTGTGATAAATTGAACTCACCCCTTTAACTTCCTTCATTCTTTTTAGAGCAAATAATAATAATTGGTTCAGCAAATCCATTGGTAGATTTTGTTTTTTTGTCCTGCAAAAAAATTTAATAAAAATTAGCTTACTTCTTAAAACAATACAAAACATCAAAACAATTTATTAAAAAAATCGTACTTTTTGCTTCCATTAATGCAATTCTCCAAACTTATACATTCAGGACAGATCCAAGATTTATCTAAAAACGATAAGTTGGAGCTTGTTTTTATACATTTCGCATGAAATGATCTGGGGCACTTTGAACAGGCAATTAGATCTGCACATTTTCTGCATTTCCAACAGTAACTATCTGCTCCCCTCTAAACAAAATATAATTAATACATAGAATATCATTGGATTTAAGTTCTTTTTTTTTTTTTTGTATACAAAAATTACTTTAGGTGGTGGCTGCCAGCAGTCCTCCTTAGTTTCTAACGATCCTGCCGTTTTGCTGCTCTCATTAAGTGATTGCTCACCATCAGAGACTTCAGACATTACCTCATCACCATTTTGATCGTGATTAACACGACTCAGAAATTTCATTTGTTTCTGAACAAATTCTGTATTCTGGGATCGCATGTTTTCCCGTTTGTTATTTAATTTTTCATCTGATGGCCATCTTTGAGGAACAGAACTGTTCAACGATGTTGAAGGTCGCATTGTCTTAGTGCAGCTCTTGCTTCGTGCTCGACAAATTCGAAATTTTTCACTCTCTACAGTCACAATCGAATCTTCCGATTTCAGCGGTTGTTTGCGAGATTTTCGCGAACGTTCCCTTTCGTTGACAAACTGTGAAAGAACTTTGGATTCTGTAAAAGATTTTTGTAAAGCCAGAAACTCTCTAGTTCCTTTACCGCCAGAAGGCGTACTACTTCGAGGTCTTTCCTGCTTGGCAGACGAAAGTAGAGTAGTTTGTTTAGAAGAAGATAATTGGTTGGTTTCAACAACTGGATTCGATGTTAAAGGTATAGTTATTTTGCCATTTTCAAAAAGATATATCGTATCTTTAGTATTGGAACTTGTATTGAGCTTGGGATGAGTTGATGAAGGATTATTTGCAATGACAGGAGGAGCACTAGAAGACTTTATAGTGCTAGTTGTTTTAACTAATTTTGTAATCTCAACACCGCTGTCCCCTGTGATGTGATTTACCTCAGAATTTACTTCTTCATCATCATATGTTTCATCAGCTTCATCATAGCTTATTTCTTCACTATCTTCTTCCATTGGCGTAGCAACATTTGTTGGCAAACAAGATGGCTCACTTGTTGCATTGGTAGGCCAAGACGCAGATACTGCTGCTTGTTGTGAAATAGTCGCTTTCTCTGGTTTGTTGCTTTCTTCAATTGCTTTTAATTTATATGATTCATCCCAAAACTCCTCACTTTCATCTACTTCATCATCTACGTCATTATTTTGAATGGCTTCATATTCTGGTGGCGGAATTGAATCTTCATCGTCCATCGAGTCCTGACAGGACGACATCTTTTGTTTTTGAGCCTGCTGAAAAATCGTAAAAAAAAAGATTACAAAAATGTAATTTGATTTTTTTTTTTGAATTGATAAAGCGGATCCAGAATTCAATTATTGAAAATAAGGCTAAGAAATTTCGCACATTTTGTAATGAGATTCTACAAACCTCTAAGCTCGGTTATTAACACATTTTTTTTTGTTTTTTAATAAGAATGAATTGCAAACCCAATACCTAAAATTAAATTGTAATCCGATACATAACTTTTGTGGCAGGGTCATAAGTTCACAAGTCAATCCAGGTTAGGCAAAGCACAACTTATGAATTATTATTCGTGACCCTGCACCGATATTTATGACAAATACTTGGAAATTTAATCAGACATTGGGAAAAAGGACGAAGGACTGATTGAATTCATCCTCAATCAGAACAAAATATAATTGTTGCCAGCAACTGAGTTTGTTAGCGAGAAAGGCGTAAGGGGAGATTTTATTCCCTCCCCTTACGCTCCTTTTGTGAAAAGAGACTAACAAAATATCCCACTGAGTATGACTTCCAAAAACGCAAAAAATAGCTCCTTTGCAAGGATATTTAAAAAATTCGCTAAACTGTATAGGTAGGTTCGTAGTTAATAAAAAAATAAATTGGGTGGCGCAACGGCTTATAAAGAGCCAGGGCCTAGTGACAAACAACTCGCTACCATTCCTGTGTGCGCCAGTCGACATGAATGAAGGGACCTACAATTTTATGTCGAATCCGAAGCACTCATTCATGACAAGTGATACTCTTGGATGATTTGTCAATTCCTCGCAAGAGGCAGTAGCCCTGAAAAAAGTTTATTTTAGGTGGACGAGGCTAGGAAGGGAACCCAGACCTCCAGAGTGACAGTCCATCGCACTAAGGTTCCCAGTTCACCTAGTCAAAAACTGCTGTTGAACTTCTGTCAGTTTCTGCAATCACGATTTTCTTTATAAAATACCTATACATGAAATTAAAGTAGGTAGGTACCTACTTATTTTAATGAATTGTATTTGTGAAAGGAATTTACAAAATTATTAATTTGCCAATTTTAGGGTCCAAAATGTTTTCCAATAATTCACTTTAGGTACCTACGAATGTCAACAATTACATTTAGAAAAATGTTATACTCTTGTATACTACATTGATTAGATACCTACAAGTAGACGTGATCAATTTTTTGAAATGTTGTTGTTGGTGTCTTTGCTAAATGAGTTAATATGGTTGTCTCATTTCTCTCAGAGATATGAGGTAGGTGTAGGTGTTCATATTACAGAACAAAAGTGTCCGAATCCACATTGAAACTGTGAACCACATTTATGTTCCACGAACCACGATGTACTTCCACTTACATAAATGTATTATGTATGTGCGATTAGGAAACGAGCCTGTACTTTAACTTTACAACTAGGTAAGTATTTGCAAACTTTATCGTATGAAAATTGCGCAGATGAACAAAATCTACCTAGTATAACAAAACTACATAAATGTAGGTATAATCAACATGCCAATTGAAAGAAAAGGTTAAAAATCATGCTCAAACCATTGTATTACGATAATAACCAAATAATGTCCAAATGTGGAATCCTTAGTGTTGCCTTTAACGAACACATAGCAACCGGAAAGTGAATACTTATCCTTGAGTCTGCGTTAACAAGGCGCAAAAATAATTGCCTCGTATAGGTATATGATTTGTCATATCTATATTGACCCCAAAGTTCTCTTTAAAATATACGATCAAGGGAGCGCCGGGCGCTTTTCTTTCACATATAGATACGTTATATGATAGAAATCGTGCATTGTTTTCCATTTTAGTTTTCTCTGCTCTCGGGTGAGTCTGATTTTACTGCCTTGTCTCCATTTCCAAATGTAATCGGAACTTCTCTAAAACCATTTTTATCTTGATCAATGTATACTTTTTTGGCAAAATAGGGAAAACTCCGGTTGTTACAGTGAACGTTCACTTAATTAATAAAAAAAATTAATTTGAAAGAAACAAAATACAATATTACCTTTCAGGGTTCTTTTGGAAAATAGTTTTGTCCTTCTGATGGCTTTTCTAAACTATGAGTTCTGCTTTTTGTCTATTTGCTCCTGTAGATTAAGTTCTCCATCCAGTAACCAATTTATTAATGATTTATTTGTGGTTCTCCTGAGGTTAAATTGGTAAATCGGCATTCGAGAATAGTTTTCCCGTTTTTTTCTCACTGGGAAAAACTATGTGGTGTGCTTAATTATTATTTTAATTTTACTTCAAATATTTTCGATTGCTGCGTGCCTTTTGCCGTGCCTGCTTCAGCAGCTTCTCTGTGCCTGTTGTTTCGTTGTATTTTTTGCCGAATTTTTTGCCTCACTCAAACACAAACACAGAAATATAAAATGACGGGCTAATTCGCTGTGATTTTTCTGCTTTCTCATCACCTTCTGTCATCAGCAGCAGCTGTCAAAAACTATGGGAAGTAAAATGTCAAAAAATATATGTGCGGCGAAAGAGAGAAACAGTTGTTTGTATTTGTTGTTGTTTGCTGCATGCTGGGTTTTTATTGGCTTTTTGTAGAGCTTCAAGTGGTCAAGGTCTTGCTTTAAGTTGGTAAGTTTTTTTAAAACAAATTAAATTAACTAACAATTACTCAATAATTCTAGGCAGATTTGTCTCTGAAACAGTAAGATGGTATATAAAATTATTTTGTTTCAAAATTTAATATTTTATCGTGATATCCAATCAGCGTGTTCATCTTTTGGTTATTTCAGAAATCGGAACTGAAGAGCAATTGCAGTTTGAATGGGCCTTACCAATAATCAAATTTAGTGACGACTTAAATATTTCTGTAAAATGAACAATAATGGTACCTATGGAATCTAACTAATTAACTGAACATGGTACGACCTTAATATTAAAGTTAACTCTAAATAGTGAATCAAATATTGGATTGACTTCAAAAAATTGAACATTCCATAAATAGTACATTATTTGTGATCAATACAAATAAGGATAATTTACTGGAATATTTAAGTCCTTACTAAATATGATTATTGGTAAGGCCCACTGTATTTGTTACTGTCATTATTAATAATAATTTAAGTACCTATGTATTAATTAAATTTAATTTTAACTTTAATTTTCCTGATTTAGTACTTACAAAAAATTTAAGTCGTTTTAAAATCAAACTTAGCTCAATTCTAAATGTTCCCCGGAAGATTTATTCTCCCAAAAGCAAAATGCTACTTAAGGTTTCATTCCGGACTATTTTTTTATACCTACCATTAAAAGTTTGGAAAACGAACAACATTGTCAAGAATTTTTCGTTTATAATAAGAGAGAAGGACAAAGGGAAACATTTCTCGGGCAATATGTACTTATAATAGGGCTGGAATGGTTGAGAGTTGTAAGTCACTAGGCCCTGGTTCATTACGAGCTGTTGTGACAGTATATTGATTTTCACCCGAATACAGAATCCGATGAATGGATGGCTTCTGACAATTTTGTTCAGTTTTTTCAGTTAGAGAATCCGGAGAAAAAAATTGCAGGCGTGTCGGTAACGTAGTTTGAAAAGCCCAACCGTTCCATATAACTTGACATTTCAAATCTCCACCAATGTCGTTGTCAACTCCCGGGAATACAATTTTGCGGATCCTGTAATGAAGAACTCCATTTCTCATGAAGTGGTATTGGAAATAAGGTGTTGAATTTAATTTGGATTAGAAATTTCAAAGGTTATGTTTATCAAGATTTTGTATTTTTTTAGGCAAAATCTATCAAATACGGAAATAACGGATTTTACAATATTGTCTGTTAAGTTATGCTGTTATGATATACAATTATGAGCTTTGGGCAGCTAAATCTTTTTAATGAAGTGAAAGCTCTTTTGGCCCGACTAAATGGAACTGTAACAACTTACAGATATAACAAAGATACATCTGACGAAGCAACTTGGGAGTGTTCTTGATGTACAAACCTATACAATTTCAGATTACTGAAAATTGTAAATAAGAATTTTTGAATACATATAAATCTATACCTACTTACAATTTGTAAAAACTCTGCAAAGGTTTTCTTAAAAATAAATTTGTATTCCTGTAACATACACATACCTATTATGTAATAACACATAGGTACTATAAAAATCTTTACAATTTTTTTTTCTTTACCATTCAGGATCAATTTAGCAGGTCCGTAGTTTTCGGTGGATCTACCCTTTCTTTTACCTGTACAATTGCCAGGTTATAATTAAATTAAAATGGAAGCAGTTTAAAATGAGTTAAATTACAACGTATGGGGCATCATTAATTACAACCTTGTAGTCATCTATTCAGAATTTAAAAATGGAAATTTCATGAAATGAAAAACAAAATAGAATGTTTAAAAACTGTTGACTGATTTTTTTGAATTAGTCAGCCGAAACCATTTACAGGTTCACAGACACAAAAATACACCAATAACATAACTAACAAAATCAAAATGATTAGGGTAAGTGTAACAGTACCCGGCTACCTAACGCAGTTTCTTACTTTGGTGTCCTATAAAAAATCAGTTTTTTAAATCATTAATAATTTGTTTATGAAATAAGAAATATATGAAAGTAATTGTTCTTTTGCATTTAAAACTAAAATCAATTTTGTCATAAAAGTGCTTTTTCACCAGTATCCGGCCATTGAGATTCAGTAGCATGCCACTTTTGAGCTAGTATCCGGCTAGTTAGTTTATTTTGTAAATATTAGAATACAAACATTAAGGCGCCAGTTATAGCGATAATTAAAAACCATTAGTAAAAGTTGAAACAGGTGAAAACTGGAATTTTTTACTTACGGGCGGTTATAGCAATCAGTAAAATTATATCAGTAAATTAATGTCAAACCCACAGCCGCAATCTTTTATTTATTTTTAATGATGCAAAATGCTTCAGTAATTTTTTTTACTGATGAGTGGAACAGTAAAAAAAATGGAACATAGAAAACTGAAACGAAATGTTCCATTTTTTTGGGTTTTGACAATCAGCTGTTCAGTAAAACGAATTTCCATCAGTAAAATAAATAAATGCTTTTTTTACAAAAATTATTCATCCTTGGGAATATTTTTTGGCAGAAAAAAATATTTTTATTGATTTGCTATCGATTCGTACCATATTAATGTTTCAATTCTTTTTTTAACACTGCAAATTATCCAAAAGAAAATTTTTACTGATGGTTTTTAATTATCGCTATAAGGGGCCAGTTATAGCGATAATTAAAAACCATCAGTAAAAGTTGAACCAGGTGAAAACTGGAATTTTTTAATTACAACCGGTTATAGCAATCATTAAAATTCTATAAGTAATTAAATGTCAAACCTCCAGCAACAACCTTTTATTATTTTTAATGAGGTAAATTGCATCAGTAATTTTTTACTGATGAGTGGAACAGTAAAAAAATGTAACATAGAAAACTGAAACAAAATGTTCCATTTTTTGGGTTTTGACAATCAGCTGTTCAGTAAAACGAATTTCCATCAGTAAAATAAATAAATGCTTTTTTTACAAAAATTATTCATCCTTGGGATTATTTTTTGGCAGAAAAAAATATTTTTATTGATTTGCCATCGATTCGTACCATTTTAATGTTTGAATTCTTTTTTTAACACAGCAAATTATCCAAAAGAAAATTTTTACTGATGGTTTTTAATTATCGCTATAACTGGCGCCATAACTGGCGCTTAATTTAAGAATCCGTTTTAATATATATGTAATCATTAACAATCATTGATATGTATGTTCCAAAAATCAGACATTAATAGGACCTGCAGTTAAAGCTGTAAGCATTCTTGTGTTACTCCCTTATTGCATACGTAATGTATCGATATGATCAAAATTGGCCTACGAAAATAATAAAATTTTACGTTGTAGCTCCTATGGCCGGAAACATAAACAGCGTGTGCCAAAAACCGGCCAGAGGACTCACTATTGTTTTTTGCTCATAATTATGATGAAAAATAGTGGCCGGATAATAAACCTAAGCATATTTAATATTGTCTACTCTCTTGCATTAAAAGAAAGATCCTAATTTAGTTTACCCTGAGGCTACACGGGCAAGTACTGGCAAGCAAGTTGCTATACACAAACATTTTTTTACTAATACCTACAAACCTAAGCAACTTGCTCCTCAACTGGCATGGAATTTCTGAAGCCAGTAGAGAAGCAAGTTGAAAGGCAAGTGGACTCGTTTAGACTTGTATATAAAGCGATATCTAGATAGCTTTTCGTGTAATATTTAGAATTAAATATTCTTTCTTCCACAAATTTGAATGAAAAGATGAACCAAGAAATTTAAACACTTCCAAAATGGGCAACAACTGTCAAATATGATAGAAGGATGGCTATGAAGATTATGATAAATTATACAAAATCTCTTTAAAATCCTAATTTTTTGAGAGTATATTGTTTGCTTGGAAAAAATGAGAGTTTTGGAATTTCGGGTGAGATTTGGAACATTCTGTTACCAATTTGTCAAGCCTGTCAAATTAAATTGAAAGATTGCTACGGAGATGATGCATTGAAAAAAACTTAAAGAAATCTGAATTTTTTGATATTCAATTTTTTGCGTGGGAAAAGGCGATTTTAGCGCTTTTGGGTGACATTTGGAACGAAATATTCCTCATACGACATAATTTATGTCGAATACCTTACAGTAAAAAAAATTCGAATTTTTCTGAACAAATCGAATTTTTCTAAACAAAGTCGACTTTTATGCTGTCAAACAAATCTTGCGTTTTTAGCTAGATTTCACATCAAATCGCACACACACTATCAAGATTTGACATTTCTCATGCATCAAGATGGAATTAAATGTTCTCATTACAATTTTGTGACGAAGTTAAAAAAGAAAACAAATGTTTAAGTGTTCTTAATTGTTTAATATTTCAGTGATTGATGAAAAAAGTAAAGATAATTGTGCGTATCTTCAAGAAACAAGAAATCCCATTAAAATAACATACAATTCGCGAGGAAATCACGTTGCAAAATTATTTTTCTTCGTCCTCTAGTGAAATATTCAGAATAGGTCCTCGCTGCTGTGTGTGGATTAATTTTGGATTGTAATTTTTTTACTTGATTACGCGCACAATTGTTTTTGATGTTTTTCAATTATCAGACGAAATATATTTGTTTTTAAATTATCAAAACAACGCGAAAATAAAATACACTTTAATATTTGCTTTGCGCGCACTACTTCTTAGTTTTTGTGCGACAACAAAATTCCTGTCAAATTGCACTCACACAATCACAAAAAAAAATCGACTTTTTTATGAATTCCTTACAAAAAGAAAAAAAAAATAATGAAATCGACTTCAAATGGTTGTAAGGAATTCGACATTAGTTTCTTACCTGTCTGTCAAGGTATAAATTGTCAAATTCCATCAAAGGATGGCTATGATAATGATGGATTAAAAATCATCCAAAAAATCTGATTTTTTTAAAAATTATTAAAAAAAAAATCAAAATTTTGGAAATTAAATTTTTAAATTAAAAAACCGAATTTTATGATTCAGCTGAAATACAAACCCATGTGAGATTTCGACTTTGTGGTTTTGTTTACATTTTCGTTATTAAAGTACGATTTACCATATTTAAAGAAATTTTAATAAAAATATAAGATCAAACACTAGAAAGGCTAGCAGAACGTAGCCAATAAAAACTTGAAAGCAACTTGGTCGGCAACTTGCCTGGCAAGTTGCTTGGCGCCTACGTCACGTATATTCAAGTATAGCAATTAGACAGTCAATCTATGTAGCCAACTTGCTTGCCAGTACTTGCCCGTGTATCCTCAGGGTTAAGAACAAATGAGAACAAAATCTAGTATCCGGCCATTTGGCCCGTTACTAGTACACAGGCTTTTACTTTGTTCCAGTAAACGGCCACCACTAAAATTGAATATTAAACATATTTTTTTTTTTATTTTTTGTTGGTTATATTATTATTTATAGTATTGCTTCTTATAAAAACGTTTAACAAAAACCAGTTAAAATAATGATTAATGTCGAATTCCTTACAACCAAAAAAATTCGAATTTTTCTGAACAAATCGAATTTTTTCTAAACAAAATCGATTTTAATGCTGTCAAACAAATCTTGTGTTTTTATCTAGATTTCACATCAAATCGCACATACACTATCAAGATTTGACATTTCTCATGCATCAAGATGGAATTAATGTCGAATTCCTTACAGTCAAAAAAATTCGAATTTTTCTGAACAAATCGAATTTTTTCTAAACAAAATCGACTTTTATGCTGTCAAACAAATCTTGCGTTTTTAGCTAGATTTCACATCAAATCGCACACACACTATCAAGATTTGACATTTCTCATGCATCAAGATGGAATTAAATGTTCTCATTACAATTTTGTGACGAAGTTAAAAAAGAAAACAAATGTTTAAGTGTTCTTAATTGTTTAATATTTCAGTGATTGATGAAAAAAAGTAAAGATAATTGTGCGTATCTTCAAGAAACAAAAAATCCCATTAAAATAACATACAATTCGCGAGGAAATCACGTTGCAAAATTATTTTTCTTCGTCCTCTAGTGAAATATTCAGAATAGGTCCTCGCTGCTGTGTGTGGATTAATTTTGGATTGTAATTTTTTTACTTGATTACGCGCACAATTGTTTTTGATGTTTTTCAATTATCAGACGAAATATATTTGTTTTTAAATTATCAAAACAACGCGAAAATAAAATACACTTTAATATTTGCTTTGCGCGCACTACTTCTTAGTTTTTGTGCGACAACAAAATTCCTGTCAAATTGCACTCACACAATCACAAAAAAAAATCGACTTTTTTATGAATTCCTTACAAAAAGAAAAAAATTTGAATGAAATCGACTTCAAATGGTTGTAAGGAATGCGACATAAATGTTCTCATTACAATTTTGTGACGAAGTTAAAAAAAGAAAACAAATGTTTAAGTGTTCTTAATTGTTTAATATTTCAGCGAATGATGAAAAAAAAGTAAAGATAATTGTGCGTATCTTCAAGAAACAAGAAATCCCATTAAAATAACATACAATTCGCGAGGAAAACACGTTGCAAAATTATTTTTCTTCGTCCCCTAGTGAAATATTTAGAATAGACCCCGCTGCTGTGTGTGGATTAATTTTGGATTGTAATTTTTTTACTCGATTACGCGCACAATTGTTTTTGATGTTTTTCAATTATCAGACGAAATATATTTGCTTTTAAATTATCAAAACAACGCGAAAATAAAATACACTTTAATATTTGCTTAGCGCGCACTACTCCTTAGTTTTTGACAGCAAAATTCCTGTCAAATTGCACTCACACACTCACAAAAAAAAATCGAATTAAATCGACTTCAAATGGTTGTAAGGAATTCGACATAAACTTCACTCTTTCCAATTGCAATCCAAGACTGTAAACCTCACTTTTCACAGTGCGGTAAACCTTCACAAGTTCTAATTTTTTTCCTGACAAACTTATTAGGCCCTGATTATTCAAATTTTACCAAAAGTTTAAATAAGCCTGAAATAATTTAAATATTTTATTTAATATTTAATATTTTTTAAACATCACAAAACAAAGTAATAACACGTTATGTAGTATCCGCACTTTTAATTTGTTGTTGTTTACAGTGTAAAATTTTGCTGCGCTGCGTATACACTTACCAATAAAAAAGGCCTATTAATACATTATCTTAACATAAAAATAAGTGTTACAGAATGTGGGATAGAATTAGAACCATTCCTTAAATTCATCATGTATTAACACATATCAGATCGTGTAGGTTAGAATGTCGGGTTGTGTAGGCTGGGCTGTCATATTTTGTTTCCACACTATTCTACATGATTTGTTTCTTACTTTTGTGACATGTATTAATACACAGTGGGCTAGTGTGGAAGGCCTTTAACCAGACACAAAAACCAACAAATAAAAACCCGTAACATTTTAAATGCGGATCTGAATTGTATGGGATGAGTTCGTTCACGTTAAAAAAAAATAAATACTACACCGTATCACCGAAATTGCTGACGTCAATCCAAATTCACTTACAATTATAGCAATAGTAGTCAATATTGAAAATTCAAGGAAGTCTCCCAGGTAAATAGCAGAATAGGGCTGGGGGGTCATTCCGTAACTCGATTATCGACAGACGATATCGTTTGAGCGATAGCGTTGCCTTTATTTGCTTCACGTTAGTCGATAATCGTAAAAACGCTATCGTCAAAACGATAGCGTTGGGACGATAGCTAAATAGGTATCGTCTTGCATTAATTTTCAAGATTGTAGGTGACTGTAGTTGAATTATTTAAGTACCCACTGTAATTTGACATTTTTTTTTCTGTTATCTGTTGACAAATTGAAGTTAAAATCATTCGGCGCAGCAATTTTTTTTATTTTAGATATTGAAAATGAAAACGAAAAATACAATTACCAAATACGAATACGACGACAGTTGAGAGTTAAGTCAAATACCTTTTCTTCTTCTTCCGGGATGTTGTCCCATAAATAAGTTAAAATCGCAATTTTAGATTATGTGCCTATATTGTCCCGATCTACATTGCCCGATATTTCCACGAAGATTTTTCCAGAAATCGTGTGAAATGTACACACAGAACGATTTTTTCCATGAGATTTTTTCCTTGTCTTCTTCATTTTTTTATTTCTGTGCGCTTCATTTTGCATTGATATTCACTCACACCATAAACCCAATGGCACACTGACACCGAACACACACAAAAAACTGGAAAGAGGGCGAAAGAGAACATAAACAGACTGGAAAAATCGTTGAGTTTTGTGGTACAAACGATTTGATCCCTACCCCTCACTTTTCACTCCCTTCACCAACGAACAAAAGATCGGCACTGGAAAAATCGTTCAATGTAGACCGGGACATTGAGGTATATGCATTTATATTAATCTGTACAAATATTACGATTAAAAAACTTATATTTTGTTGCAATTACTTCACTTGTATACAAAACAACACAAACAAAAAAACATTTTATTGACATTATGACACTGTTTGACCATTAAAATATAGTTTGAGAGTACCAAACGCTCTTAAACTGTAAACGATGGACGACACGATAGTGTTAGAGTTAGTCCCGGTCTACATTGAACGATTTTTCCGGTGCCGATCTTTTGTTCGTTGGTGAAGGGAGTGAAAAGTGAGGGGTAGGGATCAAATCGTTTGTACCACAAAACTCGAATGATTTTTCCAGTCTGTTAATGTTCTCTTTCGCCCTCTTTCCAGTTTTTTGTATGTGTTCGGTGTCAGTATGCCATTGGGTTGATGGTGTGAGTGAATATAAATGTAAAATGAAGAGCACAGAAATAAAAAATGAAGACAAGGAAAAAATCGTTCTGTGTGTACATTTCACACGATTTCTGGAAAAATCTTCGTGGAAATATCGGGCAATTTAGATCGGGACATACGTGAAGCAAATTATGGACGATCTCGTTGACGATCATCGTTTTGACAATTATCGTTTTGAAAATAACGGAATGACCCCCGCCTAAAAAGAGGAGGACAGACAAACCCCCTTCCATACGATTTTTTGTAAACGCTCAAGTTTTTGAACTCACTGTATGCGAATCACCCTTTATAAAAAAAAAACTTCAAGAAAACCTCTCAAATATTTTTTTTTTACTTCATGTTCTCAATTTCTCAAAGTCTTAATAGGGGGGTTCACACTCATCGACAAGTCGATCGACATGAGTCGTGTTGCTAGCGTTCACATTCGACGACCGCTCCATCAACTTCATTTGTAAATACATTTTCAAAAAGCAAACACGGCATAGATTTAACTTTTTGCACCAGTTTCAGCGAAGGAAATTCATATTTTTTCCCTTACTTTTGTGGTTTTACTTCTATTTCAGCCCATTCTCTATAAATCTCACAAACAAAATTAAAAAGAAATACTAAAATCCAATTTTTCAGACATATCAGTTGTTCAACTAGTGTTCACATTAGCTACAGCGGTCGTTCGACCGAGCAAAATATCAAAAAATTTGAAAAACTTCCGACAGTCGTTCAACTTGTGTTCACAATACAAATTATGTAACGTTTCGATACGAGTTAATGAACTTGTCGATGAGTGTGAACCCCCCTAATGAAAATACAAATACAAAAACGTACATACGTATTAGGGTGGCGCTTATTTTTGCAAAGTTGGAATTTCTTCCCCCCCCCCCCCCCTTAAAAGTGATTAAGTTAGTAAAATAAAAATCTGCAAAATTTTGTTGATATCGGTTGACGTTAACACGTGCCACCGAGCAGTTAAAAGTTCCCATTCACATCGAGATTTTTAGCCTTTTACTAAAAAAATCAACAAAAGTTGATGAATATTAATAAAACTTACCAATTATCTTAATTATTATATGGACTAAAAACAAAAAATATTTCCAGAATTTTAAACATTTTTCTAACCAGGTAAAAATCGAAATGAAAATTAACAAATTTAGCAAAATAAAAACAAAAATTTACTCATTTTCATTTCGATTTTTAACTGGTTAGAAAAATGTTTAAAATTCTGGAAACATTTTTTGTTTTTAGTCCATATAATAAATAAGATAAATAGTAAGTTTTATTAATATTCATCAACTTTTGCACTTTTGCTGATTTTTTTTTAGTAAAAGGCCAAAAATCTCCATGTATTTAGTATGGGAACTTTCAACTGCTCGATGGGATGTGTTAACGTCAACCGATTTCAACAAAATTTTGCAGATTTTTATTTTACTACCTTGATGACTTTTAGTGGGGGCCCAAAGAAATTCCAACTTTGCCAAACTAAGCGCCACCCTAATACGTATGCATATTTAAATGTTTATTTTGTATTGGGTCTTAAAATTTTAAAATTGTTATGTTTACTTTTTTTAACGTTTTCACATTTTCTTACGTTTACTTTTATTAACGTTTTCTCGCTAACGACATCATTATATTATTGAACCATTACCATACATTGCCAGTTTCTGTCTACTATAATTAATTTAAAATTACTTACCATTTTATATTCTTCTTCAATAAACAATTAAACTTTTACGTTGCTGATAGTAATTTTCTTGCTGTGTCCTTATTGTCTTTGAAATAACATCATCAATCCAACAAACATAGATTCAATATCCGAAGAAATTGTAGAAATAACAAGTGAAACGGGTGCCGAATAAATATTAAAGATGTGTATGGTTTCAAGATCTATTCAATGTGACTTTTTGTTTGTGTCCATGGATGTTTTTTTTTTAGATTCCTCTGTATTTGGTTTGTAGGAAAAACTTATCTTTGTTTATAGTCTTGATCTCGAAAAAGAACAATTGATTAACTGCTAAAACTGTTCGCAAACATGTAACACATGCATGTATTGAAATTCTCTCTGCACGTGCAACATAATGTTATAGATTTTTAATTTTAGAGAAGTGTGAAAGGCACCGAGAAATTTTTTTTTCTTTTTTTTAATAATTTCATTAAATTTGTACCAAATTTATTATAGATACATTTTTAATTTCAAAAATGAACAGCTCCATTTGAAAAAGATTCTTTAAACTGTATTTATATTTTAATATAGCTTATTATGTTAATAAAACTCATTACTTATTTATGAAAACTATAATTTATAAAGAAAATAATAACAAAAGGAAATCAAACTGAAACTAATTATTGATTGTTTTAACGAAATCAAACACTAATAATTTTTTTTTAAACGCGATCGCGTTATTTTTTTTTAACACAAAATTAAATTGATTATAAGTTAAGACGAATAAATTAAGATCAGGCAAAGTGTTTTTTTTTTGACTCACTACAGTAAGTTTCAATATGTTTTCAATTGTTTTTTGATTGCTTTTAACAGAGATATTTTATATTTTAATTTATATTTAACATCATAAAATGTTTAGTCTTCTTCTGGTTCCAATTCGGCTCCTCGGCTCTTGACCATTTCTATGCATTTTTGTAGGACCTCCCTGAATCTGTTTGCAGCATCAGTGTTACGGAAACGACATGATAGTTTTTCTATAGCTCCGTCAGCTTCTTCGGCATAGTTAAAAGTAGCCCATATAAAAGCTCTTGGATTGTTTCCCATTTGATTGAAGACGAAATCTGCCCCTACTGCATGGTTTAGAACGAGTTTGAAAATTTGTTCACGTCGCATTACCATGCGGTAGGTGCCTTTTGTTTTATGTTGCAGGATTTTTAATTCACCAACTCCTTAAAAATATATTTAAATATATATTTTTAATAACATAATATATTTAAATTTGTTAAGAATGTTTGGAAAAAAAGAATTAGTAATAAATACAAAAAAAATAGACTACTGTTAGATGTTTTTTTTGCTTTTAGAACCTCGAAGCTAAAATCTTTCCTTTTCTGTTCAACCGATCCTTCGCAAGGACCGATAGATTGCCAAACAAAAATTGTTTACTTTAAGAACTAAAATATGTCTACCTTTCTAACTTACCCCTTTCTTTCCATTCCTTCTTGTCTTGGTCGTATCTAAATAGTGTAGCCCTATCGCCAAAAACTTTATCTTCGTCTTCTTCGCCTGTTGATACAGTTATTTCATCAGGCAATGGAATAATTGGTTCAAAATGTGGATCGTGTTCAGCATCCTCGGATGTGTTTTTAAAACTACTGAATGCATTTGTATGTGTTAAACCAATAAAACCCTGAGATGACGGTGCTATTGGTGCAGCCTGAGTTTGCTTAGCTAATGCTTCGAATGACAACGCATTGGCGCTGCTTGAAAAAATACTACTTTCAGCTTCCCCAAACAAAGCTTTTGATGAGGAGTCGTCAGTAGTTTGTTGTAATGTTTGCCCACCAAATACAGTGCCGCCAAATAGAGGTTTCGAGCCAAACATAATATTAGCTGGCTCTCCAAAACTGACCTTGGGCTTATTTAAATTTTCGGTACCAACTTCTGTTGTGGCAAATTGTGATTGGCTATCTGCGACAACTTGCTGTTGCTGTTGCCCGCCAAATAATGAGCTTCCAAAAACTGACTTAGATAATACATTTGTACTATTGCCAAACAATGATACACCTGTGCCGTTTGATTGTGTATTAGTTTCACCAGATATTGCGGATTTTCCAAAAGTAGTTTTATCTAAATGAGAACAAAAAATATAACCAGGTTTAAAACAAACATACCATGTCTAGTTTATTTTTTTCAAAATTACCACCAAACAGATTTAAACCTGTCATATCTTGACCAAATATGAATCCTGGCTTTTCATCCTGTCTAGTAGTGCTGCTCAAGGCTTGTGCAAACGAGAAATTCGCTATTGTGGATTTATCACTTTCCGCTGTAGCAGGATTACCGAAGAGATTGCCTCCAAAAGTACTGCCACTTTCAGAGTCGACAGTCTCAGTTTTAGCTGAGG
This sequence comes from Melangyna quadrimaculata, assembly GCA_949320155.1. Lineage (NCBI taxonomy): Eukaryota > Metazoa > Arthropoda > Insecta > Diptera > Syrphidae > Melangyna > Melangyna quadrimaculata. The sequence goes on along the minus strand of OX439483.1, from coordinate 185,171,684 downwards.
AAAATTCAGTAGCAAATTTGCTTGGTTTAGGTATGTAATACTTTGGTCTGGAAAGTGTTAAATTTGTCATGTCTAGTGGAAGAGCATCGTTTGTAGCAGGTAAGGACGATGGATAGTTAGAGAAAACAAAATTGTCTGGATCACATCCTCGGCATCCGGGACAGGCGACAATAGATGACACATCAAAGAAACTGTAGGGTAACATAAGTTTGTCGGCGATTCTCTTACTTTCGTCAGAAATGTTTACTTCTTGGATTGGCATATTTGATGAGCTAACATCTGAAAAAATAATTACTTAAATTAAAATATGTTTCTTTATAGATTTTTGAATTGTATAATTTACAACAGCCTTTCATTGAAATTATTGTAAGAATTTTAAAAATGACTGCCTTTGTGATTTTGAAGTAAACACAAACAAATTTGTGGTGATTGTTTGAAATTAAATTAATTTTACTATTGATTTTGAGAACATGCGCAGAACTGAACAAAAATGAAAACGCCAATGATAAAATATACCTGTAGTGTATGTACCTTGGTCAACAACCGCCATTTTGTGAAACTATTGTGAATTATTTCCGAACGAGTTGGCCATGATTTATGAATAAAACTTGTATGTGGAAAGTGAAATGTTATAAATTATAATCGAAGACTGAGTCGCAAGTATTTGTTTTTACAGCTCAAGTGGCTAAGAATTTAACAGATTTAATGCATACACTGTCAAGGTGACTGGTCGTAAATAGCGACTCTATAAGGTCGATTTAAATAGTATCGACGGGATAAACTGTCGAGTGGTTAACACAATTAAATGGTGACTAAAGACGGTGCAAAACTAGCCAGTAATGATCAGATCGTGGTTTAGGGAATAATGTTTGCAAGCGCGTCTGGTATAGGGAATGTTGTTCTAATCTAAACCATAATCTCATCGACTGTTGAAATCTCGATTGTAAAAATGTCGATTACTGGATATTTTAAAATCGACATTTTAAAAATCGTTCTCTTTTTTATATTTTGATAGGTCGGTCTTTAAACCCATCGACATTTTTTTTTGTGGCCGAGCTTATAAAAATCGATAGATCAAATTATCTTATTCCTGGTTTCAAGTTTCATTAACGGGCCATTATTTCCAAAGGGTTTCCTTAAAATATAGTCACACTTACATAAAAAGGACTGTAACTTTGGTTTGGGTAGTCCTATCGTCTTAGTTTTAATGTCATTAAATGGTGACTAAAGACGATGCAAAACCAGCCAGTAATGATCAGATCATGGTTTAGGGAATAATGTTTGCAAGCGCGTTTGGTATAGGGAATGTTGTTCTAATCTAAACCATAATCTCATCGACTGTTGAAATCTCGATTGTAAAAATGTCGATTACTGCGATATTTTAAAATCGACATTTTAAAAATCGTTCTCTTTTTTATATTTTGATAGGTCGGTCTTTAAACCCATCGACATTTTTTTTTGTGGCCGAGCTTATAAAAATCGATAGATCAAATTATCTTATTCCTGGTTTCAAGTTTCATTAACGGGCCATTATTTCCAAAGGGTTTCCCTAAAATATAGTCACACTTACATAAAAAGGACTGTAACTTTGGTTTGGGTAGTCCTATCGTCTTAGTTTTAATGTCATTAAATTCTTCATTAAAAAGTACCTTGAAATCATTTTTTTCCGTTCGATTCACAACAACCTCTTCCCTTTGATAACGTCATATTTAAAAATTTCAAGGTTGCGCTCTTTTTTCGTATAGCATCAAAACAATTTGTGTATACCGACATTTTTGGGTTTGGCCCAAAAAAGCCACTTTTTCCGTAGACTTATTATAGTCGATATTTTAAGAGTCAACATATCGTACCCAATGACTAAAATGTTGCGTCTTAGAAAGATAACAATTACAGCTCTAACTGATGAGGTCCACTGTAGTTGTTATCAGGACCCAAACGCATTGGACTAAAGGTCGCTTAAAAAACTTTTCATTGAATTTCATTCAATACAGTCCACTAAAATAAAAACAAAAACAATATAACTTCTATTGTTTAGGTTTTTCTTTCTTTATTACCTTCGCCAGACCACCGGCATAATATCTATATCTTATCTAGGTGTCTGAATGTAAGTATGTTCCCCTAGAAAAATATAATTTGCAGTGTGTTAATGCTGTAAATTTTATAATCGTCGGTAGCCATCGACTAAAATGTTGCGTCTTAGAAAGGTAACAATTACAGCTCTAACTGATGAGGTACACTGTAGTTGTTATCAGGACCGAAACGCATGGGACTAAAGGTCGCTTAACAAAACTTTTCATTGAATTTCATTCATACAGTCCACTAAAATAAAAACAATATAACTTCTATTGTTTAAGTTTTTCTTTCTTTAGTGGGTAATTAAATTTATTTAGAAATCAATGGCATTAAATTAATATCAGATAAAAAGAAGAGCCAAGGGATCATATTTTCAAAAACCTGTGCAAAAAAGTAACTTTTCTTTTTTTTTTGAAAGGGATAGATTTCTAGGTGACGGATTAAAAAAAAATGCAAATATGAATGAATTTTCAAATATATCTTCTTTTCTGTCAGTTGTTCTTGGCCGCGTAGTATTTTTTTATATTTTGTGCCAAAATAAAAAAATATTTTGAATGTATATTTATTCGATTTTGTTTCTATTATTCATAAAAGAAAACTTTTCTATGAACTTAATAAGTGTGTTTTAAAATGATAACGTTAAGAAGGAAGAGAAGAAGATATATTTCCTTCTTTTTCAATTCGCCAACAATCCGTCACCTAGAAACCTATCGCTTTCATAAAAAATCGGCACGACTGGATCGCACAAACTTGCTCTCGTAGCTTACAACTTTAACGTAGCTTGAAGCTGCATGTGTATTTGTTCCATAACATTATGATATTGTTAAAAAAAAATTTTAAAAGCAATTTAAAAAACAAATTAAAACTAAAAATTACCATAAATTTAAATAAATTTGTTATTTTAATAGCTAAAACAGATAAAGCTTAAAAAAAGTGTGCCATCATTTGCTTTTTAAATACATAGTTGCCACTATTTTTCAAAATAAATTTCCCTGACTTTCCCTGACCATTTTTTATGTTTTCCTTGACCAAATAAAAAATGTTTTTGAAATTGAGAAACAAAATCTTCTTATTTATTACTCGAATGACAAATTATTAGCTTTTTAAAAGTGATCTGTAGTTCTTAGTTGGAAGTTGTATCAAAAAATGGGCGCGACTGGATCGCACAAACTTGCTCTCGTAGCTAACAACTTTAACGTAGCTTGAAGTTGACAGTGTGCATATGTGTTGGTTACATAACATTATAATATTATGAAAAAAGTAGTTAAAAAATAAGTTAAAATATATAAATTTACTACTATAAATTACTTTTAACTACTATAAATTATTATAAAGGTGTTATTTTAATAGCTATAACAGATAGAGCTAAAAAAGTATGCTATCTTATTTGTTTGATAAATATGAATTTATGAAAAAAAAATTTCAAAAATCGTTAGAGCGTTTTTTTTATAATTTTTTATATATAAAAATTTAAAAAAAAATTAAATTTGGTATACCAACTGTTAGTATTAAATTAAACACAATTTGTCACAAAATTAAAAAAAAGATCATTAACCCCTTTTCAAGATATTGAATTTTCAAAAAAAAATTATACGCAAAATTGTTAAAATTGTAAGGACTTCTTACATAAAAAATTTAGTTGAAATCGGTCCAGCCTTTAACGAGAAATTTGAAAACCAAAAAATGGGTTGTATGACAGGTACCGTCAATAACCGTTATACAATTTTTTTTTCTACCAAAATATTTATTTTAGTAATTTTAGTACCTCGTTATTTTTGAAAATCGTTTGAGCCGTTTTTGCAATAAATCAATTTTTGTATATTGGTTGTATGACAGGTACCGTTATTTTTTGAGCTAAAAAAAAATTCAATTTCCACTCTAGGGAATCACATAAGAACCTTAAGTCCAAAGTTTGAAGAAAATCGCTTCAGCCGTTTAGGCTGCAGGTCGAGGTACAGACAGACGGAGAGACAGACAGAATTGTGGGACCCACTTTTTTCGCGTTCTCTATCATCGTTATGTTAGGGAAAATTATCACTCGAATTTTTTTTTTCGAACAAATCCTAAACTTGCCCTATACTACGTATATTGCAACATTTAACAATTTGTTGATTTATCCAACAATATTCCTGTCGATAAGATGAAATTTTGACCAAGTTTCACAATCCTCAATTTTTGTAATTGCTGACGCAAATGTCAATACGATGTCTATTAAAAAAAGCAATAATTATCTTATGCTCTACATCTTTATGAAATTTTCACTCCGGGATAGCTTATTTTTATACATAAATAGCCTTAAAAAAGTTTTTGGTACCATTTGTTCAAAAAGTATCCAACCGATTTCGATAAATTGTATATGGTTTGAAAGCCATAGGTGCGGATATGTGCAGAATAACCTGAGACACGCATGAACACATTCTGGGCCATATTTGGTTTTGCACTGCCGATCACTGTGCGTATTAAAAACAAATTTATAACTAAAAAAAATATTTCGTGATTTTATTTTCAAACAAATAGTTTGACTCTCTTAGAGTCTGTGAGTTTTGTATTATGAAATAAACTTAATCTTTGCAAGAGCACTTTACGTATTTGGAAACAATATTCGTATGTTTAAACATTTTATAAAAATAATCTGTACATATATCGTTCATTAAAAAGATCAACGTCATAACTCAAAAAACTTCAAACTTCAAAAATTGCAATTTAAAGTTTGCATGGCTGTATTTCATAATCATCTTAATTTGTATGTAGTTTGTTCTTGGTAGAGCTATTAATTAAAGTTTTATCCCAAAATATGACACTCTTAAAATATGTATTGGAATGTTTTCACTTCAAAGGTCCCTTCGTTAATGAAAAAAATACAGTATTTCCACAAAAAATTATTTAAAAGTGACAGTGTATATAACGACAAAAGATGCTCTATAGCCTTTAATTTTTCAGTTCTAGAAATTATGTTTTGCCAAAAAATAGCTTATAGAAAATGAGTTTGAACTGTATCTCATTGAATACACATTCTTTTGGCCCAAAAATGTGAGCAGAGTTCAACGAAAGATTTAATTATCTTAATGTGAAAAAATTCAGGGCCGAACAAAATTTTCCCTGACAGCTTTCAAAATTCCCTGACCAAATTTTCGTTCCCTGATTTTCCAGTCGAGTGGCAACCATGAAATATGAATTTATGAAAAAAAAAATCAAAAATCGTTAAAGCGGATTTCTTTAAAAATATTTTTGTATATATAAAAATTGTTGAACATTATTAAAATTAAAGTTTGGTATGTCAACTTTTAATATTTATTAAAATACAATTTTGTACCAAATTATAAAAAGATCATAACCCGTTTTCAAGATATTGAACTAAAAAAAATCAATATTTTTTTAAAAATCCAAAAATTAGTTTTTCGAAAAATTGTATAAGCAAAATTGTTAAAATTGTATAGGACCTGTTATATAAAAATTTTGGTTGAAATCGGAGTAGCCTTTAACGAGGAATTTGAAAACCAAAAATCGGTTCTATGACAGGTACCGTTAGTAGCCGTTATAAATAATTTTTTTTCTACCAAAATATTTATTATAATAATAAATAATAGTATCGCAATTTTTTTTTTTTTTTTTTTTTCAAAATCGTTAGAGCCGTTTTCAAAATAATAATATTGGTTGTATGGCAGGTACCATTCTTTTTTGAGCTAAAGAAATCTTAATTTCCCCTCTAAGAATCTTAAGCCAAAGTTGGAAGAAAATCGCTTCAGTGGTTTAAGCTGCAGGTCGAGGTATAGACAGACAGACAAAATTGCGAGACCCAATTTTTTTTCGCGTCCTCTATCATCGTAATGTTAGGGAAAATTATTATCTCGAGTTCGATTTTTTAGAGAATAAGAAAATACAAATCCGTCAATGAAAGCGATCCGCTGCGCTTTCCAGAATCGGTCAACCGATTTTTGTGTTGCCGACAAAAATTTGTTGTTGTAATTGTGTGCGATTGAGAGGTACAGCCGACATGTTCCTCTTCCAGTTTCGGACGATTTTTCCATTCTTTAAAGCGAACACGGTCGAAATTGATGTATCGTTTCCAATACAATCCGCCGCGCTTTCCAGAATCGGCCTACAAAGCCAAAAATTTTATGACTGAAATCGGAATTGGAGATAAGTTGTATACAAAAAAAAATCGGCGGGGCTGTGAGTATTGTATTTCAGCTTCCATTTTGAAAAACGCGTTCAGAGTTAAAGCGCCATGTTTTTTTTTTTTTCAATTATTATATTACACATGTATACGCTGGGGATTTTTTTTAGCCCCAATTAAGGCGAGACCTTGGTGGAAGAAAAACCAGTTCTTTTGAGCTACATTTGTAAGGGCATATTTCATCTATAAGAGTGCATATTTTTTACATTTTTGCATAATTTTGCAAATGTTTGCATATTTTTACAAAATTTTGGATATTTGCCAATGATTTCGAGAATTAAAATAGCAAGTGTTGCAGTGGAGGCAATAAATAGCATTCAAAACTAGGCGGCTTAACCAGTAAAAGAGAAGATAAACAATGTTATAGAGAAACTGCTACGATTGCAATGGTTTTGTCTGGAGAGTATTCCGTAGCTATTAAAAACTAAACGCATGATTTTAGTCAATGGCTATCGACAAATATGAACATAAGAGTGTCCGTAATTTTGTGTCATGTCGAAAACATTTGCTCCCAGGGCGTAAATTTTTGTACACGGTGAAAAAAAATACCCTCAAAATTTCAGTCTTCTATCTCAATTTTAAACCGTGTCAAAATTGAAGTATTAAATGGAAATTACATGGTAATTTTTTGATATAAGATTTTGTTTTCACATGTTAAAAATAATTGAAAATCATTGTTAATTGCTTGTGGAATGAGCCAAATTTCTATAGATTCATACTGTTTAATTGATTTTGCGCATGCGTAATACCTTAACTTTGTATGGAAAACAAATTATTCTCATAGTACAGTGCATTTGCCAATCAAATATTTTGTATCGATAATAATCTATTTAAAATTATATTTCAATGAATGCAAATGCACTGTGCTATAAGAATAATTTGTTTTCGACTCGCAATGCACAAAATCAATTAAAAAAATCCACAATAGTCTAGGAAAAAAGTGGCCTTTTTGGTCCGAACCCAAAAACTTCGGTATATACAAACTGTTTTGATGGTATCCGCATGGAAAAAGAGTGCTAAATCTGAATATGCCGGGTATACCTCTGGCAACCTTGAGGATTTTTAAATATGAAGTTTAGAAGGGGAATAGTTTGCTGTGTATCAAACGGAAAAAATTACTTTGGTAAAATCTTAGCATATGGCACATGATTTCAAGGTACATACTTTTTAATGAAGAACCTAATGACATTAAAACTAAAACGATAGGATTACCCAAACAAAAGTTAAAGTGGTTTTTATGTAAGTGTGACTTTATTTTCAGTACGATATGTTAATATTGCGGAAACCGTTTGGAAATATTGATCCGTTATTGAAACTTGGTATAAATGTTGCATTTCTTATGCAAACCGAGAATAAGAATATTCGATAAAACTATCTTTTGTAAAAGGATGCTTTTTTGACAGGGAGAACAAAGTATTGGACTGTACCAAAACACTTGTGACAAAAAATGCTATCTTCATGAAACTTGGTGCAAATCTTAGAAGTGTCACTAGAATAAAGAATCAAAAGAGTTTACAAAAATATAAATATATAGGGTTAAATAAAATGTGTGATTTTGAAGTGAAAAGCACCTTCTTACGATAGATATTTTTATCAAATATTCTTATTCTTGGTATTCATGAAGAATGCAACAGTTATACCAACGAGCCATTATTTCCAAAGGGTTTTAACAATATTTACATATCGTACTAAAAATATAGTCACACTTACATAAAAAGTATTGTAACTTTTGTTTGGGTAGTCCTATCGTCTGAGTTTTAATGTCATTAGGTTGTCCATTAAAATGTTCCTTGAAATCATGTGCCATATGCATAGATTGTACCAAAGAATTTTTTTCCGTTTGATGCACAACAACCTCATCCCCTTCAAAACTTTATATTTAATAATCCTCAAGGTTGCCAGAGGTAAACCCCGCATATTCAGATTCTGTACTCTTTTTCCATGCGGGTACCGTCAAAAAAATTTGTACGAGTATATACCGAAATGTTTGGGTTCAGGTCAATTTTCCCAAGACTACAAGCAATTAACAATGATCTTCAATTTTTTTGAAATTCCCCTCATTAGATTGAATAATATTTTTTTTAGTAATTAAAACCAAATAAAAACATCATCTATTTATAATTTGGAATTCAACACTTACCACTTTCCTGTACATGTTCGGTTGTTGTTGTTTCCTTTGTATTGCCATCCAGGCAATCGTTAACGGCTTTCATGAAGGCTTCAGCAATATCTTTACTTCTAAATCTCAAACAAAACTTATGAAATTCGACTTCGCCTTCACTATAATCGTTGACAACAAACAACCATGACTTATCGTCCTTATTCTTATATAGAACATTCTCATTTAGCGCATGGTTTAGGCAAATTTTCAAAACTTGTTCACGACGCATCACGACACGTAATTTCTTTGTTTGTTTATGTTGCAAAATTTTCACATCGCCTACACCGCGTTCTTTCCATTCGCCTTCAGAATATCTAAATAATTTGGCACGATGCGAGTACATGACCTCTTCGTCTTCCTCACCAGTTTTTACTTCAATCTGCAAATAATAATTGTAAATTTATAGATAATTTTATTTTAAAACAATAATATTTACTTTATCGGGCAATGGAATGACCGGAGTGAAATAAGTATTATTTTCTTCCTCTTCAGCAACTTCATCATCATCTTCATCGGCCGCATTGACCGGTGAATTAATGCTTTTTAGAGGACTCTTTCCTTTTCCGGGACTCTTGGGCTTCAACACAAAATTGAAGTCTTTTTTATCTAAGGAAAACGAGCTTCCGACAACTCCCTTATCGCCACTAGATTCAATTGTCTTAGATGGCAAACTAAAAGCAAAGGTTGACTTTGAAATAGTGCCAGTTGTTGCTGTCGTTGTCGAACTAGTTGAATCGGATGATACGGTAGCTGCAGGCACGAATGAGAAGGATTTTGTCTCACCAAGCTTAGACGACGACAAACTGGGAGCAGCAGAGTTCTCTAAAGTGCCACCGAAGACATTTGTTGCTTTGTTATCACTGTCCCCTTCTTTCGGTATCCCAAATGTAAATCCACCAGTAACACCGCCGGTCTCGCCAAGGTTAGGCTTTCCAAAACTGAAAGTTGCTGTTTCGGTTTTTGCAGGAGCTGCATTTTCCGCTGCAGGAAAGCCAAAACTAAACTTGGCCGACGGGTTAGATGGGGCTAGGATGTTGACGGGTTCCTTTTTGGGCACAGTTGAATCCTTCGGGCTGTCACATGCTTTGCAGTACATTTCATCGCCGGAATTCGAAAGGTAGCACTCCGAACACGACCATGATCCTGCTTTTGGTTTAAATTTTTCACCAAATCCGGCCGTACTTTCTTGAGCAGAATCTGCAACTATAGATGGTTTTTGAGCCGTTGTTCCAAAGCCAAATGAGAATTCGGATTTACCACCACTGCTCAAAAGAATAGATTGTGCTTCTTTCTTTGGCACTGTTTTATCTTTTGGGGCTTCACATGAAGCACAGTGCAGCTTATCGGCTGTATTAGATGTGTAACACTGCTCGCACGACCATGAACCCTCTTTTGGTTTGAATTTATCGCCAAACCCTACCGCAGGCGCCTTTGTAACTTGTTGTTTAGCTGATTCCAACGCTTCAGTGGCTACAAATGATTTCGTTGCAGCAACTCCGGCTGCACTTCCCAACCCAAAACTAAAAGCGGGCTTCGTTAAGGTGGTTGTTGTTATTCCTAAAATATTCTTTTTCGGAATAGTATCATCTTTAGGTGCCTCGCAGGAAGCACAATATAGCTTATCAGCCGTATTCGAAGTATAACATTGTTCGCACGACCATGATCCAGACTTTGGCTTGAACTTATCACCGAAACCCTTTTCTGCGGCAGGTGTAGCTACCGTTTTTAATGGTTCTTCTTTCTTAGCATTTTCTTCATTTGCTGCGGTGGTCATTTTGGCTTGAGCTTCGGTTATTACATCCAAAAACTGCTTGCAACTCTCAGCTGTTTTAAAACGAATTGTAAGTGTCTCGACTGTTAGTTCATTTTCGGAGTAGTCCTGTCCAGCCCACATGAGCGCTGTTTTGGAGTTTTTCGAGTATTTAAAGCTGGTATCCTTATACAAACGCTGGTTACAACAAAGTTTATGAATCACTTCCCGACGCATCACCAATCTAACATTGTTAATATCGTTTTTGTCCTGCAAAACCTTGATATTGCCTAACCCTCTTTCTTTCCATTCGCTGGTAGTCTTATCAAAGCGCAGTAACTTCGCACGGTGTTCAAAAAGCACAAACTCATTTTCTTCACCAGTTGTCACCTCAACAAGATCGGGCAGTGGAATTACAGGTTGGAATTGAGCTGTTGGAACATATTCTTCTTCATTGTCCGATTTATTAAGGTTTTCTGGCTTTGATTCGGCTGGTTTGGGTGGTTCAATAGCATTTATTGGAAATGGTGACTGAGCTTGAGGAGTATTTACACTGGCAAACAAATTAGCGAACGGTGTTGCTTCACCGGTGGTGGTTACAGGAGAATATTTTTTATCGAAGGAAAAGTTGGCAAACGGTGACAATGTCTGGGATTTTGATTCTTCGGGTTTCTTTTGAGACACACTTTCAAACAATGTTTTAGGAAGGGCCGATGGCTTTGCGTTTGAAATATTACTAGTTAGAGTTAAACTACTCAATTTTGATGTGGGTGTACTTGTCTTGTTGTCGGCAAATGTCTTAGCCAAACCGAAACCGAAAGGCTTAGACTTCGAATGTCCATTTGTAGCCTTGGACGAGGCAATGGCTTCATTACGAGCAACATTAAATGCAGCTTCGAATTGCTTTTCAGTTTCGGCATGCTTAAAGCGAACTAGGAATTTTTCAAGTTTCAATTGTTCATCGGCAAAGTCATTAGCCGCCCATATAAAACCTTTGTCGGTGCCTTTTGGCTTTGTCAAATTCAATTCACTTGTTATGCGATGGTTTGCACAGATTTTATGAGTTTGATCTCGACGCATTAAAATTCTAGAGGTTCCGTTTTCATTATTTTTTAGAATTTTTAAGTCTCCAACACCGCGCTCCTTCCATTCTTTTTCAGAAAATCGGTATAGTTTGGATCTAGAAGAAAACATCACTTCTTCATTTTCTTCTCCAGTTTTTACTTCAATTTCATCTGGAAGAGGAATGATGGGCTGAAAATCTGGTCTTGGATCATATTCGACTTCATGTTCACTTTTATGTAAATCAGATTTATTACTGTCGTTGGTTTTATTTAAACTATCAGAATTGTTTGGTGGGGGTAGCTTAAAGCTGAACGATATCGGACTGCCGGTAGTTATAGTTGTTGCTGTCGTGGTTTTTAATGGTGTAGGGTACTTCATGGTAAATGGTGATGTTATGGATGTTGAAGATGTCACTGTTGAAGCTGGGCCCATCATGGGGAAGTTTGTGTTTGCCGATTGTGATTTTGTTGGGTCGTTTGTAGATACTAGACTCGGCTTAATGTGATGTGAAGGAATGGTTACACTCAAAGTTGGCTGCGGCTGCATGCTAGCAGTAGTTGTGGGTAGTGGATCGGAAGAAGTTATTACAACATTAACAGGTGGTCCTTTTTCAACGGGCGCGTTATTAAGAGATTTGTTGAATGTAATTGGAACTGACGGTGGAACGCTTCCTGTTGCTACTTGAGGAATTGATGGCTGCTGGATTGTAGGTTGTAAGTTGAGAGATTGTAGAGGAGGGGCAGGTAGTGCCGATTGGATTGGAGGTGGTTGTTGTTGAATAGGGCCTAACTGCGGTTGTTGAGATGGGTTTTGGTTCAGTAACCCGAAAAGATTAGACGTCCTTGAATCAGTTGTTGTAGGCATTATTAAAGATGGATTAAGTCCGGACATATTGAAGTTCATCGGCGAATCCATGTACGAAAGACCCAAGGCATTTCGATTGGCTGAAAAGGTAATATTGATACAGTTATTTTGTTATTATAAATTGACGTGACTTACGTAGTTGTGATGGATGTGTTCCCATGACAGGTGCTGCAGGAGGCTGTGGTGGCATCATAAGTTGCTGGGCATAATAATTCATGGCATAGTTTCCATACAATGGGCTATTGTATGGATTAATTCCTGTACCTGGAACATTAACAACTGCACCCGAAGCTACAGCAGTTGGGGTATGCAATCTTTGACCCATTGAATGTTGTTGCGGATATGTTGGACCGTACATGTTCATCTGTTGCTGCTGTTGTTGGTTTGAATACATTTGGTTTTGCAACTCATCTTCTATGATGTACAAATCATCTAGCACATTAGATGCATCTTCATCGCGACTTTGTGGGCTCGATTTTTTAGGCATATTCTCCTCAATAAGACTAAGTCTCTCTTTAACCTCTTTCAATTGAGTATGAATTTCTGTAACTTCAGGCTTAATATTTTCCACAATCTCGTTTTTGATAAAGCTCATCATATTTGCAATTTGCTTTATCATATTCTCGAGTTCAACAGTTCGTTGCGAGACAATTGAGGTTTCGCGACGTGACCGATTGTTAGAATTGTATTGGGGAGTCGAATCACCGATTGTAAATTCAGTTTCAGCATCTTCGTAGGAACTGCTGTTGTTACTTTGTTCATTCATGAACTTATTTTTACTTTGCTGTAAGTTTTTTAACTCAAATGGAATCACTGCGTTTAGAGGATGGTTGGGATCGACTTGTGTGCTCTTCAGCAGCTGAAGTGTTTGGTTCAGAAAATCACTCGCTTTATCCAAATAAACACGTTTATTCTTTTTCGGGGTTTTCATAGCTTCATCCAATCTGCGGTAGGCTTCTGATTGAAAGTAAGTTGCAAATGGCAATTGAATCCCGGACAATTCATCAATCAATTCCTCATATTCGGCTTTTTTAAAGTATCTAGCTGCCAGAAAACTTACTGCTTCTTCAGCCAACTTGGAAACTTCTCGTTCCACAGACGAACTTTTGGCATTGGCATATGTAAAATATCTCTTGAATGGTTCCAAAACACCCTTATTGCTCATTTTAAGCATACTTAAACCGCACTTGTATAGATTCTCTGCTCTTGCTTCGATCATTCCCTTTTCAACAGGCTTGTTTACATCCACACTTCGAATTTCAAATATCTTGCCTAGCTTGAAAATGATTAACAAATCAATTTTTGGTCCATTTATGCCACGGACAGCTTCCATGCCGTATTGTAGGGTTGCTCGAGTTTCGGCCAAATTATCGTTAGCCAAATTCTTATACACTTGATATGCGGAATTCCACCAATTTATTTGTTCATCGGTGCACAAATGATTTTGGATGTTTACAAATGGCAAAACCTTGGGTTTAGGCAAATTACCTGGGTGGTAGCATTCATAGGCTTTGCGTTCTATGTCAAGGAGGCTTTTTAGTTGTAATGTGGCTGCGTAGAGAAAAGTTTCAATATCAAGTTGATTAAGAGTTTCTGCCCCACAGAACGACAAATTATGGGTGGAGAAATTCAACCCACTGAAGAACTTTGCTCTTACATTAGCTAAATTATCATTTCCCAAGCACAGATAAACCATGTGTTGCAAAGATTGTGGATTTAAGTACTGAGCCGTTTCTTCATATTGTTCCAATTCGGCATAGCTGGGAAGTTCATAGATGGGTTCCGATAATTTGGCACATTTGATTAGTTGTGATGTACTTTCTTTCACTTTTTGATCACCATTGCAAAAAAGCTGGCCAAATATGCCACGTCGCCAGTTCTTATCTGTGCAAAGTTGGCGAATTTGACTGACTAACGCATCGGCAGAAGTCCAGGGCGAGCAGTTTTCAATTATATTATGTAGTTGCTTATTGTTTTCATTGTTTTCTTCAATACATCCAACAAGAGTTCGTCCAGCCTTAAAAAAAAAATAAAATTAATTAAAGTAATACTACGTTTTCATTAGAGCCGAAATGAGGTTATTCCGGAATTTGGCAAAAAAGCGCTAATTGGTAATTTCGTTTGATATCTCATTTGATTTTGAATTTGGAATGGCAGTTAAACGTTGGTTTTTGTTGTTTTCTCTTTGTGTTTTAACATTTTCATGCAAGAGCTTTTAAAAGCGTTTGGAATAGACTGCTGACCGTTGGATTTACCTCATTTCGTGCAAATGAAATTAGCTCATTTGAGAACGAGAATTTGTATGGGGAAATGAGGTAATTTCGGATCTGATTTGGAAATTTCCAACGAAATTACCTCTTTTGGCCCAGTGAAAACATAGTATAAGAAACATAAAACAAAAAGTAATTTATTTACCTGAACACACCGAAAAGCTCCTTCCCTGTTCCATTGCTGAAGAAGAAGTGTGCTTTGTTCGTCGAGGTGCTTCATCCAATATTCCTTAGTATCCGGTCTTACACTTTGATAAGCCAACAGCAACAGGGGAAGCGAACTTTTAATGGTTTCCTTCCACTTATTTTTATTTTGAATTAACTCCCTCTTGAATATCAAAGAAGCTGAATGTAAGCAAAGTTGACCCTGAAAGTGGTCCATGAAGCGGGTGACAAACTCCTTTTGCTGATTCAAGGTGTCGACAATTTGAGACACTTTGTATAGATACTGGTCGAAGCTAAAAAGCAGATTAGCCGTCTCTGTGCTGCCACTATTTGGTAAATTCGAGTTTGAAGTAAAACTTAAATGTACTTGTCGCTCTAAGCATGTTATCAGCAACAGCCAGAACTGCCAGTCTTTTTGGGCATTTTGTATTTGCTCGTACTTGCTAAGTACAAGCCAAACTACATTATACCATTCGGCACCTTGTGCCAACATACCATGGTTAATCATCTCCAATTGATAAGTATTCTGAAAGGCTTCTAAAATTTTATTTTGTTCAACTAAATGGCGCACGAGACGTATACGTAAGTTAACATCTTGTGGTCGCGATGAAATCTCTTTTTGGATTATTTGTTCCACTTGGTTTGTCTCAAGATTGTCTTTATTCATAAGTTTAAGACGCAAACTAAAAACGGCATCATGTTGGACTTTCTCACTTTCAGCCAGATCACACCAATATTTTGCTTTATTAGTGTTTAATGCTTTGTCGTCAATCAATAACTGACAAACTTCACCAAGTAGATCTGGTTGCTTGGGATTAAGTTGCAATGAACGTTGGAATGATGCAAGGGCTTTGTTGGTCTTCTTTTGATGCAGATAACATTGGCCAAGCAGTTTGTGAGCTTGATCGTTGTCATCTTTGATGGTTAGATAGGATGTCACGTACTGTTCTGCAGTTGAGTATTCGTTGATTTTGAAGTACAACTTAGCTATGGTAAAGCTTCGTAGATTTTTCTAAAAATAAAAAACACAAATCAAAACGAAATACATACATGCCATCAAATTGTTTATTAAACTTTATGGCCCTGAGTAATAAACGAATTTCGAGTCAAATCTAGCTTAGATTCGATTTCTTTGTATGGAATAAACTCGACTTTGGTATAAATTCGACTCAAAATTCGTTTATTACTAAGGGCCTATGTTTTTAGTGACTAGTAATTTTGTATAGTTATAAAGTTATATTATGAGTTATGCCGTCATCAAGGAAGAATATTTTCAAAATAAAAAAAAAACAGGTATATGTGTATGTTTCTGCATCAGACTGACACTGTTATTAAACCCTACACGCGTTTTTAAATTTTGTAAGTAAAAGCGAACGTTTTGTGTAATTCAGTCTTCACCTAGACCCTAGAGGAATTTATTTACGACAAGATCTTTAACTTCTTACGCGCGCATATCAATCATAAAAGGTTTTTTTTAAAGTTTAAGAGCTCTCCCAAGCCGACGCAACGACTATTTTTTAGTTGTTAGCATTTTGTTTCCTTCATTCAAAATGTATATAATGTTGGAATAATATTGGGGTTTAAGTACACTGCTACATTTAGGCCTATGACACCAGAATAGACGCATTCGCACTGTAGGGGCTGTCAAAATGTTGAGGAAATTGAAACCATTTAGCACCTGCTCTGTGATTATCCAAACCTTCAAACAAATCGCCTCCGTTACTTCGAAAACAAATTTGTTACAGAACTGGACGATATATCGTAGGTCTCGATGGCAAATATGAGGAAATTCATAGAAGAAACAGGCTGGTTCACAAATGAACCAGTCTATGTGAACAATTAGTTAGGAACATACTTGTTTTTATTTTGTAAGGGGATCACAATGGACCAACAGGCCCACTTGATGGCATTAAGAGAGGAGTTAACTGTTTCGCTGTTTTTTTATTTTTTAACACTGAATAAATATAAACTAAGACTATACAAGTACCCTGACAGAAGTTAAAATACTTTTAACGCAAATTTTAACGGATGTCCCGTAGACCCAAAAAAAATACTTGTTAGCTATTTTTATGAACTTATTCTTGATTCTTGGCTGCCATGAAAAATTGAATATAAAATTTTGGCAATTTTCATAAGCGTAAAGATTTCTTCATTTCATGGGGTCCCCTAAAAAATAAAACCAGATAGATATTAGTTTATAATTACTTCTTAGGCCGAAAGGCATTAGTATTAAGATTGTTTAACTTAGAGCGCCCGCCTAGGGCGCGTAAGTTAGTTGTAAGATATTGATAACTAGGCTAGTTTTTATGCATTAAGTTATAAGTTAAATGAAAATAAAAATGAATTAAAAAAAAAAAAATGTTTAGGTACTCTTGATTCTTAAGCTGACATTCACCGAACGTTCATGAGTTCAGAGCGCTTAGAAAAGTTGTGAGTGGTCTCGACTTTCTTCGAAAAGTTGTTCGATAACTTTGCAGTAAAACATCCCTTCCCCCCCAAGGTAAGCAGAAAAAGGTATGTTCATTTGATACACATAATTCACCATCTTGGTATTTCTGGGTATGGCGTCACAAGCTCACATAATTAAAGCATTTAAATAAACGATAAAAGAAAAATATAATATTGTAATTTTAAATACTTAAAATAACTATCACCTATTTTCTTTACAAAACAAAAGTAAAAAATGTTTTGGGTTTGTTGATATTCTTTTGGCGTCTGCTTATACAGCTGTCTATCGTTTCCAACAACATTTTGATTTTACAGTTTGGGAATGCGTGGTTGGCTCTCATTTTCAACATTCGCTGTCATTTTCGAACATATGTTTTTGGGGCACGTTAGAGTAGTCTCTAGTTAATTCTAGCAGCTTCGAAAAACCTGGGGTTGAATCGGCTAAGCTTATAGTTGATTATCAAATTTTAGACTGTCGTTTTGACGATTGTTCTATCTTAGTCTATAGAATTGATAGAGACAGCTATCTTAAAAACGACAATCAGCAAAAATTGATAATCAAATCAGCTTAGCCGGTTCCAATCCTGTACTCGCTGCAGGATAAATGCAACAGTGAAAAAAAAAACGCCTAAGACTATTTGGTTCCAAATTTTTAGGAGAATTGGATAAATTTGTAACTTTTTTTGAGTGCTTCAAAATTGCTTAGTTTTTCAGATTTTTTTAAAAGGTTAGATAGCAACACAAATATAACATGCATGAATTTAAAACTAATGTGGTCTTGTAGAAAATTTTATAACAAACAAATTTTATAGTGGATTTTTTTTTTCCTAAAGTACATATTTCCAAAGTTGTAAAGGAAAATATCAGAAAAAATGGGGTGATTTAAGCTTTTTTCACTGTTGCATTTCCTGCAACGAGCACAGGTTTTCGAAGCTAAAATCTTAGCTACATATTACTCTTACATGGCCCAACAACATATCAAAAATGCAGAACTACATCGCGCTTTGATTTTAGAACTTTTTTTTTGTAGTTGTTGACTGGGTTATATTTTATAGCAGTGAAAAACTCGCGTTAAGCGAGATATCGCGTTTTTGAACTTCAAAATAATTTAGTTTCCACTTATCACTTTCTTGCATTAAAATTATAGAGGTGTCAGAAAGTATTATTTTGGTTTGACTCTTTGTCTTATTAAATGTATGATAGTTTTAAGATATTTCATAATATTACATTCTGGCACATGTTTTTATGTACTAAACTAAATATTAAATTTGGTTTATGGAACGATATTGAGTTGTATTTATATTGCATTTGAATTACATATTTTAATTTGAAACGGAAAACAATAAATAGTTTTTTAAAAGCTCTGTGTTGCATTGGAGCATTTGAAATATTTTAAATTATATTCATTTTATATGAAAGATTTTTTTTTTAAGGAAAATAGTATAACTTTCGTGTTTCTTTAAGTTTGGCAACAATGGGCGCATTTTATTTAACGAAATTTCACAACCAACAATTCCTCCTCCTTAACTCAATAGCCTAATTTAAGTTGTGCCTCTATTGTCCTGAGGGGCGATGAATGGTACACTATGTTTTATGTATCTTATAATAGACATGTATGTTGAACTTAATTTATACTTCCATTCAGTCTCCTTAATCTTAACAGCTTATTTCGTGTCTTTTCATGTCAAAAATCTTTAAGGGTAAAACGTCTCTAAATTATGAATTAAATTTTCCAAATATACTTTTTAATCTTAGCTTTAACTGACCTCTAGACTTAAGAAATCAACTCAAAACCAAAAAACTGCAATTGTTATGGAGAATTTTTTTGTATGAACTAATGTTACATTTGTATGTAACATTGTATGAACATTGTTACATACATGGCAACAATAAGAACTGACAATTTGAATGAAACAACAAACAACCCAGTTATTGTTGGCTAAAGTTATACACAGCTATTTCACGAGTACCAACCCGATCGATGATCAGTGGTGGAATCGGCTAAGTTGATTTGATTATCAATTTTTGTTGATTGTCGTTTTTAAGATAGCTGTCTCGTATCAGTTCTACCCATCGCTCTACCGAAGCCACATGCTAAGCTCAACCTAGATCAGGTTTTGTTGCTTACCAAATGCATAAACGAATAGCATTTTTTATTAGAATACACAAGCTTCGGTTCTTTCTGTTTTCCCTACGTACAATTTATTATGTATTTTTAGACAATTTTATTATAAAAACAAATTCTTTATCTACTAGTACTTTTACCCAATTAAAACTGAGCTATCAGTTAGATACTGTCGTACCCTCCTAAGACGCAAATTTTGGTCGATGTTTAGCAACAGTGTAGATTTAAAATTTAAGTTTTTTACTTAAATTAAAAATCTTGGCTGTGATGCATTGGACTTTCAGAGGATTCACAAACTATTCAACCCAAAAACAAGGAGAAACCTATTGCAGATCACCCAATATTGCCCTATCGATTTAATCTGTTCTATTTGAATTTAAATTATAAATAGCTTCAAGTAATATTGGGGGGAATTTGTAATCCTAATCACTTTCCGCTTTCAAAGTGTAGTTATTATATATGCAATATAATAGATTTATGGTCCTAGAGCTGGTGAACATTTACTCAGTGTTTTATCATTTATATCAGTGCAAACTACATGCCATCGGTCTGGCAGCGATATCACCGATTTTACTGGTCTTAGGTTCGGGGTATCGCTGACAGACTCATGGGTTCTAGATGCTAGTTACATGTCCTTAGTGATTTAAATTTGAAGTCGTATAAAGCTCTTTTGGAGGGGTTATTTTAGTTGATGCATTTTTAAAGTGCATTTTAGTGGTGTTAAGGACGCTATATCGCTGGCAGACCAAAGGCAAGTAGTTTGCACTGATACAATTAACATGCCCACACAATTTGGAGCGATATACACTTCAAGTAAATGTTCACAAGCTCTCGGGCTATTATGGCCAATTCTTCAATAGTCAGTTAAACCACAGATTTTATTTATTCATCGACTTTAAGAAACATTTGTTCGTGTTGCTATAGCATTTATTCCTCTGATACTTTATAGTCCAGTAACCTTGTCTTTTGTATGTAAAGCGTCAAATCTGGTATTTCTGATTTTTTGCTGAGTTGTTCAGGATAATGGCCTAGTAAATAACCTAAGTTTTTGACCTCGAGCGTCGACCGCTCCATGGTCAAAAAAATATGACTTAAGGTAGAAACATAGAAACAACACTATTGAAAAACAATGTTTTTCTATAGCTTATCTTGAACCCAGAAACCCATTCTTGAATTTATATTTTATTCTATAGTTTTTGAGAAATCAATTTCACAACTCAACATTTTGGAAAATAATTTTCTTTTATTTACTTAGTAGAAACAGGATCCTTAGAGCAAATTTCTTTTTCAATATTTTGAGTTTGGAAAATAATATCTCAAAAACTATAGATTAAAATAACTTTATTTTAAAAGCAAATTCAAGAATGGGTTTCTGGGTTCAAGATAAGCTATAGAAAAATATTGTGGGTGTTACCATTGTTTCTCAATCCTGTTATTTCTATCTTAAGTCATATTTTTAGATAATTGCGCCTCCCATCTTAACGGGGGTATATCGACCCCCCTTCCGGTATGATTACCCTATTATTTTGGCTCAACCTACACGCTCCAGTGCTTTGATGCATTTACATATGTCAACCATTCTTTATTTTCCATTATATTGTTTGATAACACTACTTGTTCTATTTTTTTTTTTTTTTTTCTAGCGCTTAATTTCGAAATGCTACATTTTGGAAACCATCTACAGAGATGGTTTTGGGCTCAAATTGGAGCAAAGAAGGTTGCTTTGAAATCGTAGAACAATGTTTTTATTTAAATTACTTCTTTAGGACTAAAATCGCCAATAACTGAAAAAAGCGCGACAAAATCGCGGTTTTATCGATTTTTGAGCATGAAGCGGTCGACGCACATAGGGGTATTTGACTCGAAAAACCGCTCAAAAATCAATTTTTCAAAATGTAGAGTTGAGAAGTATTTTTTTTCCTAGCTGTAGTTAAATACACATGGAATGGTGTACTGTATTTTTTTTTATTTTTATGCACACACTTCGCCACAACAGTCATCGATCGTAAGCTTGCATTGTGGATCAGTTGATTTGTGTGAAAAATACCACCGCTAATTAATTAAGTTTATATTGTTTTTTGATATTGATTACAAAGTATTTCATCTGCAGGTATATTCTTTATTAAAAAGCTGTTTTGATGGTTATTTAAGCTTTTATTTGATAGAAAATGAATTTATTTTAAACCTATGCAAAAGGGCAGTTTTTTTTTCTTTTCTTTTATTGTGGACCTTTTCTTATATTATTCGGTGTTATTCGATAATATTTTTGGTATCAGTTCTTTGAGAAAGGTGTCAAGAATCAAAAACAACAAAAATGCTGCCCATATCTGCCCCTCGAGATTTTATCGTCCCTTCTGAGTGTCTAGTCTAATGAAAATAAAAAAAAGCTATTTATTACAAAATGTATTCTTTTGCTTGGAGGATCGTCTGGCTTGTGTATTTTAACAAAGGAAGCAGTTATTTGATGTTATTAATGAGTGTAGTGAGAATGATTTTTAAGCCGAATTAGACCATTTTCAGACACATTTACTCAATAAAGCGTCTTCACGGAGGAAAAACTTAAAGATTTTAAGCTTAAAATTGGACTTTTAAGGTATTTAATTTAATTGAACTTTATTTGTATATGCAAATTCAACTTTAAATCTTTTAAATTGAATTAAGGTATGAATTTAAGTCAAGATGGTTAAGTTCACGACGGACAAATGATAGATTTAAAAAAAAAAATGAAGTTTGGCTTCAGGGAGTTTTTGAGGTACCAATTTCGCTTGGACGTGGTCGGCCGTTGAAATGTTTTACAGAACTTAGCGTACAGAGCAAGAGAAGAAGAACGCAAAGCTTACGTGACGATAATGAAACGGGATAACTTGCGTTTGCTACCGAAATAAAGTTACGTGAAACTGGAAAACCGCTTCAAAAATACTTAAGGAAATCATCGACTCTCCTGGGAGGACAAACAGATATAAAAAAGCTTTGTCCGATAGTTTCCAACGGCAACGGGAAAATTATCCACTCTTCAAGCTTTTTCTATTTTTTTTGAAGCAAATCTTCCACGTAAACAGTATGAAATAGTGAGAACTAAAGACAAAAAACTTTTTCTTGCTAGTATTCTCCAAAAAGCAAAAAAACAATGCTATCCAATCCCCGAGTCATATACTGTAACAGAAACTTTAGCTGAAGTTAACTTGCAGAATCTATTAAACCATACAGCTGAACGCTTATTGTTGTATTTGGATGACGTACTTGTATCACAATGGGGATGTGATGGTTCGCAACAAACGCAATTCAAGCTAAAGTTGGAAAGCAGTTCCGATTCAGATGCTTATATCTTTAAAAGTTCATTTGTGGCCCCGCATTTGTTTTGTAGTTCAACCAACAAAATTATTTGGCAAAATCCAAGGCCATCTTTGCCACGATATTGCCGTCCCATAAAATTTAGTTAAAAAGAATCTCTTGATATATGATATAACGCAAAGTGAAATAGCTGATATTGAATCCAAGATAAGAACATTGAACAAAACAGTGATAGAAGGCGATAGAACATTGGAAGTAAAACACACGTTAGCTTTTACAATGGTCGATGGAAAAGTGTGCAACGCGGCAACCAACACAAAATCTACAATGAAGTGTTATATTTGTGAACTTACTTCAAAAGATTTTAATGATCTTTCTAGAAGAAAAGAAGTTGATAAAGATGCGATAAAATTTGGATTGTCTATTTTGCATACGAGGATACGGTTTTTTGAAAGCATTCTTGATCTGGCTTACAAGATTCCGTAGAAGAAATGGCAGCTAAGAACACTTTCAGAAAAAATTATTCTTAAAGAAATAAAAACTGATATACAAGAAAAGTTTAAATCAAAACTCGGGCTCATCGTTGATGTAACCAAACCTGGTTTCGGGAATATTAATGATGGCAATACAACCGAAGGTTTTTCAGCAATCCAGAACTAGTTGCTGAAATAACTGGTGTTGATTTGCAACTTATATTTAGATTACAAATCATATTGGAAGTTCTTTCTAGTGGATTTGAAATAGATGCTTCAAAATTTGAAGCATTTGCTTTTGATACGGCAAAGTTGTATGTTGAGCTTTATCCGTGGCATCCCATGACTCCAACGATGCATAAGATTCTTATACATGGACCGAAATGCTCTTTAACTTATTGGGCAGCTATCCGAAAAAGCAGCAGAAGCATGGGAACAAGCATTTTACGTTGTACCGGTTAAATTTTGCAAGGAAGTTTTCAAGGACGGAGTGCAACTTGGATGTACTTAAAAGGTTTTTAAAACTTTATTAGAAATAATATATAATTCTATATTATATTTTCCATACTATCTGTAGATTACTTTTAAGTTCAGATCCTCTAATAACCAGTTTAAGACCTTTGCCTGTTAAAAAACATGAACAATTTTGAAAAAAAGCCCTTGAAATGCTTATTTCCCGGATTCCTGGTTCATCAATATTACAAAATTTTGATGAGACTACAATATCTAATGAAAGTGAAGATGAAGAAACAGCTGAGGAAAGTATTGATGAAGAAGAATCCTGGGAAGAGTTCACTGAATAACTTTATGTTCCATATATTCCTTCCACCCGAATTTAACAAATTAATAAAATGTGAACCAAATATATAAAACGCTTTATTTATACCTAAATTCAATAGAAATAAGCTTTAAAACCCTTTTACAGTTGTTTCAGCCAAGTATCACTTCATTAAGTCAAACTAATATTTTTGTGCGATTTTTCGAGGCAAATACCCCTATTTGTGACGCTCGAGGTCGAAAACTTAGGGGCATTCACATGAGAGCGACCAACGACCGACGAATGAACGCACAAATGGGAATTAAAAAATTAATAAACCTTAATATTACACAAAATCTAGTCAAAATGGTAAAATGCGATTTAAGATTAATTTTAAAATTATAAAATCTGAAGTTCTATTTGCTTAAATATGAGAAATTTGAGAAAATAAGTTGGTCGTAACGAATTGCGGCTATTCGTGACGAACAAATTGTTTTCTTAAAATTCTCTTGTTTTAGCAATTAAAATGAAAATTTTAGTATCTTAAAATAATACTCAATTATATTTCTTCCATTTTGTCTAGATTTTGTAAAGAATTCAGGCTTATTAATGTTTTAAATCCCATTTGTTTCATTCGTCGGTCGTTGGTCGCTCTCATGTGTACAGTCTTTTAGTTTATTTACTAGGCCAATGTTCTGAACAACTAGTTACTGTACTATTAACTGATGTTTGAAAAATCCGCTCTTAACACAATAAATATAAACAACATACTACACACTAATGTACATATTAGGATTGTTCGGTGAGGAAACGTCAGATCAGAACAGCACAGGTTTGCGAGAAACATCAAGACAAGTTATAACTGAAAAACCTGTTCTAAGCTGTTCTACCTAAAAAGTAAGTAATGTGGATTTCCTTTCAACAAAAAAATCAAATCTGTGAAGGGGAAATTTGATTTGTTTAGAAGAAAAGATCAAATTTTCTAAACAAATCAAATCTTTTATGTCGAATTCCTTAAAACCAAAAAAATTCGAATTTTTCTGAACAAATCGAATTTTTTCTAAACAAAATCGACTTTTATGCTGTCAAACAAATCTTGCGTTTTTAGCTAGATTTCACATCAAATCGCACACACACTATCAAGATTTGACATTTCTCATGCATCAAGATGGAATTAAATGTTCTCATTACAATTTTGTGACGAAGTTAAAAAAGAAAACAAATGTTTAAGTGTTCTTAATTGTTTAATATTTCAGTGAATGATGAAAAAAAGTAAAGATAATTGTGCGTATCTTCAAGAAACAAAAAATCCCATTAAAATAACATACAATTCGCGAGGAAAACACGTTGCAAAATTATTTTTCTTCGTCCCCTAGTGAAATATTTAGAATAGACCCCCGCTGCTGTGTGTGGATTAATTTTGGATTGTAATTTTTTTACTCGATTACGCGCACAATTGTTTTTGATGTTTTTCAATTATCAGACGAAATATATTTGCTTTTAAATTATCAAAACAATGCGAAAATAAAATACACTTTAATATTTGCTTTGCGCGCACTACTTCTTATGTGGATTTCCTTTCAACAAAAAAATCAAATCTGTGAAGGGGAAATTTGATTTGTTTAGAAGAAAAGATCAAATTTTCTAAACAAATCAAATCTTTAATGTGGATTTCCTTTCAACAAAAAAATCAAATCTGTGAAGGGGAAATTTGATTTGTTTAGAAGAAAACGTCAAATTTTCTAAACAAATCAAATCTTTATTTTTAGAAAGATTTACACCGACTTGCACACACACTAGGAAGATTTGACATTTCTCTGGCTATTGTTTACGTTTGGCTTTTCAGTCAATTTGTTCAATTAAATTATTTGCGTGGTGTAAAAGTATAAACTTCACGTTCTTCAGTAAATAAAATAAAATATATTAAATAAAATTTACTATATGTATTTAGAATTACAAATTTTCCATTTTCAAAAAAAAAAAATTAAGAATTGTGCGTTCGGGTCTGTCAAATTGCACACACATACAATCACAGAAAAAAATTTATTTTGTTTGCGAGTTCCTTACAAAAAAAAAAAAGATTTGATCTCCAATAGTTGAAAAGAAATCGACATAATTTTATGTGGATTTCCTTTCAACAAAAAAATCAAATCTGTGAAGGGGAAATTTGATTTGTTTAGAAGAAAAGATCAAATTTTCTAAACAAATCAAATCTTTAATGTGGATTTCCTTTCAACAAAAAAATCAAATCTGTGAAGGGGAAATTTGATTTGTTTAGAAGAAAACGTCAAATTTTCTAAACAAATCAAATCTTTATTTTTAGAAAGATTTACACCGACTTGCACACACACTAGGAAGATTTGACATTTCTCTGGCTATTGTTTACGTTTGGCTTTTCAGTCAATTTGTTCAATTAAATTATTTGCGTGGTGTAAAAGTATAAACTTCACGTTCTTCAGTTAATAAAATAAAATAAATTAAATAAAATTTACTATATGTATTTAGAATTACAAATTTTCCGTTTTCAAAAAAAAAAATTTAAGAATTGTGCGTTCGGGCCTGTCAAATTGCACACACATACAATCACAGAAAAAAATTTATTTTGTTTGCGAGTTCCTTACAAAAAAAAAAAGATTTGATCTCCAATAGTTGAAAAGAAATCGACATAAGAAAATCCTGTTCTAAACTGTTTGGAACCGACTCTGAACAGCAAATCAGAACAATTTAGAACAGAAAATTGTCATTGAACCGCAAAAACTTGTACTTTTTTGTTATAAACTGTTCGGAACAATGCTATTCTGAGGACCTACAAGCCAAGATTCATTTCAACAAAAAAAAATCAAATCTGTGAAGGAGAAATTTGATTTGTTTGGAAAAAAGATCAATTTTTCCAAACAAATCAAATCTGTCATTATAGAAAGATTTACACCGACTTGCACACACGAATTTTTTTGGATTTCCTTACAACAACAAAAAAAGATTTGATCTCCAATAGTTGAAAGGAAATCGACATTAAAGAAAATAGGTATAAAAAATAAAAAACACTGACATACTTTCAATTGAATCAAAAATAATATTTCATCAAAACTTTTTGCTGCACTTAAAGAAATCGAATTTGAAGGTCTTCATTTAACAATCCTCATTTTTTTCTCTACACGATTATAGGCATTTTTCTGCATTTTTCTATCAGTTATAATGTACTGGCAGAAGAATGAGCAAATTCATTCTTTTGCCAGAATAATGACAGAAATATTGCCATTTTTAGTCATATAAATAAGGCTATTATGCTAAGGATCGACGATTTTTTTTTCAGGGTTTGGAAAGCTTTTTCTAAAACCCAAAATTTCTTGTTGGAGTTTTGCCACTACCAGTATCCTTTTCACATTAATAAACCAAAGCAAAAATCTACAGCTATACCCGCCATTAGTGTATGCGAGTGGAGTCCACCTCGGCTGTCGGCATTTTTATTTCGCAACTCCAAATACAACGAAACCAAACACGAATCGCAGCCACATTGAGACATACAAATGAAAGTACAATTTTATTTTGGGAAATCTTTAAATCATTTTGTAGCTGCAATTTCGCAGTTTAGTAAATTAATTTAAATAATTTGGAAATAAAGCAATTATGTAGTTTTTACCTCATTTTCCGAACGTAACTTTGCCAATGCTGTGCGCACATGAAGATCTACTTCCTTCTTTGTTTTAAACATTCTGTTTCTTATTTTTTCAATCTATAAGTTAATTTATTTTATTTCAATTTGTTCAATAATATTACAAATTGGAATTGTTTATTTTTAAGCTCACGAGCTGAGTTACATAAATTGTTAGGTGTTTTAACAACGATATAAGCTTAAATTGATTTATTTTTTGCAAATTCACAAAACCTCGGACAACGAATATGAACTTTTCCACATTTCTGTCGATGTAAGTGGCGGTTCAGTTTTTTTTTTTGTTGGCTAGATTTTTTTAAATTGATAAAAGTGAAGTTGGAAGCGGTTTGAATATTTTTGACGTTGATTCAACCGGGTGCAACAATAGGATTGGCATTAATGCTGCCCTTACACTAGTACGGCGTGCGGGCCATTTCCTACGGTACACAAAATATCATTAGACCGCTTTCACACAAGGAAACTGAGTTGCCAGCAATTTTTAGTTTGTAGGTGAGAAGGGCGTAAGGGGAAGGAAAAAATCTCCCCTCACAACTTTCTCGCCTTCAAACTATCTAGTTTCTGGCAACTCAGTTTCCTTGTGTGAAAGCGGTCTTACATGCGTTCTTACCTTTATTTCCAACCACACCATAAATTGAACAGAATATGGAGTGCTCGTTCCTATCCCTAATACATTGTACTACTTGAGCCTGTTGTTGTATAAAGGCTCTCCCAATCCAATGCGGAACATTCGTTGCGGCGAAGAAACAGTCGTCAGTCAAAATTAATTCATATGTTTCTCCGCATTAGTGTGGGCACTCTCATATATCACCATGTAAATAAATTTTGACATGCGAATGTTTCTTCGCCGCAACGAATGTTCCGCATTGGTTTGGGAGAGCCTTTAAGGCTCTCCCAAACCAATGCGAAACATTCGTTGCGGCGAAAAAATATTCGTCACTCAAAATTATTTCATATGTTTCTCCGCCGCGTTGGTGTGGGCACTCTCATATATCACCATGTAAATAAATTTTGACATGCGAATGTTTTTTCGCCGCAACGAATGTTCCGCATTGGTTTGGGAGAGCCTTTATGCTTGTCTAATGAATTTGTACGTGCGATGTTCTAGGAACATGGAGATGGGATCTACGTTGTCCGTCTAGGTCGTCTCAGTGTAATGGCCCTACTTTCACCAGTTTAAGCGTTAGTAACGCTGTTAGAGGTTTGGCATAAGCCATGATCTTTTTACTCGTTCTGGGGGAGCATACTTACTTCTCCTGATGGGTATTCCAACTTCTTTTTTTAAAATCAAATAGGCGAAGCGTTCCAGTGTGAGTATAATCTTTTAATCATGCTTCTTTCATTTTTCTTAACACTATTTATAATAATACTCTTATTTCCTAGTCTTAATTCTAACATTGGATTCTTATTTCCTACTCTTAAACTTAACATCATCATTATTTTTCTTTTCATCAAACACATGACATTTCTCAGGTCATTCTTCTGTGGCCTAGATTTCTATAATGACAGATTATTAAACGTAAGTGTAAACAAACTCCAAGTCAGGTGTCATATTACGACAATGAAATTCTTGTCGTCACTCAGTTACTAGGTCATACCTTTGGTTTGCTTTATTGTAATTCACAGGGCAGCAGAATATTTTGTAGGTATTTACTTTGTTCTGCGTAAACCCATGTGCTTATTTTTAAAACCAAATAGTGTGTCAAATAATGCACACAGCTTGACATTGACCTTGTTCTGGGTGTAGTTTTATGACACGCTTGAACTTGGTTAATGAGAAGTTGGATGGTAGGTAATATTAGCATAATGTTATCATACCACACTGTGATAGGGGGCGTGATTTCAATATAGAGAGGGTTTTTTGACAGCTGCAGCTATGACGGTGTTGTTGTAAAAACCCTCTCTATATTGAAAATTGAATAACCGCATAGATTACCGCGCCCCTATGATGGTAACGTTTTTGGAATGTAAACGAGCACTCCATATTATATATACTCAAAGGTGCAGAAGTGCGTTCTTTTTTTTCTAAAGTTAACTATAGTTGACTAAAGTTAACTCTCGTCGTTCCTTTATTAACTTTGAGTAACTTTTTGACGTCTTACAGTTGTTCCTAAACTCATAGTTGAAGTGTCAAAAAGTTACTTTTGGTAACTTTTTCCAACTCATCTCGTTGATATGAGTTGAAAAGTTAATCTGTCAAACACAGCTGAAATCGGAATGTTTACATTTTGTGGTTAACTTGTGTTTGTTTTTCGTCTTTTAATTTGGAATTGTTTTCATTTTTTTAGTTATTTATTTGCAATTTTATTGTTTTTTATCGATTTTGAATTTATGAGAATTGTTTTCTGAATAATTTACTTTCTTTCGAAATTGTATTCTTCCAATTTGGTAAATTGTTTAATAAAGAAATGTATGCCGATAAAGAATGAAAGAAAAAATAGCAAAAACAAATTGCAAATATTTTGTTTAATGATTCGATTTCGTGCAAAAATTAAGTTAATAGTGATTTAACTTGTAAAATAGAGGCATTTTTAAAATGCTAATATAATTTATTTTAAATAAATTTGATGCAATAACAATTTTTTCTTGATTATTATTTCTCATTATTTTGGATTTTTTTTCAACCCCTTTCGTTTAACAAATAAACTATATTTTTAACTTTGATCGTTCCTAAATGAGAAGTAACTTTTTTAACTATGACATTGCAACTCTTGTTTTTGACACATTAACTATAGTTAACTATAGGCGTTTTTTATTGGTAAAAGCAACATTTTACACTGTAAACAACAACAAAGGAAAAGTGCGGATACAACATAACGTGTTATTACTTTGCTTTGTGATGTTTATAAAGTATCTAATATTTTCTAAACATCATTATATGCGCACTTTTCCTTTGTTGTTGTTTACAATGTAAAATTTTGCTGCGTTGCGTATACACTTACCAATAAAAAAGGCCTTATAGTAAAAAGAACGCACCACAGTGCGATTGGAAAGCGGAAGCTTGAAGTGTGTGTTTTGACATTTCATTTCTATTTTCATTGGAATATTATTTAATTAAAAAATCTATTTTTTTCAATTATAGGCTCAATAAAAATAGAATTCGCCTAATCCTCGTGCAATGCTGGTCGAATTCATAAAGGTAAAAGTTCGGTAACACTGCATTTCTGCATTTCATTTCTGAAGACAAATATTGTCCGTTAGAAGATTTATCTACTTTTTTATAATTATTGTCGTTGCCTTTTACCTATAACATCAACTTTTTTTTTGAAAAATGTACATAAATAGTACCATTTTTAAAAAATTAAGCAGTATTTATACATTTATGATTTTCGGGGCTTCTTATGAAATTTATAAAAATTGGTTTAGTATGAGGCCTGTAAAGTCTCTCCCGAACCAACGCGAAACATTCGCTATTCAGGGCGAATCATTCACATAATTTCAAAAATGGCAAATAAACAATGCTAAACAACAACAAAAATTGCCGTCGGCGAATGTTTCGCGCCGCTTTCGCGTTGGTTTGGGAGAGCCTTAATAAGATCCACACAGTGCTGTCGGAATGGCTACTATGTCCCGGTCTACATTGAACGATTTTTCCAGTGCTGAATGGAAAAATCGGCCGAAACTGGAAGGAACTTGTCGGCTGTACTTCTCAATCGCACACGATTACAACAACAATTTTTTGTCGGCACTGGAAAAATCGTTCAATGTAGACCGGGACTATAGAAGCATATGGCTCCTTTACTGTGGAAAGGACTACTGATCGATAAGTTAATCATTTTAAACTTCAAATCTTATCGCTGACCTAAGAGATGGCGAGTAATAGCACAATAGTCCTTTCCAGTAGTAGGAAAGGACTATTGTGCTATTACTCGCCATCTCTTAGGTCAGCGATAAGATTTGAAGTTTAAAATGATTAACTTATCGATCTTCAGAAACCCATTTTATCGCATTTTTCCAGTATTTCTATTCCGTTTGTTCCAGTCGATAAAGTTATCGCCTGTCAAAGTTACAGAAACCCGATGATGCTATAAAATGAGTTTCGTTCCAATTCTAACCGTTTCTCGACAAGTTTTATAGCTTCGCAAGGTACAGAACATGGGTCCGTCTCAAAAAGGCTCAGGTATCCACATGAAAATTTAATGAAAAACGTATTTTGCAGTTTAAAAATATTTTTAAATCCATTTCAAACATTCCTTTTCCTATTAAAAATTTCACATCTCTATTATGCTAGGTTTCCATTTGTCATTGAAATGACGCAATTTGACAAACTTTCTAGGACAGGGTGGCTTTTACCCACACAAAAAGCAAAGAAAGTAGTAATAGCGAGCAACTATATCCCGGTCTACATTGAACGATTTTTCCAGTGCCGATCTTTTGTTCGTAGGTGAAGGGAGTGAAAAGTGAGGGGTGGGGATCAAATCGTTTGTACCGCCAAACTCGAAACATTTTTCCAGTCTGTTTATGTTCTCATTCGCCCTCTTTCCAGTGTTTTGTGTTTGTTCGGTGTCAGTGTGCCGTTGGGTTGATGGTGTGTGTGAATATCAATGCAAAATGAAGAGCACAGAAATAAAAAAATGAAGAAGACAAGGAAAAAATCTCATGGAAAAAATCGTTATGTGTGTACATTTCAAACGATTTCTGGAAAAATCTTCGTGGAAATATCGGGCAATGTAGAACGGGACTATAACACACCCTGTCTTGGAAAGTTTGTCTATTTCCGTCTTTTCCAGGAAAAGTGGAAACCTAGCATTAAAGGAAGGACATTGAGGTATGTGAACAAACTGGCCCTTAATGCGTTACTATTCGCATTTAAATTATTAAACGATCTAGCAACTAAATACTTAACATCAAGCTTTGCCTATGTGGGAGACAGCCATTATTATTTAACCCTTTCGGTACGGATGTGGTACAAGACAAAGAACATTTATATGGACTTGTACCACATCCGTACCGAAAGGGTTAAGATCGAACTTTGACTTTAGACTTCAGTTTTATAGAACTAACAATATTCTCTATTATCGTGGACTTAAATTATTTAATGAAATACATTTTGAAATAAAAAATAAAACGGCTTTAAGAACCTTAAAAAATTACTTATATCTCATAAAAGAGAAACAATTGTGAACAAATATTTAGTTTTCTAATTGTTTCTAATTTATTTTTATTATAGCAGAGCGAGAGAAAGAAAAGGCACGTCTTACTTGTTCACAAGTTGAATAAAGAGTAGTATTTATTAAATACGTAAAGTTATACAAGGCAAATTAGATCTGTTCATATAACTGATAATATGCAGGTTATAGAACCATAGGGTGTCTCTTACACACCTCCTTAAGCTGGATAACAATATCCAGCTTAAGGAGGAGTGTTAGAGACACCCTATGGTTCATATAACTGATAATAAAATGCTGGTTATAGAACCATAGGGTGTCTCTAACACTCCTCCTTAAGCTGGATATTGTCATCGAACACCCATTTCATACCGGAATTTTTCTAGCTTCGTTTTGTCCAAGGGCTTAGTGAGTACATCAGCTATTTGCTGGTCCGTGCTGACGTATTGTATCTTGATTTCACCTTCGTTTAAAGTGTCCTGTATGAAATGATGGCGGATGTCTATGTGTTTTGTTTTAGGATGGAATCAAATGTTCGATGCAATTAAAATGGCACTTTGATTATCGCAGTTGATTACCATCGGCTCAGGGTTGACATAAAGCTGAGATCTTATTCCATTCCACCATAGTGCTTCCTGTATGGTTGACGATAGCGCAATATATTCGGCTTCACAGGACGAGTGCAACTGTTTGTTGCCTTTTGGAGCACCATGAAATGGCTCCTCCTTGAGCTGTGAAGACAAAGCCAGTTGTTGATTTCCTGTCGTCAGTGTTTGCTGCCCAATCCGCGTCCGTATATCCACTTGTGCTGTTCTTGTTGTCATCTTTCTTAAAACGTAGTTTCAGCTTCGAGGTTCCACGGAGATGTTTTACAGCTGACCAATGACGTGGTCCAAGTTCGTATTGAAGCAACTGAGCTTATTTAAAGCAAAGCAAATATCCGGTCGAGTGCATTGTGAAAGGTACATTAGGCAACCTATAGCTTCCTGGTACGGAACACTTCGCATTCGTTGAATTTCTTCTGCCTTTGCACAATCTTCTTTGCTTAGTTTCTCACTTGAATTCATAGGCGTTTTAACTGATTTGGCTTCCTTCATGCCAAAATTTTCAAGGATGTTTTCAAAGTAGAATTCTTGATCGAGAGCAATTTCGTTTTCTTCACGAGTTATCCTCATTCCTAGGATTTGTTTCGAATCACCAAGTTCCTTCATATGAAATTGTTGACTTAAATGATGTCTGATACGTTATTGCTGAATAAAAGTATGTCATCGACGTATACTGCAACCATGAGTATGTTTCAGTCTTCGAGTTTGTAGTAGAGGCAAGAATCATATTTTGACTTACCCGGGGTTTAGACAAGCGAGTAGAACTAGTAGCGTATATGTGTGTTAGTGTATCTGAACACGAGAGAGTCGACTAGCAGGGCAAATAGTATAATATTTTTGCCTGCGAGTAGCC
Organism: Melangyna quadrimaculata; assembly: GCA_949320155.1. NCBI lineage: Eukaryota > Metazoa > Arthropoda > Insecta > Diptera > Syrphidae > Melangyna > Melangyna quadrimaculata. Next base: position 185,137,829 of record OX439483.1, on the reverse strand, counting down.
TGCCAGTTATCCTGCTAGTGTAGTGTATTGTTTTCATGTATTTGTTTTGTTTCCATAGTTTCCATAATTGGTATACTTTTCGATATATTTTAAAAAAATCATACTAGTTCAAAACGCGCAGAGAGCTACTAGTCACACATACATCCATAAAACTAACACTATGATACAAATGCTACTAGTTCTACTCGCTTGTCTAACCCCGGGTTACGTAATCCGAAATCTTGAAGAGCTTTGTTTAAATGTATGTCCCAGACTTGGCTGGACTGCTTGAGACCGTATAACGCCTTATTGAGACGGCATACTTGGGATAGGTTTACTCTGGTCAATATACAATGGTGGTTGCTCCATATAGATTTCTTCATTTAGTTGGCCTCGAAGGAATGCGGTTATAGCATCCATCTGCTCAAATTTAAGATTGAGTTGAGCGGCGATTGCAAAAAGGTATCTCAGGGAACTATGACGTACGACAGGGGAGTATGTCTCCTCATAGTCTACCCCCTTTCGCTGAGAGTATCCTTTGTACCGATCTATGCAGCCAGTTATGTCACGTTTGGTGCGGAATATCCATTTGCATTTAATTGCCTTAAGGTTTCTTGGCAATTCTGACATTGACCACGTTCCGTTGTCTATGAGTGATTGATACTCCTCTTCCATGGCTAGTTTCCATTGATTCGCATCTGGGAGTGACAGTGCTTCTTCTGGTGTTACTGGATCGTCCATGTTTGTCTGAAAAAAATGTTCTGCAGTATTTGGTTTACTTTTATTTGAATTTAAAATTGCCTTGAAAATTGCGCCCCTCAACGCTAGGCTTGGTCACTTGATTGATTTTTGGTCAAAACTGGTCTATTGAGATGCGAGGGAGGCGCTACAAGTCCGGAAAATCTATAAAAGTCGCTTTCTGCTTCCGACAACATTGAGTTTGGGTCTGCTGTGACTTCTTGATTTTGGTCGTTTGATTCGCAGGATTCAAATGAAGAATTGTTTTCCGCATCGATAATAAAATCATTTAATTCCGCTGGTCTGTTACGATTTCTTCCGCTGCGTCGCAATTCTTGTGGTTGATTTGTCGTTGATGTACCTGGTTCTGGATATTTTTTTTCATCAGAGTTGCTTGTTTCGTTCGTATTGTCCGGATCCGTGTTGAGAATATCAAAAAATTCTATATTGACTTTACTTGTTGTTGGTTTCAGCTGGTGCTCAGTAACTATGTTGTTTTCGTTTATGAACGTCACCTTTCAGCTTTTAAAAACATTTTTTTGCATGATCGTAGAGACGATAGCCTTTGGTCTGTTCATCGGAGCCCACCATAATGCATTCATGTGCTTTTGGATCCAATTTAAGGCGATTACTTTTTGTTATATGCACCATAGCCGTTGTTCCAAACACTTTTATGTGAGACAAGTCCGGTTTTCGTCCACTCCAAGCTTCCTCAGGTGTAGTTCCTGTACCTTTTGAAGGGGATCAGTTCAGAAGATATACGGGATATGCCACAGCTTCAGCCCAGAACACCTTTGGTAAAATGGCATTGGCTAGCATGCATCGCGCCTTCTCAACTATTGAACGGTTGTGCCTTTCGGCGACACCATTTTGTTCTGGTGTGTAGACATTTGTGGTCTGGTGATTAATGCCTTTATTTTTGACGATGCTTCTGAAGGTTTTGTTGAGGTACTCTTTCCCATTGTCTGTGCGTAGGGTTTCAATTTTTGACCGCTTTGATTTTCAGCAAAACAGTAGAATTCCTTAAAGGCTTCAGAAACTTCAAACTCACTTTTTGTTTTTAAAAAATGGACAAAAATATTTCCTGTGCTGTCGTCAATGAACGTCAGGAAGTATTGTCTTCCACCAAGAGATTCGTTTTCCATTGGACCACATATGTCTGAGTGCACAAGCCTTAAGGTGTTAGTTGCTCTATTACCCCGTTTATTAAAAGGAAACCGTATCTGCTTACCCATTGGACAAATCTTACAATCGCTAATTTCCTTGTTCAGAAATTGTACGCCACTTGCCACCATTTTTTAATTTGTCCAGAATTGCGAAATTAAGATGTCCCATTCTTCGGTGCCATAAAGATTTACTGGCCATCGCACCACAGGCAAAAACTTTATCCGATTGCTTCGGATGTTCATTTAATTTCAAGAGACCATTTTCGTGAGATCCTGTTGAAATAACTTTCTGGTCTGGATTCAGCACTTTAACACCACTGTTTTTGAACACAACGGAATGACCTTTCCTCACAATTTGGCTTATGGAGAGCAAATTAGCTGACAGTTCGGGAATGTATTGAACGCTCTTGATTTCCACATTTGAAGCGTTGCATGCTGGTCGTACAACAGTGTCTCCTTCAGCTTAAATTTGCATGGTTTCTTTGTTTGCAGCCGTAACAATTCTGGTTTTGTGTACTCTTCTTAATATTTTCTTATTCATCGTCATATGTGACGTCGCACCGGAATCGAAATACCAGTCATCTTGACTTTTAATGCCGTGTGTAGATAATGCAGATGCCGCGCAAAACCCGCCAAACTTTCTATCATTACGGTCCGTCTGTGTCTTTGTTCGACAATTCTTTGCAATGTGTCCAAAGTTGTTGCATTTTCTACACTTAGGGCCTTTTCTTTGATTTTGGTAACATCTTGGTAATTTTTCTTGGTTTTGATAACGTCACTACTGATATATGTTTTTGAATTTTCCAGCGCCATTATCATGGGGCGATATTCCTCGGGAAGTCCAGCAAGTAGCAAGGAACCGACCCACTCTTCACTGATCGGGAATCCAATTCCATTAAGGGATTGAGCAGTGCTGATTATATCCTTCACGTACAACTCCATGGAACAACAATTAACTTGCGGAGAAGCGCCACCCGACGTGTTAACCCACTGTCTTCATAGGCGTTCGCCAGTTGTTGCCACAGTTCCTTGGATGTGTTCGCTCCCTGTATATGGGCATAACACAAAGGATCTATGATTAAAGTCAACTTACTTTTTGGCCGTCTATCTTTGACAGTGTCCACTGGAGTTTTGGGGTTTCCTGCCTCATCGACTTCATAGGCAATTGTTGTGACCCATAGGTCGTCCAAGTCCAAATACGCCTGCGCTGCTATTTTCCATGTTGGGTAGTTTTCCCTGCCACACAACCGTTCGATAGAGTTACTCAAATTTGTTTCCGATTTCATTATTGTTAATTTAAAAATTAAAAGGAATACTTTTCAATAAAATTTCGTAACAGAGACAAAAACTTTTTTATAATCGAGAAAAAAAAACTTTATATTTTTTTAAAATTGTCTGTGGTGCGTTCTTTTATTAACCATAGTTAACTATGGTTGTTATGTCAAAAAAAATTGTTGAAGTGTCATTGTTAGATTTAGTTGGAAATTGTTACATTTCATTTAGGAACGATTTATTGTTAGATATTGTTGATCTGTCAAACGAAAACTTTGGAAAACATTATTTCATCGTTAGTTAACATAAAATCATGTTATTTTTCTACAATATAGTCTCCTTTTTCATTAAAAATGGTAGAAAATTCAATTTTAATTCATTTCACTTCACCTAAAAGCTTTGTTTTGATTCTTCAATAATTATTTTTTGTAAACAAACCTTCTCACATGTGCTTTGACAGATCAACACTTTCAACTCATATCATGGAGATGAGTTGGAAATAGTTACGAATTGTAACTATTTGACACTAACACTAATAAACTGAATTTAGGAACGATGTGATGACGTCATATAGTTACAAATCATAACTATTTTGTAATAAAGGAACGACCATTGTTAACCATAGTTAACTATGGTTAATAAAAGAACGCACCACTGGGCTCATAACCTATAGCAGAGCGAGAGAAAAAAAAGGCACGTCTTATACCCCTTTCACACAAGGAAACTGAGTTGCCGGCAATTTTTAGTTTATTGGCGAGAAGGGCGTAAAAGAAAGACAAAAAATCTCCCCGCACACCCTTCTTGCCAACATAGTAGCTAGTTTCCAGCAACTCAATTTCCTTGTGTGTAAGCGGTCTTACTTGTTCACAAGTTGAATAAAGAGTAGTATTTATTAAATACGAAGTTATGCCTAAAACAGATGTGCAGCTTTTTCCATGCAGCGAAATTAAATTACACAGGTTCTTATGGGAGAAGATTCACTCAAAGTCTGCATGCAGCGCAGCGCTGCACGATGTCTCTATTTCTAAATTTGCTGCCTAGTTTCATTGCAGCCACAACTGAAAAACAAAAATTTCTAAATAATTGCTATTTGGCATTACTCATATTGACATCACCTGCCATTCTTTCAAAAAATTTGTTTGTGTTGGTGATTTTTGTTTAAGAATCCATGAAGCCGGCGTTGCCACCCTACCATCGTCCAACGAAGAAAATCTCATTCCAACACTATTGTGTGACATCGGACACGCTTTGCTTTCATGTATTTGTTTGACATAACTATGCATCATGAATGTCAGAAGCTATGCACATGTGTTTCGTGTGCAGCTCTGCATGCAGAGATGCGTGCAGACTCGCTGCACATCTGTTTTAGCCATTATGGTTGATTTACATGTATCTGCACTTGGTTTCTGCACAAAAAAGATATGCCAAATACAAAAATGTATATTTGTTAGATAGAGAGAAAAGATCAAAATGCAGAAGAACTTCGTTTCTGCATTATAGGAAAGCGCCATAATGCTGAAATGAAGACGAACATGTTCATATTCTTGATGGTTCTCTTTCACTCACTCGGATTTTTTGTATACATCTGTCCTGCTCTACTTCTCTGCATTTTGCAGATGAAGATACATTTAAATCCACCATTATACAAAGCAAATTAGATCTGTTCATATAACTGATAATATGCAGGTTATAGAACCATAGGGTGTCTCTAACATTTATACTTATTGAATTGTAATATAGTAAAATATTACTCAATAAATGAATCGCCAGAATTCAAGTAAGCAAATATTTACTTTTCAAATAATCAAATACATACCTACTTCCTTTTTAGACTGTTTTAGGGCTAAATATTTTTCATTGTATTTCTTAAATTAATTAAATTAAATTAAAGAATAAAGAACATAAGTCTCCATCTAACGTATGTTTACGGGGAAATTGTAGATTTGTTTTGCTGGGGTCTTACATGAGAAGACAATTAAGCAATCACACTTATCACGCGACCCACACTTTAAGGCCAGAACAACGTCTGCTCGGATACGTTGAACTTTTTTAAGAGAGTGATAGTAAATACTGACCGACCTTCTGAATAATTTATGAGAATTTATTAAGATTATTCTTAATAATTTTAATTTAATTTAATTTAAAAATGCGTTTTAAGAACTGCTTAAGTTAAAACATTGAAGAACAGCAAACACACTAGGTATATGCTTATAAATAATTTAATTTATTTCATTCAATATTCAATTAATTTCACATATTATAATTTAATATCATATTTAATTAATGTATGTATGTGTGCATTGTTACATGAATAGAACTTACTTTAAGCAGCCTTGCCGTTGCAACTGAATAGAACTTACTTTAAGCAGCGTTGCCGTTGAAACTGAAAATGGTATGTTTTTGCCTCTCTTTAAATGTCGTAACTATAAAAATTCCAATTGTGCTTATGATACTAAAAACAAAAAACAAACCACACATATGAATTCAAACAAAATATTATATTCAATTCTTAACTCATACTTTCAGTAACATTGTCTTCGAAAAGTGGAATATTTATGTGATTTTTCCTCATATGTTTTCGTAAGGAATCTTTTGTATAGTATCTTGATTCGCAAACCTCACAGCCGTATTCTTTATCGCCCGAGTGTGTTTTCATGTGGTCTTCACAATTTTGCCTATGAACAAATCCTCGCCCACAGATGCTACATTTAAATGATCTTTCGCCAGTGTGCGTTATAAGGTGTTTCCTCAGAACGTTTGCAAATCCAAATCGCATCGGACAAAATTCACAAGCAAAAGGTCTTTCGCCTGAGTGAGACTGCTTATGAACTCTCAGTTCGCTTGCTAAAGGATATGTTTTTTCGCACATATCACATGGAAACGGACGATCGCCAGTGTGTCGCATTATATGTCTTTGAAGCTCTCCAGAGCTATAGAATGCTTTTGAACATTGTTCACATTGAAATGGGCGTGTTTTCGTGTGACGATTCATGTGTTGTGTAAGATAGAATTTTCGATGAAAGCTTTTATCACACAGAGTGCACTGGAATTCTTTTTTGATATTATGGGTTTCGATGTGCTTTTCGAGTTGTCCGCCTTTATAGAAAGCTGAAATTACAAAATATGTATTATGACAAAGTAAGTCCGGCAGATAGATATTAGAAGTACATTATATCCCTCCCTCTTTTCTTGAATATTTTCCGAAAGAATGTTTTGTAAATTGCATTGAACTACAAATTCAATTTCTCCTCTGGGGAGATACACTCCGATCCACTTGAATAGAAACAAACTTTTTAACTATCAGAGCGTGTAGCGCTTTGGTCAATGTAATAAATTCACCTTTTGGTTTTAGTTCCTATAAGAGGGATCTATTGTGAATATATAAAAATACCATAAGGTCATTTTATACCACTTTTCTAATTGCTTCATTAAATACACTGTTTTTTTTTTGCGCCACTGTGGAATAGAAACAGTGTGCGTTTTAGATTACGGTAAGAAGATAAAATATTTTTATAATAACAGAAGTGTAGATTAAAAATAATAATTGTTTGATCAAAGAAAAGATGGGCCGCGGAAAAACATTAAACTCTGCAGAAAAAGCCAAAATAGAAGTACACCCTGAAAACAAGCTTCCCCTACGCACAATTGCCAAACAAATAAATAAAATTGTGAAAATTATTTGGTCTTACCTTAGAAATAAAGAAAACGTTGGAAAAAATATGTGAGGTAGGCAAGCAAGAGCCACAACAGAAGCAGCCCGAAGAAAGATAATAAGACTGGCTTCAAATTCAAGCGACTGTGCTGCTAAAATCAAGGCGAAGAGTGGTATTACAGCTAGTCTTAGCACTATTAGACGTGTTATTCGTGGGTCACAACTTTAAAAATGCCTAATATTGAATTAAAAACCACCATTAAATCCAATACGAAGACACAACATAATAGATTTTTGCAGAAAGAATATGACGTGGAAGGATGAGTGGGCAAAAGTGGTATTTTCTTATGGATGGCCCGGACGGATATAATTACTATTTTCATGTTATGAGGAAGGAACCAAGGTTTCTGAAGTGCCACCATAGCCGAGAAGGCGGTGTAATGGGGTGGGGTGCGATTGACTGGTTTGGAACAATTGGTCTGGAGTTTCCAACATTGAAAATGACGGCAAACTCCTAGAAGGAATTATTGGAAGAACCTTTCCCTAAGTTTCCCGATGTCTTTGGACCAATACCATTAACATTTCAATAAGACAAGACGCCAATCCACAATGCAAGAATCATTAACAGTTGGATATCCGAGAAAAATGTTACCTTAACTTCAATGGCCACCGTATTCTCCGGACCTAAATATTATCGAAAACATAAGGGGATGGATGGTTTGTAGAGTGCACGATTCTGACCGACAATATGAGGACAAAGAATCACTTACTGCTGCAATCAAAGAAGCATGAAGTGCAATTTCTTTAAATTATATAAAATAACTGCATGATTCAATATCCAACAGGGTTTTTCAAGTTATTTCAAATAGCATCAGTAGTAATAAAAAATATGATTACAAACAAAAAACTACCTCGTTTACTGCATTTTTTCAATTTGTTTCCTCATCTAAGAGAATGTCTCTATTCAAGTGGCGAAAAAAAAAACAAGTATATTTAATGAAGTAATTAGAAAACTGGTATTCGGCCTTATCACAGGCCCCATCGTAACAGATTCGTACTACGAATCTTGATAAAAGTATCATAGCACCGTCCTCGTAAGAAAAATATTGACACGATTTTGTGGAATATCGATATAAATTTTCACGTCATCTGAATTGGTTTGGAAATAATTGTGTAACGAGACTAGCTTTAACACTTTTTTTTCGGGATTCGTAGTGCGAAACTATTACGACGGGACCTGTGATAAGGCCAATTATAATAACCTAATGCTATATTCCTGAATTATTCTGTCCCTTCAGTTTTATTCGCAATAGATCCCTCTTATAGGAACTAAAACCAAAAGGTGAATTTATAAATTTACGCTTTGATAGTAAAAAAAAAGTTTGTTTCTATTCAAGTGGAGCGGAGTGTATATATTCAAATTCTTTGAATTTAATTTAAAGCATATCCGTTCTACTGAAAGCTCTAGCTCTTTGTGCATTTGCACTGTATTGCGAAAACCACTTATATTTATATTATCTATAATTGTAATATATGCAGTGTTTTATTATGAGAAATGATCCATACAAATCACAAGTTGAATTACAACAACAACATCAGATCTTTGTCAAGGTGAAGTTTCATGAACCGATAAATAGTTCTTACTCTAGCTGATAGGAAGGTAGGGCTTTCTTAAACGAGAGACAAAAGTGTCAAGAAAAAAGAACAGATAAATTAAAAAACAGGGAAAAAGGAGACGGGTAAATAACATTATTGTGGCTCTGATCTGTACTGTTTCATTTTCATGGGATGATCTATGTATATAGATAAGTATTGAAAAGGGTCCATAAAGATCATCAAAAAAAAACATGCATTAAAACAACACGAGATGCAGATCTTTATAAAGATCACTTTTCATGAACCAAAAAATAGTTCTTTCTTTGGCCGTTAGGAGGCTCTCTCACAAACGAGAGACTAGTGTAAAGAAAAAACACAACAGATATGTACATGCAAAGTAAACAAACTAAATACGAAAAAAAACGATGTAGCATATGTAGAGATATATGTAACATTTGTTGCCTAACTAACTTACCTTTATTGCAATTAGGATGCGGGCACGGATGTTTTACCTTCAAATTATGTTGCTCTGCTTTATGTGCTTCAATTTCTTCGCTACTACTGAACGATTGGCCACATAAATCACAATATGTGTGACTAAGTATATGAGCATCAAGTTTCTCTTGAGAGGCAAACACTCTTTTACACTTCGAATTTGGACATGTAAAATGCTTTTGAGAACACTTATTTTGCCGCACATGATGACTTAAGGTATTTTGCAAAGCAAATCGAGCCCCACAACATTTGCAAATAAATTTTTTATGAAATTCCATTGCCATGGGTTCCGATTTAACTTTAATTTCTGAGAAGTCTATATTGGTTCGCATGTCTTCATTATGGAGATTTTTTTCAATTTCATAAGAAACATGCGGCTGTTCTTCATCATAAGAGGTTGATTCTGTTATGCTTAAACTAGACGATGATGTTTCCATAGATTGACGTCCATTGCTTTCGTTTGAGTTGGACATCTGCTGATCTTTGGATTCACAAATATCTCCTTCTCTGGGCAAAGAGTTTATAAGTTCCAACACTTGTTGGAGTGATGGCTTATCTTTGTCTGAATCAGCTTCTGGATGTGTTTGCATATGCACAACAGATTCGTGCCTCTGTCGAAATCCTTTATCACAATATTTACACTTAAATGGCTTCTCGCCAGTGTGAGTAAGCATGTGCCGTCGAAGGAGATGCATATAGCAGAATCGCATCTCACAAATATCGCACCCAAACGGATATCCTCTGGTGTGTCGGGCTCTGTGATATTTTAAAGTTTTCTCAGAAACAAACGATCTATCGCAGATCTCACAACTGAAATTCCTTTCACAGGAATGAATCAAGGAATGAGATGTTAGATCTTTTTGTGAGGTAAAAGCTCGTTCACATTGATCACACTTAAATGGTTTGATTTTCGTGTGATTCAATAGATGGGTCTTGAGAGCAGCTTTCTGTCGGAAATTTTTTCCACAAAGTGTACAGTTGAATGGTTTTTCTCCAGTGTGGACGCGCATATGTATCTCTAAAAGACATTTCCCTCGGAAAACTGAAATACAAAATCGAAATAAATTTAATCTGCTTTTCTGTTTCTTTAAAGAAACTATAACAAAAACAAAATGATATCGTAGAGGGGTAGATTTAAAAAAAAATTCAAGTTCATGCCTATTAAAAAAATTGTTTGTTTCTTTGATTTTTTTTAACTTATTTTCTTTTATGGGTAATTTTAGTTTAAATCTATATATAAATAGACTTATGTGGATTTCCTTTCAACAAAAAAATCAAATCTGTGAAGGGGAAATTTGATTTTTTTAGAAGAAAAGATCAAATTTTCTAAACAAATAAATTTTTTTATTTTAGAAAGATTTACACCGACTTGCACACACACTAGGAAGATTTGACATTTCTCTGGCTATTGCTTACGTTGGCTTTTCAGTTAATTTGTTCAATTGAATTATATCCGTGGTGTAAAAGTATAAAGTTCACGTTGTTCAGTAAATAAAATAAATAAAATTTACTATATGTACATTATGTAGATAGAATTACAATAATATACATTTTCAAAAAAAAATTAAAAATTAAAGCCTGTTAAATTGCACACACATACAATCACAGAAAAAAATTAATTTTGTTTGCGTATTCCTTACAACACAAAAAAAAAGATTTGATCTCCAATCGTTAAAAGGAAATCGACATTAAAAAATTTTTGTGGTACCATTTACTCAAAAATTATCCAACCGATTTCGATAAAATCTATACGGTTGAAAAGCCACAGGTGCGGAGATGTGCAGAATATACCTTAGACACGCATTTTTAAACACCGTTGGTAATTTTTGTTTTTTCACTGATCACTGTGCATATTTAATAAAATTAAATTTAAAAACTATACAAAAAATGTGTGATTTAATTTTCAAAGAAATTGTCTAGAGTCATGTCAATGTGAGTTTTTGGAGGTCGAATTTTGGCCAGAAGGCGGATACTAGTATAATATAATCTATATACAAAAAGCTTTAAATAAATTGTTTGGTACCAGTTTCTCAATAAGTATTGAACTGATTTCGATAAGTTTTATATGGTTAGAAAGCAATAGCTGCGAAGGTGTTACGAATGTACATGTTGTGCTTGACATGTTTCCACTCTCTTTTCGGACAGAAAGCCCGGACCATTAAAAAAAAAGCCGATAAGGTCCTCTTAAAAAGCTTATATGATAGATAGATACATATGTAGATAGATAGGTGATTTATTCCTTCTCAAATTATTTACATGTTCAATTATTTATATACTTAATCTTTAAAGGCATGGCCAAAAGGGCCGTCAGCTAAAAAGCTTTTATCTTAAGACAAAAACAATTTTTTTGTATATACTTACGGTCCACTTTTCTCTGTAACCACTGAACGGAACTACAAGATTTATGCAGCGTCGGAAGGTTTTGTCCTACAGATTTGTACAAACCAAAAAATGTTGTGTGTATGTTAAGGGATTTGTGTTCGTTTAAAATCGCTAGAAAAGTTACTTATAAAATAAATATTACAACGATACTTTACGATAGCTTAGGGTTCCAACTAAAAATAAAAAATAAATTGAGTGGCGCAGCGGCTCGTGAAGAACCAGGGCCTAGTGACTAACAACTCGCAACCATTCCTGTGTGCGCGTGTCACAGGAATGGAAGGGACCTACAATTTTAAGCCGAATCGAACGGCTAGCCGAGAAGCACTTATACATGACAACTGATACTCTTGGAGGATTTGTCAATTCCAGGGCAGTAGCCCTGATGGTGGAATAGGCAGCGAACTGAACCCAGGGGTGGAATCGGCTAAGGTGATAGTTGATTATCAATTGTGGTGATCATCGTTTTGAAGATAGCTGCCTCCATCACATTTAAAGCAAAAATAGAGACAGCAATAATCAAAACGATCACCACAATTGAAAATCAACTATCACCTTATCCGATTCCACCCCAGACCTCCAGCGCGACAGTCCAACGCATTAACCATTACGCTACGGGCTACTATAGGGTTCCAAGCGAGTGTACAAAAATTAGCGCCAAATTAAATGTCTAACTTTGACCACATCCTTGATGCAAAAATGTCGCGATGCACTTAATTAACATTATCTCTCATATGCCGAATCTATCAGAAATTAAATACAATACAAATTTATGTTTTAATTTAATTTTAATTTTATATAATAAAAACTTAATATCACAACTTTTTTTATTTTAATTATAGTTATGCGACGCGTTTCGGAGCTTAATTTCATCCTTTAAAATAAAATTAAAACATAAATTTGTATTGTATTTAATTTATTTTAAAAATATAATTCATGAACACAACTTGGAGACAAAAATCCCATAAAATATAATTAATTTTGTATTCTCTAGAGTACTTGAGTCCACATTTATAGTGGAATTGGACCATTTTTTAGTTGTCAGTTTAACGATTCAAAACTACTCTGTTATCTACAATCTTTTCTAACTTCAAAGCTAACAACAAAAATATAACATCAAAGAATGTCATCTTGTGGACAATTATATAACAAACAAATTTTGTGTTGATGTTGTTTTTTTCCTAAGATTTATGTATGTATATTTCGAAAGCTGTATAGGAAAATAACAAAAAAAGGGAGTGAATTATGCACTTTCTCTTGCACGTTTTGATTTTTCCTGCAAATACTACACCTTTTTGACGGGGAGCAACCTCATATTCTCATTTGTGATCGAATCCCAATAGGATATTGTATGTTAAATCCATGCCAAAATCTAATTTGCCTGGACTAGTAGACTAAGATTAAAAATTAATAATTTCCTTAGTAGATCTAACTTTATCTAAGAGCCGACAGTCTTAGTAACTTGAGCTCTTTTTTTTCATGTTAGCATTATAATTTTAATTATGTGTTAATAATTTATAATAATAATAATACAAATCAAAAAATAAAATATGTAAATTGAATATTTTTGTTTTGTGCAAAGAAATGTACATATTTCAAGGAGTTTTATAATTGACTATTGTACGCCCATTCTAGAAAGCGTGACGGATCATATCTGATCCAGGACTCCAATCCGCAAACGTGAATTTTTCTGTTTTATCAAAAATCGATTATAATGAGATAGTTTTTTTTTTTACAGATAACACTTTTAAAAATAGAGGGTATTTAAGTTGCATATAATATACGTACATATATACATATGTACAAAAACAAAGTCGGTTAGGTCTATTTTGGTGCCCTTGGTGGGGGTGGGTGGTTGAAAATTTTCCGAGTTTTCTGTCACCATTCTTGTACCTACATTATAGATTAAGAGCCCACAGAAAATTTTGGCATTGGATTGGATTGATAACAGAATGTTCAAAACCTAGTTATGTGCATTCAAGACGACACAACAAGAGTTCTATTGATCGGATTGGCAAGATTATGATGTTTGGGCTTAAAGAAAATGACAGAGCATCACGCTATATATTTTTTAATTTTTTGGAAGTGGTAATACTCTGACAAAAAAATTGGAAAATTGCTATTTTCAAACCCCCACCCCCGCAAAAGGCTGAAAAAGAAACCTGCCAGACTTTTGTTTTCGATACCACGATATATGAACCCACAAACCCTCATACTCATTTTTTGTTAATCAATCCACTCCCAAAATTTGCTGTCAGTTCTTAGACTATTATGTATGTATTTCACGCCAGCTCGTACTGATATTTTGTATATGCCTCCAAACCAAAAGTTTGCTCTCAATCAGTGCTGATTTGTTATATGTATAGGTATGTGTAGCGGGTGGCAATGGCACAATGGATATAGTGTTTGACTGCTAACCTGGACGTGTGAGTCCGAGCCCCAGTCTAGATAGCATTCTTTTCTATATTGCCCAATTTCAACTGGATGCCACCCGTGGAATTTCCTGAGATAATTAACACCTTTCCTTTCATTCTATTCCTTCTAACTAGTTCCGTGCATTGCATTTAAAAGACCTGAGGTCTTACAGGCATATAGATAAAATTATTATTATTATTATTATAATGGTATGATTCAATTTATTAGAAATTTGTCAGAAACCCGATTGTGGGGCCTAACGTTATCAAGAAAGAATATTGAATTTGATAAAATAACGTATGTCTTCCGACCCTAAGATATCAGCGTATTTTACATTGATAGAACACTCAAAAATCAAACAAATTGGTGGTTTGCAATTAACAAAAGTAACAGTAACCTAATTGTATGCCTATAGATCAATGAGAGAAGCGACGTATACGTGAATTTGTCTTTTTTTTACTTCGTTTTTATTTTTTTAGTGTGTGTGAGTCACTATTTGCTGACCGAATTGTCTGCCACAGCGTAAAGCTTAGAGTTCTTCATCAAAATTGGTAAAAGTCTGATATGGTTTGTTTTCATAATTCATTTTGAACGTTTACAACATTTTTTTTGGACATCAATTCGTTGGTTGGCCCATTTCACGGTTTTCGGGCATTTAAACTCCCTTTTTGTCTCCTCTGTCCCGCTCACGCAACGCCTTTTAAGCATTAAAAAGAGAAATGGAATGGCAATGTAATGAGTGCTTTTTTAAAATTTAGAAAATTGTCATAACATTGTCCTATATAAATAAGCAAAAAGAGAATCCATATCGTATCCATGAATTCAGCCACTGGCGATAGAAGTTTTGATTAAAACCTCGAAATTAAATTCTTCAAAAGCATCAGGGTAAAAGAAACTCACCCATATTTTGCAGGTCGTATTTTGTCTAGTACTCGAACTCGTATCGTATGAAAATCAAGAGAAGCTTAAGAAACAATGTATATCGTTGCTTGTATATAATTGTCAAAATCATTAAAAGGTCATAAAACAAATTATTTTAGTTCGAGATTTGTACAACGGCTTTCTTAAAGTACTATGTAAAAGGCCGGAGCTAGGGAGGCTGGGGAGTTACAGATAAATAAGAGCTAAAAAGAGAAGCTCTCTGGGTTCAAGAGAACCTTTATTAATTTGTTCCTATAAGAAAGTGTAGTGTTACATACTTACTTTTTTGGCAAACCCAACATTGGTTCTTTTTCAAACCTTGGTTTTCTATGGGTTCTTTTTTAACATTTGTGTCTTCGATTTCCATTATAGAAAAAAATTCTAGCTGAGTGCCATCGGGTGTGATGAGCTCAGTTTGCACTTCATAATTAGGCATTAGTTGTTGATTTGTTTGAGATCTGTCTTCAGTGGAATGCATCTGATTGTTTTTACCAGTATTTTTTATTTGAATTTGAGAATAATCAATAAAATTTGTCTGGTCTTCAGAGATTTGTGCTATAGAAGATTTGTATTCTATAGCACCTTGGGTTTGAGCTTCATTTTCTGTTTTTATTTTCATTGCCATGTTGGGCATAATATTCTCTGGGCTATTGGTTATTTTAGGGTGTTCCCTTGGTAATTGGTAGGAATTCGCGCATTTCATATTAATTTATGTATTCATTATAAGTTCCTTGGGCAGCTCTTATTGCTAACCTACCTAGAAAAGTGAATTTTAAAATTTTTCTTAATAATTTATAAAAACAAAATAATAGAATATTGAAACTATTGAAAATGTGTTCTACATCAAAACTTAAGAAAGAGACGATTTTTAATGTACTTACATTGTATAATTTTCGTTGTTAATGTTGTAATATGTTCTATTTATAACTATTTTTCTATAAAGTTTCCTGTTGTTTATAAATTTTGAATATTTTTACAATTCTTCCCAATTTTTTTCATTTGGATTTCTACTTCTATTTTTTTTTTGACAGATGATTTATTTCCACTTGTAAAAAAAATTGTAAATAAAATGGGAAATAATTCCAATTCCAATATATAGAGAAATATATAGAGAAAATATTATTTCTATTCCATTTTTGGAAATGGAAGATCGTAGCAGCGGTAATTAAATTTGATACCATGAATGAATTTCCCTTTTCAAAGGCTACGTGTAAATGGTGGATTTACATGATGGTGAATTTATGGTCGATCTACATGATTGTATCTGCATTTTATTAAGGGGAAAGTAATTATAAAACTTAGGCTGGATCCACACATATATCTCGTAAGTTGTCGTGTGTCGCTATATAACTTCCAGCCTAAAGCCTCTGGTAGCTAGTGCTGTAAATTGCTCATATTATAATGTAAATTTATTTTATATTGTAATAAATAATAATAATAATATATCCGTAGAACTGCATTTGTCTCGTGTATTCTTTCGCTTTGTGGCCCATGAAATATATGAAATGACGGCGACACACGAGACCCAGTGTGATTCTGGCTTTACATAGTCCCGGTCTACATTGAACGATTTTTCCAGTGCCAATCTTTTGTTCGCCGATGAAGGGGGTGAAAAGTGAGGGGTAGGTATCAAATCGTTTGTACCACAAAACTCGAACGATTTTTCCTTTGTCCCGGTCTACATTGAACGATTTTTCCAGTGCCGATCTTTTGTTCGTGGGTGAAGGGAGTGAAAAGTGAGGGGTAGGGATCAAATCGTTTGTACCAGAAAACTCGAACGATTTTTCCAGTCTATTTATGTTCTATCTCTTCTCCTTTCCAGTTTTTTGTGTGTGTTCGGTGTCAGTGTGCCGTTTGTTTGATGGTGTGAGTGAATATCAATGAAAATGGAAGAGCACAGCAATAAAACAAGGAAGAAGAAAAGGAAAACATCTTATGGAAAAAATCATTCTGTGTGTACATTTCACACGATTTCTGGAAAAACTTCGTGGAAAAATCGGGCAATGTAGATCGGGACTTTCTCTTTCGCCTTCTTTCCAGATTTGTGTGTGTGTTCGGTGTCAGTGTACCGTTCGTTTGATGGTGTGAGTGAATATCAATAAAAAATGAAGAGCACAGCTATAAAAAAAGTGAAGACAAAGAACAAATCTTATGGGAAAAATCTTTCTATGTGTACATTTCACACGATTTCTGGAAAAATCTTCGTGGAAAAATCGGGCAATGTAGATCGGGACATACATATGTGTTGGAAACAAAAAAAAACTTATATAAATGCAAAACCATCATGAAGATGAACATCTTCGTCTTCATATCTTTACATTATGCATATTATGAAGATCTTCTGAATTATTGTCTTCTCTCTCCATTATTTCCATTATAGAAAAAAGTGAATTTTATATTTTGCATCTTCTTTTTTATTTTTGCAGACGTCAGAGAGGAATACATGTAAATATCCATCATTCCATGTATCTGCATCTGCAAATTTAAAGAGAAGCAGAGCGGGATAGTGTTAATTAAGTTTAAATCAATTAATTTTATGGTAAGTTTCAAAGCCCCGATGTCTCATCCAATTTCTTACGAAAAAAAGCTTGGCTATTGTCACTCTGATCTGTATTTATTTTCATGGAATGATCTACATATATGGTTCATAATGTCCATTTTGTCGCTGGTCTTACAGGACCTCCCGTCGCATTCAACTCTTCAGATAATTGACTCCACAAACTCTTGACCCGCTGAGAGTTTGTGGGGTTGTTTTTATTTGCGAGATAGGGGTTTCTCCGAACAAAATCTATGAAATATTCGAGCTGCTCCCGCGACGCTCGTTTGGCTTACTGATCATCTAGAATATAAACTAATAATTATTAAATATAAACATCAATGTTTAAACGAATTGCTTAACAATAGAATTCATTTTTATTACTATTGAATTCCGCCGGCACCAAATAAGTTTTGATTTGAAAGCTGTTTGTTTTCAGAAATCAGCTGGCCAACCTCACAATAAAAAATTCACCTTCCGGTGGTGAGTTTTTTGTGAGGTTTCTTATGAGGGCTTAAACAGAGTACGAAATTGTGACCGCCTCATAAGAAACCTCACAAAAACAACCTCACAAAAAATTGTGACCTTTGAGCCTCACAACGGCAGAATAGGGCTGAAAATCAATGAAATACTCAAGCTGCTCCCTCGATGCTCGTTTAATTTTCTGATCATAAATATTAAATAATAATTATAATATAATATCACCCCCTTATTTATAAAGAAAAACGAGTTATATCAGCTCCCGTGTTTAGGAATTGCTTACCAATAGAATTCTTTGTTATTATATTTAATTCCGCCGGCGCCTTAGAAGAAGAAATAGAGGAACTGCCCTTGTTGGAAAAAAGTGAAGCAGTTTTTAAAATGGTGTGAGGTCTCACAAACACAAATGCATTACAGCAGGGACGGAGTGCTCTTTGAAGGCAACTCACTAGGGCGCCATCAGAATAGTCATTTTTTTATTTCCCAAAGTTTTAGTGGAATGTTCTAAAAAAAAAAGAAAGAGTACGTGCGTGAAGCAATTTGTCAATCTGAAACGTCAAATCGCTAGTGTGATTTTAAAAAAGAACAATAAAAAAGTGTTACAAATTAAGACACATATAAAAAAAAACTTTGAAAGGACAAACCTTTTCAAGTGAATAAAATAGACATTGTCATAGACATTGACATTTAGCAATCACTAAAAAAAACAGTAAGTGCGGTAAGAGCATTTCCTCTCACAAGTGAGTTTTATTATATTATTCTCAAAGCAAGTGCTGTTAACTGTTTGTATTTATGTAGATTAATTAACTATCGAAGAACATATTATTTATAATGGATTAAACTTTAAACCAAATATGAACTGATAGACACCTTACTGAAAAGACAAATTACCATTGAAATATGAACTTATAAGTTGGCGACGGAACAAATAGATATTTTATTACTAACTTTAAGGTAAGACCGCACACAACTGCAGCGGAACTTCACTTCACGACGCGGCAAAACATTATTTGTATGAAATTGTATAAGCTATATCGCACTAAGCGGCAACTGAACTTCATAAAATTTCATACAATTAATTGTGAATCGCAGTTCCGCTGCAGTGTAGTTTTTTTCTTTGTTTTTTCTTATCACACGCTAACGATTTGACACTTCTGGTTCTCAAAAATGGCTTCACTCACGTACACTGTATATGTGACAAATACCTCTTCCTCTATTTCTTCTTCTAAGGCCGGCGCCAATTAAGTTTTGTTTTAAAACCAGTTTGTTTTCAGAAATCAGCTGGCCAACCTCACAATAAAAAATCCACCTTCTTGTGGTGAGTTTCTTGTGAAGTTTCTTATGAGGGTTTAAACAGAATACGAAATCATGACCGCCTCATAAGAGACCTCACAAAAAATTGTGACCTGTGAGCCTCACAACAGCAAAATAGGGCTGTTAGTCACCATACCCAATTTCGAATAGTTTTTTTCCAAGCCGTCTTCTTCAGCATAGATATTTATTTCTCACTTTTGTGCGTTTTGGCAAAAGTAGGTCTATGTAGTTAAGCCGTGTTTTATTCTGCATTTTATAGCTAGCCGAAAAAATTCATTAGGTAAACGACAACAAACATGAAAACTGCCAAAAAATTAGCCATCAAAACCTGGCCACAAGGAGAAGAGATAAGGGTTGTGTAAAATTGAAACATTATTTTAAAAAACAAACTTAAACCAAATAAAATATTAGTCTTGTGTCAATTGGTTTACAGACATATTCTGCCGTTGTGAGGCTCACAGGTCACACTTTTTTGTGAGTTTGTTTTTGCGAGGTTTCTTATAAGGCGGTCACAAATTCGTATTCTGCGGAAGCCCTCAGGAGACCTTATAAGAGCAACAAGAGTTTGTGATCTGCCAAATAGGAGATCATAATTTTTAAATTTTTATGAGGTGAGTTCACCATTAGTTATGAGGTTATTGTTACTTGAGAGGCATCCAGTGAGTTTGCCAGAATAAAGCTGTTATTTACCCCCATATTAATTAACGAAGCTAACGGCGAGTTATCTTTAACTCGCGGATTAGGAGTAAGATTTCTGCCACTTACGAACTAGCTAAACCACCAAGGAAGGTAGTTTAGCGAAGGATTAACTAGGACAAGAAAATATACCTTCCTTGGTGGTTTAGCTAGCTCGTAAGTGGCAGAAACCTTACTCCTAATCCACGAGTTAAAGATAGCTTCGTTTATTAATATGGGGCTTAGTGGTCAATTTTAACGATTCCAACTATATATTCTCCTCGCAAGTGTCAAATATTAAACTTACCATGGGCTTAATCCAATTAATCAATTTCCCAGTTTCCCATAAATATCCCAAGCTGAATTTCCCTTCGAAGTAGAATGTCTGTTCATTCTTGACTTTGGTCTGAATGAGTTCATTTCCTGGCTTTCTTTTATCAAATTCTAATATCCACGAAATTGGTTAAAGGCAAATATCAAAAAACACATCTAAAAAAATCTAATTAGAAAGTGTTTAATGTTTATAAATACTAAAATAAAGTGTGTTTACAATATTATAAAAATTGAAACAAGAAATTTATCAAATGCCTTTGAATATATGGAAAATATGTAAGTTTAATGAAAAACACATTTTTACAATACTGCAGCACACGCTTTTAGTTTTTATAGCGGCCTCCCACTGGATCTTGGAAATTTTACAAAACTACAGCACACGCCTCTAGGTCTAGATTGATAGATAACCAAATAAAAATGTTCATATTATTATAATAAAATGGACCAAACCCCAGCAGAACTCCTGAAGAGTATTCTTAATACCGCCGAAAGACATCCCAATGCAAAAGTTTCAAAGCTTATTAAATGCTTTGAGGTTGACAAGACTCCTCAAAATATAGCTCTTTTGCTCATTGAATTAGCGGAACACCCTGAATTCTCAGCAGATATATCAATATCTCTCAGGTATTATTTAGATTGCTTTAAAGAATTGCGCCAGGAGCCATCGTTTGCAGAAGCTGGAGTTGTTTTATTTAATTCTTCCAAAATATACGCTAAGAGGGTCGACCACATTCACAATGAAATAGAAAGGCTTATTATATCCTTGAGTAATGTTGAAAACACTGAACAAAATCCTTCAAATCCCGATGCAATACAAAATGCAGTTAAAGTGAAAAGAGGCAGAAAACGTAATTTAGAACAGATAAATGGCACCATTGAAGCCAATATGAATGCTAAACGTTTCAAAAAACTATTAAATAATAAAAGATTTGATATTGTTATTTCTAAACGCAACAATTTAATGAAAATTCCAGCACAGGATCCAGATAAATCAATAAAAAGTTATATCCCCCAATCGACTTGGCAGTATTCGGCCATTGAAGATTTTGATTATGAAGACGAAGTTGACTCGAAGAAAAATTACAAGTTGTTCACTTATCATCTAGAGCACAGATATAACACCCTCATTCCGGACATAAATTTCAAAATGTATTTCAAAATTAAAGACTTTATCAATGACGATTGTAATGATTCCGCACTTCCTGAATCATGGCCACCGTTATCAGATGCTTATATTGAACAGTTCTTAGATTTGGAAGATGTTATTTTACAAAAAGAGGGACACTTGGGAAAGAGTCGCGAGAAAATAGATGCACCTAGATTAAAAGACGCTTTTAATATTAATTTTGGAAACACTAATACTGACAAATTTAACAGTACAAGTACAATAGCGGACTCTGGTATTGAATTTGATGTAACAGATTCCCAAACACAACTCTTAGACTCCCAAATCAGCCTTTGCGAAATGGATTCAATATCAAACAGTTTGGGTAATAATACAACAACGCCAACGGACTGTGGTAATGAAAGTTCCCAAGCGCAGTTAAATGAGAACAAACTACCCACAGACTCTCAAATCATTCAGGATTCAGGAATTGGATTGGATACAAGCATTCAGTCAGAGCCAACTGACCCATCGCAAATCAGCCTTTTGGAAAGCAATCAAACTATTTCAGATTCATTAAATATAAATTCTCAATCGCCCGAAATGTACGAGCAAATGGTAAAAGATTTATCAGCCCTAAGAAGTGAACAAGCTATTCACGAAAATGAAGACAATGTAAAGGTGATTATCGAAAATGATCCAACTTTGATTGACCCTTCAAAGTCTCAAGTAGAAGATCTCTCTACTTTGAAAATTATACTTCCTCATTTATCCGACGAAGGCATTTTCTTCTCGGACCTGGACGAAAAAGATAAACAAATGCTGTCACCTGCGGTAATAGCTCAAGATGTTTTTGGCTGTATTAAAGATAAAAGCAACATTGTTATCAAAGTAGACGATGCAATTGAACAGCTATTTAAAATAAGGGAACCCAGCGATGAATTTCTTTCACTTCCATTGTACGAAAGACAACATTTTTCACTTCGTCTGAATATATTGAAAATTCCATTAAAATATTTCAATAAACAGAGGAGATTTAAACTAGGAACGCAATTTGAACTTCTCAAAAAAGAGCGTTTGAAGAAATATTTGAAACGTTCAAGTGTTATTAGCCGTTCTGCTTTAAAAAAATGGTCTTGTATAAGTAAAGACGCATCTGGAGATAAAGAACATATTTCTCCGCCTGCAACACCATCTTATGAACCAGATTGGCTTGGTTTTCCCGAAGAAGAAACTTCAATCGATAAGAACAGAACATTGAGTAGAGATTCTGGAATAAGCTTGCCTCAGATCGAAGACTTTGTAGAGTCTTCCGATTTGCTTAGTAGTACTATGAAATCGATACCAATTGAAGACGGATCAATTCAAATTCAAGAATCACAAAATGTAGAAACTGCAACAAATGTGTCTGAAGAAATTCCTACAAGTTTAGAAAAACCTTCACAAAATATTGAAGAAACAAATAATACTACCTTAGACAAAGTGGTAGTTCAAAGCAATGACAAAACCAATAGCAACGACAAAACCAATACAAACGACAATCAGAGCAGTCAACTTGATGAACTTAATGAAGAAAATCGTGTGAGGACCAAAGTCCATGAATGGCATAGTCATCTTCAACCAATACTAGCTTGTTCGCGTGAGCGACACCATTTCGATGTGTTCGCTCTTGGGACAGAAATTATGACACAGTTTGATAGAAATGATATGTGCAGCGAAAATGTTTCCTTCAAAAATGTTATGGAGGATAAAGATGAGTCGCTTATATCGCGTTATTTTTTATCTATGCTCTTATTGGCAAATCAAGGAAATATAATAATCGATGTGCAAAATAAAAGTACAAATGGACCTAGTGAACTACACGATATTCGACTTAAGCTTATGAGTCGAACGCGTAATATTGTGTCGCTTGAAGACAATATTGGTATTAGAACACCGCCAGCCACCACAACACAACAAGTCGATAAACAACCTATAGAAGCTATAGTGCGGACACTAAAAAGTGTCCCCGAAGTACCGAAGATGGACGATCGGGACTCGGGTGTCGCAATGTCCGAAGCATTAACTTTATGATAATACCAATATTGTTTATGGCACTTAAAAGCTTGTCGTCCTTGTACCTGATTAAATTCACTTAAAATATTTATATTCAAAAATAGTTGAAATTGTGGACATTTATTTTAGCCAGTTAAAGTTTCTGAGATCTA
The DNA here is from genome assembly GCA_949320155.1 of Melangyna quadrimaculata. NCBI lineage: Eukaryota > Metazoa > Arthropoda > Insecta > Diptera > Syrphidae > Melangyna > Melangyna quadrimaculata. The sequence goes on along the minus strand of OX439483.1, from coordinate 185,114,566 downwards.
TAGACATTTTCGCATTCCCGAAAATCTGAACTCTATTTCTATGCAAACTTTCTCAATTTTATTGTAAATAAAACTGAAAATATTTTTTTAGAATCGCTTTTTAATAATTTTTTTTCGTGGCACTAATCACAGAAGCTCTTTTAAAGTCTCAGACACCCGCTGGTTAATTTTAAATAGCTTATAATTAAATTGATTTTTTAACTTTAAGCATTAGTTTATTAATATTTTAAGCATGGAGTCTCAGAACAGAACAATGAAGTGAGTTATTTCTAACAGCTTTGAATTAAATTATGTTTGTAACTTAAGCCCAATGTTTAAGAACTGTTAATATATTTGAAGTTTAATTATTGAAAAGTGGAGACCGTACAAAAATTGTTTCCCGTAACTTTCTTGGTCACAGCACGGTTGATGTTATAATTAGCTGTATTTTTAGAGAAGTTTTAAAAATTAACACCTCCTAGCAACGAAAAAAAAAAATAAAATTACTTACAAAAGTAAAAGATTATAATATAACTAAAAAGTACAAGTGACCTCAACTCCAGAAGTTATTGTGTTTCGCTCAAGCTATAACTAGGCTCTTCAGTCAGTCTGTTATACCCTACTAAGACACGAATTTTGGTCGATGTTTACCGACTCTTATAAAAATCACAGCAAGAAAATACTGTACATTTTATTATCCTGGGGAAATTTGTTTAAATTCGTGCACCTAGAATAATAAAATTCACAGTATCTTCTGGCTGTGATTTTTATAAGAGTCGGTAAACATCGACCAAAATTTGTGTCTTAGTAGGGTATAACAGCTGACGGAAGAGCCCACTGTTATCAAGATACATATATTACAGGTAATATCACTAGCATGTTCATTTTTGCTCAGTTCTGCGCATGTTGTCAAAATCAATAGTAAAAAAAATTAAATTTCAAACAATCACAAACATTTTTTTTTTTGTTTACTGTTTACTTACACAAAGGGCAGCCATCTTGAAATTCGGAAAGGTGCGCCTGATAATACCTTGTGTACTGTGCACTGTTATACCTTGGGCGAAACACAATAATAATTTCTGGAGTTGACATCACTTGTACTCAGGTTATATCATTAGCATGTTCATTTTTGTTCGGTTCTGCGCATGTTGTCAAAATCAATAGTAAAAAAATTGATTTCAAACAATCACAAAAAATTTGTTTTTGTTTACTGTGTACTTACACAAAGGGCAGCCATCTTGAAATTTGGAAAGCTGACCTTAGATATGTGTACTGTGAATTGTAGTTTTTATTTGAATTATATTCATTTCACTCCACTTAAAACCAAAGTAATTTTAATATATTAATATTCAAATTTCTTTTTCTTTAGTAAAATATTATATTTCAAACTATTTTTTTTTTCGCAATACGATGTTTTATAATTTGCCCATACTGTCGGATTTTCCCATGTTTTTTAGATTATTTTTTTTTTATTGAATCTACATAGATTGTTGTTAGGTTTACATTATAACATTACAATTTAATTTTAGACGCATGAAAAAAAATTGTTTCTACATTTGATTTAATGAAGATTTATATTTAAAATTTCGATTTTATTTTTAAGTTTAAATAATTTTACAATTAAAAAAATAAATAAATCTGTAATACCAAATTACTTTTCATTTTCAGTCAAACATCAATAGATAGAATTTATAAAATTCACATACAGAGTTTGTTGATACTTGTATAAATTGTTTGCTGATACTTTGCCTTATATTTCTTGAGATGAGAAACATTACTGGATTATTTCACGTTTGGCGCTTTACGCACGAATTTTTTGAGAATATCTTTTTTTTGTGTGTAAATTATTGTGGGGCTAATTTTAGAAATGAAGGGCTTATTTGAATAATATGATAAGCCACACTTTTACAAAAACACCGTTTTTTAGCTAAATCTATTGGTGTATATCTACATACACTTTTAATCTTATGGCTATTTCCCGAGAGAGTCCGTTGTTATTCACTAAGGTACTTTTTCAATTAAGACTTTTCATTGAATTGTTCAGTAGTAACGTGATAAGCCACAAGTGTAAATTTTTATAAAAAAATGAGTTTTCTCGAAGAATCCATCGATAGCGAAGATTTTTCGGAAGATTGCGATGACAGTATTGTTGATGCTGATTTTATCATCAGAAATTGCTGAGGTATGTGCGATATTATTGTTTTTGTGGCTTATCATGTTATCACGCTCAAATTATTTGATTCTTTCTGTCTTAACTTAAAATGCTATTGTCTCGAGATTTTGAAAATGTGGCTTATCATACTATTACACTAAGCCCTTCAAATGTTTGAATATATCTTGTTTCTCGTTAAAAGTGATCATTATAATCAAGACAAATTCTGTGCAAAATTTCATTGAAATGTTATTTTTAATTAAATATAATATAATATAAATATAAAAATATTTTTAATTAAATTTAAATTAAAAATAATTTTTGATTGAAACAACAACTTAAGTGTTCTACAACCAAGTTATTTTTTTGGCTGAAGTTCAACTTCTGTGTTCCACCACCAAGTTATTTTTTGGGCAACTTCAGCGAAAAAAATAACTTGGTGGTAGAACACTTAAGTTGGTGTTGTTTTATTCAAAATGTTCAATGTTAATTGTTGTCTTCGCAGCGTGATTGCATTGCATGAAGTTAGTTCATACAAAAATCCCACAAGACTGAAAACGTCGTGTGTTTTGTACGGAAATTTTGAACTGCCCGTTTGCATGATTTTTTTTGTATTGCATTCATATAATTTTTTATTATTCAGCCCTATTGTGAGTTTCACCCGGAAGACATTTCGCAGAAAATGTTTTGTTCGCCCGGATTTTCAAAAGCTATTGCGAGTTTCACCCGCCATTTTACAACAAGTGTGGCTTCGTTCGCCACCAAAAATTAAATTGATATCTTGCTGTAAATTACATGAAATTTCACACGAATAAATGCTGTCAATAGTGCCAATAAGGTAATTTTTACAAACAGGGAACATTTTTCGCAATGAACTCACAATAAGGGAAGAGTGAAATGTAATTTTTCAGGGTGGATTTTGTTTCACGTGGGACTCACAATAGGGCTGATTATGATCAATTTAAGACGGGAGAAGAAATTCAAAAATTCCCAAAATAAGGCCTACTCTAATTTACAAATTATACACAATCAAATTTTATGAATTACTATCTACTTCTCGTGATTTCTTTGTTTCACTAAATTTTTCAAGTACTTATTACCGTTAAATCTATGCGGTTAAGGTTTACATTCTTATCATGTTGATGTTCAAGATCGAGCAACGATTAGTAATTATTAAAAATAAGATACCGAAATTTTAAGTTGGTGGTCGTAACTTAAAGATTTCCAAAATGCTGAATTTCATCGAAAAATCATCCTTAGCTGATATTTGGCTTGATAGTTATGTTGATAAATAAGTGAAATATGAAATATTGGACAGCGAAATACCCACATGCATTCATGGTTTATCGCTGAAGATGATTTTTCGATGAAGTTAAGCTTAATGTTAAAGTTACGACCAACGAATCAGAAGTTGGTAGTAATTTTAAATATTGAGAAGTGGGTCGTTCGTGAACTTCGTTATGATTTATAAGCCATATTCTGCTATACGATTCGCTCGAAACTTGATTTACGTTAGTGATTCACTAAATTATTTTTTAAAATCTTTCAACCTTCGAGCGCAAGACTTCAACGGCATTTGCTTTTGAAGTTCTAAAGAGAAATTTATTGTCCAAATTTCATTTTGATTTCATTTTATGTGACAGAAAATACAAAATACAATGCACGGTAGCAAAATACAATACGATTCCAACAAAAACTTTCGATTCACGTGTATTACCAATTCAACTTCACTCTACTTTTTTGTTTTAATCTTCTATCTTTCGAATTCGAAATTTCAACGATATTTATTTTTGAAATTCTCAATAGAATTAAATTGTTTAAACTTAATTCCGCTATTATCTCCGTATTTAAGAACAATTTCTTTACTTCAGATATACATAGCAGAATACAAACTTTCACGCGAACGTTTAGCAGAATATTACTTATTGAAAAACCCTTTACTTGTAAATTTTACATTGTTTTTTTTTCTACATTTTTAAATAATTATTAAACAAAAATGGTACCTATCTTTGTACATATAAAAGAAGATAAATCTTTTGTATTTAATTGAAAATTTTTGAAATTTGGTTAGGGAAATCTTGAAAATAGGTCAGAAAAAATTAGGGAACTACATATGCAATTTTGTAGTTGTAATGGTTTTTATCTGGAATATCGAAAAAATGCCCCAACCAATGCATGCAAGGCTTCATATTTGCACATAAAATGTAAAAATTTGGTATCGTTTACACTTAAAAACTGTTGTGGGCTCTTAGCATATATACTTTAAAGGGAAATGGAATACCAATTATTTATTAGATTTAAAGATAAATTCATAAAATCCTATTATTTTTATTGTTTAGTTATTTTGTTTTTGTATCTATTGTTGTTTTACAAAAATCGGAAAAAAGCAACTAAACAATCGAGTTTCCATTAAACTCGAAGGCTTAGTTTCCTCATCTATTGTAATCAAAAAGGAAAACAAAAAAGTAAATAAGAGAAGTACAACTATAACGTTATTTAAACATTTGTTGAAAAAACATTTATGTGAAATATTTTAAAAAAAGTTATACATTAATGTGGTTGCAAAATTTTAAAACTTTTTTAGACCCAAAAATAGACATCTTTTTAAAAAAAAATTAAAACAATAGACTTTATTATTTAATAAATATGAAATTCGTTCACTTTATTATTGAATTAATTTACAAAAATTGTATCTTCTCCATTTTTTAATTATCAAACAGATTAATTAGAATGTACATAATTACATATTTACTCAAAGATAGAAGCCTTCAAATTCTGTTTGTTTGTTCTGCTCTATTTTTTTTTCAATCATCAATTAGAATGAACATTATTTTTTAACTCAAAAATTGTTCAAATCTTTGTATTCTTTTTTTTCTGGGTTTATAATTGAATCGCAACTAGTATAAAGTTAGTTACATATGTACATAATATATAGATACTCTATAAAAACATATATTTTATGTAAATGTCATGTTTATATCAAGATTTGTTAATATTTGTGAATTATATCTTATTACATATATGTATTAATGTTAATACATACATATGCAGTATCTTTATCATTCGTAAAATGCATGGTTAAAATGGTTTATGACAATAATTTTGTATTGGACATGGCGTAAAAACTGTCCTTATGAATTTTGCAATTTGACATTTATGCATTATTAATAAATTATTTACCATGTCCTCGACGAATATATTTGCAAGTAAAGACTAAAAAAACACCATATTTTAATTGAATTAAAGAAATATTATCATCTAGATACGTATTAAAGTACATTGTATACATCATTTAATATTTAGATCCAATTACTGCGAAAGAATTATTGTAAAAAACATTTACATCATATTATTTAGACAGAAAAAAAGTTTCAACATATTCACTAATCCGTTTTTTAAATACAGATTAAAAAAAGAAATAAATAAAACAAAAACTATTTATTCAATATAAACAAACAAAAATGAAAATGAGTATTTCAGAGAACTCAGAAAAATAAACAGGATTCCTCTTATAGTCTAGGAAGGATAGGAAATTTAATATGGGCAAATTAATTCATGAAATTTTATTTCTGGTATCGACGCAGAATTTTATCCTCAACAACATATCGAAAGTCCTCCGAAATCCCTGAATTGACTTTTTGTTTAGACGCATTTTAAGAGGTGGAGAGGGGAGGGAGGCGGGAGTTTCTCAAGCTGAAAAATTTGTTGTAATGCAATCGAATCATATGACACATGTTTTCAGAGTGTTTTTCAACGGTGATTCTAAAGAGATCAAAACTGAAAAGATACATGTATCCTGTGGAAAGTCAATGTCATTTTTATGGAATGATCACTTTTTTTTAAGTACAACAAGTAATATATTACCTAAAACCATTTTAAAATAATGGGATTTTAATGAAATTTGGTATAAATGTTTCATTTGGCATGCTTTTCAAGAATCAAAAGAGTCCCAAAAAATATCTTTGGTTAAAGGGTGTTTTTTTTTTTGACGGAGAGATGCAACTGAGTGATTATTACCATAACATCCCTGAACAAATTCTGACACTTATGAACTTTGCTAAAAATATTAAATTTATATTGGCACCCAAGGATCAAAATAGTCCGTACAAATATCTAAGGTCCAAGGGTGTTTTTTGCGGGTGTAATGTTTGACCTGCTTAACGGAAAAAAAGTCATTTCTGTTTCAAAATTAATCTAACTTTTTTTAGCTTGCCTGTATCATATAAGTTTTTCTTTTATTAGATTTGGCGTTAAAAAAATACCGTTAAATCATATATCATATAACGTATGTAGTACTCGATTACACAAAATTCGTAAGAGCTAACAGTTTGCTCCGTATAGGGCAGGTCAAACATAAACTCTCTAAAAAAAACTCTTTGCATCAAGTTATTTTAATGGACTCTTTTGATACTTGGAAACCAATAAAATATTTAATATTTTTGGCAAATTTCATCAGTGTCAAAACTTATTCATAGAGACTAACATCTCGCCCTCAAAAAAACACCCTTTCACCACACATATTTTTGGGGACTCTTTTGATTACTAGTGAAACCAAATGAAACATTGCCAAATTTCATTAAAATCCCATTATTTTAAAATGGTTTTGGGTAATATATTACTTGTTGTACTTTAAAAAAAGTGATCATTCCAAAGAATTACAATAACTTTCCACAGGATGCATGTATCTTTTCAGTTTTGGTCTTATTAGAATCAACGTTGAAAAGCACCCTAAAAACATGTGTCATATGATTAGATTGTATTACAACAAATTTTTCAGCTTGACAAACTCCCGCGTCCCTCCCCTTTCCACCTCTTAAAATCCGCCTACACAAAGAGCCAATGCGGGGATTTTGGTGGACTTTGGATATGTTGTTAAGGATAAAATTCTGCGACGATACCAGAAATTAAATTACATGAATTAATTTGTCCCTGGTCCGATCCTATCTTTCTTAGACTATTAGTACAGTCAAACTAAATTTAATCATCACATTAATATAACAGGTCAGAACTTGCATTTTATTTTATTTTTTTCAAATCATATATTATTATAAAATACAAATTTTGTTAAACGTGTTAGTGGATTTTTTTTTTTGTTTGCATAGCAGTTTTTTAAAAGAAAACTGTTTGAAAAACATCTGTAAAATTAATAAATATGAAGAAACAACTAAAAAGTGTAATCTTGTCTGTTTAGTGAATAATGCATTCTAAACAGCTTAATGATTTTTTTTTTTAAAGTAATTATTGTGTTTCGAATTTTATGTGTACTGTAAAATGAAGTCACAAAATTAACAATTTTCACATTTTCATTTCTATCTTTGTAAATTGTCAGTTTAAAATTTAAATTCGGAGAATATTGGAGTTTAAAAACATATTTGATGATTCTTAAAATTGGTATTTCAAAAATGCAATATTTGTCTCTATTTATTTGGCCTATTTCTTTAGTTAGTGTGTTTAACCTTTAAAAAGATGAATATTTTAATTGAGTCCGTAAATTCAACCAATTCAAAAATATAAGTAAGTGAAATGTACAAATTAAGATCTAACATATAGTAAAAAATAGATTGTAATGCAATAAAAATAATATACTTGTAAAATAAAACCAATTCTTTTCTTTAATAAATTGTAAATTATAAGAACTATTGAAAAATGCACTTTTATTTAAATTTTAATCGAAATAGATGAAGGGTTTAACGAGAATGTAAAAATATCGTTTTTGATGAAAATGGTTCTTACTATAATGCGAATCATTCATTGTTGTTGGTTTTGTAGTAGGCAAATATTATTCGAATTTATTAACTAATTAAAACTGTATCTTTAAAGATGTTCAATGTTTGGACAATATATATTTTATGAAATCAATACTGCCATACAAATAATATTGGTAACCAAACTGGAAATGCTGAGAAATGTAAGTACCTATTTGCTTTTGTTTCCATAATATAAACAAATTTACCAAAAAATAATTAGTAAAATAAGTTAAATTAAAAAAGAATTTAACACCCAAAACTAATAAACCTTAGTAAAATTTTTCAGTTATCAGGAAACAAAATTTTGTGCTCTGAAAAAAAAAAAATAACCAATTTTCACTATTTCAAATCTAATTGTTGAGTCATAATCCTTTTTAATTCATTTCTCTCGTGTGAAAATTACTTGAAAATCATTTTTCATCGTTCAATTTATCAGGATCAGTAATTAATTGTTGGACCGAGATTCTAAAAATAAATATACATACATACACACATTGTTATTACAGTAACAAAAAATAACCTACTCAAATTTGTTTTCATGTGAATTCGAAAATTGGTCTTGCTGGCAATTAGATTTTTCAACGTTCAATTTAACAGGATCAGTAATTAATTTTTCGACCGATATTCTAAAAATAAAAATACATACATACATACATTTTTATTACATTAACAAGAAAAAAAAATAACCTACCCAAGAACCTTTTCATGAGTTTTCATGTGAATTCGAAAATTTGTTTTGCTTGAAAGTCTCCGTGGGCATAATTTGCAAGGAAATGGTTTCTCGCCTGTATGCGTCCTATGGTGTTCTTTGAGAGTGTACGGAAATTTAAATCGCATCGAACAAATAGTACAAGAATAGGGTCGTTCTTCGGTGTGAGATCGTTCGTGAGTTTTTAGTGCATACAAATAAGGAAATCCTTTGTGGCAGAACTCACAAGTAAAAGGTCGTTCATCAGTATGGGTCTTTAGATGCCTGGTGAGGCAAGAATTCCTAACAAATCTTAGATTACACTGTTCACACTTGAAGGGTTTTATTTTTTTATGACTCATATAATGAATCCTGAGATTATGACTGAAACTAAAAGCCTTTTTACAGATGCTACAAATGTGTTTTTTTTCCATCTGGTGTGATTTGTTGTGTCGCGCCAAGGCCATATGTTGGGCTAGGGCGTCATCATTTTCAAATACTAAAAAAAAGGAAAAGTTTAATTCAGGTAAATTAAACAAATGCAAATTTTTAGCCTACCATCCTTGCAACGGTTGCACTGGCGCATCGCTTCAATACCATTGAGTTCCTTCTTTAGTGGTTCTTCAATTTTTTCTTGATTTTCAACCAGATTGTTTTTTTCTTTTTTCATTTCATTGATGATTTCTTTCGTCAGTATATGTTTGTGGCTTATTAAACTATGACGTTGCAAGCTAAACTGATGATTGTATTTTTTGCCACATATGGAACAAGTAAAGAATAATTTCTCCTTGATTTGGTTATGGCCTACACATTTCTGAGATTTGATGTGTCTTTTTAAACGCGCAAGGTGCATGAACACTGAAAACAAATAGGAAATAAAATTGAAACAACAGCCTTTATATAAACTTCCATATCTGCTTAAAAAAGAATTTACATGTAAAATACAACAATTTTGAAAGTTCTGGAATTGTTTTTGTATTTTACATGAGAATTAGTTTTAAGCAGATATGGAAGTGGAGATAAAGGTAGAAAAAACACGACTAACATTAAAGAGAGTAATTTAATGGACTGGCTTGTTCATTTTCTTAAATGAAATTAGCCTGCATCAAAATTATAGTAGCCGTATTTTTTGAGAGAGTAACTAGCAACTCAGCAAAATGTTTGCACGCAAAGCAATAACAAAACAAATTATTATAGAGAATTTTGTGTGTGTGTTTCCGTGTAAAACTTTTATTGAGTGGCTAGTCACTTTCTCAATATATATTATTTCTATTATCTATAAATATTTGAATTTTTAAAGCGGTTAAAAATCATCCTCGGCCTAGTTTCACACGTTCTAAAATCCATGCATCGTTTTTGAAGACTGTTTACACGATAAATAAATCAAACCATTTTTCCGCTAAAAATTATTTGCAATTACACAATTTGGATCAATTAAATATTAATTTCACACGAATCGGAGGTTTTTTGCTTCGAGGTATTCTTCCGAAAACCTGTACGGAATATTTTTCCAACAATTATTTAACACAAACCGGCATTTTCGTTGAAATCTCGCATCCTCCGAAGTACGAAGTACCCGAAAAAATACAATTTACTTTTTTTGCAAAATAGCTCAAAATATTTTTTTTTTAAATTAAGATATAAGGCGTGTTTTGTTTCAATTTAAAGTCAAAACTAAACAGTCTTAAAAAATATTTACAAAACAACAACAGTTTAAGCCTGATCCACATCTGTGTTATGTTGTGGATTCGTGTGTCGCTATCGCTACAATGTATTTTATATGCGTAGAACCATATTTGTCTCGTGTGTTGTGTTGCGTGTAGCGCATAAAATATATGGAATGACAGCGACACACGACTCCACAACACAACACACGACACAGATGTGGATCAGGCTTTAGTGTGAACACAAAATATTTTATTGAAAAATAAAATAAAATGCTATAGCAACGAGGCTATGGTAAGACTGGATATTTAACCAGGTTTACGATAGCCTCGTTGTTTTGTTTTTCATTATGTTTTATTTTTCATTAGACTCAATCAAATATTTTGTATTCAGAATAAAAAGTGTTGTTGGTTTGTGGGTAATATTAAAATATTTTTTAAGACTTCAGGATAAACTTCTTCAGACTTCAGGATTAACAAAACACACCTAATATATTCAATCTTTTAAGCTTTGGAATTAGTGAGAAAGTTTTTTTTATCAATATCATAAGGTCTTAACCTGGGTAAGTTAGAGTTCAGATCCAAGTTAAGTTTAAGGTAATGTTGTGAAAAAAAAACAAGAGAAAATGAACTCATGAATTAGTAACCTGTTTCTAGAGAAAACTCTGTTTAAGTAAAATCTTAAGTCCATAACAAATTCCTTACACTTATGGCAATTGGGACACTTAAGTTTCGATTTGTCTTCCTTATCGTTTTTATTTGCTTCCTTTAATTCTGGTTCCACCTCATGTATATGATTTTGACTGTTCTGTTCGCAAAAGTTTGGCTGTATTTGGTTTTCTTCGTTTGGATGTCTATTTGCATTATTTAATTCTGCTTCCATCTCAGCCTCATAGCTTTGATTTGAGTTTGACCATACAGAAAAGATTGGCTCTTCCTTCACAATTACTTCCATCGGCTGACTTTTATCGTCTGCTTGGTGGACACTGATATGTTCTTGCTTTTCAACATTGTCGTTATACATATCTCCGCCATCAAAATAACAACTTGGGTCTTCGGATTTAATAATGATAAAGTTCGAGGTACCAGAAGAAATTCTATGAGTATTTTCCTCTCCCCACATTTGGTCAGGGTCCTTATCCATTTTGATAACAGCATTATTATCAAGCATTATGTCCTCATGAACAGTTTTCTCCAAGATCTTTCTAAGAATGTATTCAGAATTGATGCATTTCATTTTGAAAGAATGAATATTTTTGATTTCATTGGAGCAAGGAAGGCAAACCAGATCGGGCAAACCATCTTGTTTGTTGGGCTTAAAGAAAAAAAAACCTAGTTTATTTGTTAAATCAAATAATGGCACATTTATATATCTTACCATTATATTTGTAAGGTTTCCTATTATATCCGCAACACATCTAAAACTGTCGTTATTAGATTCTTCTCCTTCATATATGGATATAAGATCCTTATCAGAAGCCAGACATGTTCGGCAAAGTTTACTTAACTCTGGGATCATTTCGGTATCGAACTTGCACCTTTCTATAAAACAGATTTGGTTTTGCTTTTCTAGATTTATTGATTACTTTATTAAGTTAAGCATTGGAATGCAATGAGAAGCAAAATTGTAAATTAAGATGGTTGTAAGGCATTTTTACTATATTTCACCTACTTTGCCTTTATAAACACAAATTATGATAAGAAAATTGACATCTATATGTGTATATTGTTTATAACTTTGTCCAATTATTGAAATGAATGGATTTCGCCCAGATATGACAGTAGAATCATCGGTTAGACTGATAGGATTCTTCTATGACGCAAATTTTGGCATTGTATATGTGTATACCATTGACGAGTATATACTCTCATGACTCAGTGCAAAACAACGAACCAAAGTTATTGAATTTTATGTTGCAAGTCGGCAATCGATTATTCAGGTATACAAAGTTCATATCGAATCAGAATTATAGTTTCAACCAGATGTAGTCCAAGCTCACACAGCTCGTCAAACTATGGTTCGACTGAGGAAAATGTTTGCCGATCGAATACTATCGCGTTTTATCATTTAAACTACCTCTTTTCTTTAGGTTACCTAAAAAGTAAGATTTAAGCGTTGAACCATGCTACATCTTAAGGATAATATACGTGACGAAATGAGGTCGCTGGGACCTGAAATTCTAAGAAAAAAGATGAAAAATGCACGAAAAGAGCAAGTCAGATCGGAGCAAAAATTTCTCACTATTTTAGAGATATATGTGTCTCCAAAACAAAATGTGAAAACCAGAAAAAAAAAGTTATTTATTAAATAAATAATTACTTTGATTATGCGTCACCTTGTAAACATAGATAAGTACTTATATTAGGATGGTCCAAATTTGACAAGATTGCTTTGATTTTGTTGATACCATGAAAAATTGCTCAACAAAATTTCTGTAAACTTCCTAACTACATGTAATTACAATTTTTTTTTACCTGACTTAAATAGTGATGTGGCTGCTTCACATTCATAACCTCCTTCAGACTTTATTATGGTCTTTTGTAAATCGGAACAAACGTTGAAGTGAGGTTCTTCTGCAAGGTCAGATGCAGGCTCCTCTACAGGTTCATTTGTTACATGTTCAGGTTTCTGTGATACTTTAAAGAAAAAAAAAAAAAATATTGAGTATACCAGTGAGTACACGCGTGTGAAGTGAAACTTCTTTATCGTTGCAAATAATATTTGCTGCAAGATGGCTTTAACATATACAATAGACGACAATTATAGGTAAGTTTTATTAAAAATCATCATTGAACATTTTAATTTTAATTTAAAAACTTATTGAACTTTTTATTAGCATGAACATAATTATAGATTTTGCCTTTCAAGAGCCGATTTTACAGTAATCAGTTAAACTATCAGAGGAATAAATAATATAGCAACACAAAGTTTAACTGACAGTTAATTGGATCTAAGTGTCTTATGCCATAAGTGGCTTATGCCAGATAAAGTAAATAAAATTGAACCATGAAAATTAAAATAATTGAAAAAAAAACATTTTTTGATTGTACATTATATTAAATTTAATATAATACATAATTAAAAAAAAAATTGTTAATTAAACATAATAAACTAATGTTCAAACTTTGCATAACGGTGAATAAAGCTTGTAATAATAAAAGTGTCTCAAAACTAAAAGCTGGAAAAGTAGCAAGTTTTTGCCTAGTTTGGCCAAGGAACTAGTACGCTTTCAGTAGGCAAAATCTAGACGATGAAAATTTGCCAAAGACTTCAAGCTCTTGTCGTTTTTCAGCATGCTTTTAAAAAAAAACGAGATCGCACAAACTTGCTCTCGTAGCTAACAACTTTAACGTAGCAAGAAATTGATGATGCACATATGTAATTTATTGTTATTATAATATATCATTAAAAAAAAAGTAAAAACAAAAAAAAAAAGTTATAACTAAAAATTTGTTATTTTAATGCCTACAAAAATTAGAGCTCTAAATAAACTATGTCATCTAATTTGTTTGATAAATATGAATTTATGAAAAAAAAAATCGTTGGAGCGGGTTTCTAAAAAAATATTTTTTTATATATAAAATCCGGTATGCCGAATTGTCAACCATAAGTATTAACTTAACTACAATTTTATACAAAAATAAAAAATAATTATGACCCCTTTTCAAGATAAATGAATTAAAAAAAAATCAATATTTTTTTTAAAAATTCAGAAATTATTTAGTTTTTTGTATATGCAAAATTGTTTGAATTGTGAATGAGCTCTTGTATAAAAATTTCGGTTGAAATCGAGAGATTTGAAAACCAAAAAAAAAATCGGTTCTATGACAGGTACCGTTAATAACCGTTATTCGTAAAATATTTTTTTTTTTTTTTTAATTAAAAAGTATTAGGCTGTAGGGTCAAAGATAGACAGAATTGCGAGATCTACGCCCACGCCTTCTCTAAAATCGTTATGTTAAGGGAAATTAATATCTTGAGTTGGATTTATAGTACGTCGATTTGTATAGTACCTAAGTTGTTCTTACCAGAAATCAATTGCAGAACATCCTGTTCGGAACAGACTCATTGAACAGTTTAGAACAGAAAATTTGTCATCGAACATGAACAAAAAAAGTTATGATTCTCTATTCAAAACTGTTTGGAACAGCATCTACCAACAAATGTATTTATTCAAATCATCTGAAGTATTGTATTGCTATTTATTACCTATTACCATTGTATATAAAACCTATAGTTAGGGCGTTAAGGGAGCCAACCTTGCACTTCATTCTGACGGGATGAGCTTATAGTCCACATTCTTAGTTTACTTTTAAGAAGTGTTGCCACGATGGCAACACTGGCAAATTAGCCTATAAATCGGGAACCAGACATCGGTTGATATTGTGGAATATCTCGTTGGATTTAGAATAATTGAAGCCATAGGTATATGTTAATTTTTTGACCCCTCCCCCACCCTTGTACGCGGGGGGAGCAAAATACCCGCGACGGATAAGGGTTTTTATTTGTCAGAAAATAATGGTTATAAAATGAATATTCATAAAATTTTAAGATGAGCATCGACATAAAATTTCATACTTTACGGCATATCCGAAGTCCATTCTTATCCATGTATTATTTTGGGGGAGGGGAAGGTGGAAGTATATCAAACCACTATATATTTGTCTTGGTATAATCTTAGCATGTCGCACATGACCTTAGGGTAATTTTTAATGCCCAATCTTAAACAATCAAAATAATTTCAATATAATTTCCCTAGAAAAAAATTATAACCTTTTTATAAAATGACGACTAAATTTTCAGTGAAATGAGCATAACATTACTAAATTTCAATGGTATGGTGATGAAACTTGGCACACATGTCTCTTTGTCTCTTTGAAATAAGAATCAAAAGAGTTCATACACATGTCTGGGTCGAAATGGTGTTTTTTTGAGTGAAAGGGAAAAGTGAATTACTATTACCAGTAAACCCCTCCCAAAACTGGTATGTTTATGAAAGTTGGTAGAAATGTTTTATTTCTTGTTAGAACCAAGACTCAAAAGAATCAATGCAAATATATTGGTTCCAGGGGTGATTTTTTTTAGGCGGAAGGAAAATATGGGTTATAAACCCAACATTTTATTTTTATGTAATCGAGGTACAAATATATAATATGGTACATGATTTTAAAGTATTTTTTAACGCTGAATCCAATTTTAGTAAAATTAAGACGATACAATCACCATTAGGAAAGTAATCCTGGTTTTAATGGAAAAATTAATGTATTTTGTATGTAGAGCAGATAAAACATTTTCTCTCAAAAACCACCTTTGACAACAAATATTTGATTTATCTTTTTTATTCTTGGTAACAATAAAAAACAAAACAATCCTACAAGCTTTCATCAACGTACTAGTTCTAGGGGGGGTTTACGGGGCAAAGTTTTACATTTTTCTGTTTCGCTCAAAAAAACACACTTAAGCCCCAGATATTTTTATGGACTCTTGATTCCTATTTCTTACAGCAAATGAGACATGTGTGCCAAGTTTCATCACCATACCATTGAAATTTGGTAATGTTATGCTCATTTCATTGAAAATTTAATCGTCATTCTTAAAAAGGTTATAAACTTTTTCTAGGGAAATTATATTGAAATTATTTTAGTTGCAAAAGATTTGGCATTAAAAATTACCCTAAGGTCATGTGCCATATGCTTATATTATAGCAAGACGAATATATAGTGGTTTGATATACTTCCACCTTCCCCTCCTCCCATTTTGAAAGCGCTTATACAAAAAAATAATAAGATGAAAATGGACTTCGGATATGCTGTAAAGTATGAAATTCTACGTCGATGCTCATCTTAAGATTTTATAACCATTATTTTCTGACAAATAAAAACCCTTATCCACAGAGGGTATTTTGCTCCCCCCGCGTACAAAGGTGGGGAAGGGATCAAAAAATGAACATATTCTTTTGGCGTCAAGTATTCTTAATCCAACGAGACATTCCACAATATCAACCGATGTCTGGTTCCCGATTTATAGGCTAATTTATGTCAAATTTCGTGTTAAAACATGGTCAGAAGGCAACCCTTATAACTCCGGTCTGCCAGTGTTGCCACCGTGGAAACGCTTCTTAAAAGTAAACTTAGGATGTGCACTTTTAGTGTACCAAAGCTCATCCCGTCAGAATGAAGTGCAAGGTTTGACCTAAAATATGGCCTTAACGCCCTAACTACTATAGTACTATTATTGAGTCGATTTTCGGGACGATAGTCTACGCCTATAGGTGGTGTATTATCGCTAGAGAGATTTAATGAGATTATCAATGTATTTTTATCTCTACATTATCTACACAGCAAATGCACTGTCAGGCCAGTGGCACCGCCACCGTCCTATTACTTCTAACTACTAGTACCTTTGAATATGGATGGAACTGCATCCTCCTTCAAACCCAACCTGTTAATGCCCTTTATTTCCTTAAAACAGGATTTCTGAAAGTGGTCACTGCAAATTAAGCTGTCTTTATCAGGGACAAAGTCTTCCATATTAATTGCCAACAACCACTTTTTCAAAATGTCTGGTTTATTCAAAGGAAATCTGTAACAAATAAATGTATTAGTATGCACATAAATATTATATTATAAATATTAAAAATCTTCATACTTTCTTAAGGAAATTCCTGCTTTGGTGTCTTTTTTAGCTTTACAGTAAAAGCAGCAGTGCTTCGGTTTTATAAAAAACTCAGGGACACTTCCTTCAATCAATATTGCTCGTTTTTTTTTGAACTTGAAGCACTCTCTTGGAAAATGATCTGAACAAATTCTGCTATGCTTCGTTGGGATAAAAGAGGGCGGAGTATTGAGTCGTTCCCTCCAAATTTCCAGTAATGCAAAATCTTCTAAGGGAAATCTGTAAATATTTAACACAATTTTTAAGTTATTTAAGGTAGTAGCTAGAGATTGAAGATGTTTAATATAAAAATACTTAAATATAGATTACCTATGCAGTGTTCGACCTTCACTACCACCTTCTTTTTTGCAATATTTGCAGATTCGTCCCATTTTGATAACAGTTTTATTTCACTTAAACAAAAAATTTCATAAGTTTCGTTGGAAAGAAGGGAACATATTATAATATATATTATTTAAGCACTTCAAAATAGAAAAACAAAAAATTTTAATTCGAATCTGAAGTAGCCAAAGTAAAGGGTAATGTTAATATCTATAGTACTCTGCCGCTCTAGCTTAGTTTTAGAAGTACCTAGTTAGTTTTACTCTATCTCGAATGCTGCTTTTGTAAACTACCTTAACTCCAACGTGCTTTTTTACCTTATCTTTATTGGAATTGTCAGTAAATTGAGACAAAAGTTAAAAGGTATGTTTGGATACACAAATCAGGGATTACATTTATCATATCAATATGGAAACTTTTCATATAAATAATGTCCACCACATTTTAGATGTAACTTATGGGTCGTACTAATATGGCATGCTTCCTATATTTATCGCACAATTTGTTATTACGTTTGTACAGCAGGGAGGCTCTGTGTTCTATCCTTGATCCTTGACGAAAAATTAGTTTGGCTTTTTTTTTTTTTGTTTGGATGTTTCGTTGTGCATTCGATCTTACAAATCAAATTACCGATAGGAAACACTATTCGTTGTATTAACACTAAATTGAAGAGAATTATTTCCAATATTTAAATGCATTTTTTTAATTAAATTTGTATAAATCATAAAAAATCTTAACTCTTTTATTTGTTTGGTGCACAAATATTTACATAAATTCTTTTTGTTTTGGAAAATGTCAAAAAATGCGCTTGTACGCCTAGTCCAGGGACCGGATATGGTATTAAATTTTCGTACTTGATTGTTAAAAAATCGCACTAAGAGTAAAGATTTCGCAACAGAGAGAATTAAGGCTCTCCCAAACCAATGCGGAACATTCGTTGCGGCGAAAAAACATTCGGTTGTCAAAATTTATTTACATGGTGATATATGAGAGTGCCCACACCAACGCGGTGGAGAAACATATGAAATAATTTTGAGTGACGAATGTTTTTTCGCCGCAACGAATGTTTCGCATTGGTTTGGGAGAGCCTTTACGAATTAATTATTTTTTATCAATAATTTTGATTTAAATAAGTCCCGGTCTACATTGAACGATTTTTCCCGTGCTGAATGGAAAAATCGGCCGAAACTGGAAGGAACTTGTCGGTTGTACCTCTCAATCACACACGATTACAACAACAATTTTTTGTCGGCACTGGAAAAATCGTTCAATGTAGACCGGGACTAACAAAAAAATGCACAAATATGGCAAATTAATATATTTATAAGGAAAATATTTGAGGTAATAAACTGCCATCGGCCTGAATAATGCCAATGGAGCCGTTAAAGGCTCTCCCAAACCAAAGCGAAACATTCGGTGCGGCAAAGAAACATCAGACTCATTTTTTGTCTTCCGTTTACCCCTTTCTCACCGACAAGCTAAAAATCGCCGGCAACTCAGTTCCCTTGTGTGAAAAGGGTCTCAGTTTCCTTGTGTGAAAGCGGTCTAACTGACAATTCGGCTGTCAATCAACTGTCACACCTTTGTGCCTACATACAACGGCAAACTGTAAACATCGCTCGGAAGCTAAACAATTTTTAATTTTATAAGAAACAAAATTTTTTAAATAAAAAAGGCTTCCAAAATATATAATTGAAAAGTACGTAAGTAAGTGCCAAAGATGCCGGTGGGATTCTCTAAGGCATGTCGAACATGCTTAACACTCGATGGAACACTTATTTCTATTTACGATTCAATAAGCTCCGATGGAAGAGGACGTGTTCCCGATATGATTAAAGACATTACAAAAATCAAAGTGAGTAAAGAAGAGATACAGACAAAATATGTACCGTCTTAAAAAAAAGAAAATAATAATTTGTTATTTTAATGGATTTTACGGTTTCTGTTCGAATTTAGCCCATGAAATCTGATGGACTCCCTGAGCTAGTTTGCCAGACGTGCCTAAATGAAATTAATCGATGTTATTCATTTAAAGTCAAATGCCTGAATTCCGATAGTACATTGAGGAAACTCTTTCCTACTGAAGAAGAACTTGAAGCACCTATACACCAACAGGTGGTGGATGAGGAAAAAGAATATAAACCTATAATTCAGAATTTTATCAGGCTACATCATCCTGATGAAGTAGAACTAGAATATGAACAACCAGTCAATGTTGAAACTGAAAAACATCTAAGCGACCAGTCTTTCGGATACTTTATAACTTCAGTTTGTAGCCAGAGTGATCAAGCAAATGGAGCTAGCGCTGAAGAGTTACCAAGTGACCAATCACAGTATTTTGATAGTACTCTTTGGAAATGGCATGTCCACAAGTGAAAGTGGAAACTGAAGTACCATTACAATTGGAACCTCCAATAGTAAATTCAACAATAAACCCGATTTTGAAGTGCCCCAAGTGCGACAAAGGTAAGGTTTTAATTATTTTTAGGGCCAGTTTGTTAACAGTGGGCTAAATTTAGTATGTGACTTTCATAGGCTTTAATTAAACAACCAAAATTGGCTGATTAGTGAAATCCATGATTAGCAACTCATACTTTGAATTAAAAAAAAAAATTGATCAACAAACACATTTGAGGATTTCCCAGCTCCACTAATCATGGATTAACTATGATAAGCTGTGAACAAAGTGGCCCTTAGAGTAGTCAAATTTGAAAACCAAGAAATATGAACTATAAAACTGTCTTAAAGAAATCAAAATTTTAAATTTAAAGTTAATCTTTGTTTTCGCGAGATATGGGAGGTGGGTCTATGACATTACAATATACTTACGCTTTGTGTGGTTTTCAATAAAATATAATCACCAACAACAGGGATTTGCTTTTCAGTAGGAATACTGCAAGACTGAAATTGACGAATACTTAGAGAAAATCGACAAAACAATCCGACAAACAATAGACAAAACAATACCAAAATACAAAGAACGCGAAGCCACAGACATGTACCGCAACGCGACCATCGACCACTACACAGACAAAAAAGTGGACTTTTGACAAGACTGAAACTCCTGTACAGACGATTTACGGACCTACACAATGTGAAGATTAGGATATTGAAGTCGTCAATCAAAAACATAAACCAATTGATCAAGGAAAACTATCGGTTGTCTGTTAATTTGTATTGGGACAACAAAATTCGGGCCGTTAACTCTAGCGACCAGAGTATGTTTTCCCAAAATTAATAAAATATTTAGAAGAAACGGTCAAAACGAACTTCCGTGTCTTAAGCTTCAGAGAACGACAGAGAACAGAGAGGTACTTCTGATAGCAGGCATATATCCAGGGGAAGCCGTCTTGGACGATGACCTGTTTATAATCGTAGATCCTTGTGAAACAGTGGAAGCTGTGGGGGCTGCTTTCCAGCAAGTGTACAAGGTGAATGCTAGCATTCGACCTGGAGAACAGAGCCTTGCTTCAACACTTCTACCTTCGAAATGAAATGACGCAATGGCGATCAGAGAATCTCGGTTTCACCGGGTTCAATGAAGAACAAGCCCAGCGAAGCGGGGCTAATAAACTGTTAATTTCGAAAGTTAATAAGGTATTTAGAAGAAACGATGGTTAGCAGGAATCGTTGGAATATCCAACGTTGTACTGCAACATCTGCCTCAGGAAGCAGTTGACATATATGCCACACTGTTTAACAACGCTCTGAATAATGCATATTATCCAGGGCAGTGGAAGACAGCTGTGGTACATCCTCTCCCGAAAAAGGGAAAGGACAACTCCAATCCGGCAAGCCTCCGGTCGATAAATCTTCTTCCAAGTATTAGTAAGGTATTTGAGAAAGTTATAAATAGAGCTCTGTCCAAGTGGAGGGAGGACAACAATATCATACCGGTTAATCAGTTCGGTTTTAAGGCGGGACATGACACCATTCATGCCGCGTCTAAATTCGTTTCTGATGTCAAATGGAACAAATCTAAAAGACAGTGTACGGGCGCTTGTCTGGTTGACTTGGAGAAAGCTTTCGACACCGTATGGGTAGAAGGTCTCTATCTAAAGCTGACCAGACTTGGCATAAGTAAACAACTTTTATATATACTTTATGATATGCTCAATGGTAGAAAGTTTGTTGTCAAAAGTGGCAATGTATCTTCCTTGTCATCTCATTCGAGCTCAAGGCCAAAAATTTGAAATTCATATTTACGGACGGATCCAAAACCTCAAGCACCATGTCCTACCTGCCACACTACGTCTAACCTTCAACATCTGCTTTACGACTGCAACAGAACCAAACCAACTATCAACAAAATATTAAATGGAAAAGACATCGTCGAAACATTAAAACGCCCAAATACATCTAACATTTACAAAATTAATGAAATCATATTAGGAACAGAAATAAATGTATAAATTAAATTAAGAAGTAAATTAATTATAATACAGAGATGTAGGCCTTTGCAGCTAGTAGCTCTTTAAATGTATTATTAGCCTGTAATTAATTGCATGTTACTAAATATATAATAATTAATAATAATAATAAAAATGGTCTTCAGCAGGGAGCGGTGAATTCACGGAGTTCTTTTCAGTATTTACACCAGCGATCTGATAGGTAGTCTAGCTCATGCAATAGCGTATGCTGACGATCTAATTGCGTACAGAACAGCTCCAACAGTTGAGGTCTCTTACAACGTGACTTCGACAAGATTCAGCGATATTACGATGACTGGAAATTGAAAATAAACTTTCAGAAATCAGAAACTATTCTGTTAAGGACTACATTGCATGGTGCCCCTAGGGATACGGGAAAGAACTGGCGCAAGCTGGTGATCGTAGGGCCACATGGACATCCACTGGCGAATAAAAGTGTAGTTAAGTACCTTGGCATCTGGATGGATCAGTATTTGTATTTCGACAGACACATAAATGCTGCTCTGACCAGAGCCAGGGGAGCTTTTGCCCTGACAAAACGGTTTTTTTAGCAGCCGTCTTGATAGCAGAGTTAAGGTGATTTGCTACATGGCCCTCATCCGACCAATGATTGCCTATGGATGCCCGGTGTGGTTCAACGTTGCCCCATATCAAATAGAAAAGATTCGGGTGTTTGAGAGGCAGTGTCTTCGACACCAGAGTCGGAGTACAAACATTATTATTCCAACGAGGTTCTATACAATGAAGGCAACATTAACAGAATTGACAATTTCATATTAAAGGTTAGACCGCACTAGGCGGAACTGCACTGCAGTGGAACTGGGATTCACAATTTGTATGAAATTTTATGAAATTCAGTTGCCGATTAGTGCGATATAGCTCATACAATTTTATATAATGTCGTGAAGTGTAGTTCCGCTAATACAGGATAGAGAGGCAGTTCTGCTAATCTACCACGTCTGCCGAAGAACTTTAGATAGGCGACTTTTTTATAGTCGAGACATCATCGCACAAGGCGGAGCTGAGCGACTTCGGTTCAGTAGGACTGTGTCCGATAGGCACCGAAGAGATAGGGTGAAGCAGGAGTGCCAGTTTTGGTGGCTTAATAGCGAAAATAATGAATTTTAAAGTTGACTTAGCTTTCTAGTCTTGGCCGACTTATATAGTTTTTAGGTTTATTAGTTGTAAGCAAGGACAGCATGGAATAACCGCATCGACAATTTTTATTATTAGGTTTCAGCGTCTTGTAGGCCCTTTTGGGTGTGCTATATGGTGCATTTGTGCATCGTTTTGAATCTATTCGCAAAATTGGTAAATACCTAACATTTTAATATGTATTCATTACATGTGTGCATTGGGGCGTTAAACATCTATGTTACCAAAGTGCTAAATATTCAATTAAGAAATATTTCCTTAGATTGTTTTGCTAATTATTATGGGTTTGGGAACAGTGCATTTTTAGGATGCATCATTTGGAACTGTCAATCCACTTAGAAGACGCTGCAATGTCATATTTTCTACAAAAGAGCTTAAAATTAAACTATGAAATAAAATTATAGGGTTGTTATACCAATTATAAGGCCTTTGGAAAAAGTGCATTGCCCTAATAATTGGTATTACAACCTAAAAATCATTTAATAATTAAATGCTGAGCTCCTTTGTAGCAAATATGACATTAGAACGTCTTGTAAGTGGATTGACAATTGGAACATTTGTTGAACGAACATACCTATAGGTTATGTTTCTGCATAGACACATTTAAATGCATTATTTGAGCCTAGGTGAATTTTTGTGATGCATCCTAAAATTGCACTTCTATGAAAAAAAAAATCAATTGGCAAAACAATCGCAAAGATCAATTGGCAAAACAATCGCAAAGAACAATAATTCCTAATTTATTTAATACCCTGATAATATGATGTCGCATCGTTCTCTTCTTCTTCTTCCCAAGAAATCCTCACGCCTTCACTGTATACGGTATTGCATTTTGGCTTTAATGTTATTAAATGTGCTTGTATCATATTTCATGGTTTTCCGTCATCGATTTCTTGATTTTATTTTCTGATGAAAATTACGAAGAAGCGTCAAAACTAGTTTTGAAGTACTTAAAACTAGATATTTCCAGTTTTATGAATTTCTAGTTTTATGCAAAACTAGTTTTAAGATTTCGAGTTTTAGATGTCAAATTGTTGTTCAATAATACCGATTTATTCAAAACTTGAAACTAGAAACCCCTATAGAACTAGTTTTGCTGTAAGACTAGTTTTGAAATATATCAATAATATGGCTGTAAGTAGTTTTAATTATTTTTAATATATTTTAAGGTAGTATGTAAGTTTTATATAAAAAATAAAATGATATGAAAACCAAGTTTTTTTTCAATCTTTCTTGGTGAAAAATAAAACCAGTCAGATTTAAGTATATAATTAGTTCTTGGGCCGAAAGGCCTTAGTATTAAGTTACTGTTTAACTTAGAGCGCCCGCCTACGGCCAGTAAGTTAGTTATCGATACGTAGGCTAGTTTTTCATGAATTTTTGTCTAGCTTTAAGATAGTTATAAGTTAATTGAAAAATAAAAAATAAAAAAAAAGGATTATATTATTTTGCCTAGGTATGTTCTACTGGTATGCTTGGGAATGCAAATTTCTTTTATTAAATCTCAGACAATTTTTAAAGCAGCTTTTCTCTTCTAGTTGACTGTTTTGTTTATTTTTATTCGTTACAAAGTTGTGCTAGCAGCTTTATTCATCTACAGTTTTCTGTCTGTTTCTAATAAAAATGATGAGCCTATACATGTATGTATATGTAATGTACTATTAAAAAATTGGGGAGGAGATGAATGTGTACCTAACTATCTAGAAAATGTTTTCGAAAGAGTCAGCGAATTTGCAGGAACACAATTTAGAAAGTGCGCTTAGGTGCGAAATAAAAGTATCCGTAATACCTCGAACTACCTAAATCATCTTAGAAAAAAACAACAAATAAAATGCATATTTATCCTTTATACAAATTTCGACTTCGCTGAAAATAAGCTGTTTCAACTGGGCCACAAAAATGTTTTGGATTATTCTGTTGGATTATTCTGTAAACAAAAATAGCAAATAACTTAACACTTTTAAACACTTAGGGGCATATTCATAGTCATTTTAGACCTGGGTCTAAGTTAAACATAGCTTTGGTTGAATTTTCGGACGTTGATTTTATTTGTTTAAGGTTCATTTCAAAATATTTGAAGCTGTTTGTGTAGTATACTAAGTTAGTTATCTTATAAAAATATAAAACCAACAATTTGTAATTAAAATCGGTCTGTATGCATTGAGCCAAATTTGTCTTAAACTGTAGTTTAGTTAAACCTGGGTCTATCTGCGACTATGAATATTCACCTTAGAGTTTTGAAATTTTTTGAGCGCACTAAAAGGGTACCCTTTAAATGATTGAACACAGTACGAGCGTTAGGGAAAAAAGGAAGGATTTTAAAGGAGATAGAGGAGATAAGAGTCTGGTACGTCCGAAGTTTAGGCGGGAGGAGCAGTTTTCTAAAAAAAAAAAACAAAAAAATAACGGTTACACTTGCAATGCCCTGTTATAACTTTTTGGAAGGCCAGAAATCCATCTTTTTGTTTTATTTTTAAATAAAGTTTTTTTAATCCACAGTTTGGAAAAATTAATTTTCAAACTAAAAAATAAAGAAAAATTCAAGCCACTATTTTTTTTAATTTAACGTAATTGTAATACTTTTGTTTTCAAAATTAAATCGTCCTATCAATTCTTAGTCAAACATTTAAAAATTGGATTATTCTATGAGTTTTACTTTTCAACCGGCTTCTTAGTAAAAACAAGAAAAACAAAGATGATGATAATTAACGGGTTGCTGAAATGATCATTTACATGGATTTTTCTTGGTTTAATTTCAAAATTTTGAGTTTGAAATCGAATTTTTCAAAAACTGTCCATTAAAAGAACTTAATCAATACCTTAACCATAAATTAAAGGCGAGCCAAAAATGAAAGAATATTTGGCTATAACAGAGATTGTAATATAAACCCAATTTTTTTTAGAAAACCAAATTTTACCAAATTATTTTATATGAACGGGCATACAAAACACAATTACAATAGAGTAATAAAATATGTAAGTTTGTAAATCAAGAGGAAAATATTATTGAAACTTAATATTTATTTGCTGTATTTTGCAGATAAAAATGTAAACAAACCTGTGTTGTTGTTGTTGTTGTAGCGGGAAGGGCTTTTAGGGATCTAGAGCTACCCATCGATTTAAATGAAATAGTATTTTTACATATTTTTTTCAGTAAAAGAAGGAGAAGAATTGTGGTAGATGCACTAAAGCGTTCGCGCGAAAGAATATAAATGTTGTATCGCCTATATATATAAAATAATAATAAAATAATTTAATATTAAAACTCCTCTCTTCTGTTGGTTTTGGGTCAGGTGCCGAAATATCAAAATCTGAAGATGCCAATCAATTAAGAAGGATGGTATTACCTAGTGTTTAGCACCAACGAAACCGACACTTTGACAAGTGTCGAAATGTCAAAATCTGAGGATGCCAATCGATTAAGAAGGGTGGTATTACCTAGTGTTTCGCCCAGCGCTCTAGCCCCAACAGAAACCGAGAAATTTCACTTTGAAATTTGTCAAGTGTCGAAATGTCAAAATCTGAGGATGTCAATCGATTTAGAAGGGTGGTATTACCTGGTGTTTTGGCCAGCGCTCTAGCACCAACAGAAACCGAGAAATTTCACTTTTCAATTTGACAAGTGTCGAAATGTCAAAATCTGAAGGCGCCAATCGATTTAGCTGGTGGATTTTACTAACTGTCACGGCCAGCACTATAAGCGCAGTGAAAACTGAAAAAATCCCATTCGACACTTTGACAGTTGTTGATAGTCCGAAAAATCACACCTTTCACTTTGACAGTTTGTAGTTAGGGGTAAGATATAAAAAAAACGATAAAACCCCAATATTATGCCCAAAAGTCAAAAAACCGATGCGTTCTAACTCCAAAAAAAACGCGCAAATTTGCACTAAAAGTCTTCAAATCTTTAATGTAGAAATGTAAAAATGTATGGCAACTTGAGATGAGCAAAAAATTAAATTATGTATTTATTACGTTTTCATTTGGTAGTCCAGAGCTACTCTTTTTTTTATTGTTTCTGTTGCATTCCTATCGAATATTAAAAATGGAGTAGAAGGAGTAATTCCAAACCGTCAACACGAAACCGAGATTACGCTTATCTGTTTCATTGCAAAAACTGCAGTGAAAAAAAAATTTCATCCATTCAAATACATAACTTCATTTTAACAACTAAAAAAATATGTATGAATGAAACAATTCATATAAATTATTAATAATCCTAACTACGCCTCTGTCTTGATTTTTGTCTAACCAAGCATTAAGTCTAATCCACATCTGTGTCGTGTGTTGTGTTGTGGAGTCGTGTGTCGTGTGTCGCTGTCATTCCATATATT
This sequence comes from Melangyna quadrimaculata, assembly GCA_949320155.1. Lineage (NCBI taxonomy): Eukaryota > Metazoa > Arthropoda > Insecta > Diptera > Syrphidae > Melangyna > Melangyna quadrimaculata. The sequence continues at coordinate 185,087,420 of OX439483.1, read as the reverse complement.
TTATGTGCCACACTGCAACACAACACACGAGACAAATATGGATCTACGCATATGAAATACATTGTAGCGCTAGCGACACACGACTCCACAACACAACACAACACACGACACAGATGTGGATCAGGCTTTATTGTTGTTGTTTCTCGTTGTGAAAGTAGTTTTTTTACATTTTTCATCTACAAAGTAAAGCATTTTATTTATCGGTTTTGATATATTTCACGCTTGATTTACAAACTTACATGTTTAGTTATTCTATTGGAATTGTAATATGAATACCCTTTCATATAAAAGTAATTAGAAAAATAATGTTATTGAGGACCCTTTTTCGTTTTCTCTTATGGGAAATACATTGAATGCGAAAAAAAATGTATATCACATACAGGGTGCACGCTTTGACTGCTAGGTGCTGTAGTACCAAGTGTCAATAGAATTCTATTGTTTCTAAGCTTTATGTGGGTTTTACGCGTTTGCATGAATACCCCTTATGTTAGATTCGTGTGTACTGTCCCTAAAATTAACCAAATATGGAAACAAAAAGAGAAAGAGTCATGCCGATATTGCAAAGGGTCCTTCCAGAAATTATCTTTGGCTGTCAGTTATTAGAAGAGAAACAAAGGAGTACGCCAAGTCGCCAACTGATCAATACATGCATATATACGGTGTGGAACTTTTACATATAATACTCACATAATGGAGCTTATCCCACAAACGTCAGTATCAAACGGAGCTAAAATAAGAAAAAAAACAACAACAACAAAACAGCTCTTACTCGAGGGAAAACAAATAATTTCGTATACGTGTACAGAGAATGCATTTGTAGTTGTGTATTTATATTTGTTTGTATTGCATTGTTTTCCCTGGAATAAGTTTTTTTATGCATTTTTTTTAAGATATATGTATTGCTATAGTTTCGCGAAAAGCCCAATAGATACATTTTGCGCGCACTAATACATGCATATATATGGTGTGGTGCATAGGCGAAAAATTGCATTTTACTTGCGTTAAACGCATTGTTTGAAGTTAAAATATATTCGGAACATCTACTCGAAATTACCGTTCGATTGATGTAGGTTTTAATATGATTCGATTTGTTTAAGTGTGCTTAAAATGTCACTGCGTATTAATATATAGATAAATATTTTGGTAGAAAAAAAATTATGTATAATGGTTATTCAAGGGCGGATCCAGATTCAGCCAGGGGGGGGGGGCACGACGCCTATGTACATACAAACCCAATAAAGCCTTACACTGTAAAAATTTCGTTTATTTTATTTTAATTTTAGTGAAACCTGTTACAATAAATTTAGGTACAGACATAAGTATGTCTTTGGATTCTAAGCGTTTAATCTATATGTTAATATGTCCTTAAAGTACGCAATAAATTTGTTTATAAAGCTTATTACTTATAAGGCGTTGTGGAAATAAGCAGGAATGGTTGAAAACCACCTAACAGAGGGCTAACTGTAAGGTGGTTTTCTACCATTGAAGACCGCAAGCAAATTATCAATGGAAGAATCGTAGAGAAGGACCTTCTGCTAAAGCTACACTAACAATTTACCTAGCCAGCAAACTTAGTTTCTTGTTTGAGGTTTGGAAACATAAAGTACCTATATTGTTACTTTCTTAAAATAGTGCATTTCAAATACCACCCTAAAACCCTGAAACAATTTGTTCATATGTACAAATAAAAGGTCAAGATTTTCATAGTTTTCAGAGGTTTTTTTTTGATTCTATCAACGTCAAAACATGTCTTCAAAGCACTTGGTAAGTTTTTTAATCGAACTTAGAAACTGGCTATTATATTGCGGTCAGAGATATCCAAATGATTTTGATTGTGAATTTAAATCTGTTTGGCCAATATATACCCGAAACAAAAAAGAAATTTAAGAAATAGATGATGAAAAGTATCGATTTCCCGGTCCAATAAAATTGTTATTTACTTTGACGTTGTTTCTTGCCTGTTGGGTGCCGGTATAAAAGTTTCATTTATGGGAACATTTGCAAGTTACTTGGATAAACTTAATTTTAAATACCTAGTTTTAAAAGTGTTTTAATGTTGAAAGTTGGGCGTTGGGTTATTACACAACCAAATATTTATGTTCAACAATACTGAGGGCAGTTATGCATAGAACATGCGACTCAAGGGGAGGTCATCAGCACAACAGATCTAGCTTTTGCTACTTATTTAAACAAACTCATAAAGAAAAACAAAAGTTGAATCTCCCAGGGGTGTCTTGGGAGGGCATGACCCCCAAGACCAGCCCTTGGATCCGCGCTTGTGGTTTTATTAAAGGTTTTTTATGTTTGTTTTTCGTAATGGTAGGTGAATTTAGTGTCGATATCAGCAACATTCTGGGGCTGAGGAAGAATTTCTGTGCTGTGTACGTGCTGTGTACAGGCCAGCAGTATTGGCACTTAGTGAAACCCAGGTAGGTGAAAATTCTGATTACTCTGAATTCAGCCTACATGGTTATACCTTAGTGCCTTTATTTTTCTTACACCATGGTCTCGCAATATATGTACGTAATGATGTGGCTTTTCAGCTTCAACCACAATATGGCCCTTGTTTAAATACAAACTTTAACTTCATGTGGATAAAATTCACCGTCAATAAGCACATCATACATACATGTTTCATTTATCGTAGCCCAAGTTTGGATGGTAATTCGACTTCTGACGAATTCGATGCGCTGTCTGACTCAATCCAGAGAATTGTTTCCCACTATCCGCACAGTGAAATCGTTGTTACGGGCCATTTAAATGTACACAATTCTTCGTGGCTACGCTATTCTGGTCAGACAACACTCGAAGGAAGGTATGTCGAGATTTTTGCTGAGTTAAACCACCTGACTCAGCTTGTTGACGAGCCTACTCGGATTCCTGACGTTGCAGGTCAAACCGCCAACACCCTAGACTTGTTCCTTACCTCTGACCCTAATAAATACACTATTAGTGTATTATCACCTCTAGGCACATCAGACCATTGTGTCATATCTGCGAGTTTCTCGTGCCAACAAATCACAGTTAAAGAAAAAATTCCAAAGAGAACCGTTTGGCAATACGAGAAAGCCAACTGGGACGGTCTCAATAATTTCTTCAAGAGCTTTCACTGGTCACTGTGCTTCCTCGATAGTGATGTTGACGCCAGCGAAGATATGATTACAAGCTTGATTCTTTGTGGAATGAGAAATTTTATCCCGAATAGGGTGAAATCTATCAAACCCAAAGAAAACTCATGGTTTGATTCGAGCTGTAAAGAGGTTATTAGGGTAAGAGAAGTAAGCTTCAGATGTTATAAAGCCAACCCTATTGAGGAAAACGGGAAAAAGTTTCAACAAGCTAGAAAGACCTGTAACGTTCTTATTCGAAGAACCAAATTTTTACATGATCAAAAATCACGGCAAAAAATACTACAATGTCCCAAAGGTAGTATAAATTTTTGGTCATTTGTAAAAAACATACGAAATACCAACTCTTCCTCGGTTCCAACGCTCGTCTTCAATGATACTCCTTTTGTCAGCTCGCAAGATAAAGCCAATTTGCTCGCAGCACAGTTTGCTGTTAATAAGACGCTGCCAGAAAGAGTTATGTCTCCTCCTGTACTTGAGAGCGTAAATGATTTTATGGGACAAATCTTCTTTCGCACTCGTGCAGTTGCTAGAGTTCTAAAAGATCTCGACGTACACAAATCCGCTGGCCCGCATAGTATCCCTCCCATCGTTCTGAATAGGTGTTCTTCAACGCTGGCAAAACCACTGCGTAAGCTTTTCCATCTGTCTCTTTCCGAGTGGATGGAAAACAGCATTTGTCCAGCCTGTCCCTAAAAAAGGCGTATCTTCTTCACCCTCTAACTATCGCCCATTGCACTTACGTGCCTTCTTTCCAAGGTCATTAATTTCCAACTCAAGAAATATCTCGAGGAACGAAAGCTTCTTAATGACCGGCAGTACGGCTTTCGTAGCAATAGGTCCACTGGTGATCTGATGGTATATCTCACCGAACAGTGGAACAAATCTTTGCATCGTTTTGGAGAAAGTAAGATTATTGCACTTGATATTTCAAAAGCGTTTGATAGAGTTTGGCATCAAGCTCTCTTATCGAAAATGCGCGCATTTGGTTTCGATGAATCTCTTCTTCATTGGATTAGAAATTACCTTTCGGACCGTTCAATACAAGTCGTATTGCACGGTTTCAAGTCTGAAATCCACAAAATAAATGCTGGTGTGCCCCAGGGCTCCGTTTTGTCTCCGACTCTCTTCCTTATTTTTATAAATGATCTTTTGTCTGAAACTTCTAATCCATTAAACTGTTTTGCTGACGATAGTATCCTCAGCTTCTCATATTCGTTAACAGATTCTCATCCATGTCCTTCGGATGTGGACCTTGAACGGCAGCGTATGATAAGCTCATCAAATTCTGATCTCGACAGCATTGTCCAATGGGGAATCAAAAACCGCGTAGAATTTAATGCTTCTAAAACTCAATGCTGTCTCCTGTCGTTAAAGCGAAACCCACCCCCAATGCCGCTATCCATGGACGGCATTTGCATCGAGGAAACCGAACAGCTCTCAGTTCTCGGTATGTGTGTCACAGACCACCTTTTGTGAAATGACCACATATTTGATGTCGCCAAAAACGCTGCTAAGTGTTTAGGTTTTCTCCGTAGGTGCAAGAAGTTTTTCTCCCCTTCTGATCTGGCTGTGATCTACAAAGCCTTTATTCGTCCTAAACTTGAGTTCAATTCTCATGTTTGGGCAGGAGCTCCAAAAACTCACCTGAGTTTGTTGCACAGAATTCAAAAGAGAGCTTTAAAAATAATAGGTGAAAGATCTATAACGGAAACAATTACATCTCTCGAACACCGACATAATGTTTCATGTCTTTCTCTATTTTATCGTTATTATTGTAATCAGTGTTCTAGTGAAATAGCCAGTTGCATTCCTCCCCTTAAAAAATTTAACCGTAATACTCGCGCTTCTAGGAATGCTCATCAGTTTACCCTTGAGCCCAACTTCGAACGTACTGTAATGTACAGAGATTCTTTCTTCAGTCGCACCACACGAATGTGGAATGCTTTACCCGACTCGACTTTCCCCTCTCATTTCGATGTGCAAACATTTTTTTTTTTTAAACTTTGCGCGCACAAAAGGGATTATTATTACCCTTAAAATATTTACACACAGTGCGAGCGTTCAGGAAATAGGAAAGGGTTAAAAAGTAGATACCGATGAACATTTGTGTTGAATGTCTGAATACTGTTATAAGAGGGAAACACATAGCCAGGTAAAGTATTCCACATTCTTGTGGTTCGACTAAAGAAAGAATCTATACTTAACAGTACGTCCGAAGTTGGGCTCGAGGGTAAACGGATGGGCATTCCTTGAAGCGCGAGTATTACGGTTGAATTGTTAAAGGGGAGGAATGCAACTGGCTATTTCACTAGAACACTGTTTATAAAAATAACGGTAAAATAGGGAAAGACATGAAACATTACGGCGGTGTTCGAGAGATGTAATTGTTTCCGTTATAGATCCTATTCTGTCCAACAAACTTAAATGAGTTTTTGGAGCTCCTGCCCAGACATGAGAATTGTACTCAAGTTTAGGACGAACAAAGGCTTTGTAGATCATAGCCAGATCAGAAGGGGAAAAAAATTTCTTGCATCTGCGGAGAAAACCTAAACACTTAGCAGCGTTTTTGGCGACATCAAATATGTGGTCATTCAACAAAAGGTGGTCTGTGACACACATACCGAGAACTGAGAGCTGTTTGGTTTCCTCGATGCAAGTGCCGTCCATTGATAGCGGCATTGGGAGTGGGTTTCGCTTTAACGACAGGAGACAGCATTGAGTTTTAGAAGCATTAAATTCTACGCGGTTTTTGATTCCCCATTGAACGATGCTGTTTAGATCAGAATTTAATGAGCTTATCATACGCTGCCGTTCAAGTTCCACATCCGAAGGACATGGATGTGAATCTGTAAACGAATATGAAAAGCTGAGGGTACTGTCGTCAGCGAAACAGTTTAATGGATTAGAAGTTTCAGACAAAAGATCATTTGTAAAAATAAGGAAGAGAGTCGATGACAAAACGGAGCCCTGGGGCACACCAGCATTTATTTGGTGGATTTCAGACTTGAAACCGTCTAAAACAACTTGTATTGAACGGTCCGAAAGGTAATTTCTAATCCAATGAAGAAGAGATTCATCGAAACCAAATGCGCGCATTTTCGATAAAAGAGCTTGATGCCAAACTCTATCAAACACTTTTGAAATATCAAGTGCAATAATCTTACTTTCTCCAAAACGATGTAAAGATTTGTTCCACTGTTCGGTGAGATATACCATCAGATCACCAGTGGACCTATTGCTACGAAAGCCGTACTGCCGGTCATTAAGAAGCTTTCGTTCCTCGAGATATTTCTTGAGTTGGAAATTAATGACCTTGGAAAGAAGGCACGTAAGTGCAATTGGTCGATAGTTAGAGGGTGAAGAAGATACGCCTTTTTTAGGGACAGGCTGGACAAATGCTGTTTTCCATCCACTCGGAAAGAGACAGATGGAAAAGCTTACGCAGTGGTTTTGCCAGCGTTGAAGAACACCTCTTCAGAACGATGGGAGGGATACTATGCGGGCCAGCGGATTTGTGTACGTCGAGATCTTTTAGAACTCTAGCAACTGCACGAGTGCGAAAGAAGATTTGTCCCATAAAATCATTTACGCTCTCAAGTACAGGAGGAGCCATAACACTTTCTGGCAGCGTCGAATTAACAGCAAACTGTGCCGCAAGCAAATTGGCTTTATCTAACGAGCTGACAAAAGAGGTGTTATTGAAGACGAACGTTGGAACCGAGGACAAGGTGGTGTTTCGTATGTTTTTAACAAATGACCAAACATTTTTACTACCTTTGGGACATTGTAGAATTTTTTGCCGTAATTTTTGATCATGTAAAAATTTGGTTCGTCGAATATGAACGTTGCAGGTCTTTCTAGCTTGTTGAAACTTTTTCCGGTTTTCCTCAGTAGGGTTGGCTTTATAACAACGGAAGCTTACTTCTCTAACCCTAATAACCTCCTTACAGCTCGAATCAAACCATGAGTTTTCTTTGGGTTTGATAGATTTCACCCTATTCGGGATAAAATTTCTCATTCCACAAAGAATTAAGTTTGTAATCATATCTGCACTGGAATCTACGTCACTATCGAGGAAGCATAGTGACCAGTTAAAGTTCCTGAAGAAAACATTGAGACCGTCCCAGTTGGCTTTCTCGTACTGCCAAACGGTTCTCTTGGGAGTTTTTTCTTTAACTGTGTTTTGGTGGCACGAGAAATTCGCAGATATGACACAATGGTCTGATGTGCCTAGAGGTGATAATACACTAATAGTGTATTTATTAGGGTCAGAGGTAAGGAACAAGTCTAGGGTGTTGGCGGTTTGACCTGCAACGTCAGGAATCCGAGTAGGCTCGGTATCTCCTTCTGAATCCTCTCCTACTTACCTAATCGCTCGTGCTGTGTTAAAAACATTTTAAAGGTAGCCATAATCCCTTTTGCGCGCGTGGAATATAAAAAAAAAAAGCTCGACATTTTTTTTACAGATGTCCTTTACAATTTTAACAATTTTGCATATACAAATTTTCGGAAAATTAATTTTTGGATTTAAAAAAAAAATATTGATTTTTTTTTGAAAACTCAATATCTTGAAAATGATTTTTTTTACATTTTGTGCGAAATTGTATTTTATTGATTACTAAAAGTTGGCATTCCAAATTCTATTTGCAAAAATGTTCAAGTTATTTTATATATAAAAAATTAATTAAAAAAAAAACCGCTCTAATGATTTTTGAATTTTTTTTCTCATAAATTCATATTTATCATACAAATCAGATGGCATACTTTTGTTTTAGCTCTATCTGTTTTAGCTATTAACAAATTTATAGTAATTTTTAGTATACATTTATTTTTCAAATTGTTTTAAAAACTTATTTTTAATGATATCATAATGTTATAGAACCAATACATATGCACATTGTCAATTTCAAGCTACGTTAAAGTTGTTATCCACGAAAGCAAGTTTTTTGCGATCCCATTTTTTTTCAATTCATTACAAAAAAAAAATAAAAATTAATATACATATATTATTATTTTAGAATTTGTGTATATTTTGTGCTTCAAAAAGCACATGCGATTTCACAAAACCAAACCTTATGTCTGCCCAACCTGTGACAGAGGTTTCAAGCTATCCGCACAACTAAGGAATCACATGTATGTAAAGCACCGACAGATAAAGCCTTACAAGTGTGAAGAGTGTCCTAGAACTTTTTTATTCCCATCAAAACTGAAAGATCATCTCAGATCGCACCGAGAGATAGGGCCTTACAAGTGTAAAAAGTGCCCTAGAACTTTTTTATTCCCATCAAAACTGAAAGAGCACCTCAGATCGCACAAAAGAAGTAAACACAATGAATCTCTATCTCGCACTTTGATCGACAAAAAGGATAACAAAAAACGAACTCAACTTGCCAAACAAAGCAGAGATATTGAATGCACAGACGAACAAAATACAAAACTCAAATCCGATGAATATACTAAAAACATAAGCACCAATTTAGATGAAACTAATAAAGAACAGTCTGTCGCTTGGATGAATGAACGTTCTAACAGACGTTCGGCGCGAATTCAAAGAGAAGAAATGAAAAGTCCAGACAGTGAAACAAATCAAAAACAATCTAATAGTAGCGTTTGCGAAACATCTGTGATTAAAGTAAGAACAAGGCTGTCTGAGAAGTTAACACAGATTGATAGTTCGTGTGATGACCAAGAACAAAACCCCGATGAGAAAAGTAGTCCCCAAGGACCACGAATATATAATTGTCCACATTGCACCAAGGGTAAGTTACGAAGATGAATTATTTAGTGAAATGCTATGTTTGTTCATTAGGAAGTTAAATTGTGCAGACGCTTCGGAAAGTTTTAAAAGTATTGCATAAAATAAAAAAAAATGTTTTTAACTCAATTTTCACTAGCGAGGTATCCGTCTAAGCGGAACACTCTCCGTAACGCCTACTCCGTCGCGTCGGACGCTCAAATTACATTCGAGGGATCCGACTTTGGAATAGAATAATACTAAATGCGTCGACGCATTGTTCGGGTCTTTCTTGCATCAAGTTCAGCAGACGATGGTATTGTTTAATGCTTCGTTTACTCTTGTCTTGGATATGTAATTCAAGCAATAAGAACACAAATTTACTTTCTTTAAATCTTTACCATCGAAATGTTAACAAAAAACATTATATTTTTGTTTTTAAAACGACTCTCAACGATTTTGGTTACAAAATTCTGTGGGTTAAAGACCTACGCTTTAGTAAGAAACAGTTTTACCAGGTCCTGTTTGAAGTGAAACTTCTTTGCGCGCGTTGAGAGTGAAACTTCAAGGTTGAATTTTTGTGAAACGCCAAAATGTAACGCCACAAGCGAAACTTTGAGATCATTGATTAGCTACGTGGTGTGAGTTAGAGTAAAAGTAAACATTTTTGATAGCCTAATATATTTAGTAGTGGAATAAGTTTGAATTTTTTGATAATCTATATTATTGTAGCAGATAAATGCGAAAATGTCCTTTTACCCTCCCTGTTACTTGTTTGAGGCCACTATTTTCACAAAAGTTTTTTTCTCGATAAATACCTGTAGGAAATATTCTTCCTGGAAATTTTTGATACCTGTGAGTAGGTAAATATATTTTGCAATAAAAAAAAGTATAAATTTAAAGTGGTAACTTGGAAATTCCTTAGGAATTTTACAAATTATAAGAATGGACTGCAAAAATGAGTATAAAAAATGCGTCACTTGATTGAGGCCACTTGAAAAATCTTATAAAAAAAGAACAAAACTATAAAAAAGTTGACTTTTTTTTGTTTTGAAACATTAACGTATCATGTTTTCGTCAATTAAAAACGAGTATGCCCGCCATTTTTTGAAATTAGCTCTATTAGACGGTTTGGAATTAAATCATACAGTTTTTTGGAAAACCCAGTGAAATCTGGCTTCAGGCATCGCAGTCGTCCTTATCTCCAAACTGTCTGCCAGCATCAGAAACTTTTCGAGATAGCCAGACCCAAATGTTTTCGATGACGTTTGAGTCCGGTGAATAGGGTGACCATGGTAAAAGCCCAACGTTTTCCGACTGAATCCAGCTTCTAGCTAACCTAGAAGTATGAATAGGGGCGTTGACTTGTTGGAATATCCAAGGTAGAGGTACAAGAATATTCCTTAGCTTTAGAAACACCCGTTACAGTAGGCATTTGTAACTATTTCCGTTCATTGTTGTAGCTATAAATTCCAATTCAATTGTTCCATTATAGGTGATAGCTTCACACACCATAACACGTGATGTATGACTGTGATGTCTTGACAAAATAAGTACTTCTTTTTTTTAATCGTGATAATAAAAAATGTAACCATCGGGTCCGTCAAGATTGAACTTTTATATCTTTCAAATTTTCACCTTTTTTACTTTCAATTTTCACAATTATTATTATTTAACTTTCACTTTTATCGATCATCATCTCGATCATTTGGATATAGAACACCTATAGGTTAAGAAAGATGGGATTGGACCAGAGACAAATTAATTCATGAAATTTTATTTCTGGTATCGACGCAGATTTTTATCCTCAACAACATATCCAAAGTCACCCAAAATCCCCGCATTGGCTTTTTGGGGAGGGAGACGGGAGTTTATCAAGCTGCAAAATTTGTTGTAATACAATCTAATCATATGACATTTGTTTTTAGGGTGCTTTTCAACGCTGATTCTAAAGAGACCAAAACTGAAAAGATACATGTATCCTGTGGAAAGTTAATGTCATTTTTATGGAATGATCACTTTTTTTTTAAGTACAAGAAGTAATATACACTCCGCTCCACTTGAATAGAAACAAACTTTTTGTTTACTGTCTGAGCGTGTAGCGCCTTGGTAAATTTGTAAATTCACCTTTTGGTTTTAGTTCCTATAAGAGGAAACTATTGCGAATAAAACTGCAGAGACAGAATAATTCAGGAAAATACCATTAGGTTATTTTTTACCACTTTTCTAATTACTTCATTTAAAACAATGTTTTTTCTTTTGCGCCACTTGAATAGAAACATTCTCTTAAATAATGAAACAAATTGAAAAAATGTAGTAAAATTGAGTAGTTTTCTATACGTAATCATATTTTAATATGTTTGCTACCATCTTTATATGAAATAACTTGAAAAAACCCATTTGGAGACTAAATCATGCCGGTATTTTATATAATTTAAAGAAATTGCACTTCATGCTTCTCTGATTGCAGCAATAAGTGAATCTTTGTCCTCATATTGTCGGTCAGAATCGTAAACCTTACGAACCATCCATCCTCATACGTTTTCAATAATATTTAGGAGAATACGGTGGCCATTGAAGTAAGGTTACATTTTTCTCGGATATCCAATTGTTAATGATCCTTGCGTTGAGGATTGGCACGTTTTCTTGTTGAAATGCCCATGGTATTGGTATAAAGACATCGGAAAACTTAGGGAACGCTTCTTGCAGTATTTCCTTGTAGGAGTTTGCCGTCATTTTCAATGTGGGAAAGTCCAGAACAATTGTTCAAAACCAGAAAATCGAAACCTGGGTTCCTCCATTATAACATGAAAATAGTAATTATATCCGTCTGGGCCATCATAATTGAATTTTTTTCGTCAGAAAATACCACTTTTGTCCACTCTTCCTTCCACTTCATATTCTTCCTGCAAAAATCTATTATATTCTGTCTTCGTATTGGATTTAACGATGTTTTTTTCTTCAATTTTAGGCGCTTTAAATGTTGTGACCCACGAATAACACGTCTACTAGTGTTAAGGTTCGCTGTAATATCACTCTTAGCCTTGATTTTAGCAGCAGAGTCGCTTGAATTTAAAGCCAGTCTAATTATCTTTCTTCGGTCTGCTTCTGTTGTGGCTCTTGATTGCCTACCTTACATATTTTTCCATAGTTTACTTTATTTCTATGGTTCGACCAAACAATTTTCACAGTTCTACTTATTTTTTTGGCAATTGTGCGTAGGTAAAGCTTGTTTTCCGCGTGTACTTCTATTTTGGCTTTTTCTGCAGGGTTTAATGGTTTTCCGTGGCCCATCTTTTCTTTGATCAAACACTTATTATTTTTAATCTACACTACTATTATTATAACAATATTTTTTCGTCTTACCGTAATCTATAGAGACAACACGCACACTGTTTCTATTCAAGTGGCGCAAAAAAAACAGTGTATTTTATGAAGTAATTAGAAAAGTGGTAAAAAAATAACCTTATGGTATTTTCCTGAATTATTCTGTCCCTTAAGTTTTATTCGCAATAGATTTTCTTTTAGGAACTGAAACCAAAAAGTGAATGTATGAATTTACCAAAGCGCCACACGCTCTGATAGTAAAAAAAAAGTTTGTTTCTATTCAAGTGGAGCGGAGTGTATTACCCAAAACCATTTTAAAATAATGGGATTTTAATGAAATTTGATATAATGTTTCATTTGGCATAATTACTAAGAATCAAAATAGTCCCCAAAAATATCTGTGGTGAAAGGGTGTTTTATTGAGGGCGAGATGTTAGTCTCTATGAATAAGTTTTGAAACTGATGAAATCTGCTAAAAATATTAAATATTTCATGGTTTCCAAGTTTCAAAAGAGTCCATTTCAATTACTTGCTCCAAAGAGTTTTTTTAGAGAGTTTATGTTTGACCTGCCCTATACGGAGCAAAATGTTAGCTCTTACGAAAAATTGTATTTTCGTGTAATCAAGATAGTACATATGATATATGATTTAAATGTATTTTTTAACGCTGAATCTAATAAAAGTAAAACCAATATGATACAAGCACCCTAAAAAAAGTTTATATTAATTTTGAAACAGATATTATAGTTTTTTTCCGTTAAGCAGGTGCACATTACACCCCCAAAAAACACACTTGGACCTTAGATATTTGTACGCACTCTTTTGATCCTTGGGTGCCAATATAAATTTAATATTTTTAGCAAAGTTCATAAGTGTCAGAATTTGTTCATAGATGTTATGGTAATAATCAATCACTTGCATCTCTCCGTCAAAAAAACACCCTTTCACCAAAGATATATTTGGGGACTCTTTTGATTCTTGGTAAGCATGCCAAACAAACATTTATACTAAATTTCATTAATATCCCATTATTTTAAAATGGTTTTGGGTAATATATTACTTGTTGTACTTTGAAAAAAAAAATGATCATTCCATAAATATGACATTAACTTTTCACAGGATACATGTATCTTTTCAGCTTTTGTCTCTTTAGAATCAGCGTTGAAAAGCACCCTAAAAACATGTGTCATATCATATGAGCTGTGTTAATTTGGCCACAAAAAATTGTCCGATTTTTTTTATTTTTTTTCGTAAAAGATGACCAATTAAATGACCACTTTTGACCACCCAACAACTTTTTTTGACCACCCACAGTTTTCGGAAAAATCAATTTTGAAAAATGGGAGCCAAAAGAACGCTGCCCCTAAAAAATCGATTTTTTCAAAATTGAAAAATGCTTAGAATTGGTTTCTTTTTGGACATTAATGACCACCCTTTAACTTTTTTTGACCACCCCTACAAATATTTTTTTTTGGTCATCTTTCAAAATTAAAAACAAAATTTTTGTTCAAAAGTTAGAGCCATTTTAAGGGATGTTCATCTTCGATAATTGTGTTTTTCCAAATGATGATCTTTTAAAATTCCAAAAAAATATTTGTTGTTGAGTAAGAATATTTATTAAGGGCGGTCATTGTAGATAATTATGCTTTTCAAGATACCAGCAATAAAATTTCATGAATTAATTTGTCCCCAGTTGCCCATATTAAATTTCCTATCTTTCCTCGACTACTAGCTGAGTATATAAGCTTAATATACTTTTACAAATCGAGATTCTTAGATCGCCAAAGAAGTTTCACTTCTGTCACGAGAACTGAGTTACACGCGCTCTTTTTTTTATATTTCCAATTTGATCTCTATCGACTAAACCGATTTGATATACAAAAGCTTTTTTATAGTTTATATACTATTGCATATCCAAATGTTCAAAGAAATCAAAGAACCAGACCTAACAGAAGCCTTAGCCATCCAAAATGTTCAGGGTTGAACCGAAATAGAACAAGTGCAGGCCCAAATTAATATATTTTAATCTGCCTTTGTACTATATATTACATTTTTCTTTAAGCTGCTTATCCAAAAAATCTTAAACTGTCTAATAATATTTTATTTTTCAGTATTTAAATACGTATCACATCTTTACGTACACATGGTACGTCACAGCGATGCCAGACCATTCGATTGCATGCATTGTGGCAAATTTTTCAAAACACTTGGCCAACTAGCACAGCATACCAAAACAAGTCATAGAGAGAGATCGAAACAACTTCTTTTCTAGAAGACGCAGATTGAAACGAAAAAATGTCAATAAGAACTTTGTTCGTAATAAAATGGAAAAATCTTGATCACACCATACGAGTGTGGCCACCAACATTGATCCGGCAGATGAGCATGTACTTGAAAAAGAATACCAGGATGGCCATTCGAATGAGATCAGCAAAAATCAAACAGAAAATGTAAATCAAGAAAAGGTCTCAAATGAAACCAGTGATAGTTTATCAGATAACAATACAAAGACAGAAATCGCCAGTGAAAATAAATCCAATCAGTTCGATTCCATATCAAAACGGTCCACACAAATAATTATAGAAAATGAATCCGAAAATCTCGAAAATTTGCAAAACCCAGATGTCCTAGACGAGACTAACGAGACTAAGAATAGAAGTATAGATGACCCACGTACTTTTCATTGTGAACAATGTGATAAAATTAAATATCTAAATAAATAAGTAGAAGTTTTGTATATTAAAACTAAAGTATTATCAATGAGTCGTTTTTATTTACGCTGGATTTTGACGGCTGGTGGCGCATGTGTTTGCAACATGTTTTATGATTTTGACAGCGTAGACATTAATGTTTAGAAGGAGTAAGTCTAGTTATATTGTAAGGGAGTGAGAGAGTTATACTCTGTTCAGTTCGTATTTTCAGTACAGACCTCATGGGAGAGCTTTTTCAAACATACACGTGCTGGCTGTTGTTTGCATTGCACTCAACCTAAGAAATTGCCTGTGAAATAAAGGCTGTCTGAGAAGTTAACACAGATTAGGCCTGTACCATCAACTGAGCGCTCCGAGCGCTCAAGGATTTTTTAAGTGAGACGAAAAATCTCAACTGAGCACTGAGATTTTTTGCGGAGATTTCTGATCCAAAAATTTCTTGGATTCACTATTCAATTTTTTTTCTCAGTTGAAACAGATGTTTGTTTGACAAACAAGATATAATTTCTTGAGGGTGTGCAAATAAGAAAGTGGTAAATAAATACAAAATAAAGACGGAATGTTGGTGAAAACTTAAACTAATTGAATAAGCTATAATTATTTTCATTAATTTCAATAAATTTTTGGCTTTAACAATTAAATATTTAAAGAAAAGTTGAAATTTTATTTTCAAACTTGTATGAAAATAATAACACATGTTTTTTTTTTAAAGAGAGCGCGGAGAATGTTGTCCCACCAAATGATTCTGCCTCCGCCTCCGCGCTCAATGAGCGCTCAGTTTGTGGTACACGCCTAATACAAAATAAAGACGGAATGTTGGTGAAAACTCAAAATAATAATCATTTTCATTAATTTCAAAAAGTTTTTTGCTTTAACAAATAAATATTTATAGAAAACTTAAACTTGTATGAGAATAATAACACAAATGTTTTTTTTTTTGTTAAGAGAGCGGAGAATGTTGTCCCACCAAATGATGCTGCCTCTGTTAATCTGGTTTATGGTACACGCCTATTGATAAATTCGTGTGATGACCATGAACAAAACCCCGATGAGAAAAATAGTCACCAAGGGCCACGACTATATAATTGTCCACATTGCACCAAGGGTAAGTTACGAAGATGAATTTTTTAGTGAAATGGTAGGTTTATTAGGAAGTTAAATTATGCAGACGCTTCGGAAAGTTTTAAAAGTATTGCATAAAATAAAAAAAAAAAATGTTTTTAACTCAATTTGCACTAGCGAGGTATGTGTCGAAGCGGAACACTCTCCGTAACGCCTACTCCGTCGCGTCGGAGGTTAAAATTACATTCGAGGGATCCGACTTTGGTCTTTCTTGCATCAAGTTCAGCAGATGATCGTTGCTTCGTTTACTCTTTTCTGGAAAATGTAATTCAAGCAATAAGAACACAAATTTACTTTCTTTAATTCTTTACCATCGAAATGTTAATAAAAAACATTATATTTTTGTTTTTAAAATGACTAGCAACGATTTTGGTTACAAAATTCTGTGAGTTTACGGCCTACGCTTTAGTAAGAAACAATTTTACCAGGTCCTGTTTGAAGTGAAACTTCTTTGTGCGCGTTGAGAGTGAAATTTCAAGGTTAAATTTTTGTGAAACCCCAAAATGTAACGCCACAAGCGAAACTTTGAGATCATTGATTAGCTACGTGGTGGGAGGTAGAGTAAAAGTCAAACATTTTTGTTGTACTTTATAATTTAATAAGAACACTTCGTTTTAATTAAAGGCGTCTGCAGTTCAAGAAAACTTTATTGAGAATGAATATAAGTATTAAAGATTCAGTTAATTCAAAAATAAGTATAGCTTGGATAAAGAAGAAAAAGAAAAAGGACAGATAGACAAAAAGATACAAATGTATCTGAAATGTTGATGAACCGGTGCTGCCAGTACGTGCTTTAATGAGTAGTTACAACACCCCCTCTCAACGCTGGTTCCTCTTCAATTATTCCAAGTCCTTTAATGCACTTTCGGTGGGATGGTCCAAATAAGCTTTTGGTGAGGACCTCGGCTATCATCTCAGATGTTGGCAGATAATCAACTTTTATTTCACCTTTCTCAAAAACTTCTCTTATGTAGTGATGTCGAATGTCGACGTGCTTAGTCATTTTTTTTAATTTTTCATTAATTTTTGTGCGCCTTGATTGTCGCAATAAACAAGAGTAGGCGCAGCATCTTGATTCAAAAATCCAAGTTCTTTTAACAAATTTCGAAGATAAACAGTTTCCTTAGCAGCTTCCGATAAAGCCATGTACTCTGCTTCGGTGCTTGACAAAGCTACAGACTTTTGCTTTCTAGACTCCCATGTTACAGCCGCGTTTGCTAGAATAAACGCAAATCCAGTGTATGATTTTTGATCGTCGAAGTTTGCGCCCCAGTCTGAATCGACGTATCCAATTAGTTGTGGTTTATTAGATTTCCTGTATGCAAGTCCAAGATTTTGAGTGCCTTGTAAATACCTTAGCACCCGCTTAGCAGCCTTCCAATATTCCTCTCCAGGATCCGAGTTCTACTGGCTTAGCACACTGACAGTATGTGTAATGTCTGGACGTGGTGATACAGCAAGGTACATAAAGTGTACCTGTAAGTGTATTTTCCATATTGGATTTTTCTTGTTCAGTTTTTGGTCCCATCTGCTTGCTCAGTTTAACGTTTCCATCCAAAGAGGTTACGATTGCTTTGGATTCGTTCATTCCATAGTCCTGTAGTATATTTTGTATGTATTTTGATTGGTTCATTGTCACAGTATTTTTAGAATTGTCTTGATTAAATTCAATGCCAAGACATTCACATTCTTGTGACATATGATATTTAAGTTTATTGTATTCATCAAATTATTTGTAGCGACGATAAGGTCATCCACATAAATGACTACAACCACGTAGGTTTCTTTTGTCTCTTTCATATAAATACAATTTTCTGTTTATAACGGTGTCAGTCAGTCCCAGTTCTAAAAGTTTTTGGTCCAACTTAATGTACCATCTTCTTCCAGATTGTTTTAACCCGTACAAAGCACGTTTAAGAGAGCAAACAAGATGTTCTTCGCCAGGTTTAACAAAACCGTCAGCCTGTTCCATAAATAGTTCTTCTTCAAGATCCCCATTTATGTAGGCCATCTCGACGTCTAATTGAAAAAGTGTTAAGTTAAACTCTGCTGTCAGCGCCATAAGAATCCGTATAGAGCTCTGCCTAGCTACCGGTGAAAATGTTTCCTTCCCCGTTGTTGGGAGCAGCCCTTAGCTACTAATCGGGCCTTATGTCTTTCAACACTTCCATCTGCATTGAATTTTGTTCTTAAAATCCATCTGCAGCCAATCACCTTTTTGTGTTTGGGACGGTCAATGAGTTACCAAGCTTTAATGTCACGGAGGGCACTAAACTCTAACTCCATCGCAGCTCTCCACTCGCCTGAATTTGATCCTTCCATTGCTTCTTTACAATGTTGGGTTGATATTGATAAGAGCATTTGCTTGGTTTGCTTATTCTGCCTGTTCAGCTTCTGTTTTCAGTTTTGCTTCAAACTTAAACAATTTTCGGGGTCTACCCCTTCTGTCAGTCCTTTCAAATGTTGGCCTTCCAGGCCCCCTCTTAAGTGGAGTTCCATCGATGTCTGAGTGTAAATTTTTACTTTCAGCTTCTTCAATGTTGTCTTCACTTTGAGATTCCAAAAATCGTTTTTGGTCTTTGCCCTTGGTGTCATGATGATCGATTTCGTCAGTTCGTTTTTCGTTTTTGAAAATTTTTTTTAGTATCTGCAGGTTGGTCAGTTTTTATTTCAAATTCAAAAAACTTTTGAATTTTCTACAGCTTCAATACACTTTGATTGTTCGATGAATTTGACGTCTCTGCTTACAATTATTTTTCTAGAAGATGGATCCCATAGACGGTAAGCCTTTGATGTGTTTGAATATCCGACAAATATACATTCCGTTGACCTCGATTCACCTTTACCTGGTTTCTTGTTGAGGGAAAATGCCATACAGCTAAATGTTTTGAAATGCGAAACGTCTGACGTTTATCCATATCTCACTTCAAACGGCGTCATATTGTTAATTTTCTTCGTTGGACATCGGTTCCTTATATACGCAGCAGTGGCAACAGCTTCGCCCCAGAAGCTTGGTGTAAGATTTGATTGCAGCATCATACATCTCGCCATTTCTACTAGCATTCTATTTATTCGCTCTGCGATCCCATTTTGCTGAGGTGTAAACGCTACTGTATGTTCTCTTTTAATCCCTGCTTGTACAATGAAGTCTGTGAAATCCTGTCCACAATATTCCAGGCCGTTGTCTGTCCGTAAGGTTCTTATTTTAAGTTCTGTAACTTCTTGTAATTTATAAACGATTCCTTAACATAATTTTTGCTTTCAGGAAACACACGTCTACAAACCTTGATTTGTCGTCTTTAAATGTTGCGAAGAACGAAGCTCCACCAATCGTTTTTGTTCTCATTGACCCACAGACGTCAGAACGGACTAACTCAATTAATTTTGTAGTTCTTGTCTGTGACTCTTTTGTAAATGGTTAGGCACTTTGCTTACCCCGTATGCAAACTTCGCACGTACGTAACTGGCCAGCAGCCAAATGTGGGAATCCTTTTGCCATTTCTTCAGAGATGACCCTCTTGAGATCTTTTTCATTATGATGTCCATAACGCTGATGCCATTCGTCAAGTTGGTTTGGTTTGTCGCTAACAGCTGGTGTTGACTCTGCACTGCATTCGATGAAGTAGAGATCTCCTTGCCTTGCTGCTGTTACAATGGATTCGTTCTTATTAGTTTTGAAAACCACTTCGTTTGCATCAAATTAAATCGTGTACCTATTTGAAACTGCCTTGGAGATAGATAAAAGATTTGTTTTTAATTTTGGAACGAATAGGACGTTGTTCAGTCGTATAGTTTTTATATTGTTTCTGTAATTGACACTTAAACGGACTGTGCCCTTTCCAAGTATATCAGTGGTCAGGGCAAGCCTAACACTTTGATTTTCTACTTTAGTTAAATTGATGAATTTTACTTTTATCATGACACATGTGGGATGTCGCCCCACTATCTATACACCAATCCGCCGTTGAGTTGAAACCAGCCTGAAGAGCAATTCCAAAAGATACCCCCTCTGTTGGGTCTGGAACTGGAACAACATTATTGGACATTTTGGCAACAGCTACAAATGCATCTTCTTCGGCGTTCGATGCAATCTGCTTGGTTGTTTTGTTTTTGCCTCTAATCCAACAATCTGCTGCTTTATGGCCAGGCTTATTTGCTTCAATAAAGTTACAGTTATCCTCGGTTAAATAAATCGATCAAAAACTAACAATGTTTGAAGTTTGACGCAGATAACGGGAAATAGGTACTTAAATAAATAAAATAAACTAACGGTCAGTGACACAATAATTTCGAAAGTGTGAATATCTTTGAGATACAATTTAAATGTGTTGTGTAAGTGTACTTTACTTACTTTAGTTTTGATGGCGCTCACAGCCCAGGATGGGGTTCGGCCTCAACTAACAAGACCCTCCAGCCGGCTCTGTCCCTAGCTAGCCGCTTCTAGTTGTGCACACCGAGTGCTTTGATGTCGTCATTCACTTGATTGCGCCACCTGTTACGGGTTCTTCCTCTGCTGCGTACCCCATCGGGGTTGGATTCGAAGACTCGACGGGGAGTGCGTTGCTGTCCATACGCTCCACGTGCCCCAGCTATCTTAGCCGCTGTATTTTCAGCTTTTTGACCAGGTCAAAGTCGCTGTATAGCCCGTATAGCTCGTTGTTGAATCTTCTCCTCCATACTCCTTCGATACACACCGGACCGAAAATCACACGAAGAATCTTCCTCTCAAAGCACCCTAGCAGATTTGTATCCGAATCTTTCAGTGTCCATGCTTCTGACCCATAAAGCAGGACCGGGATGATTAGGGTTTTGTATAAAGTCTCCTTGGTTCTCTGAGAGAGGGCCTTACTACTTAAATGCCTTCTTAGACCGAAGAAACAGCGGTTGGCAAGAGTAATTCTTCGCTTGATCTCTGCACTGATGTCATTCTGCGATATAATAGTGGAGCCCAGGTAGACAAAGTCCTTGAAAACTTCGATGTTATATATGTCCATCGTGATATTTTGCCCGAGTCGACGATGTTGAGATTCCTCTCTCGATGACAGCATATACTTCGTCTTGTCCTCATTAACCGCCAATCCCATTCTAGCCGCCTCCGATTCAATGCTCGCAAATGCCCCTGCCACAGCTCGCTTCGTTCTGCCGACAATGTCTATGTCATCCGCATATGCAAGCAATTGAACGGACTTTTGATAGATTGTACCGCTGGTGTTGACATGTGCGTTGCGTACAATGGCTTCAAGAACGATGTTGAATAGGTTGCATGATAACGCGTCGCCTTTCTCAACATCAAAGGAATCGGTGGTGTTCTTACCAATTTTGGCGGAGCAGCGAGATTTCTCCATCGTCATCCTGCACAGGCGGACGAGTTTGGCAGGGATGCCGAGACTCGACATGGCTCTGTATAATTCGTCCCTTTTCGAGCTATCATACGCGACTTTAAAATCGATTAAAAGGTGGTGTGTATCGATCTGGAATTCCCGGGATTTTTCTAAAATCTGTCGGAGTGTGAACATTTGATCGATGGTTGACTTGCCTGGCCTAAAACCGCACTGATAAGGTCCGATCAGACCGTTGACAAAAGGTTTTAAGCGGTCACACAGAATGGCCGACAAGATTTTATAAGCGACGTTTAGGAGACTAATTCCTTTGTAGTTGGTACATTTCAGAACATCTCCCTTTTTATAGATGGGGCACACTATACCGATGTTCCATTCATAGGGCATACTTTCCTCCGACCAAATTTTGCAGATGAGCTGGTGTATGCTCATAGCCAATTCATCTCCCGCTGATTTAAATAGTTCGGCTTGTAAGCCATCCGCACCAGCAGCCTTGTACGACTTAAGTTTGGATAACGCCAGCCGCACTTCGGTTGGGTCGGGTGGACGGAACTCTTGGCCATCATCGTCCAAGTTGAATGGAGCGTTCTGCCTATTAGCGGCATCTTGGCTGTCTTCGCCATTAAGCAGTCTAAAGAAGTGTTCTTTCCAGATCCTCAGCACTGTCTGTGTGTCTACTACCATATTCCCACTCTCATCTCGGCAGGCTTCCGTTCTAGCCTTGAATCCTTGGGTGGATCGCTTCCCCTCTGATAAAATTTTCGAACATCTCCCCTACCGATACAACCCTCAATAGACTCCACCGCCCGCTTCTCGTGCTCTCTCTTTTTCCTCCTGAGAAGTCGGCGTTCCTCTTTTCGTTTCAGCCCGTAGAGCTCCCGGGCCACTCTCTCAGCAGCTCTTGTTCGAGCTAAGGACGAAACAACAACAAGCCTCGGATATGGATGATTTTAAAGTTGACGACCCCAGCAAACGAAACAAGGACAATGAATTTCGGATCTGCACGTGGAACGTCCTGTCCTTATACAGAACACGTGCAGCCGAACAATTAGTGGAGAACCTGGACAGGCTAAAGGCTGACGTAACAGCTATCCAGGAAGTGCGATGGGATGGAGAGGGCATACGGAGACTGAAAATGTGTGACATCTACTACGGCGGGTGCTTGAAGGAACAGGGTCAGCGGCTCTTTGGTTGTGGTTTTGTGATAAGGGGAAGACTTAGGCAAAAAGTCTTGGGCTTCCGAAGTGTAAGCGAGCGCCTGGTCACAATCCGCATCAAGGGCAAATTTAAGAACATTTCGCTGATCTGTGTTCATGCCCCCATGAAGGTAGAGAGGACTCAACCAAAAAAGCATTCTACGATCTCCTGGAGACAACGTATGATATGTGCCCGAAGTACGATGTGAAGATCATTCTTGGTGACTTCAACGCAAGATTCGGAAAGGAGGGCATCTTTGGTTCGATAGTCGGAGGACACAGCCTTCACGACGAAACTTCCGCTAACGGACACAGGCTGGCAGACTTTGCCGTGGGGCGAAGTAACCGTCAACCAAATCGACCACGTTGCGATAGACGCGAGACATGCTTCCAGTATCTTGGACGTCCGAACGTTCCGAGGGGCCAACATTGACTCGGATCACTACCTGGTGGTAGCTAGACTACGTATGCGGATATCCATGACGCAACAACGCAGAGCAGATGCTGTGAAAAGATTCGATGTCAAGAAGCTTTAATCGCAAGAGACTGCCAGAACTTCTGCAGACCACGTAACTCTTAATCTCTCAGGAGGTCCGCCACCAGCATCAGGTGCAGAGGACCAGTGGGAATACTGTCAACAAGCCATCAGAAGTGCCGCAACTGATGTGCTGGGTTTCACTAGGCGAATACAACGAAACCCCTGGTTGTGTAAGTGTATCTCTGTAAAAAAAAATAATTCCCATTTAACCCTACGTCCGACACCAGGGTCCAGCCACGCCTTTTTCGTTTTGAATCGTTATTTAATCATACTATTTGTTAGCTAGCGACTTTTGCTTTCAGCTATCAGCCGATACAAACAAAGATTTGGTAAAAGTCCTTAAAGAGGATGTTATAAGGACTTCTAGCAAGTACACCTTCTAACCGACACATGATGTCTTGCTGAACCCCTATTCATTTTGTACGAAAACATATGAAATATGATACATTTTGATCATTTTAAGCTGTATTTTGTACTTTTTCATTGAATAATTGTTATAAATGGGACCTGCGTAGCTTATATAAATTGAACTCTTAAAGAATTGGTCGATAAAAAAACAGAGGAATGGGAGTGGAAAAAAACACCTAGCATGTACCTTCCAAAACTAAATACCAAAGCTCCAGCGTCTTCTGATATTAAAGATGATATTTTGTCGTTGTAAAGGCAATTACGATGCATTCACCCTTATTCCGTAAAAGGCCCTCCACACTAGCACACTGTGTATTAATACATGTCAAAGAAGTGGGAAACAAATCATGTAGAATAGTGTCGAAACAAAATATGGCAGCCCAGCCTACACAACCCCACATTCTATCCCACACGATTTGACATGTGTTAATACATGAAGAATTTTAGAAATGGTTCTAATTATATCCCACATTTTATCACACTTTTTTTTAGGTAAAGGTAATGTGTTAATACAAGCAAGTATGGAAGCAAAATATGAAAATCCATTTCTTTCCCACAAATTTGGCAGTCGCGTGGAATTCTTTCCCACTTTCAATTTGACATGTCGTCGCTTGAAAAGCAAAGTGACACAAGTCGAAATTTTGCTGTTTTGAGTTAGGTATACAGAAAAAAGCATAAAATATTCTACTATATTTCTATCATACTCTCAAAATTTTATCTTTTGCTAAGTTGTATTTTAAGTGAAGTAGTTTTGTTTTGAAAAAAATAAAGTTTCGCCCTTTTTTCAAGATGGCGAATTCCGTGATGGTGGGGGAATTGAAAAACTTGGATTTTTGAACACTGTACGAACCGGAAAAACATATCAAGCAGTAGTTTGGCGTGCCTCAGTTTTGGGAGTTCTTTCCAAATTCTGGATCTTTTTGTCTCCTCTTCTGATTTGATCTTGTTTTTGATCACATTTTCACCTATTCCGCAATAGGGCTCAGGACCTGTTAGGGGTGTTGACGTGTTGTTGCTCCTATTTTGGCTAGGGAGTCTGCCTTTGGTGCGTTCTTTTATTTACCATAGTTAACTATGGTTGTTATGTCAAAAAAAATTGTTGAAGTGCCATTGTTAGATTTAGTTGGAAATTGTTACATTTCATTTAGGAACGATTTATTGTTAGATATTGTTGATATGTCAAACGAAAACATTGGAAAACTTTATTTCATCGTTAATTACCATAAAATCATGTTATTTTTCTTCAATATAATCTCCTTTTTCATTAAAAATTGTAAAAAATTCAATTTTAATACATTTCACTTCACCTTAAAGCTTTGTTTTGATTCTTCAACTTTTATTTTTTGTAAACATACCTTCTCACATGTGCTTTGACAGATCAACACTTTCAACTCATATCATTGAGATGAGTTGGAACTAGTTACGAAGTGTAACTATTTGACACTAATAAACTGAATTTAGGAACGATGTGATGACGTCATATAGTTACAAATCGTAACTATTTTGTTATAAAGGAACGACCATTGTTAACTATAGTTAACCATAGTTAACTATGGTTAATAAAAGAACGCACCACTTCTCTTTACCATCGATACCCACGTGACCCGGTACCGAATAGACTTACAGCCCTATTCTGCCGTTGTGAGGCTACAGGTCACAATATTTTCAGTGTTTTTGTATAAGGCGGTTACAATTTTGTATTCTGTGGACGCCCTCATAATAAACCTTACAAGAACAGCGTGTGTTGTGATCTGCCAAGGAGCAGATCATAATTTTTAAGATTTTATGAGGTGAGTTCACCACGAGTTATGAGGTTATTGTGACTTGTGAGGCATCAGTGAGGTTGCCAGAATAAGGCTGTTAGACGTTGTTATTTTTGCCCAGTTCATTTAAGCTGCTCAAGCATTCCATACCAGTTTTGAGCTAATGGCATAGGAGCATATGGGCATGGGTTACTATATTACGTAAATGACTTGACATTTTTACTGTCGTTGGCTCTAAGACTTATAGGTGTGTGAAAAATAAGGCTTTCAAATTGTTCGTAAGACTATACAAAATTTAGCCATCATGTTAAGCCACCTGCGTCGGAATATTCAAATTTGAAGTAGTGTGTGTTGGCTCGTGGCTCTTGCCTGCTTATGCACTAATTTTTGTGGTTCACCTATAATGTCGCAAAATACAGTGTTGTCATTGCCAGAAATTTGGTAAATTTTTCATGAATAAACCTAAATGAATTTTGGTTGAAGGTGTTAAGTGCCCACATAACACCTTTATGCACGAAATAAAAAGTTCAGATAAAACTATTAAGTATTAAATTTAAATAAAATTATAAGTATTAAATTAATAAATGATTTCATATAACACCTTTATCTTTGGCTAAATATGAATCTAGAGACGATAGAAGATTACAGACGAGTCAGAAATTTAAGTTTTTATATAAGACTTTCATCTGTAGGAAAAAAGCCAAATTTCAAAAAATGTCACTTAACACCATAGAGTAAGTATAGTATCATAATAGTATTAGTAGTATTTTCTCTATGCTTTAAGGCTCTCCCAAACCAATGCGAAACATTCGTTGCGGCGAAAAAACATTCGTCACTCAAAATTATTTCATATGTTTCTCCGCCGCGTTGGTGTGGGCACTCTCATATATCACCATGTAAATAAATTTTGACATGCGAATGTTTTTTCGCCGCAATGTTCCGCATTGGTTTGGGAGAGCCTTAACACTTTCATCTTCTAAGCGTTACCTCTTGGTGTAAACCCATTTATATGCCGTTTTCACTGGGCCAAATGAGGTAATTTCGTTGCAAATTTTCAAATGAGATCCGAAATTACCTAATTTCCCATACAAAATCACATTTCGAAATGAGGTAATTTCAACCTCATTTGCACGAAATTAGGTTGGAAATTAGGTGAATGCATCCAGCGGAAATCAGTTTCAAAAGCTCTTAGAAGCTTTTGCATGAAAATATCAATACATTACACTCAACAACATAAAACAGAAAGACAAAACAACAAAAATAAACGCCTAACTGCCATTCCAAATTCAAAATAAAATGAGATGTCAAATGAAATTAGCAAATTTGATAATGAAAACACTTTTTTGCCAAATTTCGAAATTACATCATTTCGGCTCTAATGAAAACGTAGTATTATACCATTAAGGTTAGACCGCACACAACTGCAGCGGAACTACACTTCACGACGCGGCAAAACATTATTTGTATGAAACTGTATGAGCTATATCGCACTAAGAGGCAACTGAACTTCATTAAATTTCATACAAATTATTTTGAATCGCAGTTCCGCTGCAGTGCAGTTCCGCCTAGTGCGGTCTAACCTTTAGGTCTACAGAGATGGTTTCGGCCATAAATTAGAGCAAAATAGGTTACTTTAAAATCGTAGCACAAAGTTTTTATTTAAAATTACTTCTTTAGGACTAAAATCGCAAATAACTGAAAAAAGCGCGAAAAAATCGCCTTATTTTTATTTTTGACCATATGAAGCGGTCGCCGAGGTGGAAAACTAAGGTTATTAACTAGACCAATATCCTGAACAACTCAGCAAAAAATCAGAAATACCAGATTTGACGCATACGTGAATGTATATATTTACTGTACTACATAGTCCCAGGTAGAATTTTGTCGCGAATGCATGGGAAGCCAAATATGGTAAGTTGAAATCGGCATAAAACAAAGTTAACAAGAAAAAACACAAACATTTTTACAATTACATGTTCTTGAATATGCAAATAATGTATATTTAATTTATTGAAGTTTTAACTTACTGTTTTGTATATTTTTTTTAATTTTTGAAAGTAGCACTTATAAAATTTCACTTTCACTTCCGTACACGTTCACAAGATCTCACACAGTTTGACAGTTGTACTTTGTAAAGGCAAAAAAGAACAAAGTTTCGTTACACAAAAATGTGTGAATAATTGAAGTTCAGAGTTGGCCATACAAAAAAAACCGTTTAATGAGAAAATAAGCTTAAAAGTTCACAAAGCCATATTTGGCTTCGTATGCGGTAAGGGGTTAAAGAGAAATGAATGTTAAGTTTATTATATTAAGGCCCATTTGCTGAAACAAAACTTAAATATTTAAGGTGAATATAAGATCTTATGTGACAATTTGTGCTGTGGAAAAAGTAGAACATACGCGTTTATGTTGAACTTAAATATTTATTCTTCATATCAGCAAACGAGCCTTAGTTATTTTTTGATTATTTATGTTACTTTTTATTTATATTTTTAAAAATATAAGCATCTACTGCGATAAAAATGAATCTACTGCGTTTTTTTTCAAATCTACTTCGGATTTTTTTTTCAAATAGTCCCATCCCTGCTGAAGAGCCGCTGCTGTTTAAGTGCGGTATATCAAAAACGTGTGGAGCAGTTTCTCTACTTTCAGTCATTTTTACATTTCTCACTTGATTTTTCTTGTCGAGTTGTTTTGACATTTCAGTCGAGAAATTATCTCGACTTTTGTCTTACAGAAACAGTTTAAAGCCTTAATTACATAGACCTACTTTTGTACAAAATTACAAATGTGAGAAATTAAAATGCTCGCTAAAGAAACATGCTTGCAAAAAAACATACGAAAATTGTTCGGAGACATAAATTAAACCACCATGCACAATTTTCCATTGTTTTTTTTGCACAGGTGTCTTCAGAAAAGATATTTATTTATCACTTTTGTACAAAAGTATAGGCCTATGTAGTTAAGGCTTAACTCACATTTTTCCAAGTTCCTGAGGAGTTTAATTCCACAACGTTCCAAGTCGAGAAAATTGAACTTACAGAACCGGGGGAATACGATAAAATGATTTGTATGCATGGTTCACGTCGTTTTTGTTCTGATTCGTGTGTTTCATGCGAGAAATGTCTCGATGCGAGAGTTACGGAACGTAAGCACTGGGGGTCAATTCCTGAACTGTGAAGTGATGCAAAATATATCATTTCTGTTTTCACAGCTATTTTTCATTTTATCACTTCACTGGAATGCCTTACGCGATTCTGGAACTAATTATGATAAATATCTGCCAAAGTGTTATCTAAAATTTACTAAATGATAAATTCTGTCAAAAATGGATCAACACTTTACACAAATTCTTTCCAGACACCAAATCAGAAATTAAAATGTTGATTAAAATGAAGAAACAAAAATGAAGATAAGTATATAGATTCAAAATAATAAGGCCTTTTTCTTGAAATATACAGAATCAAAACAATATTTATGCATCAAAATTATAATGCCATTCCTTGATTCAATGCAACGTAGACTGAATTCAACCCAATTCCCTTGGTTCGCACTTAGTTTTGCTCTGCATCATTATTCTTCACTGCGGCTTCACAGAATATTTGGCTGTGATAAAAAAATGTATCATGTGAAGAGTTTATGACATTTGATTTTAATTTTCCACGTATCCAGAATCGAATTACATGTGAAGCTGTGAAAAAATGTATCACTTCACAACATCACAGATCGGGAATTGACGCCCTGGGACCCATGTTCTGTAACTTGCCAAGCGATAAAACTTGTCGAGAAACGGTGAGAATTGGAACGAATCTCATTTTATCGCATCATCGGGTTTCTGTAACTTTGACAGGCAATAACTTTATCGATTGGAACAAACAGAATAGAAATACTGGAAAAATGCGATAAAATGGCTTTCTGTATCTCTGAAGGCCTACCTTGAAATTTTGAAATCCCTTGCTCAGTTTCTGTGGGATGGATGGTTTATAGTGCGATGGATTGTCACGCTAGGTCTAGGTTCACTTTCGAGCCTCGTCCACCTAAAAACTAAAGTTTTTTTTTTCAGGGCTACTGCGTCTTGCGATGAACTGATAAATCCTCCAAGAGTTTCACTTGTCATGAATAAGTGCTTCTCGTTTAGCCGTTCGGATTCGGCATAAAATTGTAGGTCCCTTAAATTCCTATCGACACACGCACACAAGAAGGGTTGCGGGTTGTGGCCCTGGTTCTTCACGAGCCGTTGTGCCACCCAATTATTTTTAATTATTCATATTGCTCAGTTTTTAACGAAACAAAATGTATGGTCTTGGTTTCAGTTTCTGAACTTGCCAATTCGTTAACCCTGGCAATGCTAACAACAAAATTTCATAACTGACAATTCGGCTGTCAATCAACTGTCACACCTTTGTGCCTACATACAACGGCAAACTGCAAACATCACTCGAAAGCTAAACAATTTTTAATTTTATAAGAAAAAAAAAAATGTTTTAAAAAAAAGGCTTCCAAAATATATAATTGAAAATTATTTAAGTAAGTGCCAAAGATGCCGGTAGGATTCTCTAAGGCATGCCGAACATGCTTAACACTCGATGGAACACTTATTTCTATCTACGATTCAATAAGCTACGATGGAAGGGGACGTGTTCCCGATATGATTAAAGACATTACAAAAATCAAAGTGAGTAAAGAAGAGATACAGAAAAAAAATGTACCTAGTCTTAAAAAAAAAGAAAATA
The DNA here is from genome assembly GCA_949320155.1 of Melangyna quadrimaculata. Classification (NCBI taxonomy): domain Eukaryota; kingdom Metazoa; phylum Arthropoda; class Insecta; order Diptera; family Syrphidae; genus Melangyna; species Melangyna quadrimaculata. The sequence continues at coordinate 185,057,418 of OX439483.1, read as the reverse complement.
ATAATTTGTTATTTTAATGGATTTTGTGGTTTCTGTTCGAATTTAGCCCATAAAATCTGATGGCCTCCCTGAGCTAGTTTGCCAGACGTGCCTAAATGAAATTAATCGATGTTATTCATTTAAAGTCAAATGCCTGAATTCCGATAGTACATTGAGGAAACTCTTTGCTACTGAAGAAGAGCTTGAAGCACCTATACAACAACAGCTGGTGGATGAGGAAAAAGAATATAAACCTATAATTCAGAATATTATCAGGCTACATCATCCTGATGAAGTAGAACTAGAATATGAACAACCAGTCAAAGTTAAAACTGAAAAACATCTAAGCGACCAGTCTTTCGGATACTTTGTTATAACTTCAGTTTGTAGCCAGAGTGATCAAGCAAATGGAGCTAGCGCTGAAGAAACTGTTAAAACATTTCAGATGCCGCAAGGATACATCAAAGAAGAGATAGATTATGAAATTGATTCGTACAATACATCCTCAACGCGATGTTTAATGTCGAATGGCGATATGTTACAAAGTGACCAATCACAGTGTTTTGATAGTATTTCTTTGGAATTGGCATGTCCACAAGTGAAAGTGGAAACTGAAGTACCATTACAATTGGAACCTCCAATAATAAATTCAACAATAAAGCCGTTTTTTAAGTGCCCCAAGTGCGACAAAGGTAAGGTTTTAATTAGTTTTAGTGGAGTCAAATTTGAAAACCAAGAAATATGAACTATAGAATTGTCTTAAAGAAATCAAAATTTTAGATTTAAAGTTAATCTTTGTTTTCACGAAGTATGGGATGGTGGTGAGGGGTCTATGACACCACAATATACTAACGCATCGCGTGGTTTTCAATAAAATATAGTCACCAACAACAGGGATTTGCTTTTCAGTAGGAAGACTGGTTTATATTGTTTTTCATAGGTATGTTCTACTGAAATGCTTGGGAATGCGAATTTCTTTTATTAAAGCTCAGACAATTTTTAAAGCAGCCAAGTTTTTACTCTTCTAGTTGACTGTTGTTTATTTTTATTTTTAACGAAGTTGTGCTAGCAGCTTTATTCATCTACAGTTTTCTGTCTGTTTCTTATAAAAATGATGAGCCTATACATGTTTATGTACTATTAAAAAAGTGGGGAGGAGATGAATGTGTGCTTAACTCTAGAAAATGTTTTCGAAAGAGTCAGCGAATTCGCAGGAACATAATTTAGAAAATGCGCCTAAGTGCGAAATAAAAGTATCCGTAATACCTCAAACTACCTAATTCATCTTAGAAAAAAAAAACAACAAATAAAATGCATATTTATCCTTTAAACAAATTTCGGCTTCGCTGATAATAAGCTATTTCAATTGGGCCACAAAAATGTTTTGTATTATTTTGTAAACAAAAATAGCAATTAACTTAACACTTTTGAACACTGACAGTTTTGAAATTTTTTGCGCGTACTAAAAGGGTACCCTTTAAATTATTGAACACAGTAGGACCGTTAGGGAAAAAAGGAAGGATTTTAAAGGAGATACCGAAACACATTCGTTTTGAAATTCAACATATTAAAATAGAAGGGAAAGATAGAGTCTGGTACGTCCGAAGTTTAGGCGGGAGGAACAATAACGGTAAGACTTGCAATGCCTTTTATAACTTTTTGGAAGGCCAGAAATCCATCTTTTTATTTAATTTTTAAATAAAGTTTTTTTAATCCACAGTTTGGAAAAATTAATTTTCAAACTAAAAATAAAAAAAATTCAAACCACTATTTTTTTTTTTAATTTAACGTAATTAAGTAATACTTTTGTTTTCAAAATTAAATGCTCCTATCAATTCTTAGTCAAACATTTAAAAATTGGATGAATTGAATTGGTCTTAGTAAAAACAAGAAATAACAAAGATGATGATATTTAACCGGTTTGCTGAAATGATCATTTAGCTGGATTTCTTCTTGGTTTTATTTCTAAATTTAAAAATAAAATAAATGAAAGAATATTTGGCTATAACAGGAGATTGTAAGTGTACTGCGCCTCCTGATTAAATGGGGGGAGAACACCCCTCCCCCCTTCTATATGATTTTTATCGACCTAAGGGGCCAGTTATAGCTATCATTGAAAACCATCATTGAAAATATTAATTGTCAATTTTGAGACATTTTGAAGAAAAAACAAATGATTATTTTGATGGCAAAGTAAAGCTATTTGACTTAATAATTATTCCTAGGTAAAACGAAATTCAATTTGGCACAACTATTTTCATAAAATGACTTTTAATTTTTCAATGATGAACTACCTTACCAATGATCATTGGTAATATCAAAAGTTACGTTATGGGGAAGATGTGGGTCAAAATGAATTTTTTTTGGAGGTGAAATAATTTTGAAGTCGTAAGCTATATTTCTGCATTAAAATATTCAATGATTATGCTTTCTAAAGGTCTCAAAATCAACACCTAACTTTTTCAATGATGGTTTTCAATGATAGCTATAACTGGCACCTAACCTACACGCTTTAGCTTTTTTCCACACCTTAGGTAAATCACCCTGTGTTGGTGTTGGTTTCAATTGGGCGGTGTTGGGGTCCGAGATATACATAATGTGACAAAATGGGCTAAAGCTTCGCTACAAATCGTCCCATTTCTTTGCTACCTGTTCTCTCAAAAATTTTGGAAAAAATTATTGCAAGAAGAATCGGGTGGCACATAGAAAACCAGATAAGCCCAGAACAACATGCAGAAACACAGCGTGGTAGTTTCACTTGACCTGGAAAAAGCTTTTGACCGTATTACATCAACCCCTGTCATCCGCCAGCTTCATAAATGGGGAATACCAAAGCAAAATTCTTAGACTCGTACTATCATTTCTGACTGGTAGAAGTCAAAGCGTCAACGTAGGTGGACACAGTTCAAAAATCTTTAGAGTCGAAAACGGAATCCCGCAAGGCTCCCCCTCTCAGTGATCGCATACAACGCGTACATAGACTCTAATCGTAGAAATCAAAAAATCAAACCTAGTTTTTTTTGGAATTTATGAAGATAACATATACATACATACTAGCTTCAGGAAATCCTAATATAGTTCAAAATACACTGACGCAAATAAATACCGTGATCTCCACCTGGGTAAAATATGTTGGGGCTATCATACCGCCTGGGCGACCTGCATCGTGCCTGGTCGGGAAACTATTAATTGCTCAGAACTTGGTCTGGGCCAGTAGCGCAACAATCAGTCACGATGAAGAGCTTGTGTTACCTCCTCGTGGTGGTCCCCGGGCAACTATTTGTGTATCCCAATATACATAAATAGGCCCAAATTACAAGTGCGAAAAGTCCTAGCTTTCTAGGATAGGTTACGGAGGTAAGCATTACCTCCAACACTACGCCTCGGATAATTAATGATAACTCGTTGACGACTTTTGGCTATTGTACCCGGACAAAGATTGGTTTCTGGAATGTGAAGACGCTTCTTGACGATGGAAAAGAAGGTCCTCAGAATGCTAGATTCCTGCAACTAGAGAAGGAATTCATGCGGTATAGGATGGACATCTTAGGGATAAGTGAAGTTAGATGGCTGGGCTCGGGGAAGTTTAAGTCACCAACCCGTAACACTGTACTATTCTGTTCCGGAAAAACACCTGCAAGCGCTCGGGAATCTGGCGTTGGATTGCTGCTTTCCAAAACAGCTCTCAAAAGCTTAATTTCCTGGAAGCCTTTAGGTGACAGGATCCTGAAAGCCAGGTTCCGGACTAGAGTACGTCGCGTCACCATCATACAGTGTTACGCCCCAACTTTGCTCTATTCTGACAAGGAGGCCTTTTATAACCGGATGAGTGCTGCTTATGATAGCGTTCCACGAGGTGATATAATTATGGTGATGGGAGACTTCAATGCCAAGGTTGGCAATGACAACACTGGGCTAAGGCATGTCATGGGAAAACATGGTGTTGGTAACCGAAACGATAATGGCGAACGATTTGTCGATTTCTGCAACGCCAACGGCCTTGTTATGGGAGGGACCATGTTCGAGCATAAGACGTGCCACAAAGTCAGTTGGGTGTCGACTGACAGACAAGCAACTTTCAACCAAATTGACCACTTCGCGATCAGCCGGCGTTTTAGAAGCAGTCTCCAGGACGTCCGTAACAGAAGAGGTGCTGACATGGGAATGGCCCGGGACCACCATCTGATGGTTGCTACCATAAGATTGCGTACATCTGCAGTTCGGAGATCCCAAGGAAACACTCGAATGCCCAAGTTTAATACAGATAGACTAAAGGATCCCGCTGTGCGCCAACAACTAGAGGACCACCTTTCACAAGAATTGAACGCAATCAGCAGCACGAAAACCACATCCATCGAAAATCATTGGTGTGCTGTGAAAAATGTGTTCATATCCGGTGCTGAAAGTATAGTCGGCCGGGCGCAAGGAAGAAATAGTGCTTGGCTTTCCGACGAAACTTGGGCAAGGATCGAAGAAAGGAAACACCTTAAAGCTCGCATCGCAGTTACCCCAGCAGCAGGGAGAAACGAGCTTGAGTCCACGTACCGCGTGAAGATGAGGGAAGTTCACCGTAGTGTGCGACGTGATAAGCGTAACTACATCAACGCATTGGCTACAGAAGCAGAAGAAGCCGCTAGTAGGTGTGACAGTAGGACCGTCTACAGAATTACCAAAGAGCTCACTGGCGTCCAGAGCTCTAAACAACACCTGGTTAAAAACACAAACGGATCCCTGCTAATTTCGGATGAGGATCAGCTCATAAGGTGGAGGGAACACTTTTCTGCGGTTTTAAACCGCGTTTTCGTCAGTCAAGTGAACCCTATTCCCACTGAGCTACCCGAAGTAACAATTTCCCGAATACGCACCGTCCCCCCCAGTAAAGAAGAAATTATCACCGCCATCAAAGCACTCAAGAACAACAAAGCGGTTGGACTTGACGGTATTCCTGTAGAGCTCTTAGGAGCAGCCCCAACAACATCGAGCGAGCTACTGCACCCACTTATTAAGAGAGCTTGGGAAACAGAGAGCTTTCCTGAAGAGTGGAAAAAAGGAATGATTGTCAAGCTTCCAAAGAAAGGAGATCTCACACAGTGCGAAAACTGGAGAGGAATATGCGTTCTGCCTGCAGTAGCCAAGATAATAGCAAGGATAGTATTGGACCGAATTAAAGACCACCTCGAAGACACACTCGACGCCGAACAAGCAGGTTTCCGCACTGGATCTTCCTGTGTGGATCACATCATCAAGGATCATATTATCAAGGCTACATATGATGGATCCAAGTGTCACGTTTTGCACAAAGGTAGGCTGTCAGAGGAGTTTGAAATCCAAAGTGGAGTTAGGCAAGGCTGTATACTGTCACCAATACTGTTCCTGTTGGTGATAAGTGACGTACTGCACGCAGCTTTGTCAAATGGAAAAGGAGGAATTCAGTGGACTCTGCAATCTCACATCAAACATCTGGACTACGCGGACGACGTATGCTTACTCTCTCATAGTATCTTGGATCTCCATTAAATGACAACAAGGGTGGAGAGAGAAGCAGAAATCGTAGGGCTTAAGATCAACTCGGCAAAAACTAAAAGGATCAGCCTTGGAACTTCCTCATCAATCCAAGTAAACATTTCTGGAAAACCGGTAGAGATGGTAGAGGATTTCCAATATCTTGGGAGTATTGTCTCTACGGGTCGCGGAACTGAATTGGACGTAAACAGCCGGATCAGAAAAGCAAAGACTGCGTTCGGAATGCTGTCCAAAATATGGAGAAACAACTCTTTTAGCTTAAAGACCAAGTTACGACTGTTCCGCTCCAATGTCGAATCCGTTCTGCTTTACGGCTGCAGCAATTGGAAAGTCACTGACACTTTCACTAGAAAGCTGCAAACCTTCGTTAATAGATGTCTACGAAACATCTTGAGGATTTTCTGGCCCAACCGTATCTCCAATGCCGAACTTCATGCGAGAACGGGTCAGGAGCCCATAGACTCCATTATACGAAGAAGAAAGTGGCAGTGGATTGGCCATACGCTTCGAGAAGGCGATCGGTGCATTGCATCTCAAGCAATGCAGTGGAACCCGCTCACACAGGAGGGAAGACAAGTGGGCCAGTCTAGAAGTACATGGCGAAGAACGGTCGAACAGGAATCGGCACGACTGGGGAAAAGTTGGAGAGAGCTGAAATATATTTCAAGAAATCGTACACTATGGCGCGTAGGTGTAGTGGAGGCCCTATGTCCCGTAAGGGAAACATCACGGACGTAATAGGTCCGAGGACCTAAGTAAGTAAGTATCATACCGCCAACAAAAATAGAAGCGTTACATGTATGTACAAAAAAGAACTGCACAGCAAACTCGATCATTCTGTCTGACACGGATATTCAATTAAAAAATGAGCTAAAGATACTTCGTACCCTTTTTAATAAAAATCTAGAATGGAACATACAGACACAAAATATCGTCAACTCTTTAAAACAACGTAACAATGCTCTCAAAATGATTTGTTCTCGTAAAAAAGGTCCACACATAGAAATAGCTCTTCGAATAGCCAAAACTTTAGTCGAAGGAACCTTACAACACGGTTTAACAACTTATAGGTGGACAACAAAGCAAAACGCTCAGAAAATAGACGTTGCCATCAACGAATGCTACCGGACAGCGACCGGTGCATTCAGAACAACACCAATCGAGGCGTTAAGAACAGAGGCAGGTTTCTTGTCTTTCAAGACCTTTTCGAAACTCAGAGCAATTTCAACCGGCTCAAAAGCCCTAATAGACAGAGCACACCCATTACTCACCAGCATCAATGAGGCCTTAAGTGAACATACTCGTAAGAGTAAACTCAAACTTAAATCAGCACTTGAAAACATTTCACAAATCTTCCATGATTCCCAAACAAACTTGCCAGATCAACTTAACAATTTAAAACACATACCACCATGGAAAAGGAATACCCTCCAAATAGACACTACTTTATTAAAATACTGCAAAGACTCAAACCCAAATTCAACGTTTCAGAGCCTCCATAAAGACCTTATTCATCAAATCAGTCCTCAACAAATTTTGTACACAGATGGCTCTTACTCTGAAGGCAATTGCTCTTATGCAGTCGTAGGATTATCATTCGGAGGACTAGCTACAACGCTGCATCAAGGGCTTATTCCAGAAACAGCAGGAAGCAATATCGATGAGCTAGCTGGCATAAAAAAAGCTTTGAAACTTGCCAATTCATCTCGTAAAAAACGCTTATTTGTACTGATAACCTCAGTATACTCCACGGGCTAAAGAGCGCTAACAACAAATGTCCATCTTTAGAGTCCATCAGAAGCCAAATACATTCCAACAAAAACATCTGGCTTTCCTTGGTGCCGGGCCATACTGGAATTCCCGGAAATGAATCAGCTGATGAAGCCGCAAAACAAGCCTCAAGATTTCCCTTCATAGTAGAAACTCCAAATTCATATCAGCTTGCACAGAGAACTCAAGTGGCTAAAGAATACATGATACGCTATAATCAATGGCAAGGAAGTTCCTGCTTCCTGCGAAGTCATCACATAACAAACAAGCATATCAAATACAACCACCAATTCACGAGAGATGAATGCATACAACTCTTCCGCATCCGAGTCGGTAAAGCCCTCTTTAACAGCAGACACTACTTCGACGGCGAAATACAAGAAATATGCGCTGACTGTGAAACTTACCTTACAATGCAGCACATACTAACTGAATGCCCAAGATCTTCTCTAATAGAGCGAAATGAAGAAATACTAAAACTTTCAGAATTCATCAACCCTTCAATATTCGAATCCATAAACAACATCAAACTAGCTACTATCCCCCCATCATAAATTCAACGATATATAGACCAAATTCATTCACATCATGCAACATAAAAACCTTTAAATATATTTTTTTTTACTATACCAAAAAATTGTAAACTTTACAATAAACAAGCTATTGTCAAATGCAAATTAAATTAATGCAATATGGCTTTCAGCCCAAATGCCTTAAATCAAGAAATAATGTAAATTAATTTTATATATTTCTCTTCTATAAATAAATAAATAAACTTGAGTTAACCTCTCAATTTTGGTAACTTGACTTGAGTTCAACTTTAATCTTTTTCACTAAAAAACTGGGACTTAGAAACTAGTTTTTAAGCTTAGATTAGACGATGTTAAAAAGCACATATGTAATTGTGTGGCTCCTACGTCATTTTGACGTAAGAAATCAACTTTTTGGTTTCATATCGTCACGTTAACACAATTGTGTCACTCTCATTTGACACATATTATGTGCACAAAATGTCTGTTTGTTTACTTTTGCATATGGTCTAATTGATTTTAGCATATAGCTTTTGAAATTTGGTAATTTTTTTTCACAAATGTGTGCCTCTCAAAATTGTTAAAATTTCTCAAAATCTACATCTACATATTTCTTCGTATGTTTAATATCTGAAGTGTGTGTTGGGGTTTCGTAGTGTTGTTTGGCGTGCGAATTGGAAAAAAAATACTACACAGAGAAACTACTACACATAAACAAAATATTAATGTTCTACATACCATGTAATCAACACAAAAATATGTAATATTTTTTGTGTAAACATATTTTCAAGGGTGCAAATTTTATGTGAGATTCATTTATTTCGTGTAATACAGATAATTATGTTATGTAGAAATTTGCCACGTATGTGAGATACAACACATGTTTTGATTTTCCCTTCGACGTCATAATTACAAAATTGTGTAGTTTTAACATATCTTCTAATCCTAGCTTAGACTACCAAGTACCTTCCTAGACATTGATTGAATAGTGACATTCTTAAAAATACTTTGTGTTGCACTGATTGAAGGAAGGGTGTAATGTAAAATAACAACTTCTAGAGCAGTGATTTATAACTAACAATGTCAAATAACAACTAAAACTATGTACAAAAACAACTATATACCACTTAAAACAGTTTGTGAAGTACATGTTTTGTTGCAAGTACAATTCTGTTGCGGTTAAAATATTGAATGACAATAATATTTGTTTAAGAAAATTTGTTTCAAATTTTGCATTTGAAAAGTGAATTTAAAATTTGTATGCATAAAAACAAGCATATCCACACAAACTTCACCATGAAATAAGAATTTTCCGGACTCAAACTAAAGACAATTGCTTACTGTTCCATTTGACTCCAGAACATGTTATTCCATGGTGTAGTTTTCCTTAACACGGGAGCTGAAACAACTATTTTTTCTTTATAAATATGGGGGATGAAAAGAGAAATATCTACAATTACTAGGTAAAAATCAATATTGAATCAATTTCATTACTAATTTTTAATGATTTTAACAGGATTTGACCAATATGACCTTGAATTTTGTCTTTTATTTAAATTAATTCTAGTTCATTCTAGCTATTTTTAAAATCTTTACCTCCGTTCTTACTTTATAAATAAATCGACATTTATTTGGGCAAAAGCGATAGTTAATGTTTTATTAAATTGTTGACTCTAATTTTCACTTGCGATATACGTAGTATAGGTACGGTGACTAACTTTCTGGGAGCAAAACCCGGGATCCAACGTGAACATTTAAAAAACGCCAAACAAAAATATTAGTCTATTATTGATATTGTTGTACTATTCGAACTAGAATGTTAGCTTATTAGTTGTTGTTGTTGTTCAAAAAATTCAAAAAATATTAGTCTTTTTGTTAATTTTTATTTTGATACATATCTACATACATACCTATTAAAATGGAGAAAAAATAACAGAAAAACAAACGAAAAGAAACTCTTAAAATTAAAGGAACTTAAAACTTAACATTTATTTCATTAATAAAATAATTCAGTCTTCTGTTAACAAATTAGTCTTTAACTTCTTAAATAAACATTATGAAAAGCTTCATTATTTAAAACTACAAAAGCACAACATTTCGTAATGCAGATTAAGTCAAGCTTACAACGTACAAAATATTTGTCCTTAACACTATTGTGCTGAAAAAATATTTTATAACTGTTCGTTTTCTTTTAAATAACTTTTTAAATTCATGGCAGCTTAAATTGATATTACATTTAACAATTAACTTTGCTTTTAGAGTTTTAAAATTCACTTTTGATATTCGCTCGTCCACATATTATTCATTATTGAAAAACGCATTAGAACTTGAAAAACACAAACTGAATTCGACAATTTGTAAAAGTTTTGGAAAACAAATGTTTTATTTTCTGAGAAATGCGTAAAAATATTAACCCATTTTTAACATACTGTCTTTTTGTTTTCAGTCCATTTTTTTCTAATAGTTTCTAAGCTTAAGAAAACAAAAATTAAGCAAACAAACTCATTAAATAACTGAGAGTCATTAATTCTTGTTTCGCTTCAGTTTTGGTTTACAAAAGCCAAACATGCTTCTATTTCTGGCCAGGGGTACATTACTAAGAATTACTCAATTGAATATTTCAAGATCCTTAAAAGGCCTTTCCCACTGATTTAAATATTCGTACAAGATAAATAAAATTAAAAGATATTTTCCCTATTTATTTTGGTTTATTAATTTCATTTCAATTTGTTCAGTCTCCTTTTGTCTTACTATCAAACAAAAAAAAAAAAACATCAGAAAATGTAAAAAATACGAGACAAATACGGGGCACTTGTAGGTCCCGGGTTTTTTGAACTAAAAACCCGGACAGTCTATTGAAATACGGGACAGTCCCGAAAACCCGAGACGGATGGTCACCGTTATGTGTAGGGCAAGTTTAGGATTCGTGCAAAAATAAAACTCGAGATAATAATTTTGGCTAACATTACGATGATAGAGAACGCGAAAAAGTGGTTCCGGCAATTCTGTCTGTCAATCTGTCTATCTGTACCTCGACCTGCAGCCTTAGCCACTGAGGGCTTTTTTCTTTTTTAGTTCAGAGCAGAACCTGAACTGTCAAAAAAAACCCGTGTTTCTTTTTAAGCTCAGAGCATTCAGAGCTCTTACTTTGTGTTTCTTTGCTCTGAACATGAATAGAAGAAGAATAAATTGGTAGAGCAGACGGAGTTGAATAGCTGAACACAAATTTGACAAGTGGAAGAAAATCAAAAAAAGTACATACGGTGGACGAGAATAGTTGACCTGCAAAAGAAGGTAAAATAATTTAATAAATTTACTAACAATAATAATATTATTGTTTACATTTATAACAGGCTTGAAATGGACCTCTGTTTTCTGTTTTTTTTTTTTTTTTGTGTTAAAGAATATACAAACTGTGCATGACAAATGCAAAAGTGACATCTGGTCAAGCGTGTCTCCTTAAATAAATCTAAACTTTCAGAGCAGAGCACGCTCAGTTCAGAGATCGCTCAGAGTGTGTTCAGAGCGTTCAGAATCTGTTCAGAGCTCTACTCTGAACTAACAAAGAAAAATGCCCTGAAGCAATTTTCTTCAAACTTTCGACTTAGGGTTATTTGGGGATTTTTAGTTTAAAAAGTAACGGTACCTGCCATACAACCAATACTCAAATATTGATTTATTCTAAAAACGGCTCTAACGATTTAAAAACAAAAATACGAGGTATTACTATCACTATAATAAATGGTTTGGTAGAAAAAATATTATTTCTAATGGTTATTAACGGTACCTGTCGATTTTTTGGTTTTCAAATTTCTCGTTAACGGCTACACCGATTTCAACCAATTTTTTTTTTCTCTCACAATTTTAACAATTTGGCATATACAAAGTTTCAGAAAATTAATTTTTGGATATTTAAAAAAAATATTGATTTTTTTTTTGAAAATTCAACATTTTGAAAATGATTTTTTTTTTAATTTTGTGCGAAATTGTATTTTATTAATTTCTAAAAGTTGGCATACCAAATTTTATTTGCTAAATGTTCAAGAGATTTTATATATAGGAAATTAATTAAAAAAAAAACGCTGTAACGATTTTTGATTTTTTTTTCATAAATTAATTTTTTTTTTATTTTTAGTATTAATTTGTTTTTTAAATTGTTTTTAAAACTTTTTTAATGATATCATAATGTTATGGAACCAATACATATGCACATTGTCAATTTCAAGCTATGTTAAATTTTTTAGCTACGAGAACAAGTTTTTTTCGATCCCATTTTTTTTAATTCAATACAAACAAAATAAAAATTAATATATATTTTTATTTTAGAATTTTTGTATTCTTCGCGTCTCAAAAAGCACATGCGATCTCACAAAACCAAACCTTATGTCTGCCCAACCTGCGACAGAGGTTTCAAGCTTTCCGCACAACTAAGGAACCACATTGATATAAGTCACCGACAGATAAAGCCTTACAAGTGTGAAGAGTGTCCTAGAACATTTTTATTCCCATCAAAACTGAAAGAGCACCTCAGATCGCACCGACACATAAGGCCTTACAAGTGTGAAGAGTGTCCTAGAACTTTTTTATTCCCATCAAAACTGAAAGAGCACCTCAGATCGCACAAAGGAAGTAAACACAATGATTCTCTATCTCGCACTTTGATCGACAAAAAGGATAACGAAAAACCAACTCAACTTGCCAAACATAGCAGAGACATTGAATGCACAGACGAACAAAATTCAGAACTCAAATCCGATGAATATACTAAAAACATCAGCACCAATTCAGATGAAACTAACAAAGAACAGTCTGTCGGTTGGATGAATGAACGTTCTACCAGACGTTCGGCTCGAATTCAAAGAGAAGAAATGAAAAGTCCAGACAGTGAACAAAATCAAACCCAATCTAATAGTAGCGTTTGCGAAACATCTGTGATGAAAGTAAGAACAAGGCTGTCTGAGAAGTTAACACAGATTGATAGTTCGTGTGATGACCAAGAACAAAACCCTGATGAGAAAAATAGTCCCCAAGGACCACGAATATATAATTGTCCACATTGCACCAAGGGTAAGTTACGAAGATGAATTATTTAGTGAAATGGTAGGTTTATTAGGAAGTTAAATTATGCAGACGCTTCGGAAAGTTTTAAAAGTATTGCATAAAATAAAATGTTTTTAACTCAATTTGCAATAGCGAGGTATCCGTCGATGCGGAACACACTCCGTAACGCCTACTCCGTCGCGTCGGAGGCTCAAATTACATTCAAGGGATCCGACTTTGGAATAGAATAATACTAAATGCGTCGACGCATTGTTCGGGTCTTTCTTGCATCAAGTTCAGCAGATGATCGTATCGTTTGTTGCTTCGTTTCTTTAATTCTTTACCATCGAAATGTTAATAAAAAACATTATATTTTTGTTTTTAAAACGACTCGCAACGATTTTGGCTACAAAATTCTGTGAGTTAATGGCCTATGCTTTAGTAAGAAACAATTTTACAGGTCCTGTTTTGAAGTGAAATTTCTTTGTTCGCGTTGAGAGTAAAATTTCAAGGTTGAATTTTTGTGAAACGCCAAAATGTAACGCCATAAGCGAAACGTAGAGATCATTGATTAGCTACGTGGTGGGATGGGAGGTAGAGTAAAAGTAAACATTTTTTATAGGCTAATATATTTTATAGTGGAATAAGTTTGAATTTTTTGATAATCTATATTATTGTAGCAGATCAAAGGGAAAATGCCCTTTTGTATATTTTCTAATTTCGTTAATTAGAACGCTAAAGTTTTGAAATTTGTTTGGTGAATAGGTAATGAAATTATGAGAATCTTACTAGTTTTGTATCTATCTCCTATTGGTATGGAGATATAAATTATCTTAAACATTATCAAAGATACATATGTAACTTTTAGTGGGCTGTAGGTCAATAATTAAAGATGTTCTTATTTAATTTCCAACGTTTCGAGCATGTTTATGCTCTTCATCAGGCAAACAATATTCAGGAATTTAGGTAAAGAAAAGAGAATCACTCATTATTCACTTAAATCTCAAGTAACAAAATTGGTAGACATGAAAGACCATCAGAGATGGTGCAGATAAATGGACGTTTCTTTCCTGTCTACCAATTTTGTTGCTTGAGATTTAAGTGAATAATGAGTGATTCTCTTTTCTTTACTTAAATTCCTGAATATTGTTTGCCTGATGAAGAGCATAAACATGCTCGAAACATTGCAATTTAAATAAGAACATGTTTAATTATTGACCTACAGCCCACTACAAGTTACATATATATCTTTAACGATAAAAGGTCACAAAAATTATATAATTTATTACTTAAACATTATCTCAAAATGGGCTTATTCCAAAAAAAAAAATAAATAATTAAATCAGAAGACTTTACAGCTCTGTGGGTATAATAAAGACTGAACACTAGACCTACAAATTACGATTTTATTGAATTTTAATAATACAAGGTCGGAAAACCGTCTCTCAAACTGATTTTCAATTTTCACCATTATTATTATTTAATTTTCAATTTTATCTACATCGATCATTTGGATATAGAACACTTAGCTGAGTATATAAGCTTAATATACCTTTACAAATCGAGATTTTTAGATCGCCAAAGAAGTTTTACTTCTGTCACGAGTACTGAGTTACACGCGCTCTTTTTTTTTTGATTTTCAATTTCATCTCTATTACTTACTTACTTACTTAGGTCCTCGGATCTATTACGTCCGTGATGTTTCCCTTACGGGACATAGGGCCTCCACTACACCTATGCGCCATCGTGTACGATTTCTTGAAATATATTTCAGCTCTCTCCAACTTTTCCCCAGTCGTGCCGATTCCTGTTCGACCGTTCTTCGCCATGTACTTCTAGGCCGGCCCACTTGTCTTCCCTCCTGTGTGAGCGGGTTCCACTGCATTGCTTGAGATGCAATGCACCGATCGCCTTTTCGAAGCGTATGGCCAATCCACTGCCACTTTCTTCTTCGTATAATGGATTCTATGGGCTCCTGACCCGTTCTCGCATGAAGTTCGGCATTGGAGATACGGTTGGGGCAGAAAATCCTCAAGATGTTTCGTAGACATCTATTAACGAAGGTTTGCTGCATTCTAGTGACAGTGTCAGTGACTTTCCAAGTGCTGCAGCCGTAAAGCAGAATGGATTCAACATTGGAGCGGAACAGTCGTAACTTGGTCTTTAAGCTAAAAGAGTTGTTTCTCCATATTTTGGACAGCATTCCGAACGCAGCCTTTGCTTTTCTGATTCGGCTGTTTACGTCCAGTTCAGTTCCGCCACCCGTAGAGACAATACTCCCAAGATATTGGAAATCCTCTACCATCTCTACCGGTTGTCCAGAAATATTTACTTGGATTGATGAGGAAGTTCCAAGGCTGATCCTTTTAGTTTTTGCCGAGTTGATCTTAAGCCCTACGGTTTCTGCTTCTCTCTCCACCCTTGTTGCCATTTGATGGAGATCCATGATCCTATGAGAGAGTAAGCATACGTCGTCCGCGTAGTCCAGATGTTTGAGGTGAGATTGCAGAGTCCACTAAATTCCTCCATTTCCACTTGACAAAGCTGCGTGCAGTACGTCACTTATCACCAACAGGAACAGTATTGGTGACAGTATACAGCCTTGCCTAACTCCACTTTGGCTTTCAAACTCCTCTGACAGCCTACCTTTGTGCAAAACGTGACACTTGGAGCCATCATATGTGGTTTTGATAATAGCAATCAATTTCTCTGGGATGCCCCTCCTGCGCAAAGCAAGCCAAATAAATTCTCTATTGACACTGTCGAACGCCTTTTCAAAATCGATGAACAGCAGGTGAAGTGGTGATCGATATTCAACGCACTGTTCGATGATGATCCGCAAGGTGTTGATGTGATCCACACAGGAAGATCCAGTGCGGAAACCTGCTTGTTCGGCGTCGAGTGTGTCTTCGAGGTGGTCTTTAATTTGGTCCAAAACTATCCTTGTTATTATCTTGGCTACTGCAGGCAGAACGCATATTCCTCTCCAGTTTTCGCACTGTGTGAGATCTCCTTTCTTTGGGAGCTTGACAATCATTCCTTTTTTCCACTCTTCAGGAAAGCTCTCTGTTTCCCAAGCTCTCTTAATAAGTGGGTGCAGTAGCTCGCTCGATGTTGTTGGGGCTGCTCCTAAGAGCTCTACAGGAATACCGTCAAGTCCAACCGCTTTGTTGTTCTTCAGTGCTTTGATGGCGGTGATAATTTCTTCTATACTGGGGGGTACGGTGCGTATTCGGGAAATTGTTACTTCGGGTAGCTCAGTGGGAATAGGGTTCACTTCACTGGCGAAAATGCGGTTTAAAACCGCAGAAAAGTGTTCCCTCCACCTTATGAGCTGGTCCTCATCCGAAATTAGCAGGGATCCGTTTGTGTCTTTAACCAGGTGTTGTTTAGAGCTCTGGACACCAGTGAGCTCTTTGGTAATTCTGTAGACGGTCCTACTGTCACACCTACTAGCGGCTTCTTCTGCTTCTGTAGCCAATGCGTTGATGTAGTTACGCTTATCACGTCGCACACTACGGTGAACTTCCCTCACCATGCGGTACGTAGACTCAAGCTCGTTTCTCCCTGCTGCTGGGGTAGCTGCGATGCGAGCTTTCTTCGATCCTTGCCCAAGTTTCGTCGGAAAGCCAAGCACTATTTCTCCCTTGCGCCCGGCCCACTATACTTTCAGCACCGGATATGAACACATTTTTCACAGCACACCAATGATTTTCGATGGATGTGGTTTCCGTGCTGCTTATTGCGTTCAATCCTTGTGAAAGGTGGTCCCCTAGTTGTTGGCGCACTGCGGGATCCTTTAGTCTATCTGTATTAAACTTGGGCATTCGAGTGTTTCCTTGGGATCTCCGAACTGCAGCTGTACGCAATCTAACGGTAGCAACCATCAGATGGTGGTCCCGGGCCATTCCCATGTCAGCACCTCTTCTGTTACGGACGTCCTGGAGACTGCTTCTAAAACGCCGGCTGATCGCGAAGTGGTCAATTTGGTTGAAAGTTGCTTGTCTGTCAGTCGACACCCAACTGACTTTGTGGCACGTCTTATGCTCGAACATGGTCCCTCCAATAACAAAGCCGTTGGCGTTGCAGAAATCGACAAATCGTTCGCCATTGTCGTTTCGGTTACCAACACCATGTTTTCCCATGACATGCCTTAGCCCAGTGTTGTCATTGCCAACCTTGGCATTTAAGTCTCCCATCACCAAAATTATATCACCTCGTGGAACGCTATCATAAGCAGCACTCAGCCGGTTATAAAAGGCCTCCTTCTCCTCGTCAGAAGAGAGCAAAGTTGGGGCGTAACACTGTATGATGGTGACGCGACGTACTCTAGTCCGGAACCTGGCTTTCAGGATCCTGTCACCTAAAGGCTCCCAGGAAATTAAGCTTTTGAGAGCTGTTTTGGAAAGCAGCAATCCAACGCCAGATTCCCGAGCGCTTCCAGGTGTTTTTCCGGAATAGAATAGTACAGTGTTACGGGTTGGTGACTTAAACTTCCCCGAGCCCAGCCATCTAACTTCACTTATCCCTAAGATGTCCATCCTATACCGCATGAATTCCTTCTCTAGTTGCAGGAATCTGGCATTCTGATGACCTTCTTTTCCATTGTCAAGAAGCATCTTCACATTCCAGAAACCAATCTTTGTCCGGGTACAATAGCCAAAAGTCGTCAACGAGTTATCATTAATTATCCGAGGCGTAGTGTTGGTTTCGGTAGCGGGTTGATTTCAGTTACGGAGAATACTAACCTCCGTAACCTATCCTATAAAGCTAGGCCTTTTCGCACTTGTAATTTTGGCCTAATTATGTATATTGGGATACACAAATAGTTGCCCGGGGACCACCACGAGGAGGTAAAACAAGCACTTCATCGTGACTGATTGTTGCGCTACTGGCCCAGACCAAGTTCTGAGCAATCAATAGTTTCCCGATCAGGCACGATGCAGGTCGCCCATCTCTATTGACTTAACCGATTTAATATAAAAAAGCATTTTTATAGTTTTTAAAAATATTGCATATCAAAATGTTCAAACAAACAAGAGAACCAGACCTCAAGATACATATATTACAGGTAATATAACTAGCGTATTCATTTTTTTCAGCTCTGCGCATGTTGTCATTTCAAACAGTTAGCACAAATTTGTTTTTGTTTACTGTGTACTTACACAAAAGGCAGCCATCTTGAAATTTGACAAGCTGTGCCTGATAATAGGTCCGATCCTTTACTTGCACAGAAAATCACAAACTGTCAGATCTTGGAGAGCAACTTTGATATATTCTCAAAAATATCATAACTGTGCCAAAGTACGGGAACGCAAATTCAACCAAATTCCGTATTACCTAATGTGCTGGACAAGTAAGGCACGATGTTTGGCTCCCATTCTTTTGCTCTCAAATTGACATTTTGCTGTGCTGTGATTTTCAGTCCGAAGAAATTTCTCGGACTGTAAATCACAGGTAGGGGAAATTATTTACTCTCTCGTGAGCGTGGTTTTTTGTAAAAAAAACTGTCAATTTATTGAGTACGGGAACGGCTTTGGACTGAAAATCAATAAATGCACAGAAAATCACAGAAATTTAAAGTAAAGGAACGGACCTAATATCTTAGATATGTGTACTGTGACCAGACCTAACAGAAGCTTTATTATTTTGGATGTATGGCGCCAGTTATAGCGATAATTAAAAACCATCAGTAAAAGTTGAAATAGGTGAAAACTGGAATTTTTTACGTACGGGCGGTTATAGCAATCAGTAAAATTATATCAGTAAATTAATGTCAAACCCACAGCCGCAATCATTTATTTTTAATGATTCAAAATGCTTCAGTAATTTTTTTACTGATGAATGGAACAGCAAAAAAATGAAACATAGAAAACTGAAACGAAATGTTCCATTTTTTGTAAATTGGCAATCAGCTGTTCAGTAAAACGAATTTCCATCAGTAAAATAAATAAATGCTTTTTTTACAAAAATTATTCATCCTTGGGATTATTTTTTGGCAGAAAAAATATTTTTATTGATTTGCCATCGATTCGTACCATTTTAATGTTTCAATTCTTTTTTTAACACAGCAAATTATCCAAAAGAAAATTTTTACTGATGGTTTTTAATTATCGCTATAACTGGCGCCTATATATTTCGGAAATAAGACCTTGCACAGAAAATCACAGAAATTTAAAGTAAAGGAACGGACCTAATATCTTAGATATGTGTACTGTGACCAGACCTAACAGAAGCTTTTATATTTTGGATGTATATATTTTGGAAATAAGACATTGCACAAGTCTTTGATTTGCCATTTCGAACAGAGTTAAAACCACCTTGTTCAATTTTCCTAAAGAGCACTGAAAGTATCTTACAATGCTTGGTTGCATAGATATAGCCATCCAAAATGCAGGGTTGAACCGAAATAGAGCAGGCCCAAATTAATATTATATTTTAATCTGCATTTGTACTATATATTACATTTTTTTTAAGCTGCTTATCCGAAAAATCTTAAACTGTCTAATAATATTTTATTTTTCAGTATTTAAATACGTTTCACGTCTTAACGAACACATAGTATGCCACAGCGATGCCAGACCATTCGATTGCATGCATTGTGGCAAATTTTTCAAATCACCTGGCCAACTAGCGCGGCATATCAAAACAAGTCATAGAGGTCGAAAGAACGTCTTTTCTAGAAGACGCGGATTGAAACGACAAAATGTCAATAAAAACTTTGTTCGCAATAAAGTGAATTCAGAAGAAAAAAATCTTGATCACACCGATGATTATATAACTGAAAATGAAAACGAAGATGAACATACGAGTGTGGCCACCAACATTGATCCGGCAGATGAGCATGTACTTGAAAAAGAATACCAGGATGGCCATTCGAATGAGATCAGCAAAAATCAAACAGAAAATGTAAATCAAGAAAAGGTCTCAAATGAAACCAGTGATAGTTTATCAGACAACAATACAAAGACAGCAATCGCCAGTGAAAATAAATCCAATCAGTTCGATTCCATATCAAAACGGTCCAGACAAATCATTATAGAAAATGAATCCGAAAATCTCGAAAATTTGCAAAACCCAGATGTCCTTGACGAGACTAGCGAGACTAAGAATACAAGTATAGATGACCCCCGTACTTTTCTTTGTGAACAATGTGATGAAAGTAAATATCTGAATAAATAAGTAGGAGGTAGTCCATAAATTACGTCACACATAAGAATACACCTTAAGTTTTTGACAAAATGTGACAATAGTGATGTCGATAACGTTATGAATCAGACCTATAGAATTTTTTCTTCAGTCTGATATTTTCAAATCATTACATTTTTTTTTTTTTCGAAAAGTATAAGGTTATTAATCCAAAGGTGGTATTTAACTCCTAGGAAAAACATAAAATCTGAGGGAGAAATCTCTCCCGGAATTGTCTAATATTGTGGCGTCACAATGCAGGAGGGTTAAGTATTAATTAAGTGTATATTAACGTAACAAAGGTGGAACAGGGTATCAAGAAATCAGGAAATTCTTGTGATGTAATTTATGAAAAATTTAAGAAAAAAATATTTAAATATTTTGTATACTTTCAGCATTTTATGTTCCTTCACGTTTTTATAAGCATATGCGTGGGCATGGTGTCGTAAAGCCATTTGTTTGTTCTTTATGTGGTAGGGGTTTTAAAATTTGTGGAAATCTTAAAAGTCACATCGAGATTTTCCATAAGAAACTCAAGCCTTTCAAGTGTAATGATTGTAAACGTACATTTTCTTGCAAATCAAACCTTAACAAACATTTAAAATCTCGTATTTGGACGCACAGTTGCACTAAAGATTTTAATGGACGTCGTGGTGGTTCAAAAAAGATGATTAAAAATAATAAGCGGCCAACAATTGAAGACAAAGACTTAATTCTAAAAGATGATAGACGCAAACAAAAACGAAAATTACCTTCTATCGAACACAAATATGAGAGCTTGATTCTAAGTGAAGAGGTCAAACAACCAGCAAAAAAACAAAAGATTCCTTCTATCGAACACAAAAGTTTAAACACAACGATTAATGAAGATGACAAAGCCAAACAAAAACAGAAGTGTTCAAGAATGGAAATTAAAGAAAAGTTGAACAGTTCACAAATTAACTTCCTAGAGTCAGATGTTGTCGGTGTTGACAAAGGTACAACAAGTTTTTCAGGATCAGATCCCTTTGAAGTAAGTTCGGTTCTATCCAAACCAGAACCAGAGAAATTAAAAGAAGCAAATTCTGAGTCGATACCAAATCTGACAGATGAAGAAAAGAAAAGTGCTATTAAGTCGCCAAAAAAACAACTTGAGTGCCCTCAATGCAAAAAAGGTAATTTTTTAAAAGAATTACAATTATCTATACAAAAATTTATTTTTTTTCAGTTTTTGTGTACGTGTCATACCTTAAGCAACATATGCAATGCCACAGTGATGAAAGAAACTTTATCTGCACAATATGCGACAAAGCTTTCAAATATAAAGTGAGCCTCAAGTCTCACAATATGATAACTCATGCTAAAATAAAACCGTATAAATGTGATAAATGCCCTCAAGCTTTTGTTAACGAATACACATACAGAGTACATCGGAATTCACACAACAAGGCGAATAAAAGAAAATCTAAGGCTAAGACTAAGCGGGGTCGCGCACTTGAAAAGCCTCGCATTGCTGAACCAACAAGTGATATTGTTGATCAAACAGTTAGCAATCTCAAAGCAGAAGTTGTGACAGTTGAAGTAAAGAATGATATGATATCCTGTTCAAGGTGCTCTATATTAATTCCGTCGAAAAATCTAATAGAACATATGCAACAAAACCATAATACAGCTGCTCCTGTTAATTCGAAAAATCATTCCAATGAAGCAAATAATCTAAGCCCCAATGCAACAAATTCGTTTGAGTGCCCTGTATGTAAAAAAGGTAATTTTCAAATAAAATTGTAGGTGTGTTAATTAGATTTAAAACAATTGTATTGCAGCATTTGTGTTTGCTTCGTATCTTAAAAAACACATGCGAAGTCACAACGATGAAAGGCCACATGTCTGTTCATTTTGCGGCAAAGCTTTCAAAGACCATTGGAGGCTAAGATCTCATTTAAAGGAAAAACATAACTCACACTCAAATAAAAATAGCCAGAGAAAAAAGAGAAGAAATTTAAATCGCGAGAAATCATTGCTTCAAATGGTTGCCAATGAGGATGGACAAGCTCAGAATGTTAAAACTGATGAAACAAGTGAAATATTAAATATTCCAAGAGAAGATAGTAATGAAGGAAATAATTCATTGGAAAAATTAGGTCAATTGGGAATCGAAACTGGCGCTCCAATTTCAAGAGAGGGAGAGGGGCCAATAGTTAACCCAATTGTAAAACCTCACTGCACCCAATGCGACAGAGGTAAGTTTTGAATACAGTTTTAAAGAACATTTATTAGTGTTTTTAGCGAAGAAAACTGTATAGTTGTAAACGCAGGTTAAAGCAAACAACAAAAACAGAGGTACAAAAAAAAAACCATTCGACTACTCACAAAAATTAAAATCAAATCATAGAATAGACCAAAATTTAATTTTTCTGTGAAAAATGAAATGAAAAAAGAACCAGCTAGCCCAAGCGAGGCATATTTCTCATTTGCTTTTTTCTAATTGAAATTATTTATTTTTCAGTATTTCAGTTTGCCTCACAACTTGAGACACACATGCGAACACATACTGGCGAAAGACCTTTTCCTTGCCCAACTTGCGAAAAAACTTTCACACAGAAAGGTCATCTTAAAAATCACATCCTGATACATCATAAAAAAATAATGCCCTTCCAATGTAGTGTTTGTTTACGAGGATTTGCAAGTGGTTTTAATATGAGAGTGCATGAGAAAACTCACTTCAATCAACGCCGCAAAAAAGCAAAATCTAACACCAAAAATAGTGACAAATTACGGCAAGTCCTAGATGAACATTCTACAGTGGAAGCAACCACAGAAACTGTCCAAACTCCTCAAGATGACCTTCAAGATCAGGTTATTCAGGATTTCGAAAAACTCGAACTACATCCACTTTTTGGATCCATGTCTTCAAATCAAGGTGAGCCCGCAAGGAAGGAACAAAATTGTTTCTTTCCGTGTGTGCATTGCAATAAAAGTGAGTAAATAACTTTACATCCACCCGTTTGAGAATTTAAATTTAATTTAAATATTTTTTCCCAGCATTTGTATTCAATTCAGATCTACATGAGCATATGCAAACGCACAGCGCCAACGCAAGGCCATTTAATTGCTCTATTTGTTACAAATCTTTCAAACAAGGAGCGCACCTTAAGATTCATACCCAAATGAGTCACACAAAAACAAGAAATTACAAATGTAATGAGTGCGAACGAGTGTTCCTTACATTCTATATTCTCAATAAACATATGAGATCACACAAGGGAAAGAAAAACCGCAGTAAAGCTAAATCTAAGCTTGGTCATAAAAAACGAGTTAATTACCTACAAAAATCGGAATACTCTGAGCAGCTTTTTACCAACATTGGAAAAGAACAACTGAACCAAACATTTTCTTATGAAGGCATAAATGATACTTTAAATATTTCAAAAGAATTAATTCCAACAGAATCCACTAATGCGAGAAAGAATTTTCAAATTACGTGTGCCCTGTGTTCTGTTTCAGTTGATGCAGATAATTTAAATGATCACATGAAACAGTGTCTTAGCATATCACAATCTACCAGCACTCAACTGAAATCGGAACCCCTAGAAGATCCACAACATTTAGGGCATCCACTTTTCGGAACACTTTCAAATCAGGATGAGCAACAACAACAACAACACCAACAACAACAACTGACTGACACAGGCATTGCAAAGAAATGTTCGGAATGCAAACAAGGTAGGAATTAAACAAATACTTGCAATTTTTGATCGATCCAAAATTTTTGTTTGTTTTTTTATGACGACGATGTTAATAATCTCCTCATTTCCATGTTCAAACATTGAGATTGATGAGGCCCTCCGAAATCTCCTTTTCCTGAACTTTCCTAGTGATGTTTTAAATTTATATGATCTTTAGGAATATCCTTGGGATTTTGTCATTATTTTGTCTGATGAACTATCAATTTAGCACTAAATAAGGTTGTTTATTAGGCAAGTTCAGGAAAATGAGATTTCGGAGGGCCTCATTAATCTCAGTTGCCTGAACAGGATTCCTCAGTTAAAAATCTCAGTTTGGCTGTCAAAATAAGGAGGAAAACAAATTTTGGATTCGCTTGCTCAGCTTTTGGCGGAGCAAAATCTCCGATATCTATCTTTCCCGAACGCGCCTATTCTCTATCAATAAGCGTTGACAGTCACTTTTGTGATTTTTTTTGATTTTTCATACATTCCAATCAAAAATCGTTGCAAAACTGTTTTGTCCACTTTTATATTGGAGAATTTCAAAACCCAAACGTTATAGGGTAATTTTAAGTCCTCATTCGTATTCAGTACATCAAAAACATTAACATGGTTATAGATTGTTTTTGCACCAGAAAGTGTTTTAAATTTGTTTTTTTTTTTTTTTTTTGTTTTCTACATCGCACTTTATGATTACAAACAAAATAAGTAAAGTTGGACTGTCAACACTTATTGGGAGTAAATGAATAAACAGTTCGTTAATCATCAATTTGAGGCTAAACATCCCCCTTAAAAAGTGGATTTTATCGTTTTAGGTAAAACCAATTTTAAATTTATTAAACAATTAGTTAATATGGGAAAAGTCATTTAAAATCTTTTAAGGAGGGTGAATAAATACAAATATTTAAAATCGATAAATTTCTTGTTTTCAATAGCGAATTTAAATTTAATGGAGAGCGAATAAATTAGACCTTATAGTTATATATTCTTGCTCCAGAGATGTGTATAATTAGAGGTTTGCGACAAACAGATTAAAACGCTGTTCAACTACAGTGCATAGGAACCCCCATTTGGTATTTGAAATGAGATATTGGAAAAAGGGTAAATGTACATGCATTTATTGTTTTGAATAATACTTTACGATATATTGATAGCAATGCCAATCAGGGCTGATTATTTCATAATTTCCCTTTAAATTGATAAATTTGTTTAATTATTTACAGACATTTTTTCTTGGACCGTTTCTACCGCGTTTTGTCGACCCAATAATGAATTCAGTTCTGCTCCTAATGGTCGCCTCCCTTCCATCCTTTCTCTTCTTCTCTCAAAAATGTTCAGCCCATCCCTAAGTCAGGGTGAATTTACTCAAATTTGGAAATCGTCTTTCCTAATCCCAATACACAAAAATGGGTCCGAAGGGTGATGTTAACTATTATCGTCCTATTTCTAAGTTTTCACATATACCCAACTTCTTTAAAAAATTTTTGTAAGAAATGTTAAATTTACACCTACGAATCTCTTATCTCCGCTAGAAGTCGGATGTTATTTCAACTAATTTTGACAAGGCCTTTGACAAAATAGCACATAGACTTATCGTTTTCAAATTTTCCACTCTTGGTTTTGAATCCCCTTTGATTAAATGGATTTCCTCCGTTATTACAGTGTTCTTCACTAAATACCTACAACAAATTATTTATTATTATTTTTTTACTTTTAAATTTAAATAAGGTAAGACAAAAATCCGCAACTATTTCTTATCGGACAACTTCAAAAATTATGAGCAAATGTCAAAAAATCTTTTCCTTAACGCAGTACTTTAAATTTGATCGCAAGATCTGTCCCCTATCTCAGTCGGGTCGAATATCACGATACCGAATTCTCCGATTTCGAACAATTTTTATCATTATCGGATACCCGATAGAGCTATTTACCTCTTAAACATGAAAAGAATTTTTTATACCGTTATGTTGGTTTTACCAAATTGTACCATATAAATGATTTTTTTTTTTTTTTTTATTATACATCATCTATTTATTTTTACAACATTTCACTATGAGTAGCTTTAATTTAAAAATATCTATTCCTCAAGTGATTCTGGGATTCTATCCTCTCAATATTACAATTCAAACCCAAAATGATTTTTTACAATTGTATATCCTTTTTTAAATAGCTTATTTTTCGATTTGTTTTCAGAGTTTATTACTTATTCGCTCTTAGCTGATCATATGCGGGAAACTCATAACGTCGATAGGCCTTTCATTTGTGCAACGTGTGACAAAGGTTTTAAGAAAAATGCACATCTTAGGTCTCACATAATGATAGTTCATAAAAGAATATTGCCATACAAATGCATTGATTGTGCTCGGAACTTTTCCAGCAAGTATAATCTCCAAATGCATATGAAAACTCACACGGCAAAAGGCAACCTGAAAAAGGGAACTTCTAAACGACGAGTTATTGTTAAAAAGAGTTATTACAAAGATCCCCCTTATCATGCTAAACCAGTTCATACCGAAAGTGTACATCAAACAACATCAAGAGCGAGTCTGCATAATGAAATAAAAAAAAGTACAATAAATTATGCAAGTGATAATGGAATGGAACAATGGGAAAAACAAATGACTTATGTTAGAAATGAGAATAAAATAAGGTGTACATTATGCTTTGTTTCATTACATACTGAACATTTAACAAAACACATGCAAGATTTCCACAATCTACCCGAATCTTTAACGTGCATGGCAATTAAGAAAGAGCCTTTAGACGAATCAGATCAGTTAAGACATAGACCATTGGAAATTGAGTCAGTGCAGAACGAAACATCGATTATCGATACGCCACGTCTTCTACAATGTCCGACATGCGATAAAGGTTGTTAAGCTTTTAACTACATACATATTTATTCAATAAATATTTTTTTTTTCTTACAGAATTTATTCATCTGTCTCGGCTAAATGAACACATGCGTGCCCATAGCGATGAAAGACCATTCATCTGTTTGGTTTGTGGTAAGACTTTCAAACGACATGGTCACCTAATAACTCACATAGGCATGTGTCACAAAAAATCAAAGCCATTTAAATGCAAGCAGTGCCAACTATCGTTCCCAAGTAGCTTAGATTTGGATCTTCATTTACAGTCACATATAAGCGAACAGTTTTCCACGGATTTTCTTGTTGATACAAATTTACAAAATGAAATCAACTTAGAGTCCAGAACCCAGATTGATGAGTATATCTCTCCATGTAATACAGGTGTTGAAAGCGTAGGGGAATGCACAGTTGAAGAGGCACACGAGTGTACCTTTTGTCCTACAGGTAAGGCATTGAGAAAAAAACTTTCAAACTTCGAATTTAACTAATTTAGTAGGTAGAGCATTGTAACATAGTCGAAGTAGCTTAGAGTAAACTCATAATCGTCAACAAATTAAAATTATTGCATTAAATGAAATGTATCAGCAAAAAAGCATTAATACACTTTGCTTGTTTCAAAAACCGACAGACGTCTGACGCTATATCAATTATTATATTAATATTTTTTCTGGATTGGCTCAGATAAGATGGATTGTCGACTTCGAAGTTTATTCTTTTGCCACAGGCTATGCTCATGAATAAATTTTCTTCAAAACATTAATTTAAATCCGTTTATTTGTTTTCGGGAAATCGTTAGATTATAATTTTTAGACTTCGCCTGATTTTGCTTAACCACCAGTGAATTATTTGGGAATTTGTAAGATCAGGCGAAAACTAAAAATAAAAAATTAATGATTCCTTGAAAGCTAATGAACGGATTTGAAAGATTTAAATTGAGTGTTGAAGATAGTGAGTTTTCTAAATTATGTTTTAAGAAGATGAAGAAATTTAAATATTAAAATATTGAAATTACTTCTGTTTTAAGTGGAGTGAATGAATAAAATTCAATTAAAAAGTACTAGTGACCTCAACTCCAGAAATAAGTGTGTTTCGACCAAGGTATAACAGTCAGTCTGTTATACCCTACTAAGACACAAATTTTGGTCGATGTTTACCGACTCTTATAAAAATCACAGCAAAAAGATACTGTTATTATTCTAGGGGAATTTGTTTAAATTCGTGCACCCAGAAAATAAATACCCGTGGTCAGGTTTTTTATAATAAGAAAATGAAGAAATTTAAATATTAAAATATTGAAATTACTTCTGTTTTTTATGTTTTGTTTAAACTTCGCGCATCATTTGATACAAGATTTCAATAATGACCACGTTACACATAAAGTGATGTTTGATACATTTATTAATGTTTGACGAAAGTGATTGTGAATAATTACTGCGTCGATTGGTTTATTATGTCGGACAGACTTTTGTTGGTTGTTGTGGCGAGTCCGACCACTTTTGTAAAAACAGCTTTTTTTTTGTATGCATTGCGTTCAACAGGTGGACAACTATGCAAATCTTTTTCATATAGCCTAGAAAAACGCTTTTACCACTAAAATGCATTTTAAATGCAAAGGATTAAAAAAAAGCCCTTTTTACAAAAGTGGTCGGACTCGCCACAACAACGAACAAAAGTTTGTCCAACCACTGGTTTTGTAAAGAGGGCAGTCTAACCTTTCATTTGATACCCCATTTATAAAAATCCATCATGGTTTAGGTACCCTAAGCCAAAAATGCAACCTAAAAAGTGCGTTTTCTACCCATTGGCACCTGAAAAACCTTGTCCGGTCAGCGGTTTTGTTAATGTTAAGACTAAAGCTATGAATTGGCATCATTCTGTTCTGAAGCCGCGATGAGATAGGTAAACCTACGG
Organism: Melangyna quadrimaculata; assembly: GCA_949320155.1. Taxonomy (NCBI): domain Eukaryota; kingdom Metazoa; phylum Arthropoda; class Insecta; order Diptera; family Syrphidae; genus Melangyna; species Melangyna quadrimaculata. Next base: position 185,028,900 of record OX439483.1, on the reverse strand, counting down.
GCGCCTCCCGTCCTATTACAACAGTCCTAGTTACTTACAACTCTCAACCATTCCTGTGTGCGCGTGCCGACAGGAATGGAGGGGACCTACAATTCGTATGCCGAATCCGAACGCCTAGACGGGAAGCACTTTTTCATGACACTTGGAGGATTTGTCATTTCCTCGCAAGAGGCAGGAGCCATGAATAAAATCTTTTTAGTTTTTTTTTTCAAATGCGATTAGTCTTGGCGTTTATCAGTAATATCGTTTAAAAGTAATAATAAGCTAAATATACAGGGTGTCCCATCGTCATCGGCCCAGAAGAAAACTATGGGTTCCTGAGTTTATTTTAAGTTGAAACCTCAAGAGGTAATTTTCTCGTTTTCGCTTCCTTTTCGACTTACATATAACGGTTTTTATGATTTTTGATCTTTTTTCCTTTTATCGAGCTCTAACTTTGCCAACCTGCATCCGATTCTTGATTTTCCAAAGAAATATAACCTAATAGGCTATTGAATAGACCTTTTAGTAATGAACAATTGCATTCACGGGTTTTTATTATTGAATATGTTTATGTGGAACTTAAGCTTACTTAAAACACAAAATTCGCTTAAATTCATTCATACGAGAATGTCACACTGGTCATTTTTAAATATTGTTGGTATAACTCGAAAACTGAGCCGAATTTGTGAATTAAACTTAAGAAACTTTTTGTAGGAAATTAGATTTGCTATCAGAATTCGTGGTTTAAAAAATTTTATAAAAAAAATTCAAGTAGGGCAATTTGTCAAAAACTTAAATAAAAAAAATCAAAAAATCACTTATTTTAATTTGTTTGACTAAATTGCTCATAACTTTTCCTAGAGCAAAAGTTCGCGCAAGATATATCAGAATGAAACAAAGAAGATGCTCAAACCTTTAATGACGGATCAAATATTTTTTTGGATGCAAATTGGCGAAAATATATCCTATTAAAAATAACCCTTTTTATATTTTTTGCAGTTTTTGTTCGTAATTATCTTTTTGACTTGCAATTCATTGGTACTATATGGCAAGTTTCCCATTCTTGAAATAATTTTAAGTTGAGATTTTGATCAAATATGTCATTACGATAATAGAGAACTCGAAAATAGTTGGTCCTGCAGTTTTAACTGTCCATCTGTAAATTTGTAACACCTAAGCCTACAGCCTGGACGGATGGATCGATTTCTTTAAAACTTGTACTTTCTGTTTTTTAAGGAATGTTTTATATGTTTAATTGAAATTCTTGTTTTTGGACCAAAAATAGTGGTAGCTTGCATACAACCATTTTTTGCATTTCCGTCTTTCGAGCAAGCCGCGTTACCGAACTGAATAAATTTTTACTAGCCGTGTTTTTTGAGAGAGTGACTAGCAACTCAGTTAAAGTTTTAAACGGAAAACACAAACAAAATTCTCATTAATAATTTGTTTAGTTATTGTTTTGCGTGTAAATATTTTGCTGAGTTGCTAGTCACTCTCTTAAAAAACACGGCTATTATAAGTAAGTTTTTAATCAACCTTAGTAATATTGCATACAACAATGTTGATCAAAAAAAAAATTTTTAATTAAAAAAAATGAATTTATTTTATTTAATATTTTAAGAAGGAATCTATGATTTATTTTCAAACTTGGGTTCTTACTATCAAAAGTAAATATTTTAAAATATTATTTCTTTCATAACTCAAAACCGTTTAAGAAGAAAAATTCATAGTAAAATAAAAAACACATTTGCAAGCTACTCATATTCATCGCTCTTGGAAAGTAAACATAAGCACGTTCAACGTTTATTGAATTTGAAAAAAATATTTAACATACAAAAAATGAAGTAACTTAGTTTTGTTCCCGTCCCGGCTTTGTACAGTTTTTGGTGAAGATAATTGGACACCAGCTGAAAGTATAATATTATGCTGAAATCTTATCTCTAATTTTTACAAGCATCTTATCTTTGAATGTACAGTACATTGTACATAGTTTTGAACACTAAGGATTTTTAAGATTTGTTAATAATGTATAGTAAAATTTAGTTGAAGAAAAATGTTGAAATTAATAATGGAATAAAATAGTTTTTTTTATATGAAGGCCATGCTTCCTTAACGATTTTAAGATATGAATAAGGTGCATCATCATTTAATTTCTTCTTTAAAATGGAATAAATAAGAAGATAATAAGAAATATGTTGAGCTTTTATGCTAAGGAAAATAATTTTTTGAGGTTAAAAATTTTTAAAAATATTTTTAAAAAAATTTCTTGATACATCATATTTTAAAATATATATTTTTGATAATAAAAACCCAAATTTGAAAATAAATCATGGATTCCTTCTTAAAATATTAAAATGAATTAATTTTTATTTTATTTATTTTTCATCAAAATTTTTGTATGCAATATTACTAAGGTTGATTAAAAACTTACTTATAATAAAAATTCATTCAGTTCGGCAACGCGGCTTGCTCGGAAGACGGAAATGCAAAAAATGGTTGTATGCAAGCTACCACTATTTTTGGTCCAAAAACAAACATTTCAATTAAACATATAAAACTTACCTTAAAAACAGAAAGTGCTAAAAAGAAACCGATCCATCCGTCCAGACTGTAGGCTTAGGTGTTACAAATTTACAGATGGACAGTTAAAACTGCAGGACCAACTATTTTCGAATTCTCTATTATCTTTATGACATATTTGATCAAACTCTCAACTTAAAATTATTTCAAGAATGGGAAACTTGCCATATAGTTCCAATGAATTGCAAGTCAAAAAAATAATTACGAGCAAAAACTGCAAAAAAACGTAAAAAAAGGGTTATTTTTAATAGGATATATTTTCGCCAATTTGCATCCAAAATTTTTTTTGATCCGTCATATTAAAGGCTTGAGTATCTTCTTTGTTTCATTCTGATATATCTTGCGCGTACCTTTGCTCCAAGAAAATTTATGAGCAATTTAGTGAAAAAAAATAAAATAAGTGATTTTTTGATTTTGTTTAGGTCAGTTTTTGACAAATTGCCCTACTTGAATTTTTTTATAAAATTTTTTAAACCACCAATTTTGATAGCAAATCTAAATTCCTACAAAAAGTTTCTTAAGTTTAATTCACAAATTCGGCTCAGTTTTCGAGTTATACCGACAATATTGAAAAATGACCTATGTGACCATTCTCTCAGAAACGCAGGAATGAATTTAAGCGAATTTTGTGTTTTAAGTAAGCTTAAGTTCCACACAAACATATTCAATAATAAAAACTCGTGAACGCAATTGTTCCTTTCTTCCCCCAAAATTCCAGTCTATTCAATAGCCTATAATAGATAAACATTTTTTTCTTTATAAAGTTTTAGACGCTAGATTTATTAGTACTAGTACCGCCCAGTGGTTGAAATTCGACCATTCTCTATATAATAGGTACTTTAATAAAAAAGATTCTAACCTACTGAACAACGTATATGAATTGTTGTTGTAATGCCCTGCAAAATATCGTAGGCTCCACCATAACCGTCCTCATTGCCCCAAAGCAAAGCACACTGGCACTGATAATTCATAATAATCGTTTCTACTCTGGCTGTGGCTGTAGGCTGTGTGAAGTGTGAGCTGTTGTTGTTTTTTTTTTCGGTTTTTCTTTGTGCTTGCTTACCAGCTTAACACTGCACTGACGTCTGATGGAAAGTTGGAATATTGAATTCGCTGCAAAAACGAAAAGTGATGGTAACCAATCAGTGTTGCCGAAAAAACTCCCATAGGAGTATTGTACTACTTTCAACACCATCGTACTCCCGTACTCCTCCTTTCACATTCGTACTCCTATTTTTTTAAAGACCTAAAATATCTTACACTTGCAGATTACAATTAAGTTCCTTATTTTTATTCTAAAACTAATATTACTATGAATTAAGGTATCTGCCATAAGACAGATGTTATAATTAAAGAGATATTTTCTTACTTTTGTAAGTATAACTAATAATTTATTTATTTATGTATTTTTTTTACTGAATTTATTGTTGATGATTTTTTTTTTCTAAATAAAGTTTAAGAAAAAAATTGTGCACACACTTATTTTTGAAGACAAAAAAATGTCTGATTCAAAATACTCCCCATTTTTGGCTGCAGTACTACCTTCTAATATTTTTCCCCGGCAACACTGGTGAACATTCTCTATATACTTTAATAAAAAAGATTCTTGCCAGTGTTGCCGGAGAAAAATCCTTGTTTGCAATTATTCATATCGACTTTTGAATGGCAATTCAGAGTGAAAACGTCAAACTTATCTTTTTTTCTCTGGTGAAAACACTTCAAGATTAATTTTTAATCTACTCTTTTTAATCCGAATTATCTTTAGGTAGACACGTAGTACTACTTTGAATTATTCTTACAAAGAATAACAATATTTGAAGCATTAATTCAGCAAACCTTTTCATTTTATTGAACTACACAAAAAATTCACGAAGTTCAATAAAAAAAACAGAACCACCAAACTACAATCTCAAGTAACAATAAAATAAATAACGAAATACTGGCAGAAAAAAATTTCATGAAGCCAACGAAAAAGAAATAGCTTTGAAGCTGTCAAATTTACATTTAATTTAAAGTGAATTAAATTTATTGAGGTTGGCATTACACTTTGCTGCAAGTGTAGGATATTTTAGGTCTTTAAAAAATAGGAGTACGAATGTGAAAGGAGGAGAACGGGAGTACAAAGGTGTTGAAATTAGTACAATACTCCTATGGGAGTACTTTCGGCAACACTGGTTCTAACCCACTGAACAACGTAAATGAATTGTTGTAATGCCCTGCAAAATATAGTACACTCCACCATGACCGTCCTCATTGCATGCCCAAAGCATACTGATCATTCATAATAATGGTTTCTACTCTGGCTGTGTGAGCTAAAAATCGCGTCGTTGTTGTTTTTTTCGGTTTTTCTTTGTGCTTGCTTACCACTGCACTGACGTCTATTGGAAGGTTGGAATATTGAATTCGCTGCACAAACGAAAAGTGATGGTGTAACAGCGAAAAACTATATAAACTTTAATTTAACTGCCTTAACGGCAAAATATAAACAATATAATTAATTTAACGTGGAGCGATTGTCCATATCTTTCAAAAAAAGCAAACAAAAATATAATATGTTGCCATTAAGCCATTCAAAAAGGGGCGGGTAGAAATCACCTTTGCGTATTATTTATTAGTATTTAACTTCGATTTTGATTTAAGAAAGCACTGATATACAGTGTGATTGGTATAAGGTGGACCAAAAAGCTGCAACGAGCTGCTTGGGTTGAGACGAGAAACAAACCGTATGGAGGAGGGGTCTATTTCCCTCCGTTAAGGCGGGAGGGGCAATTTTCTAAAAAATTGACTTAAAACAGAAAAAAAAAAATGATTTAAAAACAACGGTAAAGCTTGCAATGCCCCGCCATACCTTTTTGGAAAGCCAGAAATCTCTTCTTTAATTTCCATTTTAAATTAAATTGCGTTTGTGAATAGTTTTAAAAACATTAATTTTCAAACTCAAAATTTTGAACATTTTTTTATTTTAAACTAATTTTTTCCAAAATTTTACAGCATTAAGTACTTTTTTTATTTTCAAAACTCAATGCTCTTATTAATTTTTATTAAGACACTGAAAACCACATGGTTCTAGGACTTTTACTTTTCAAGATATGAAAAAATAAATGAAGCAACTTTCTTATTAAACTAAGAACAATCCGTCTAAATAATCATTTCAGCAACCAGTTGATTATCATCAAACTCGTTTTTTCTTGTTTTTACTAAGATGCTGGTTTTTTTATTTTTTAATATCTTGCAAAGTCAAAGTCCTAGAAGCATGCGGTTTTCAGTGTTTGACTAAAAATTGACAAGAGCATTAAGTTTTGGAAACGAAAAATTATTCTTAATTACATAAAATTTTTAAAAAAATTAGTTTGAATTTTTTTTTTCCAAATTTCGAGTTTGAAAATTAATTTTTTAAAAACTGTTCACAAACGCAACTTAATTTAAAGTGGAAATTAAAGAAGAGTTCTGGCTCTCCAGAAAGACATGGCAGGGCAATGCAAGCTTTACCGTTGTTTTTAAATAATTTTTGTTCTGTTTTAAGTCAATTTTTTTTAGAAAATTGCCCCTCCCGCCTAAACGGAGGGAAATAGACCCCTGTGCGTTACAGCTTTTTGGTGCACCTTATACCAATCACCCTGTATAACAGACTTTAATAAAATAAACAAATAAATTGGTATATATATGTTTTTTTTTTAATATTTTTATTTGCACTTTTATTTTATTATTTACATAATATTTGGTAGTATTTAAATCCATTTCACATCTCATGGAACACATGAAGGTCCACACCAGTGATCAACCTTTTATTTGTTCTCTTTGCGGGAAGGGTTTCAGCAGCAATGATGACCTCTGCACCCATCGTTCAATAAGGCACAGTGATTCCAAGCCTTATCAATGCCAGCAGTGCGTACGCAAATTTAGAACGATCTTAGAACTGAAAAAACATTTACTGATTCATACTGCTAACATTCAACGGAAGCAAAAACTAATCCGTCGTAAAAGACAAAATACAAAACTCAACGTGAATCCAATTAATCAAGAACCATTAAGCTATTCCGAAGAAGTACGTCATTGTCGTTTTTGTAAAAAAAGTAAGTTAATTGATTATAAAATGAGTGGATTTCCAATGAATATTTTTTGTTTTAATTACAGATTTTTCCAACAATTGGGTCCTACAGGAACACATGAAAAGCCACACTTTAAAAAAAACATTCATTTGTCCAATTTGCGGACATGGTTTTTCTAAAAAATATAATCTCAAAATTCATATAATGGCGCATAAAAAAATAAAGCCCTTCAAGTGTCATTACTGTCCGCAATCTTATTGTACAAATTCAGGACGGACTCATCATATGCGGACACATACTCATGGACGCAATCGAATAGATATTGATTCATCGAACTCTGAAAATGTCACACTTTAAGAAGTATCAGATAGAAGGAATCCGTTCAGCAAAAATAAAATATATCACTAAGAATCTACAACAGAAACTAAAACCCGGTTAATTGATATTCTTCCTAGATTTCCTTTAAGTTAAAATAAGTTAAGATACAAATATATGTATGTAGGTACTGCATTTAGGGTAAGTTTAAAGTTAATTGTATTTAATTGTGGTAATCATTCGAGAGACCGTGTTATTTAAGAGTTCTCTGTTTAATTCAGTTTAATTTTTGGTTCAGTTTAATTCTGGTTTATTTTTTTTTTTTTACATATATGTACATACATATATTTCTGTGAATTTTGGCATCAAATGTAGTCCCTGTGATGGCTTGCGACAAACTATTTCTAACGGTTTTCTGTTTATTTTGTTGAGCTCTTCAAAGTTAAACTTGCTAAATTTTTACCCTGGAAATACGAAGTTAAAATTTTACTGATTTTTTGAACATGTTTAAATGAAAAAATTCATCATCGAATGTTTAATCTTGACGTAACATCAAAAAATTGTTAGTGTTAAATCTTATTTAACTTGTTATAATGTGACATCATGTTCATCAATATCTTACATTAAAACCAACAGCTCAGATTTGTTTCTAAATTATAAGTGTTCCTCGGCGTTTATTTGTTATCCGTTTCTATAAAATGTTGAGTTTGGTTGAATTTGAAGAAAGTTTCAATTAAGTTAGGTTTATATCATTTTATATAATCTTCCGGAATGTTTACCCAATTTTACGAAATCTAAAATAAAACTAGTACTTAAGATTAATTTAAAAAAAAAAAACTTACAAAATATTTTATAAATATATATAAAGAAATTTTTGAAAATAAATAAATATGTAATTAGAACAGAATATTTTGTGAAATTCAATTGTGTGATTTAAAAAAAGACTTAATAACAATGTAAAACATCTCCAGTTTCCGAACTTTACAAAAACAACACACACATTTAATTTAATATAAAGAAATTTTATTTTTAAACAAAAAACATCTCGTTTTAAAAATATCAATAATTATTTTTTGTTTTTGTGTATCTATATATAAAAACTATACGTTCCTTGAATCATATTCGGTATACAAAAATTAGATTTGTCCCATGTGCCCTACCCCCATAAATCATTTTCGTTACATAAACATATTACGATTATCGGTTCACTAAAACGACAGTAAAACGACAGGGCTCTAGAGGCGACAGTTGGCGTTTAAATAAACCGAAATCTTTGACATTCTCTCCAATCTCCAACCATCTCATCATTATGACGAAATTCGTTTGAATTAAACATCAACCGACTCCTCCAGGGACGTGTCGTTTAATTGTCGTTTTATTGTCGTTTTAGTGAAACGACAACCGTAATAAAGGCAAATATCTTTTTTATGTTTTGTGATTATTTTTGAGACATGACATATCAATACGTTTAATGTTATTGTAAAATATTATATCATACACAATAATATGATGTGATATTGTCACATATTTTGTTATCTCTTCGACGTGCTAACAAATAGGCTGTGTTCCAAAATGTAAACCAAAAGGTGTTGATGCCGCAGCAATACCATATTCTGACGCATCAGCTACGTAAAATAAACATTTTACTTTTTATAACGCACATTATGAGAGCAGACATTAAAAAATTTTATGTGTCAAATATTCAGATATTTGAAGCACAACAAACGCATGTACGCATCAGGTTTCCAAATTTATCGAAGAAAGACAAATTCTCAAAACTTGAACAAACTGAAATTTGGAACGTATGCGCATCCGATGCACTTCGGAACTCAGCCATAATATCTTATTTCAAACTACGCCGCATTTTACTTTTTATAACGCACATTATTCGGAGAGCAGACATTAAAAAAATTGTATGTGTCAAATATTCAGATATTTGAAGCACAAACAAACGCATGTACGCATCAGGTTTCCAAATTTATCGAAGAAAGACAAATTCTCAAAACTTGAACAAACTGAAATTTGGAACGTATGCGCATCCGATGCACTTCGGAACTCAGCCATAATATCTTATTTCAAACTACTCATACGTCTATTTTTTTTCTTGGACAATAAAACTCGTATAGTTGTCCTATGAATCGTATTTGATGCACACATATTTTTTGTCTCGTGTCTCTTCATCCATGTATCATTTTTCATCCACAAGCTTATGTTTGTTTTGGACGCATAGGTTATTTGTATGTATCAAATATGATTCATAGGACAGTGAAATTTTTTTTGCGCATATTTACAAAGTATGAAAAATAAAAAAAAAAAGAATGACACACTACGGCGTATACGTATTTGTTACTTGTTACTTCACAAAGCTAACAATCAGTCCCATTGTGAGTTTCACCCGGAAAACATTTCGCCCGAAAATGTTTTGGATTTTTAAAAGCGAGTTTCACCCTCCATTTTAAAACAAGTGTGGCCTCGTTCGCTACCAGACATATATTTTACACGAAAAAAATGCTGTCAATAGTGCCAATAATGGAATTTTTACGAACAGGTTCACATTTTTCGCCCGAAACTCACAATAAGAGTTTGGGACAGTGAAGCCAAAATAATGATAAATGGAACGGTGATGGTGTTATAATTGTATTAGTATCGTCCACTAGCCGCAACAAACACTGACAGAATATAGAATAAAGTTGTCCGACAGTGTAAAAACTAATATGACCCAAAGTGTGTTAGTGCGTGTATAATATAATAATATTATATGTAATATTCTGCACATCTCCGCAACTATGTCTTTCCAACCATATACAATTTAAAGATATATAATGTGTAGGTTTAGTGGGCTGTAGGTCAATAAATTAAAGATGTTGTTATTATGTATGATCTTCATCAGGCCTTTTATTAATACAAAATAAAAAAAGTAATACATATACAGGGTGTCCCGTAAAGGATGGTCCAAACTGAATATGGTTATAGGCCAGGTCCAGACCTTTCAAAATTTGGTAACCTGTTCATACCGAATCATAACGGTTTTCGAGTAACGGCTATTTTTCGAAATTTTAAGAAAACTTTACTTTGAACCAGTTTTTTGCTCACCCTGTCTATAATTGACTGTTGTTTTTTACAATTTTTACACTTAAACTTTGGCTTATAGTTTGACTTACTTTACTGAATTAAAAAATCTTCATTTATATCACCATTTGCCTACAAACTAAAAGATAAACTTGAACTTTGACCAAACTTAATTTTTGACATCAATCTTCTTAAGAGCTCCATGAATAAAATTCGTATCACACAATACAGGTTTTATCTTCCAAAAATATCCCGTTTTTTGTAGTTTTTATTTTTTCTGTAGTTCCTAAAAGGGTAAACAACTTGCTAAAGCGGTGCTCAGATAGAAAGTTATAACCGTTTGAACCCAATAAAACAGCTTAAAAATAAAACAAAAATAAAACATTTTTGTTCAAGTATATCGATAAAATTAAAATATCTTTTCAAATATAACTCAGACAAAGCTGAATTTTGGTGGAGAGCTTCATTTTGATGTCTCACGCATTTTTTTTTTTAACAAAAACCTTTAAATTTGGGCAAGGACTTTGGATTTTGTAGGGTGAAAGGGGAAAAGTCCAGTATTTTTGAAAATTTCTCGAAAAGCATCAGGTTTTTTAAGAACTGTCTTTGGAAAAATTGTAGCTTATAATATTCTACAAAGAATAGATAACTATAATTTTTTTTCTTAGACTAATTAATTTTGAGACAAATGAGCGCAAATGCAACGGTGTGGAAAATATCACATTAAAGTAAGGCCACATTTTGTCCCTGTTTTTTCAAAATCTTTTGCTCCGGCGAAAAAAGTAGTTGATCTTTTTTGTGCGGAATTTTAATAGCTACTGTTATGCCAAAGACAGTTCTTAAAAAACCTGATGCTTTTCGAGAAATTTTCAAAAACACTGGACTTCCACCAAAATTCAGCTTTGTCTGAGTTATATTTGAAAAGATATTTCAATTTTATCGATATACTTAAACAAAAATGTTTTATTTTTAAGCTGTTTTATTGGGTTCAAACGGTTATAACTTTCTATCTGAGCACCGCTTTAGCAAGTTGTTTACCTTTTTAGGAACTACAGAAAAACGGTATATTTTTGGAAGATAAAACCTTTATTGTTTAATACGAAGTTTACTCATGGAGCTCTTAAGAAGATTGATGTCAAAAATTAAGTTTGGTCAAAGTTCAAGTTTATCTTTTAGTTTGTAGGCAAATGGTGATGTAAATGAACATTTTTTTATTTATTAAAATAAGGAAAACTATTCGCCAAAATTTAAGTGTAAAAATTGTAAAAAACAAAACTCAATTATGGACAGGGTGAGCAAAAATCTGGTTCAAAGTAAAGTTTTTTTAAATTTCGAAAAATAGCCGTTACTCGAAAACCGTTATAATTTGGTATGAAAAAGCTACCAAATTCTGAAAGGTCATGACCTGGCCTATCACCATACTCAGTTTGGACCATCCTTTACGGGACACCCTGTATACATTAATATAAAAAGTATTATAGCTGAACTTTTGAATTTTACCACCCCTCAAAGCAAGAAATATGCGGCTTTCAATTTCAAAAACACACAGTTTTGTACCAGTTTGTGCAGAACAATTTTTCACATTGTGCCGTGCTCTAAAGTAACTCAACGACTACTGCTTTTATGCTACTAATGCAAAATGCGTATTAAATAACCTAACGGCACTTTATGCAAATTTGTATTGATTTGATTTATATAATTAATAAATTTTCCAAAGCGTTTAAACCAAATTCTGATGGCTCAAAATAATGAACTTATTGGCTAGTGTTTTAACTTCGATGTAATAAAAGTCGATACATTTGTTATTAAAAATATGTTTAATTTAAAAGCCAGCTTTTCACACAAAAAAAAAAGAAGATTTTTTTAACATTACACTATCACCATTCAAAATAAGCTGCCGTTGCTTTTATATTTAAATACATTATGTACCTTAATTTATTATAACCTAACATAACCTTACAACATCTCTGTGAAGACATTCTTTTATTTCTAATGATGTCCATGCATTGTCTTTACTACTGATCCCCCAGTGGTGGTCATATTGGAAACACCATCTGTTTTGTCAGTCTCACTATCACTACTAGTTGTGGCAGCATCTAAATTTTGTAGTTGCTGATTCCACATTCCAGCATAGACACCATTTCGATGCACCAAGTCGTCGTGACGACCTCGCTCAACAATACCACCATCTTGAAGCACAAGTATTTCATCAGCATGAATAACCGTTGATAACCGATGGGCAATAATTATCGTTGTTCTATTTGCACAAACTCTTGCAAGGGCAGCCTGAATGTTACGTTCGGTGTGCGTGTCCAAGGCGCTTGTAGCTTCATCAAGCAGAACTATAACTGGCGACTTAAGAAGCGTTCTTGCAATCGCGACTCTTTGTTTCTCGCCACCACTCAATCGAAGACCTCGCTCTCCTACTTTTGTATCATACCGATCTGGGAACGATAGAATGCGTTCATGCATGTCGGCGTTGCGTGCTGCTTCGAAAACTTCATCAGCTGATGAACCAATTTTGCCATATTCGATGTTGTAGAATATACTGTTATTGAATAGAACTGTGTCTTGAGGGACAACTCCAATACACTTACGTAGTGTATTCTGTTTTACAAGTTTGATGTTTTGCCCATCCACAAGAATACCTCCGTGCATTACATCATAGAACCGGAAAAGCAGTCGAACAATAGTACTCTTCCCGGCACCAGATGGCCCAACAATTGCAACTGTCTTGCCCGAATTTACCGTAAAGCTAACATTGCGCAGAACAATTTTCTCTGGACTATAACCAAATGTCACATTGGAGAATTCAATTTTACCACCTGAACATAGGAGACCTGCAGCTCCTGGAGCATCAAATACTTCCTCTTCTTCTTTAAGCAAATCAAACATGTTTTCCATATCGACAAAATTCTTTTGAATAGCACGATAATATGTTCCGAACCAATTCAATGGCATATACAAATCCATGAGGTAAGTGAAGAACAGAACATAATCACCAACTGTAAGAATTTTATGATTCGCTACGAGATACACACAAAGTAGAGAGCCAGTTAGAAGTCCTGCACATAGGATTATGTTTTGTGATGTATTTAATATATTCAGTGTAACTAGTGAACGGAATTCTTCTTTCTGGAAAAAAAATTACAAAAAAACATCACAAAACTTATTAGTTGGTTGGAAGCAGGTATCTTTAAATTAATATTAAATATTAAGATACGTCAATATTCAAGTTCTTAAAAGTTTTGCGTTGTTTTTTTTTAACGTTTAACATTTTAATAATAATACTTTACTTGCGATAGCTCTATTCCGATTATTTTTCACATAAAGTTGGTATTCTGTTATACGTCGGCGTCGCGTCTTGTAGGGAAACGATAGTTTTAAAAGCAAATAAAACATAAATAAATGTAAATTGCGACCAAAACAAAATTTATATGGACTCATGGAATTCCCAAGAGCACTTTGCACTTGAAATATAGAAGATTGATTAAATAGTACAGTACAATCGAGACATTGAATTCTATTCTTCCTCAAATTCTAAATCATACATCGTATTTTTATAAAACAAATTTGTTTAAATACCTATTGGTCTGAGAGCAAAAGTGTGTAAGTAAGAATTATTCACTTTGCAATTTTTAACATTTTATTTGTCCTACGTCCGTTTCTGTGCTTAGTGTCTAAAAAGAAAGATGGCGGCAAAATTTCATAGTATTAGTTACTTCCGGATTATAGCTGAGAGATTTTTGGGGAGTTTTACTTCCGTCTATTCATTTAGGCGCTGCCTGCATGAAGTCCAACAATATGACTTCATAGCCAAATTTTGTGTGTATCTTTAAGAATTTGAGGAGTAATAAATCCAGACAGTTGCAAATGTCTGTGATGTGAAAATCTAGTTGGAATGTACTAAAACAAATTTAGTGAAACATTCAAGTGAAAGGTGGAGTAGGATAAGTTTTGGATTCGAATAAAAATCTAACTCGATAACGATGACTAATGGGTACCGCAATTCAATATTTCCGAAATCACTGTGTCGCAAACAACAAAATATGGCTGATAGGTAGGATGTCTTGGATTCGAAAAAAAAATCTAATTCGAAATGAGTCCCGAAATTCAATATTTTTGTATGTTTAGCATCCTGTGTCGTTATGTCTGGTGAATGGTATATCTTTTTCTTTAATATTCACCTGATATTTTAAAATGGCCTCTCTATAAGCATCAACCTCATACTGCTCTGCCCCATAATACTTAACAGTTTCAAAATTCAATAAAGAATCAACACTGCGTGCACGTTGTTCATTATCAGCTTGATTCATTTGCCTCTGGAATTTTGTTCGCCATTCTGTAATAGCTATTGTGCACACTGAAAGAAAAAAACAAAAACCTTTGTAAGTCTGTCAGTCAAGGAATATATAATCTTTAAACTTACTTATATAAAAAAACATTGTAAGGAACACAATAAGACCAAAATACCAATTGAATGCATAAATAAAGAAAACCACAGCTACTAGAATATCAATAATAGTCGGTGCGATCGAAAAGATAATATAATTTAGTAAATTATTTATTGAATCAGTTCCACGATCCATTACACGAAGTACTTCTCCAGTTTTTCTCTGCAAATGCCAGCGCAGGGATAAGTTATGCAAGTGTGCAAATAGATCCACTTCGATTTCTCGGGTCGTATATTGTTGTACTCGAATCCACAGAAAGGAACGAAGATTGTTCAATAGACCCATTGTTCCGGTTCCACCGCCTTGTAAAAATGACAATCCCACAAATATAAGCACAAAGTCCCATCGAAAAGAGATTGGTTCTTCTGTCAAACTGTCAACTTATGAGGGAAATGTCTTTAGTTAAACGAAAAAAATGCACAATCAACTAAGGCTTACCAAGTTTTTTGCGGTATATTGGAAGGAACAATCTGATCACACGTCCAGCTATCAACAAAGTGATGCAAATCATTACAGCTAGTTGTAGCAAAGTATCTTTCTTGGGCCAGAGATAAGGAAATAATCTGCGTAACTTCTTCCATGCATTGTGAAATGCTGAACGGCTTATATCTGGGTTTACGAGCTCTTCGCGTTCATTACCATCACTATGATAAGGCCAAGAAAGACCAGGAGCTTTAAGACCAAGAACGAAAATCAACAAAGAAAATATGTAACGGCAGCCAAACAATCCCATCTCGACTTTGTCCTTTGAACTGAAGAAATGAGTTTTTATTTTTTTATTAAAACAAAATAATAATTATTTTTTTTTAAATAAATAATACCTCTTCAGGCTAAACCACCAATCTTCTTGTCGCAAATTAACGAATGCCAAATTCTCATTGATTAAACCAAGTGTCCAGAAAAGAAGCAAAACTAATCCATGACCACGCGTCGGCACTGAAGGTAGTTGATAAAACCTTTCTTTTATAACCAAACAAATTGAAAAGGGATAAGCAATGCTGGTAAGCACAACTGTTAGGATCTAAACAAAAAAAAAATAAATAAAAAAAAGATTAGTTCAACCTTCACTTCGTCATATCATTTTGCAGTACTCACCATATAACCATAAATATCACCCTTATCATAAATATAGTACATCAAAAGAAATCGAATAACAAAAAGCAATGGGAAAAATCCCAACAAGAATAACTGTAGTCCATAGAGGCGTGATTTTGATATCTGACTCAAATCTGTTATTCTGGTGGCATATTTTTTATACATAATTAGTTGTATAGTCCCAAAGAATAGTATGAAACCAGCAACAACCGATGAACCAACTGTATCCATAAAACAATGAGATATCCCATGGTTCACCCACACTTGGGAAAGTGTGACATTCGGTGGACAATAAAGCATTTTTGATTATTTAACAAGGATTTCTGAAAAAAAAAACGTTTTATATTTAATTTCTATTTAAAATTGCAGGTATTTTATGAAATATATTATAATTAATACCAGTAGGACTTTTTGTCTTTTGAAGTGAGCTGCATGATATACATAAGTTCGAACGAACTGAAAGTTAGCAAAGAAAGTTTTTTGGCGTAGGTGGCGATTCTCTAATTTTCTGTACAGAGATGATACAAGCATAATACAGAGATGATACACACATAAATTGACGGCGTCCAACTTAATTGGGGCTATGTATGTACATATATATGTAGAAATAAAATGCACGTTTTCAAGAAAACTTGATAAAACCGATATCGTTGTATGGCAGCTTATGGCAGCTTCTGGTTTAGATAAGCTAATGCAATAAATGGAATTTTTCTTCTAGGGAATCGTATGACACCAAATTTGAAGTACAAAAATACATCAGAGGAAACAAATTAGACGCACAGATAAACAGGCCGACTGACGTCTTATCCTGGGGCTGTTCCATTAGGTTAAATGGTGCTCAGGGTAATAAATCCAAGGTCAGATTTGACTTCGACATTCCTTCAAAAGCCCACATTTAACAATTTATGTTGAAAACATTTTTATTTTGAAAAAAAAACTGCTCGACAGGATCGCACAAACTAGCTCTCGTAGCTAACAACTTTAACGAAGCTAGAAATTGACAGTAAATGTTATTAGTTCAATGTCGTAAAAAAATAAAGTGTTAAAAATAGTTTAAATATAAATTAATTAAGTTTTTAGAATTTTAATTTAATTATTAGTTATTTAAATAGCTAAAAATACCAGTTTTAAATAGATATATCTGAAAAAATGAATTTATTAAAGAAAAAAAAAATCAGAAATCTTTAGACCGGTTTTCTTAAAAATGTTTGGCACATTTAAAAAGTTAAAATCTGGTAGGCCAACTTTTAGTATTTAATAAAATACAATTTAACACAAAATTAAAATAAAAAATTGAT
The DNA here is from genome assembly GCA_949320155.1 of Melangyna quadrimaculata. Taxonomy (NCBI): domain Eukaryota; kingdom Metazoa; phylum Arthropoda; class Insecta; order Diptera; family Syrphidae; genus Melangyna; species Melangyna quadrimaculata. The sequence goes on along the minus strand of OX439483.1, from coordinate 185,012,058 downwards.
CCATTTTCAAGGTACTGAATTAAAAAAAAAAAAAATAATTACAATATTTTTAAAAAATTCAAAACATATTTTTTTGAAAATTTGTATATGCAAAATTGTTAAAACTGAAATAGGTCTTCTGTATAAAAAAATTTGATTGTAATCGGTGAAGGCATTAACGAGGAACTTGAAAATCAAAGAAATTGGTTTTATTATGACAGGTACCGTAAATAACAGTTATTGGTAAAATTTGTCGTTACCAAAATATTGACTATACCTTTTTTAGTAACTCGTAATTTTAATGTTAGAATAGTAAGGCCCAGTTTTTTCAGTGTTAGGTTAAGCCCGAGTAAGTTAACTCTGGAAATAGATCTGTCTACAGTTACGTCAGGAAGCTGTTTTTTAATTGATGATAAATGCAGAAAGTCTTAAAAAACACGGAATATAAAATATTATAAACATTTTTGAGTTAATCCAAAGCTAACTCGCCAAATTGGTTAGTTAACTATTTTTATAATCCATAGTTAACTCACCAAAAACCTTACAAAAACAAACTCACACAAAATTGTGACCTGTGAGCCTCACAACGGCAGAATAGGGCTGTTAGGCTGCAGGTTAAGGTAGAGACAGACAGAACTGCGGGACCCACTTTTTTTGCATTCTATACAGTGTTGCCGGAGAAAAATATTATAAGGTAGTACTGCAGCCAAAAAAGGGGAGTATTTCGAAAAAATTAGTAGTACAGACATTTTTTAGTCTTCAAAAAATAAGTGTCTGAACACATTTTTATCTCAAGTAAAAATAAGAGCCTTATTATACGGTTCGTTTTTTCGTTCGTTTCGTCTTTCGTGTTTTTGACAGGCACGAACGTTCAGTATTAACATGGTTCGCGAAAATATGGACGTACTTCCTTTCGTTATTTTGACGTTCATGGAATTTGGGGTTGTTTTGTTTGAAAATAATCAGTAGTAATATATAAAAATATTTTGTAATCAATTCTTTCTCAAATAAACTCGTATATTAGGTATACTCAATCACTTAAAACAATTTACCCAAGCATTCATTTTTATTCAAATAGTTTTTTGCTTACAAGGAGGAGCATTGTAGTTGCCAAATCAGAAGCGTCAAAGTTCAACCAAAAAAAGGCTTGAAATTTTCATTCCTGCTTTCGTTACTTCTACATTTCTACCTCACCCATCACCAAGACGAAACAACCGAAAAAACGAATCATGTAATCGGGCACTAAAATAAATACCGAACTGACAGATAAAAATTTCAAGAGGCAAACGAAAAACAATATTATACGACAGTTTTGAAGATAAAAGTTTTGCCAAGTTTGCATTGAATTTAAAGTAAGTTAAATTATTATGTTGACATTACGCTTTGCTGCAAGTTTAAGATATTTTAGGTCTTTAAAAAAAATAGGAGTACGAATGTGAAAGGAGGAGTACGGGAGTACGGAGGTGTTGAAAGTAGTACAATACTCCTATGGGAGTACTTTCGGCAACACTGATTCTATATCATCGTTATGTTAGGGAAAATGTTTATGTCGTTAGTATTCATAAAATGTAATGACACCTGGTAAGTTGCTTTCCACGCCACCTACATCTCAAGCGCTTAAGCTTCAAAAGGCGATAGAATTATTTTCGATTTGACGTTCAATGTATTTCCCATAAGAGAAAACGAAAAAAACGCCTGATGAAAATTAGTTATACCAAATTATTTTATATCAACGGGTATCCATATTATGATTGAAATAGAACCACAAAATGTGTAAGCTTATAAATCAACCCGAAAATATATTAAAATAGATAGCTAAAATGCTTTGCTTTGTAAATGAAAAATGTAAACAAACCACCTTTACAACCAGAAACAACAACAAAAGTACTCGATTAGAAATTGAGAAAGGCAGCGGCGTAGTCACGATTATTAAAAAAATATGTTTGTTCGTAATTGAATAAAAATCTTCTTGTGAAAAAATTGTTAATACAAATATTTTTCAATTGGCTATTTACACATTTGTTTCTTGGTTTACAAAAGAGGCAAGGTATGAATGAAGGTCAAGCTCGATCACTCTTAATTAGTTCTATTTTTAAGAAGAGTTTACTTTTAAAGAGTGCTAACCTTTTTTTAAATGGAGGATAAAAGTTTTTTTTTGCCCGAAATTACGTTAAAAAATTATTCTTAGAAAGAAACTTACGAGGTAGGATAAAACAAACGAACACAGACAAATTAAATGATGCCCCTATAATTTATATTAACTTTATATTAACCTGCGCGTACCTAATACAAAAAAATAAAATGAAGATTTATATCACTTAAGTGCATTATAGGTGACTCCTTTTGATAATTTGGAAAACTAATTTATTACATTTACTTAAGTGAGCGCTTTTGACTGTTATAATTCTATTTTTACTAAAGCAAAAGTGAACGAAATTAATCGAAAAATAGAAAACCGCAATTATTGGTGCAACACATAATTTCCTGGTACCTATTATCTTTTTTTCTTACGATCACTAAAGTGGACCTTTAACATTTCTACTTCATTCTTTACTTATAATAAAAAGGAAAATTAATGTTTTATTAAAATCCATAAGAAACTCTAGCCCCCTAAACTACTACCTACCTACGCACATGATATCGTTCTGACTGATGCCTTGCATCCATTTTGAAAAACAACAACAAAAAAGCACGTTTGTTTACATATTTCATCTGCAAAATAAAGCAAATTAGTAATAAGTTTCGATATATTTTACGTTTGATTTGCAAACTAGCATGTTTAATTATTCTATTGCAATTATAATACAAACAACTGTTCATATAAAATTAATTTGTTAAAATAATGTTTCTACGAGCTGTTTTTGTTTTTCTCTTATGGGAAATGCATTGATCGTCAAATAGAAAAGAAATCTATCTCGTTTGTTAGTTTCACGCGCTGGCTGCTAGGTGCCGTGACTCCATGTGCCAAAACAGTACAAAACTCTCATACAAATTTGTATGCAAAAAGTAAGTCCTTAGAGGCACGAGTAAATGACCAAGACAACATTTTTTTTGATGCAGAACCTATTTTTGTGACCTAAACTTTTGATTTGGGGGCCATAGTAGAAAAAAATGAGTTTTGGAAATGACGGACACCCTAATGTACATACACCCGAATTTACATGAGTGGAACTCATAAATTGAAATCAAAATAAAACGTCTACTAAGTAGATGTGTACTACTATCTAGATATTATAAGATTAAAATGATCCAGTAGGAGCTTATATGGACTGCAGAGTAAGAATCGTTATTTGCATTAGGGACTTGTGCTGAGCTATGCAACCTATCAAATCCTTGTCATTGAGTGTTCTTTCGATTGTTCTGCTGCTTACTGCTATGCCATGGACTTGATTCACTTCATCCCGATTTTCAGCGGATGTCTTTGCATAAGCAGCGATTATACGATCATCAGCAGAATTTATCTTTTTTGGCGGCGGGTTTCTTCGGATGGCGTTGGTCATATTACTTACTTTTACTTTTGATGGCGCTCACAGCCCAGGATGGGCTTCGGCCTCAACTAACAAGTCCCTCCAGCCAGCTCTGTCCCTAGCTAGCCGCTTTCAGTTGCGCAGCTTTGTTCCAGTTGCACTTCCAGTTGGAGTGCTTTGAGGTCATCATCAACTTGTTTGCGCCACCTGTTACGGTTTTTTCCTCTGCTGCATACCCCATCGGGGTTGGTTTCGATGACCCGTCGGGCAGGAGCGTTGCTGTCCATACGCTCCACGTGCCCCAGCCATCTCAGCCGGTGTATTTTCAGCTTTTTGACCAGGTCAACGTCGCTGTATAGCCCGTATAGCTCGTCGTTGAATCTTCTCCTCCGTACTCCTTCGATACACACCGGACCGAAAATCACACGAAGAATCTTCCTCTCAAAGCATCCTAGCAGATTTTTATCCGAATCTTTCAGTGTCCATGCTTCTGACCCATAAAGTAGGACCGGGATGATTAGGGTCTTGTATAAAGTCTCCTTGGTTCTCTGAGAGAGGGCCTTACTACTTAAATGCCTTCTTAGACCGAAGAAACAGCGGTTGGCAAGAGTAATTCTTTGCTTGATCTCTGCACTGATGTCATTCTGCGATGTAATAGTGGAGCCCAGGTAGACAAAGTCCTTGACAACTTCGAAGTTATATCTGTCCATCGTAATATTTTGCCCGAGTCGACGATGTTGAGATTCCTCTCTCGATGACAGCATGTACTTCGTCTTGTCCTCATTAACCGCCAATTCCATTTTAGCCGCCTCCGATTCAATGCTCACAAATGCCCCTGCCACAGCTCACTTCGTTCTGCCGACAATGTCTGTGTCATCCGCATACCCAAGCAATTGAACGGACTTTTGATAGATTGTAACGCTGGTGTTGACATGTGCGTTGCCTACAATAGCTTCAAGAACAATGTTGAATAGGTTGCATTATAACGCGTCGCCTTGCCTCAATCCTTTCTCAATATCAAAGGAATCGGTGGTTTTCTTACCAATTTTGACGGAGCAGTAAGATTTCTCCATCGTCATCCTGCACAGGCGGACGAGTTTGGCAGGGATGCCGAGACTCAACATGGCTCTGTATAATTCGTCCCTTTTCACGCTATCATACGCGTCTTTAAAATTGATAAAAAGGTGGTGTGTATCGATCTGGAATTCCCCGGAGTGTGAACATTTGATCGACGGTTGACTTGCCTGGCCTAAAACCGCACTGATAAGGGCCGATCAGATCGTTGACAAAAGGTTTTAAGCGGTCACACAGGATGGCCGACAAGATTTTATAAGCGACGTTTAGGAGACTAATTCCTCTGTAGTTGGTACATTTCAGAACATCTCCCTTCTTATGGATGGGGCACACTATACCGAGGTTCCATTCATCGGGCATACTTTCCTCCGACCAAATTTTGCAGATGAGCTGGTGTATGCTCCTAGCCAATTCATCTCCCGCTGATTTAAATAGTTCGGCTTGTAAGCCATCCGCACCAGCAGCCTTGTACGACTTAAGTTTGGATATCGCCAGCCGCACTTCGGTTAGGTCGGGTGGACGGAACTCTTGGCCATCATCGTCCAAGTTGAATGGAGCGTTCTGCCTATTAGAGGCATCTTGGCTGTCTCCGCCATTAAGCAGTCTAGAGAAGTGTCCTTTCCAGATCATCAGCACTGACTGTGTGTCTACTACCATATTCCCACTCCCATCTCGGCAGGCTTCCGTTCTAGCCTTGAATCCTTGGGTGGATCGCTTCCCCTCTGATAAAATTTTCGAACATCTCCCCCACCGCTACAACCCTCAATAGACTCTACCGCCCGCTTCTCGTGCTCTCTCTTTTACCTCCTGAGAAGTCGGCGTTCCTTTTTTTCGTTTCAGCCCGTAGAGCTCCCGGGCCACTATCTCAGCAGCTCTTGTTCGAGTCTGCAGCATTGCCTGGTAGGCCTCGTCCTTAGCTGCATGCGCTAGCCGGCACACTTCATCGAACCAGGGGTTTCGTTGTATTCGCCTAGTGAAACCCAGCACATCAGAGGCGGCACTTCTGATGGCTTGTTGACAGTGCTCCCACTGGTCCTCTGCACTTGATGTTGGTGGCGGACCTCCTGAGAGATTAAGAGTTACGTGGTCTGCAAAAGTTCTGGCGGTCTCTTGCGATTTAAGCTTCTCGACATCGAATCTTTTCACAGCATCTGCTCTACGTTGTCGCGTCATGGATATCCGCATACGTAGTCTAGCTACCACCAGGTAGTGATCCGAGTCAATGTTGGCCCCTCGGAACATTCGGACGTCAAAGATACTGGAAGCATGTCTCGCGTCTATCGCAACGTGGTCAATTTGGTTGACGGTTAGTTGATCACGCGACCGCCAAGTCCCCTTGTGAATATTGAGGTGTGGGAAGAAGGTGCTTGAGATGATGAAATGTCGCCCCGCCATCGCAAAGTCTGCCAGCCTGTGTCCGTTGCCGGAAGTTTCGTCGTGTAGGCTGTGTCCTCCGACTATCGAACCAAAGATGCCCTCCTTTCCGAATCTTGCGTTGAAGTCACCAAGAATGATCTTCACGTCGTACTTCGGGCACATATCATACGTTGTCTCCAGGATATCGTAGAATGCTTCTTTGGTTGAGTCCTCTATCCTTTCATGGAGGGCGTGAACACAGATCAGCGTAATGTTCTTAAATTTGCCTTTGATGCGGATTGTGACCAAGCGCTCGCTTACACTTCGGAAGCCCAAGACTTCTTGCCTAAGTCTTCCCCTTATCACAAAACCACAACCAAAGAGCCGCTGACCGTTCATTTAAGTACCCGCCGTGGTAGATGTCACACGATTTCAGTCTCTGTATGCCCTCTCCATCCCATCGCACTTCCAGGATGGCTGTTACGTCAGCCTTTAGCCTGTCCAGGTTCTCCACTAATTGTTCGGCTGCACGTGTTCTGTATAAGGACAGGACGTTCCACGTGCAGATCCGAAATTCATTGTCCTTGTTTCGTTTGCTGGGGTCGTCAACTTTAAAATCATCCATATCCGAGGCTTGTTGTTGTTTCGGAACAACTTTTTATTAAGTGGTAGGGAAGTTACCCCGACGCACAAGTTGGTCACTATATTTCTTGGTCGTCCCACATTATTTGCGATTTCGTAAACTGTTTTACCGTTATTTTTTATCATGATGATGATTTTTTTAAACTCAGGTGTACAAGTTTGTTGCCAGTCCATCTAGTCAAAAAATATTAAAATGTTTTGCAAAAAAATCCTTTAGAACAACTTGCTTTGAATGGTCGATTACTTTTTTCTTAAAATCTGCCCAAATATCTGACTACAAACACAATTTTAACCCCATGTACTAATTCTGTGGCCACAGAAAATTGAGCAATCACACACTTCTCATATAGAATTAATATACAAACATGTGTAAATAACGGTAAATTTGCAGGGATAATAGGGGATGCAGTCTAGATTGCAATAATGGGAAAAGTTTATAAGAAAGGCTTTTGTCAACTTGGTTAAGGCTTTATTAACTGAAAAAAGCGTAATGTGCTAATTCTCTGTCCAACACTGTAGATAATTAAATTAGCTACAAGTTTGTTTTACAACTTTTTTGTCTAAGATCAAAAATACGCGAGTTACGCACCAAATCATTCTCTCAATTTATCTTACTAAATCAAACCGTAGGTGGAGCAGTTTATCAAACTGTATTATATCTAAGAAGATTTGGCCCACCTATGACAAGAACCGAACAATTGATCTAATACACAGACCCAGGCAAGACATAGCCAGGGTAGTTGCAACCTGTAGCGTACACTGACTAATAGGAGAGCATGCAGCGAAGTTGGGCATACCTCACAATACTCACTGTCGGAGCTGTGACGACCAGCAGGAAAAGGAAACAGTAGTTCATTTCCTCTGCAAATGTCCTGCTCTGGCCAAAGCTAGGGCACAATCACTCGGAAGAGCATTCTTTGACGAAATTAACGAACTTTCTGAAATGAAGATCACAGACTTGATTTCTTTCCTCAATGCGACGAAATGGCTCTAGGACAAATTTCGGCTACTTCTGCATGCCATTATACCATCCGTCGATTCCCTATGATCGCAAGATAGTGGAGTAGGGTTCTGGTGGGGGTTTGTGGTGCACAGCGGCCGGATGATCATTCAATCAGATCAGTGGACGCTCCAGTGCCAGCCAACGAACTGCCTAGTGGGCTAACTGTGGATGGTGCGGGTGCGGGTGCTGGTCTGGTTGAGTGAGCGATCCACTTTCTGATGATTGTGCTAAAAGCTACAACAAAATCCTTTTCTATACTCAAATAAAAATGGATGATATCCTGAGCTATGCCCATATTCTCTCTCTTCAATTCCATCCACAGGTTCTAACGCGTTATGTTATCAAAACGGCGCACTTCAGCGCTAATTGGGCTATGGGCTAGACTGCCCGTGGCCGGCATTTCTACCTACCTTCGCACCAAAATAAAAACGAACGCTGAAAACAGAATGGCGGTTAAATGAAACTAGGTAGAGTTGTGCAAAATGTGGCTTTCGACTCGTGTACAAGTAGGCCGATTCTGAAAAGCGCGGCGGATCGCTTTCATTTTCGTATTTGTATTTTCTTATTTTCAAAGGCACTTTTGCTTTCCATTTATTGTTTGAAAGCGATAGATTTCTAGGTGACGGATTGTTGGCGAATTGAAAAAAAAAAAAAAATGAAAATATGAATAATTTTGCGCTTTTGAGAATAAGAAAATACAAATCTGTCAATGAAAGCGATCCGCCGCGCTTTTCAGAATCGGCCTACAGTACTCTTTCGAATGGCGAAGTGAAATCTGATCTCGGATTTATTTCCCATCAAAAGTCTAAATGCCTCAGACTATATTCATGAATAAATACACTTTTTTGGACTTCTCCATCACCGTTAACTTGGTTTTGATTAAAAAATCAAACATTTTTTTTTTGACACGTAATCAATACTGTTGTGGGTTTCATCGCTATTTTTTGTAAATTTGTTAACTTTGTACGCAAAACTAAAGCAAGTTAGGTATATTATAAGGTTACGAAAACAAATAGACGGCTTCTGAGACATGCATGTAAATCTTTTGTTTAATATTTTGTATATTTTATAAATGAAAAAAGAAAACAATAAAGATATAATAATAATAATAATAGTAATAAAACAAATATATTTATATGGAAAAAAAAAACATAAATACGAACATATTTGCAGATAGGTTATTATGAACTTGGTAATCACTTAAGAAAGGAAGCATATTATTTTTAACCATTCTAATCATTTTAAGGTGGAGAGGTCTTTCGTCCTAAGTTATTTTTTTTTTTTTCTAATCTTCAGAGCCTTGTATTAAAATAATTTCAATGTGAAATTTAATAAAAACAGAAAAACTAGAATATATAATCTGGAAACAAATATAAATTCTTTATTCTCCAAAACAAAACGATAAATAAATGCGGGCGACAACAATGATTTTTTATAATGGCTGATTAGGAGACTTAATGTATTAAGCATGGATGCAATTGATAATTCATACATAATTATGAAATTATTTTAGTCGAAGCATATAACATTGTATGTACCCTATACCTACCGAGTTTCTATTTTTGTTTTGCTAAATTTCGTTATTCAACTTTATATCTACTGCTCCATGTCTGCATTAAATAAAACTATCCTTTCTTTAGAGTCATGTATGTAAATATGTTTGTATGTTAAGTATGAACGTAACAATTTTGTTTTCATAAAAAGGTCTTATATAAGGGGCCAGTTATAGCTATCATTGAAAACCATCATTGAAAAAGTTAGCTGTTGATTTTGAGACCCTTCGAAAGTTTAATCATTGAATATTTTAATGCAGAACTATAGCTTACGACTTGAAAATTATTTCTCCTTCAAAAAAAATTAATTTTGACCCATATCTTCCCCATAGCGTAACTTTTAATTTTTTCAATGATCATTGGTAAGGTAGTTCATCATTGAAAAATTAAAAGTCACGTTATGGGGAAGATATGAGTCAAAATGAATTTTTTTTAGAGGTTAAATAATTTTTAAGTCGTAAGCTATATTTCTGCATTAAAATATTCAATGATTAAATATTCGAAAGGTCTCAAAATCAACAGTTAACTTTTTCAATGATGGTTTTCAATGATAGCTATAACTGGCACCTAACTCAGTGCTACAAAATACAAACAAAATCCATGATAGAGATTGCAGAAAAATCATAGAACTATACTTATGATTTTGCTAGTTAAATTTTTTTTACTATTTTGAAAAGTAAAAGTTCTAGAAGCATAATGTTTTCAATGTCTGACGTAAAATTTTGGAAAAAAAATTAGTTTGAACAAATTTTGTTTTAGTTTTATTTCAAAGTTTTGAGTTTGAAAATCAATTTTTCAAAAATCATGCCGAACAGGGAACAAAATCTATCCCTGTACAAGTCACACGTCCTGAAATACCCCTTAACACATAGGTAGCATCATCCCACCTAATACGTACGTATATATTCAATCTTACACTTGTCAACTCAGAACTTGCGGCAGAAGTGAATCTTCTTTGGAGATCTAAAAATCTCGATATGTATAGGGATATTGAGCTTATATGCGTAAGACAAGGATTGTATGCAAGCCCGAAAGAAATCATTTGCTCTTTTGAATGCATTGCGTAAATCAAACTGTCCAAGTATTAGGAAGTGGTACTTCGAAGAAAATGCACGATACAAAAAACTTTATTTAAAAAAGAAAACAGAGTTTGAAAATAATCAAGCGTGTGCACTTGGCCAAGTGAAAAACTCGAAAGAATTTTGGAAGACTGTCAGGGAGATCAACGGTAAACATTTTTCAATTGGATTAGGAATTTCCGCTGATGATCTATCTTTGCATTTTCAGAGCCTCTTATATGGCAAGTCTGACGTCCAATTTTCGTATGCGGTACCGATGATCCTCGATGAAATTTTGGATAGTAAAATCTCGCTTAATGAAGTAATCGCTGTTATTATGAATGGAAAAATGGAAAAGCACCCGGTTAAGATCGAATCCCTAATGAATTTTTCAAGAATGCTACCGTTTCTTTTCATACACATATTACGTCACTGTTCAATAAAGTTTTTTTGAGAGAAGATGTCCCGTTATCTTTCAAAAAGAAGGTTATTTTTCCAATCTATAAAAAAGGTGACTGGAACAATGTGGACAATTATCGAGGAATCTCTTTCATGAATGTTGTGGCAAAATTACTCTGTGGTGTCCTGGTTAAAAGACTGGAAACATGGGTCGATACTAATAACATCCAATCAGATTTTCAGGCTGGTTTCAGAAAAACCTTTTCAACCATTGATCATATTTTCACGTTAACGTCAATTGTCGAAGCGTTTCAGGCCCGAAACAAGAAAGTATATGACTTTTTTGTAGATTTTAAGGCAGCTTTTGACCTTTTAAATCGAAATGCTCTCTTTTACAAGCTATCGCAACTAGGCATTTCTACAAAATTCATAAGTGTTATAAAAGAGCTATACTCGGAGTCAAAAGCAGCTGTGTGGGATGGTTCCAAACTGATAACGGTGTAAAACAAGGATGCCCTCTTAGTGCGCTTTTATTTGCACTTTTCATAAACGATGTGGTATCGCACCTTCCTGGAGGAATCCGAATCGCAAGCTTAAACATCAATGTTCTATTGTATGCCGATGATCTAGTGTTACTTTCCGAATCACCAGAAAATCTCCAACTAATGATCAATCGACTAGCTGATTACTGTCATAAATGGGGTCTTGTCATTAATTTAGACAAATCGAAAGTCATGGTTTTTGCAAGAGCAGCATCAAGGAACCCGAATCCTTACAATTGGTTGTATCTGGGAGTTAAGCTGAATAGGACACTTGATTTGAGCAAACATATTACAGAGAAGTCAAATGCTGCACAAAGTTTGATCAATGTGTCATGGAGAACCATCTTTGTGAATAATTTTTTGATGCTGTGATAAAGTCTACATTGTGTTATGCTGCCCAGGTATGGAGAATAGAGGAATATGAGGCCATCGAACGATTCCAAAGAACTTCTTAAAAAAACTTTTTAACTTACCGCTCATATCGCCAAATTATGCACTTTATCTCGAAACAAGACTTCCTAAGTTATTTACTTATACTCTGAAATTGCAAGCTGATTACATCGTGAAGGTGCTATCTTACCAAGATGATCGCTTATCGAAAAAAATGGCGTTTTACGAATTGAGGAACAAGGATTGGTGGATGGCAAAGTGGAAGAGTATAGGAGATGCTTGTGGAGAGGTTGATCCGGCGAACGCAGAAAACTTAAACTTATTTAAAGAACAACTTTATAGTGTTATTCAAAAACATGAAAGTTCTGTGCGTAATACCTTCGTAGTGAAAGCTCGCGAATCGGAGAGTAGAATACTATACGCACAGCTCAATTCCAACTTAATGTCAAATAACTACTTTAATGACCTGCTTAGCTATAGATAAATATCACTTATATTTAAAGCAAGATGTGAAGTGATCGCTCTTAACGGAAGCCCTTACAATGGAAGTTGCAACCAATTCTGTTCGTTGTGTAATCTTAAATCTTAAGAAGACTGCTTCACCTTTGTTGCTATATGTCCGGTATTTTCTCCACAGCGACTTAATTACCTTGGGAAGAAAACTTTAACGATGCAGGAAAAAATCATGATTTTGAATGGGTTAAACTGGAAATCACTATACAACTTTCTAAAAGTAATATATAAATATAGGTTGTTACTGATAACAGAATTTGTATATATAAAAAATAAATAAATTATAATAAGTATATTTTAATTCTACAATGCATTAATTTTTGTAAATTATATTTGCTAACCGAGCTGACGGCAAAGCCATAGCTTTAAAATTCATCTTATTGTTAAACAATGTACTTAGAAGAAAGAAAAATAAATGAATTATTTACTTACTTACTTACTTATATGCGTAAGACGCAGCTATGTGTTCTATATCAAAATGATCGATGGGTTGGGGTTGTCAACTTGAAAATTAAATAATAATGGTGAAAATTTAAAGTAAACAAAGGTAAAAACCTAAAAGATATAAATCGGTTTATTTGAGTAGGTTTTTCGACTATTTTCAAAAATGAATGGATAGCCCTGAAATGCCTCATAGTAGGCTTTATGACCGTCCTGAAAACTGATAAAAAAAGTTCTATCCCAACCACAAGAAAAGATATATGCATTTTTTTGTTCAGTGCATTATTTTTTGCCTTACTTTACATTTTTGAATACCATGACTACAAGTGAATGAATTCCACCGTTTTTTTTTTTTTGTAGCAATATTTAACATTAATTGTGCCTCAACATTGGTAGCAGAAAATAATAATAACTGTTGGAGATAAAAATTATTTAACTTTGATTTTCAATGCAAAATGTGAAAGAAAATAATTTTTGGAAATTCATCATTTCTGGTATTAAAAAAAATGAATGAATACCTAAGTGGCCAACTATTTAAAAAATATGCGCGTTAAACGCGGATTTCAAATTGGTATAACTTGTAATTGTATCTAGAGTCAATAGCAAGTTATTGGTAAAAGTCTGCAATACTAGAATCAATTTAACAAAGGTTAGGTTTTCATTCATTTTTTTTATACCAGAGATGATTTAATTTTTCAAAAATTATTTTCTTCCACATTTTGCATTGAAAATCAAAGTTAAATAATTTTTTTCTGTAAGAAGTCCAACAGTTATTATAATTTTCTTCTACCAATGTTTTGGCACAATTAACGTTAAATATTGCTACGAAAAAAAAAACGGTGGAATTCATTCACTTGTCGTCATGGTATTCAAAAATGTAAAGTAAGGCAAAAAATAATGCACTGAACAAAAAAAATGCATTTATCTTTTCTTGTGGTTGGGATAGAACTTTTTTTTATCAGTTTCCAAGACGGTCATAAAGCCTACTATGAGGCATTTCAGGGTTATCCATTACTTACGGGGCACCCTGTATAATTCAAATTTTTAGCGGATAATAATAATATATATCTTCATACCAGTATATAAAAGATATATAAAAATCTTAAAATAGTAAGATTCTTAGAATTTCATTATCTATTCACCAAAAAAACTTCAAAACTCTAGCATTCTAATTAAAGAAATTAGAAAAAAAGACATAAAAGGACATTTTCCCTTTTATCGGCTACAATAATATAGACTAGTATCGCCCAGTGGTCGAAATTCGAACATTTACCTATGTATATGAGAGCCATTCAAAAAAGCTTCCCGATTTTCTGCACAAAATCGCAATAAAGCATGCGACTATTCGTAAGAACGTTTAATGTGAAAATGGCCGGCTAAGTGAATATAAAAAAAAAATAAAAATAAGGGCTAATTTCTACAAAAGTACAAAAGTGAAAAATAAATATCTATGGTAAAATCATCTGCTTGCTAAAAAACAGTTTAAAACTTTATATGGCAAATAAATTTATCTGTCAGAACAATTAATTACGTTTGTTTTATTGCAAGGTTTCTTCAACACTCATGTTTATTTCTCAGTCTTTGCGAAAAGTAGGCGGAGGTAGGTTAGCATTAATGCCCCATTTACACTATTGCAAAATTGCCAGTATTTCTACCATTATTTGCTCATTCTTTTTACAGTATACTGGCAGAAAAATGTCAATCTGCCATTCGTGTAAGTGCAGCAGATTATTGACAGTGTTAATTCGAGTGTACGGCACCTAAAATTAATTTGTGTAAGTGCAGCATAACATTGACGTTACATTCGTGTTTACGGCCCCTAAAATTAAACAAAAATATGGAAACAAAAAGAGAAATGGTGTTTTCCATTGGTAAAATAAATCAATTTATTTTTGATTTAAATCTGTCAAAACGCAGATTTTACATTCCAATGTGCAAATAAAAAGATTTATTTTTTGATTTAAAATCAAATTTGCAGATCTAGATTTTTCGGCAGATTTACCCCTCCTACACTAATAACAATACAATTTTAAGTTGTCACTTTACAAAATTTTTTGTATTGTTTGAATTTATTTCGGTTAGTGAAATTTGTGTTCTAAATATAAAGGGAAGCGTTTCTAATATAAAATGGAAGCTGTTAAAAATTAATTGTAAATTAATGAAGCTGATTGTTTTCTTTTGAAAGTGCATCAAGTGATGACGAGTTTTGTAATGTTATGAAACATACATAAAATAACACGAATACAATGACAAAAATAAATCAATTTGAATTGGCGTTCGATTCGCCACGAAATAAATCAATTTTTAGATTGAAATCTGAATTTACCAATCGAAAACACCAAAAGAGTCATGCCGATATTGCAAAGGGTCCTTCCAGAAACTATCTTTGGCTGTCAGTTATTAGAAGAGAAACAAAGGAGTACGTCAACTGATCAATACATGCATATATACGGTGTGGAACTTTTACATATTACTCACAGTCTCACAGTAAAGATACAATTTGCGCGCACTAATACATGCATATATATGGTGTGGAATTCAAAGAATTAATTGTGACTGCGTTGTAATATATACGCGATTTGTACCTAAATTAAAATTGCGTTTTACTTGCGTTAAACGCAATGTTCAAAGTTAAAAATTATATTCGACACATCTACTCGAAATTACCTTTCGATTGATATATGTTTTAATATGATTCGATTTGCTTAAGTGTGCTTAAAATGTACTACAAAATTTAGTCACCGCGTATTGATATATAGATAATCAAAAAATCCAAACTTATTGCACTATAAAATATATTAGCCTATCAATAAACATTTTTACTTGTACTCTACCTCCCACCACTTAGCTAATCAATGATCTCAGCGTTGCACATGTGGCGTTACATTTTTTCGTTTCACAAAAATTCAACCTTGAAATTTCACTCTCAACGCGCGCAAAGAAGTTCCACTTCAAAAAAAAAAAAACAGCTACAATTTTGCAAACTTGTTATACAATCTCTCAAGTTTCTAATCACTTCTATCTTTGTTATGAAACGCAATGAAATATGAACGAATTTTTTAGTAGTCACCATAAGCTGCAATTATTGATAAGACAATAAGACTGCTTTATTGCCTATTTCATAATCTTCTCGCGGATGTTATTAAGAGATCGCTGTTTTAGTATACAAATGAATTCATCATAATTATATAATGCAAATAAATTGATCATTCAATCATTGAAATAGAGTAAAATTCTAATTCGAGTCGTTGATATTGCAAAAATTCATTTTCTACCTTTTCATCCATGTAAACTATCACATGTTTACTTGTGTTAAAGTTTAATATTTTTAAAACTGAAACTTTACTATGGAGAATGAACAACACATTTTAAAATTAAGACCTCAAAATTCGGGCTGAGGCTTTTGTTGAAAATCGTAGCTTATCAGGTTGCTTACATATCGATAAGTCATGCTTGTTTACAATAAAGTTAGAATAACACCCTATATTTTGATGAAATGCAACATGAATTGAAATTTAAAGAAAAATGCACATTTCTGTGGTTGTCCCAGTTTTTCAATTAATATAAGCGTTTTAAACTCTTCCCAAACCTCAACCAAGATGCGGTTAGAAATCTTAAATCCATCAGTATAGTTGCAGCTAATAATTCAATCCATAATCTCACAATACAACGCTTGGAAGATGTTCAAAAGACATCAGACAGAATTATGCTAATAGCATAATTAGGTTTCGAACAATATATTCAACATGTGTTGCTTTCGATTCTGATATCAAATCCAGAAGCACTTTCTTTTCTTTTCAAAACAAGAACTGACTTAATGATGCCGACAATCGGAAAGGCCATAACCTTTAGACCATCGCAATGCCAACAGCCCGATTATAGAATTTTGATTCCAAAACGCGTAACAAAATAATTAGAAAGTTGTTCTATCAAATAAATTATGAGGACAAAAAATCTTTATTTTGATCTATCCCGCTGCCACATTGGTGGGCCTAACGGACACGCAACAAAACAGTAAAACTTGTTATCCTATTTTTAAAGGCTGTTAACTGTTGCAAATTGGCATGCCAAGGTTAAATGTCGATAGTCGGTTTTTCTCTTATATACATAAAGAGAGTGAAAAATCCTGCTGCACTTATGCCTGCTAGAATGCGAAAACTATGAAAAAATGAATGCGAAAATTAATTATTTTTCCAGTTTAGTGAAAAAGTACTGCCAATTTTCACAATCGTGTGAATGCAGAATTACACCTGATGCACCGCTAAATTAATAATTATTTAACTCCTTGGTTTACAAATTTTAGCTAAAGAATTTCTACATAGCATTTACCATTAAGAAGGTCTTACCTTAACCTGATATTTTCGACACCAACTTGATATTAAATAAGTTTTGCTCCTTTTATCGATTTGCCCCAGACTTTACTTTTAAGTTTAACTAGTGTTTTGGGAACGCCAAACTTCACAGCACCGGTGGGACCTGATGGTGATGGTCTGACTACGATGCAGATTTTTAAATTTGTGGATGTTTTTTTTTGTATATTCTATCTATGTATATAACTTTTTGGTGTTATCAATTTTTTTTTTTTTGACATTCTTTGCATAGGTAGCTGATTTTTATTTATCGCTTTTTTGATTCTGAATAGTAATACAATTTAAATAAGATTCCCTGAGAAGTTCACTCATTTTGAAGTCCAATGGAACGGTGCACATTGATTCTTCACAATTATGATGTTATGTCTTTGTGTTGATCAATCGTTAAAAAAATTTTTGTTTCTATAATCTGGCCAACAAAAATTGTCAGTACGGGGAAGGATATTTGCTATTCACTATGAACAGTATGAACATGACCTATCTTCCACACTGCTAACTGCTTACTGCAGATAAAGAGATACAGACTAAATTGAAATTCTGTGTGGTGTGTGCTCAGCTCAATTAGCGCTGGCATAATTAATCAGAATTGCTATTGTCACATTGATGCGAACCGTTACAACTGTATCATTTGATTTTTTTTTTTTTTTCAGGAGCATTGAGGATTTATGCTTTTTTTAGAGCTTTTGAGAACAAATCATTCAAATAAAAAAGGAAAGGTGTTTTGATTTCATGTTTACTTTTATTTGTAGAAAATCCGTCAAAATTTAGTAGTATCACACTCGTTGACTATTTTCTTTATGAAGAAGAGCTATTTACATAGAAGTGATTTCAAATGAGTTTGAGTGATGTAATTTTCAACACTAATCCTCGATTTCATAAAGCCCTTTTAAAAATTTAACAGGCTTTAAAGTCTTAAAATGACGTTTATTCCATACAAAATACGTCATTTAAAAATTTAAAAGCCAGTTAAATGTTTATGAAATTGGCTATTAGTACCATAAAAATAATAATAAAAAAAAACTGTTTAATTGTCTGTCTTTAAAATAAGTAATTTTTTTAATGTATTTAATAAGCTTAATTTAATACAAGCACATATGTACATAATTAGCTTGAATTGATTCTACATAATTAAAATTGAAGTCAAAACGCATACTTGTTAGCATGGGCCCCTACAACGTTTAGGCAAACAGAAAAAAAATATTTAAAAAAACGGAAGTATCTAATTATAATTCCCTATTTATATCTTTTTGTAAAGTCAAAAATCCCTTTTTTTTCTTTTTAAATAAACTTTTTTAAAGGAACTGTTTTTGAAGAATTAATTCTCAAACTTAAAATTTTGAAAATAAAAACAAAATTGAAACTGATTTTTTTCTAAATTTTACGTAATTAAGTTATATTTTTCAATTTTTAATCAAACACTGAAATCCGGATGGTTCTGGGACTTTTACTTTTCAAGATATTAAAAATTAAATGAACAAACTTTCTCATCCGGAACCAACTTAGAAGAGTCCAGCTACATTATCATTTCAGTAAACATTCATACAAAAAAAAAAAAAATGGGTTCCTGGAGTAGTGTGTGAAAATTGGAGAAGTACATATATATGAACTGTGCTAGAGGGAATCCAATACATATACTTGAAATTTGGAGTCCACATGCTTTGGATGGAGCGATCAAATCAATGTTTAATAGACATTTGTCAAAAATTCAAAGAAATCAAAGCGCAGAACGGACGACTATAAAGATATTGTTTGCAATATATTGAAGAGTTACAAAATGAGAGTAAACTTACATATTATTAAAAATTCATTCTTTAAATTCGCCCTAAGACTTTTTTTGAAAACCTGGGAAGCGTAAGCGATAAAAATGGTGAACGTTTTTGTCACGATTTAAAGTCCTATGACGAGAGGTAACAAGGTTTTTGGGATTAACAGAAACTGACAGTAATCAGGATAGTAAGAGTATTTTATGTCATTTTTAATTTGTTTGTGATCTATTTAAGTAAAATTTTTAAAATAGTATATAATGGATTAAAAAAAACTTGACGTCCTAATTTTTTTCCACTTCGGTATCCAATTAAGGGGTTACAATGCTACCAATGCCCTTTGGTTTCGTTCATAGGTAAGAATGGTTGTTAAGTAGTGACTATAAATTTATTATTTAAATGGCTTTGAAAGTAAGTGCTCAAAATCAAGTATGCCATCTGATTTGTTTGAATTTATGAACAATTGACAATGGTCCAAACTGAAACTGGTGAAAGGGTAGGTTATGACCTATCAGAATATGTAAATTTTCCATACCGAATCATAGCGGGTTTCGAGTAACGGCTAATTTGTTGATATTTGAAAAAATCTTACTTTGAACCAGCTTTTTGCTCACCCTGTGCATAGTTGATTTTTCTTTTTTACAAATTTTGCATTAAAACATTGACTTATAGTTTCGCTAACTTAACGGAGTAGAATATTTTTCATTGGTTAAATATTTTGGTAGGCAAATCTACAATTCATTAGTTAATATTGAACTTTGCCAAAATTAATTTTTGACCTCAATCTTCTGAAGAGCCCCCTGAACAAAATTCGTTTGGCTCAATACAGGTTTTATATTTCAAAAATTGCCTATTTTTCTTGTAGTTTTAAAAAAGGTATACAACTTGCCAAAGCTATATCTAAATAGACAGTTATAACCGTTTGAAACCAATCAAACAGGTTCAAAATCAAACAAAAATAAAACATTTTTGTTCAAATATTACGATAAAATTAGAAATTCACTTCAAATATAACTCCGAAAGAGCTGAATATTGGTGGAGGGCTTCGGTTTGATGTCTTACATATTTCTTAAATAAATACCTTAAATTTGGACAAGCACTTTCGATTTTCTGTGGGGAAAGCGTATAAATCCAGTATTTTTGAAAATTTTTCTAAAACATCAGTTTTTTTAAGAAGTCTCTTTAGAAAACTTGTACATTGCCGCTCATTTGAATAGGTTCACACATTTTCACAAACTAATGTTCTTCTATCTTAATAATTATTGATTGTACCCAACTTTATTTTATGTATGTACATAGCAAGACTATTTGTTGACACTTATTTTGACATAGAAACATGATTTGAAAAATGCATCGTTATTTTGATATAGTGCTTTGATCATATTATTACCCGTGTTTTATTGAAAAATCTATCCATAGTAGTATTCCATAGTAGCTATCCATAGTAGGATTTTACATGAGTAACAAATACAACATCGGCAGTATGAATACTGCCGATAAAAGTTAAAGTAGAATCATACTGCGGATAGTTTTCCGAGTCTCGAATGGATTTTTGGTGATTTCATTCTCAAATGTTGATTACTATTAGTTTCTTCGTGAAGTTCATTTTGACTGCTTCTGATTCTCACAAATATATATTTTTTTTTAATATTCTTACAGGTGTTCTTTCAGTTAACCCAATTTTGAAATACAAAAACCAGGCTACTGCGGTTGCGTTTTTTTGGTAATTTTCTACTGTACTATTTATAGAATGCCAAAAAAACACGGGTATTACTTGATAAAATCATGTGATTTTTTTGGCTCATCAGAATAGGTTCACTGGCAATAGTTTGATTTTACGGCAAACTGCGCTAACTAATCATCTTGTTTTGATTGCCAATCGATAGTTGAAATTGTTTTTCACGATCTGTTTTGAAAATGGGTCGTGAAAAGTTCACAACGGAAGAGAAAAAACGGTAAAATAAAACCACTTAGTGAATCGGTTGTAAAATATCTTCTAATCGAAAGAAAATTTTTTTTTTTTTATTTTTTTTTTTATTTTGGTTCACAATAATGTTTATACCTTTTAAAAGTTTTACCACAAAAAAATGAAAAATTTCAACTTGAACGTTTTCGAGAAAATCAAAAACCAAATAAATGGATGTACTGAAGGTACAAATATATTCAATTTTTGAAAATAAAAAAAATATCATGGAGTAGTTTTTCCTTATTTATTTTTTTTTTTAATTTTTCTTAACAAAATCCTCAGACCCGTTTTTGAGATAAACATCATTTTCCTTTTAAAAGAACCGTTATTTTGGTGCTAAGATAAATTTTAAAAAACGTGTGGGTCAAAAACACTATGTACCAATACCAAGTTTGAAGAAAATCCATCCAGCCGTTTAGGCTGTAGGGGCGACGACAGACAGCATTACAATGTACAATATACATAGTACCTATGTATATCGCAAGTAAAAATCTCAGTTTGGCTGTCAAAATACTGACGAATAAAATGTTTGGATTCGCTTGCTCACCTTTTGACGCAACGAGCCGAATAACCACATTGACGGTGTTCACATTGGACTGACTCCTCCGAATTTCAAAAGAAAACGTCAAAAAAATCCACACATTATTAAATTTGTTAAAAATTTACTACTTTTTTGCTCTTTCTAACCATAAAGTGGGAGGGAGCTAAATTTCAGAGAAGTCGAAAATAGTCACAAAAAATGTTTAAAAATGAGATTTGATTCACATTTTTCAGATTCTAGCAGCTTTTTTTGACTTTTCAGAAATTGAAAATTAAAAATTATTTCAAAGTGCACTGTGACTACAAAAAAAGTATACACTGGACTCATAATAACACTAGTTTTTGGTGTATATTTTCTTTTGTGGGACATTGTGAATTGTGACATGTGAAAACATAACGTCGATACTCAAACATGATTTAATCATTAAAACAAATTTGTTATCGTAATGTTTCCTGTCTTTCTCTATTCTATGGCTATTATTATAATCAGTGTTCTAGTGAAATAGCCAGTTGCATTCCTCGCCTTAAAAATTCAACCGTAATACTCCCACTTCTAGGAATGCCCATCAGTTCACCTTCGAGCCCAATTTCGGACGTACTGTAATTTACAGAGATTCTTTCTTCAGTCGCACCAGACGAATGTGGAATGCTTTACCCGACTTGACTTTCCCCTCCCATTTCGATGTGCAAACGTTCAAAACCAATGTGCATTGGTATCTCCTTCTAAATTCTCTCCTACTTACATAATCACCCGTGCTGTGTTATAAACATTTTAAGGGTAGCCATAACCCCTTAAATATAAAAAAAAATAACAAAAGGCAACCCAAAAATCTAGGCTCCAGTACCGGAACAATTTTTTTCAGTGTTCAATTCAAGACAATTTTCTATTTTTGGTATCCTTTGTCGGAATAGTTCTAAAGATTTAAGTAGGTAGGAAAAAAAACTTAAGTTAAGTGCAGATCATACAATAGGTCCGATCCTTTACTTTGTGCACAGAAAATCACAAACTGTCAGATCTTGGAGATCAACGTTGATATATTCTCAAAAATATCATAACTGTGCCAAAGTACGGGAACGCAAATTCAACCAAATTCCGTATTACCTAATGTGCTGGACAAGTAAGGCACGATGTTTGGCTTTCATTCTTTTGCTCTCAAATTGACATTTTGCTGTGCTGTGATTTTCAGTCCGAAGAAATTTATCGGACTGAAAATCACAGGTAGGGGAAATTATTTACTCTTTCGTGAGCGTTGTTTTTTGTAAAAAACTGTCAAATTATTGAGTACGGGAACGGCTTTGGACTGAAAATCACACAAATGCACAGAAAATCACAGAAATTTAAAGTAAAGGAACGGACCTAATATTATTAGATATGTCAATGGTAAAAAATAACCTGATGGTATAGTCCTCTGACAATGGCTTGGCAGATTTAATAACAGAACTATTTTAACTGTTATAAATAGGCTAAGCGCCAAAAAGCTTATAAAAAGGGCACAACAAAACACGCTTAAAAATGTTAGTTAAGACGGTTGTAAGACTTTTACGATACAGTTTTCACTGACAGATCAGTTAATATATTCACTACGATTTCAGAAAAAAAAAAAAAAAAAAACGAAAATACCAAAAGTATAATCAAGCCTCGTTGGTGAAAGCTTCAAAGACTATTCGTGAAGATAAATTAAGTCTTGAAGTAGGAAGTTTGGTATTCCCGTAACTACTCTCCATGACAGACATGTTAAAATGCCCCTCCACATTCTTTACCGAAAGTGACGTACTTTGGTTCGCAGTGGTTTATTATAATTTGTTTCATTCCCCTTACACCCTTCGCGCCTACAAGCTCGCAACTAAGATCCCTTGTGTGAAAGCGGTCCTATCCTGCTTAGGCATATAATACAATTAACCCTAAAAAAATGGTATTTTTTGTTGGGTTTCATTTTTTCTCTGTACTCTTCACCTTTTGACACACAATTCGCAAAACTATGTTCTAACCTACTTTCTACAATCAAGGGTAAAATTGTTTCTTTAATAATACAAACAAACTACAATTGTTCTTGACAGCATCCGAATTTCGACTACAAACTATGGAGTGCGGGGGAAATCTTGTTGTGTGTGAGTGCAAGTTCCCATTCTCTTACTGTGTGCCAAAACAAAGCAACATTTTATCTTAGTCTATTGGTCATAAATGATAGATATGGTTTGTTGTTCTGCTAGCCCCTTTGCCTTCTTAAAGTATTCAATTATTTATAATCTTATCGTAGACTAGGAGTTAAAACAGTCTTGTGCTAGGTTCATAATGTAGAATAAAATTTATTTAAAATAAACTGTATATACTCAATCAAAATAAACTTTCACTGTCGATGTCGTCTAAAAAAATTGCGCAATTGCGGTTTAAGTTCAGTAACAATATCCAATTTTAGGTATTGTCAATTTGAAGTACATAATGATAGAAATAAATTAAACAATCTGATGAATAGAGTAATAATCAAGTTTAATTGAAAAAATAGAGTTAATGCAAAATGTAATGCAAAATAAGTTCTTGAAATATACAAAAGCTTTTCATCACGGATGACTGAATAGCTTGTCAATCTATGTAATTTGTTAATGAATGATAACATAAAATTGTGTTGTTTTTCTTATCAATAAAAATAATAAATTACCTTTAAAATGTATCCAGTGTCCGATACTCAGATAACCACACACAAAGAAACAGAACCGAAGTCACAAAATGTAGAGCGAATTTGATTTATTTCATAATAATTGTATTTTAGTTTAGAGAACGTGTACTTTTAGAACATGTAAATACGAACATGAATAAGCAAAAACTGTAAATTGTACTCCCCTTATTACACTTTTACGGAGATCAATCGATAGGAATTGTTTTTGATTTAAAATTGAATTCAGAATTCACCGACTTGCATGAACAAATTTCACAAAAAACCGAACCGAAATAAGAACAAAAAAAAAAAATACACTGACATTTGTCAGCTGTTTAAACTTGTTTTTTTGTTTGATTTTAAAAGATTTGTTTGATTCGACTTTTTAAGTATGGACCGTATCGTAACGTAACGTAAAACTTATTTTAAACGTAGCGATTTTTGTATTTGTCGGAATTTTAAATTTGTCGAAAATGTACGCCACTTCTAATGTTTTTATCGATAAAATGTAAGAAAAAATAAGACAGCCAAGAAAAATTCTATGGAGATGCTTTATTGTACAGTACGATGGTTATTTGATTAAAGCAAATTTAATTTTAAAAATAGAAAAGCATACCTCTCCACTCTTGTGTCTTGATGCGTGGGAAAATAACAATAAGGGTATTCATGTATTTTTCGCTTTGTAGAAAAATATAATTTTACGCAAAATGTTACATGAACACCCCATTAGAAATTTTTGCGTAAACGATAGAAACAAACAGCTAAGTTAAGTCAAATGTCAAATTTAACGTCACAAAGTTTCTAAGTGTTTTTTTCTACGCTTTTCGCTTCAAATTTGTGAGATAAAATTCTATATTTTGCAGAAAATTTTTCCCATACAAATTTTGAAAGTTCATTTCTACCGATAGAAAATTCTATCGTTTTTAAGCTTTCTATGGGTTTTCGTTTGCATGAATACCCCTAATAGAAAATTACATGGAAAGCTTATAAACCATATAATTTTATATCGGTAGAAATGAACTGTCAAAATTTAAAAGGAAAAAATATTCTGCAAAATTCTAATGCCGTTTTCCATTAGTTTCACTCAAGGTTCCACTCATTCTGAAATCCAATGGAATAGTTTGTAATGCTTCTGCTCAATTCTGACGTTTTATATTTGTATTGGTGAATCGTCAAAAGATGTTGTGGTAGGGATGAGCGATATTAATGAGCGAAGACCCAATCTCGATGTCAAAGAATATGGAATCAGAAACACCGTTTTTTTTTAACGTCGATGATTTTAATACATTTTGCTCAACATAAAATGCAATACATTACAAATTCAAAATACCTTCATTGTTTTGAAAATTATAACCATGTTCTTGAACGTTATTTTCTTCCATAACATCGATGATCAAAATATTAAGATACAGGCCCAATCTTCTATACAAAAATAGATGGAGAAGTTGCCATGATTTCTTCTACTTTGCTGATTTCAATGTTTGAAAATCAATCTTAAATAATTTAGCATGAATGAACATCTACAAAAAATCATGTGTAATTGGTGCCTTAGCTTTCTGAACATCGATTATTTTGATACTTCAAAAGCATTGGGCGCATTCAATGCAAACATTTGACAACTACTGAAGATAAAGTACTTAATTTTTGCCGTTGAACACAAAATTATTCGAAATGTCAGTTTTGTATGGAGAGCCTTTTTTGTATAGAAAAGCTGTCAGCTGAATTTTCAGTTGGGAATTTCTTGCTGAAAATTCAGATGAAACGTAACTAAACTTCATTAAACGTAACTGAATGTCAGCTAACTTTTTATGACAGCTGGCCAATCAGAAGCTCCATCTGAAAATAAAATACTGAAAAATTCGATGAGTTGAATGAGCCCATTGAAAGCTAAAATAAATTTTTCGTCCAACATCGATGATTTATCGTCTAACATCGATGTTTTGCCAACATCGATGAATATATTAACAATTTTTGTTCATCTCTCACAATTTGCTGTCAAAACGCTTGAGTTTTTTTGACATTTGATTTTAAATGTATTACTGCTTCTTGAGTGGATTCTGATTTTAAATCAAGAATTGAATTTCTCTTCTCAGAATCGTCAGAAGCGTAGTTTTTGTGCCAATGGAATGGTTTCAGAAGACTACCGGACGCTTCCGGACGTCCAAAGAAAACCGCATTACTTTTCGCAAGATGTTTACATGAACACCCCATTAAAAATTCTTTTTATTCGGATCTATTCGGATCGGAGCTATATGGACGAATGTCTCGGCCGTAAGTCTGCATACACTACTGCCGTTCTCGCCCGATACCGATTTTAAAGGATGCCAGTCGGATTGTGAAACGTTAAAAGTAAACGTGGCTCTATTATAAACTATTTTATATTTATATATATTTATTATTATATTTAAATATATACTATATTAGCTATTCACTTTTAATTTATTTTAGTTTTTTAATAATTTTATTTTATTCTGGCAAGAAATAACTGACAAACTGACGTAAAATCCGAACAAGTTCGGATTTATCGGTTAATCGGACGAACGATAATAATTCGGCCGATAACGGGTTATGTGTACGCGAGCCATTACGTTAACGTGGGAAATCACTAAATTTAACGTCACATTTGACTTATCGCAGTGTATCAGGTTAATTTCTACGCTTTTCGCTTCAGATTTGACAGTTCATTTCTACCGATATAAAATTCTATGGTTTTTAAACTTTCTACGGGTTATCCGCGTTTGAATAAATACCCCTAGAATTTTATCTCACAAATTTGAACCGGAAAGCGTAGAAATTAAGCGGATACACTGCGATAAATCAAATGTGACATTTAATTTGGTGATTTTCCACGTTTACGCAAGTATTTTTAAAATTGCGGAAAGTTAGAATTTTCTGCAAATCGGAAAATTATATCATTGCATGAATAGCCCTAATATGCCGCCTCTATAGGCGATGGCAGGACTATGGAAAATGTTTAAAAAAAATCCAATGGAGTCGCAAAATTCCATGTCCAAGCAGTGACATATCCAGGTGCGTCAAGCTGGGAACACCACACCACAACGGAATTTTGAAAATCTAATGATGCAGGAATTAGGGGCTAATTAAGTGCTCCAATTCCCATTGAGCACTAAAATCCCTTCAGCATTCAACTTGTGGTGTTCGCAGCTTGACCTCAAGCTGGGAACACCAAACCTCCCAATGCTAAATTTCAAAAAAAGTAATGATGCAGGAATTAGGGGCTAATTTAGTGCTCCAATCCCCAGTGAGCACCAAAATCCCTTGACCCCAAAGTTGTGGTGTTCCCAGCTTGACGTCAAGCTGACAAGTTTGAAAAAGTAGAAAGCTTATAAACTTTATAATTTTATCTCGGTTAAAATGAACTGCCAAAATTTGTATGGGAAAAATATTCTGCAAAACAGTATTTTATCTCACAAATTTGAAGCAGAAAGCGTAGAAAAAACCTAATACACTGGGATAAGTCATTTTTGACGTTTAATTTGATTATTTCACACGTTTACGCAAGTATTTTTAAGGGGGTGTTCATGTAAACATCTTGCGGAAAGTTAAATTTTTCTGCAAAGTGGAAATTTAGCTCGTTTCATGAATACCCTAACTTATTTGATGTGTTGTTACATCAGGTATTCACATCAGCTAGGGTTTCACAATATTACAATAACATAAATCTATAACGGTAGTCTTGGAAAACAAGTTTTTATCGCATCGAACGTTGAACGTCACCGACACCTAGAATCCACCGATGGGCCAGTCTCAAATAATATTCTCGGATTCAATGATTTGTATTCTGTAAGTGAGAGATGGATGGATTTGAAGGGTTGGAGAGATAGGGACTGAAAGGAAAAAATAGCTACCAGCATTAAAAATCCAATGTGCACTTAAAGTATTTAAAATATCGGGCCAATTTTTTTTAAATGGCGGCGTATCATATTTAAAATTATTTATTTGACTTAAAGTATTTAAAATAACGGGTCAATTTGATTAAAGCGTTCAGTATCCCAAGTTTTAAGTATAGGTAACTTAAGGGAAACATAACCCCAAAAAAGATTATTCTTGCTTTTTTCTGCAAACTTATTTACATCCATACCTGAAGACAATTTTAAATGTTTCAAATGTTCGGCTTCTATGGGCAGTAAGGTGTCAGTTATTTTCCAAACTCATTTGTTTCAATCAATTAAAAGCTTATGTCGAACACAAATTTTTGGTCCTAGTTAAATTACCCGTTTCTAAGACCATTCTTTTTTTCCAACACAAATTTATATGTACTTACTTACTTACTTAGGTCCTCGGACCTATTACGTCCGTGATGTTTCCCTTACGGGACATAGGGCCTCCACTACACCTACGCGCCATCGTGTACGATTTCTTGAAATGTATTTCAGCTCTCTCCAACTTTTCCCCAGTCGTGCCGATTCCTGTTCGACCGTTCTTCGCCATGTACTTCTAGGCCTGCCCACTTGTCTTCCCTCCTGTGTGAGCGGGTTCCACTGCATTGCTTGAGATGCAATGCACCGATCGCCTTTTCGAAGCGTATGGCCAATCCACTGCCACTTTCTTCTTCGTATAATGGAGTCTATGGGCTCCTGATCCGTTCTCGCATGAAGTTCGGCATTGGAGATACGGTTGGGCCAGAAAATCCTCAAGATGTTTCGTAGACATCTATTAACGAATTCTTGACGGATGACAACTGTATCCAAGTAAGACAACCTGTTGTTGGCTTCAACCTCAACTGTAAATTGTAATTTCCTATGGAAACTGTTGAGAGTTGTAAGGCCTTAGTTTCCATAGGAAATTACAATTTACAGTTGAGGTTGAAGCCAACAACAGGTTGTCTTACTTGGATACAGTTGTCATCCGTCAAGAAGGACAGCTGAAAATGGATTGGTTCCAAAAGCCCACCTCATCCGGTAGACTTCTAAACTTCTTCTCCCAACACCCAAAACAAATCGTCTTCAACACAGCAAACAACCTGTTAAAAAGAGTCCTTTCGATTAGCGACACTGAGTTCCACAAAAGCAACAAAATCAAAATAAAAGAAATACTGCAAAAAAATGCCTTTCCCATACCAATAATTAAAACGTTAATAACACAGTATGAAAACAGAAACATCCAAAGAGTTGAAATAGAAAAACAAAATGAAAATACAATCTACAAATCCTTCACTTACGTAAAAGAAATAGCGGACCGGTTTAAAGATGCAAACTTTTTAGATATGGAAAAATACAAAATAGCCATGAAATCAACAAACACAGCCTCACAACTTTACACAAACCTTAAAACCAAAACCGACAAACTGGAACACTCAGACTTGGTCTACAAAATAAATTGCCGTGGAAAATCAGACGAAATATGTAACCAGATTTACATACGAACAACAAAACAAAAACTAAAAAATAGACTTTCGGGACATAAATCCGACATAAAAAGTAGTGCGCATCAGAAGACAGCACTGGCCTCGCATTGCATCTCACTTGGTCACTCTCCGAACTTTGATGATGTTCAAATATTACAACGGGAAGAGCACCAAAACAAAAGAATGATGATAGAGACTCTTCATATAATCAACCATGATAAAACAATGAACAGACGTACAGACATGGACAACGTAAGTCCACACTACAAGTACCTGCTGGAGAGGGGAGGAAAAAAGCTCAGATATATGTAGCAGATGATCAAAATGTTTTCTTTTTTATATAATATGAAGATAAGACAAATATTTACAGATAGTTACTTGTCAGTTAAACTTGCTACTGGGAACATCTCTGTTCGTGTTTAAGTGCAATATAAATGTAATAATTAAACCATCATTGCTCGCACCTGATGATGTCCATATTCATGGACGAAACGTTGTGAAATAATTAATTTGTTTCAATTGACCTGAAGCCCATTTAGCTACTATCACTAAGAAGATTTAAAGGTCACAAATTCCACAAGTACAAATTTATATGCGCATTTTATTTTATTTTATTTTTGTTTTCAATAATGATTCTTTTAAAAGAACTGATTCAAAATTCGGTTTTAAATATTTAAATTTTTAAAAGATATCACTTTTTATGTGTAGAATTTTTAGTAATTACTCATGTTTAAATATTTCAATTTAAATTTTTGAATACAATCTTATGAAAAGAATTGGGCCACTGTGTCGCTAAACATCGACCAAAATTTGCATCTAAGGGTATGACAGCTTGTAGCTGATGATCCCCTGTCAGACCTGGACGAACGTATCTCTGTAATTGACGTCACTTGTACTTTTGAATTGAATTACATTCAGTTACTTCATTGAAAGAAAAGTTAATTTTCCCGCCTCTAACCATGGGCTTTATCACGTAAAACAAAAACGATCAAACGATATCGTTTTGACGATAGATGTCTTTATTTTTCTCTACAGAAGTGATAAAACAAATAAAATAAATCGGGTGGCACAACGGCTCATGAAGAACCAGGGCCTAGTGACTAACAACTCGCAACCATTCCTGTGTGCGCCTTTCGACAGGAATGGAACTGACCTACAATTTTATGCTGAATCCGAACGGCTAGACGAGAAGCACTTATTCGTGACAAGTGATACTCTTGCAGGATTTGTCAATTCCTCGCAAAAGGCAGTAGCCCTGAAAAAAAACTTTTTAGTTTTTAGGTGGACTAGGCTGGGAAGCGATCCCAGACCTCCAGCGTGACAGTCGAACGCACTAACCATTACGCTACGGGCTACTACAGAAGTGATAGGGATAGCAATATTGAATCCGATCGTTTTCGATTTACGTGATGAGGCCCCGGTTTATTCAATCTTCATTGGTTTTAAACTCGCCATTAAAATTTTTTTTTTTTGAAATATTGATTTCACCTTTTTAATAACGAATTTAAATTTTATAAAAAGTAAATAAAATAGGGTTTAGTACACAATTAAAACGTTAAAGGTGTTTTGAATCGAAAAAAAATAGTTTTCCACATAAACTATTTCAATGGAAATAAACGAAAAAAAAATAATTAAAATAAAAAATAATAAATAAACACAAATTATAATTACATATACATCAACATCTCTTATATACATGTATTGACTTCTTTTATTTTATTTAAAAAGTATTTCTCTCTTGTTTTTATAGCTTATATATTAAAAACTGGTTTTTTTGTTAATGCACTTATTTTGTTGTTTTTTTTTATTACATTTCTAAAAGTATGAAAAACTATATTTATTATTTATATATATATATATCTTCTTTTGTTTAATATTTTTTATAAATTTATTCATTATTTTTGTCATTATCATCGAATACCAACTTATTTAAAATGCTTTGATCGGACGAGAGCTCATCGAGCTCTGGATCGCCGTACTCGAGAATGTTGAAATCGTCGCCCATTTCGGCTGTGAGGGACTTAAGCAACTCGTCATCATCGTCATCCCCGTCCTCGATGCCTTTGAGAATGTCACCAACTTCTCCGATGGCATGATCGTAGCTTGGCAACTTATCGAGATCGGCCAGACAGTCGGCCGCCACAACGCTCGGCTCCATCATAGCTTTAACAGCATCCGCTTCGATTTTCATCGGCGTAAGGCGCTCGGCCAGGGCTTCACTAATTGTGCAGGCCATCTGACGACTGGCTTCTAATTTGGTGTCGGCAAAGAGATCCATATTTACATCGTCTACGACAGATTTTCGATCCGACGAGAAGCTCTCCTCTTCGCTCTTGATTGTGTTCAAATCGGACAATGTCATATTGAGGTCGTCCAGGTGATCGTTTCGCGTGTAATCCGAGTTATATTTATGGCCACCGTCACTTAGGTGGTTCATATCCAGGACATGCATGTTCACTCGGCTTGATGGATTCTGCAGCAACCGCTTGAGTTGTTCATTTTCTTTGATCGTTTTTATCTCTTGATCGAAACGTAAAATTTCTTGGTTGAAACTATTTATTTCTTCGGACGTGCGGATGCTTGTTGAATTTGGTAAGATGGTTTGGTTGGGCGGTACAGAGTATTTGTCGTCCGCCCCACAAAGATAAGAGGTGGTAGTGCGGTAACAGTTATTCTTATCCTCATGCGGCGTGCTGTTCATGTTAAATCTGTTTTCAACAGTGAGTGGATATGAGGGAGGTGCGCCCCGTGGCGCTACTATATTGCTTAGTGGTATATTGTTATGGTTGGTGTTATTGTTATTGTGATTGTACGACGGCGTTGTCGTGGTGGTGGTGGCTTTTGAATGATAGCTATTCTTTTCTGGATTCTGCTGCATTTTTTGTACTCTGACGTATGCTCTGTTGTCCTTTGCTTTCTGCAGGAAGGGTCCCTTCTTATCCGATGGCAGGGATCGCCATCGCTTGAGAATCTGCTTGCAGCGATCATTCCAATTGGGGTATTGTTGCTTAAGTTCTGGATGTTGCGTGTTGGCATAAAGGACTGCTGAAATTGTTGCGGCTTTGCCGAGTTCCTCGTCCTTGCGCATCTTCTCGGCGGTTTTCTGAGTACCACCGACACTTGAACCTGTACCGGCACCCCCACCCACTGTGAGTGTCTCCAATTGTTGCACATTGGGCTTCTTCGCAATAGGCACTGCATTCTTGATTGACAAGTGAACATTGTTATGCTGCAACGTTTGTTGTGGCCGCGCAGGCTCAGCATAGATATGCTTAGGTACTATCGTCTCATGCATAATAACCGTGTCAGCCGAGTTACTTGAGTTGTTCATATGCTCTGAATGATAATAGCCGTTGGTTTGCTGCTGGTTTGCAATTGCATGGCCATTTGGAACTAGCTGAATACTCACTGGATCCCGATTGTTCATCATTGGTGTGGTTACAACCGACTGCTGTTGTTGTTGTTGGGGTTGTTGTTGATGTTGTTGTTGGTGTTGTTGTGGGTTTTGCATTATATTCTGTTGGAAATTGTGGTGGATTATTGGCGAAGACGGCACAAAAGTATTTGTCGCAATAGGACTACGCATTTTTTCCAAATCTCTTGTAATTTGTTGCTGTTGCTGTGGTGGTGCTAACGGTGGCGGTGGCTTTACAATTGTTGCTACCACCGGCTTGCTTATGACTTCGGGTACGGCATTATACCCATATGCAGCTGGTTGAGTGAACGTCGTTGGTCCGTTTTGCATTGGCGGCTTTTGAACAGCCACCGATGCGATGAATGGTATCACATTGCTTTGCACACTGGGCGGTGTGGGTAAAGCATTAGACGACGTTATCGTAGCACTTGGTAAGCCATTTTTGGGCTTGGGAGGTTGTGCAATCTTTTCTTGGAAACTCTTCAGGTAATTTATTTCCTCATTCGAAAGGACAATCCCACTTCCTTCCGCTGATCCCAGCCGATTGTCATCTTCAGAGGACTCACTCTCAGAAAGTGAAACCTTCTCCGTTGTTTCATGCAGAGATTTCCCAAAGAATGCTTCTTGCAGATATGATGGGTACAATTCGTTCAGCTTGGTTTTGGGTTTCTTTCGAACTGGAGCTCTCTTCTTTTTTTCTTTTTCCAACTCCAGTTGCTGAGTGGTATCATCGTTCTCTTCTAACAAATCTATCGTAGTGTCCTTTCGAACAGCACGATTTTTCACACTAAATCCACCTATGCCAAGTTTTAAAAGATTCCGTTGACGTTTCTTCTTTAGCACTGTTATACCCTGGTCATTGGTAAAGAAGGAAAATCCCATTGGCGGACTTATGGTGTCGCCGTGCCACACCATTCCATCTTTGAATGTATTTATAGGTTCGTCGATGGCCGCTTCCAGGCGATTATCCTCCCACGAATTGTCATTGGATGTACCTGCCACCACTGATTCTATTGCTGCAAGTATTGCCGAGTCCTTGTTTACTTGCTCGTCAATTGCATTCGATCCCCTAAATTTCCTCTTTTTCTTGATCTCAGTTTGCAGTGATTTTATCAGCTGCAATCCTTGTTCGCTTACATACACCCCGTCCATGTGGTGGGCTAATTCCATCGGAACGTTCTTGATTGTTCCTGTCGTCGGTAATGAGTACGTCAGTCCGTTCTCAGGCAGAATTTCATCTATCGAATTATTCTCTTGCGACATTGAAGATGCCGCCGATTTTATTGCAGCCGAAGATGTGCTTGGAGCTTGATTTTTTAAATAGAAAGGCACTGCATCCTTAGGTCGGCACAGTTTGCAAACGTACTTGCTAAGATCACACCGCTTGACCTCCTCCTCAGAATTTATCGAGTCGCACTTGCAATGCAACCATCGTTCACATGTGTTACACTGCATGATTATCTCACCCATTTCATAGGTCACCGAGCAAGCGGCACAAGATGTCTGACTGGCACAGGGACCGCACTCCGAATAGCTGTTCTTCCATTGGGAGTTTTTGCCTGGTTCCCGACGGCCGCAAGTATGGCAGACGGCACACCACTTACACTTCCAGTTGCCATGCGGTACAGAGTCCAGAGGCGGGTCATGGCAATATGTGTGATAGGATATGTCACATTCGTCACAGAGAATTAGCAGAGCATCGTCGTCCTTCTTGCCACAGCCTTCGCAAATGGTACAATCGAGGCATCGCCACCCACGCGTTAGAATTACCTTGTTTAACTTAACGTTAACGCAGTAAGGATGGTAACACTGTCCGCATTGGGCGCAGCATATTAGCTGCCTTTCATCGTCGGCACCAATAGAACCGCACATAACACAGATATCCTGCGACAAAATGAATTGGTCGTTTGCTGAGCAAATCACTATTTTTTTGTCTATGCCTGTTTCATCGTTACGCACACCCAACCTATCTGTTGCAGGCGACATTGGAGCTTCATAATAACCACCCATGCCGCGTCCTTTGCCTTTGGAAACACGCTGTTTTTTCCCGCCGCTTATTTCTCCTATTTGTTTCTTTTGTATGTACTTTCCTTTGCCGCGATACATATCTTTAAGTCTCATCCGCTTTTTAGGAAGTTTTAATATCGTTTCAAGCGATCTACCACGCAATGGAGCCGCAAATGTCTTCTCCAAGGAATTACCGTCAGATGTATCGAAATTCTGCAAGCCCACCAGCATCCCTTCACCCTTGTACGAGATCTTTTTGCACAATGTGCAGATGTAATCGTAATCTGGATTTGTCTCTTTCCGCAGGTGGTAGACGGAGAGATCGGCCTCAGCATCACACGTGTTATGTACGAAGCGGTTGCAGCTACAGCACTTGACCATTTCCTTGTGCGCTGCCGCCCGATACGCCTTGTGGCAAATGGGACACGAAAAGCCCTTATTCCGCTGCTGGTAACACGAGTCACAGACTGTGTAATTCGAATGCCATCGAGAGGAGGCGCCAGCTCCTGGCGTCCTGGATCCGCAGTCTGAACAGATGCGACAGTTGCGGCATTTCCAGCCGAGTTTCGGAACCGACGCTACGATTGGTCGCAAACAATTGGAGTGGTACACCTTGTGACATTGTTCGCAGGTAATTAGACGCTCGTCTACAACATCGGTTTGCTTGCAAACTTGACAACGAATGCAAGATGTGCACTGCCAGCCGGCGCGCGTACCTGGTGTATCTTTAAGGCCTATGCATGCTGTGTGATAGTGATCGCCGCAAATGCTGCACATAACGTGCTTGCTGGGGTCACCCATAAGGTTGCACGTTTGACACGAAACATTTCCATCCGTGTAGTTGATTGGGATCTGATATAAGTGATCAGTGCAGAAGGTCACAAATGAGGAAACTATGAGAAAGCACCCAGCCGCTGTGGCACACGGAAAATGGTACATCTTGGAGCAGTTCATCTTGCAAGTGAGACTCGCTCCATAATGTTGACAAAACGAGCATTGAATCTTAAGGCTTTGAGCAGCAATCACATCAACATTCTTCAGCAGGCCATCGTTGTCACAGACTATGCCTTGCGACCAGAGGGCACACATTTTATGTATGTAAAAGTAATTGGAATCTTGGAGATTCCTCAGGTTTAACTGCTCCCGATGGCCGATGACGTCGAGCTCGTTGATGTCATCTGTGTGATGATTGATGACGCTCTTGAAGCTAGACACATCCTTTGATACGGTTTGATTAGTGAGGTTAATCTTGATTTTGAGTGTATCCAGTTCGGGCACTGGATGTGATGTCACATTTTCGCCAAACATATCCATTGGAAGGGACGACTCGAACCGGATTAGCTCACCCTGGCCAAGTTGACTTTGCTCGCTGAGGTTGCAGAGGCAACAAAGTTTGCCTTCATACTTGTGATTGAAAGTGGTGCTTTCGCTTAGCGATTGCAAACTTTCCGAACCATCCGCATCAGATGGCGATGGATGGTTGTGCGAGAGAAAGCGACCCTGCATGTGTTCATCATTTAGGTAGCGCTTTACCAACATTGATCGATTGAAGTTTTTCCGTTTCAACTGAGTGCGAACGGCTTTTTTATAGAAGAATCCTTGAACGTCCTTTCGCGGACGGCCAGGACCTCGCTTCGAAAGGTACGAAGAGAATTTGTTACGTTTTATTTTGCCGGGTATGTCTAGCTGTAGATCAAGTTGCTGGTCTTGATCTGGAGCAGGTTGGTCTTCAGACACGCACAGCACGTCGTCGTCATTAAGCAATGTACTCGACGAAGTGCACGCGTTAAGCGGTGAAATGTCAATGGGATCGCAATCCAGCAAAGGGTTTAACAATTGCTCTGTGATCATTTGCTCAGTTCTTTCTTCCTGCTCCATTTTTAACGTTTTTCTATATAAGATTTTTTTAAAATATGTAAATTCATCTAAATAATATAACCCGGACTACGAAAACCGGATTATTTACACTACAAATGCCTTTGGGCACATTAAATTAAATTTCTATGTAAACTATGCCAACCACACTTTAGGTGGTTGATTTGAAGAAGATTCAATTGATCAAGTCATGCAAAGTTTTTGTTTTGCAAACTTTTACTATATAACTTTGATGAGGCTAGCAAGTTGTGATTTGTCCAAGAAAGAAGTATTATTTCCAACCAAAAACTTCACCAATAGCCTCATGCAGTGCATTATCTTCCAATAAAAACAGTTTTTTCAATGAGAGTCCATTTTCTAGAAAAAAAAAAAAAATAAATGCAGACAAAAATATTTTAGTGTTTTTTTTTCAAATAAAATAATAAAATTTCTCCTACCTCACTTGCGTATTCCAAAATAAAGATCATTATTTAAATATTTGTTTAAGAATGACATAAGTTCACTCCCCTTCGAGTATTCTTATACAATGTAAGTTGATTTTCAATCAATAAGTTTCAAGTTAACTGAAAAAGAAGACCAAGAGTTAATTTTACAAGGAAAATATTAAAATAAAAAAAATGATGTGCAATAATTAATTTAATTCATTTCAAATTAAATATCATCAATAAAACATGAAAAATGTGGACATAGCTCCATTTTTTTTATAAAAATGATGTTTGAACACAATTTGTTTGGCTAGTACAGGAGAATAAAAATTCAGAGGCCTCACTGTCAAAATACATAAGGGCGAATAATTTTGGACTGGCTTGCTTATGTATTTTGACTGAGATCACTGATATTTTATTTTTCTAATCTTGCATATTAGTATCACTGTACACATATCTAAGGTGTTATCAGGCGCAGCTTTCCAAATTTCAAGATAGCTGCCATTTGTGTAAGTACACAGTAAACAAAAATAAATTTTTTGTGATTATTTGAAATTCAATTTTGTTACTATTGATTTTGACAACATGCGCAGAACTGAACAAAAATGAAAATGCTAATGGCTAGGTTCAGAGGACTAAGGCAACTCGCAAGTAAGGCAAATTTCTAGACTGTGATTGGTCAGCTGTCGAAAAATTGCTTCAAATGAAGGGAACTTTCGACAGCTGGCCAATCACAGTCTATAATTTTGCCTTACTTTCAAGTCCCCTAAGTCATCTGAACGTACCCAATGATATTACAGCTAGCCTTAGGCTCGTTTCACACACATTCGGTTTCATTCGGTTCGGTCTCTATTCGGTTTGTATTCGACTGTGCCTGATATGTGTGAAACGATAAAACGGCAAAAATAAAAACCGAATAGAAACCGTATACCTAGCACGAACAGGTCTGATTCGGTGTCAAAACGGTACGTATTCGGGTCTAGGCCACACAAAGTAAACGTAGCGTTCACACATATTCGGTTCGTTTTCTGTTTTTCTGATTTTTTTAATACATTTTATTTAATTTTAATTATTAGTGAGTACAAACTGAATATGAACCGTTTGTGTCGGAAGAGGGCTTGATGGAAACCGAAATCGAACCGAATACAGACCGAACCGATGAAACCGAATGTGTGTGAAACGAGCCTTACAACAAAAAAAAAATGGGCACGACTGGATCGCACAAAACTTGCTCTCGTAGCTTACAACTTTAACGAAGCTTGAAATAGTCAACGTACATATGTATTGGTTCCATAACATTATGATATAATTTAAAAAAAAAGTTTAAAAAACAATAAGCCCGTATGATAATACCTTTTTTTCTCATTTTTAAGGCATTCAAAATGAAACTAGAGTAGTTCAAACAATTTATAATTTAAAATACCGATATGAGTGAGCGCGTACACAATAACCACATTAATGTAAAAAAGTCACAAAAAATGTATTAAAAATGAACATATTTCAGATTCTGACAGCTTTTTTTTGACTTTTCAGAAATTAAAATTTAATAATTATTTCAAAGTACACTCTGACTACAAAAAAAGGATACACTGGACTCATGAGAACACTAGTTTTGGGTGTATATTTACTTTTGTGGACATTGTAATTGTCAAAACATAATGTCGTTGTTTTCATAAAAAATACTATTTTCTCTTTTCCTCTTTGCTGACAATAAATCATGATTTAATGAATTAATTAATGAGAAAAAATTGTAGTACCTATCATACGGTCTTAATGATTACTATGAATTATTATATACTCCGTTTACATGACAGGATTCGACGATCGAATCGAATCGGATTGATATTTCGATCTAGGTATACGACCTCACTGAATCAAATTCAAACAGAATCGAAGTAAACTTGAAGTGACACATTACTTTACTGTGTGCGTGCGGAAATAAGCTTATGACTACGAGAGAAAAAAAAAAACAACAAAACAAAACAAAGCAAATTGAAATACACACACTTAAAACTCTATTCTTTATTTTTTTAATCCAGGTCTACTTGTATTTTTCGATTCGACTCAGCTCTCAAAGTGGAATCTGATCGAGAAACCCTGTTTGAATCCGATCCAGGTCTATATGGAATTGAATCCGACTTCAAGTCTGATTCAATTCTCCATGTAAACGAAGTAATTAATTAGTTTTTTTAATAGCTAAAACAGATAGAGCTCAAAAAAAATTATGCCATCTGATTTGTTTAATAAATATGAATTTATGAAGAAAAAACTTCCACTTTATTAGCATTTGAGCCAGAGACTTGCATATTAAGGAAAAGAAAAGTTTATATAACAATTGAAATTTTAAACGGATCAAACTGGAAATCTCTGTTGCTTCCTAAAATCTTAATCTTAATCTTAATATAATATTATAAATGTGAAAGAATGTTTGTGTGTCTGTTTGTTCTACTTTATCTAAGAAAATACTGAAATGATTGGAATGAAAATTTGTGGATAGAGCTTTGATGTAGGGAATGAACATAGGCTAATTATTTATTTAAAAAACAATTAAAATGCAAAAAATAGGGTTTTTATGAAAATGTTGGAGCTATACCCAATAGTTAAGACTATGAGATGGACATTAGTTAATGAACATTAAATGTTTCGTATTCATGATTCATTTTAGACGTTTTTCAACAGTTTTTGTTGGACACCAGTACATAAAGTGACCCGCGTTGTGTGTTCTAAGACTTTAAACTCTTTTTTTGGGTCGTTGCTCTGCTTAGAGGATGTATATTGTATAATCGTCAGGAAGGTGCCAACGTTAACATTTTCTTGGACCTTTGGTGGGTGTCCTTCCAAATGCAGGCCACCAAAGGCACTGTTATCCAAGAAAAACTGTTTTAAAAATGTCAGGAATTAATTAAACGTTTTCAATCCCTACAAAAGCAAATTCAAGTTTCATTTAACCATTGTAATTTAAATCACTTTTTTCCATTTTAATTGTTTTTTTGTTGCACCGTTTTAAACAAAACACTAGCCCAATACTTAAATCAAATTTATTAATGATAAATTGGAAGAAGATGGTGTACCTGTACATATGGTGCATTTGACCATTTTAATAGTAAATCATACATGGTATGACTTAAATATTTAAGTAAACACTAAATATTGGACTTTTGATTAATTGATATTTTTTTTTTTTCATGTATGGTTCATTATTTAAAGTCATCTCCAAATTATATTATCGGTAATGCCAATTGTATTTAAAAGTTTCATTTTATCAGCACTATAGTGTGAGTTTCATTCTAACTACTTTGAATTGAGAAAAAAATATTAAAGAAAATGGGTAGGTTCAGAGAACTTAGGGGACTTGCAAGTAAGGCAAATTTCTAGATTGTGATTGGTCAGCTGTCGAAAAATTGTTTTAAATGAAGGTAACTTTCGACAGCTGGGCAATTACAGTCTATATTTTTACTTGCAAGTCCCCTAAGTTCTCTGAACCAACCCAATATTAAAGACCAGGTATTTCAAAAATAAAAAAAAAATCACTCAAGTCAAAATAAAATAAAATTATTGAAGAAAAGAAGAATTTATATGTTAAATAAAAACGGTTTGTAATAATATGCATACAATTTTCAAAATTCATTTTATTAGTGTATTCATTTATTTGTTGCAGATAAAGAATTTCCAACATTTTTTCTGTGGATATGATAGGCTGGGTCAGGCACATCTAAATTTGTGTACAAATGCGACTATAAGGCTCCTGGGCCCCGACCATATTCGGAAATGTTTGTAAGCGGAAGTTAAATTTAAATTTATAAAAAGAAAATTGTATTTATGTATATACTACTACATACATACATATATTAAGTTGTTCAAATTTATTTTCTTTTAATTATTGAATCCTTTGTATTGGGCATATATGGTCAGGGCCAAGGAGACCAATAGCCGCATTGTTGCACAGATTTTGCTTATAACTTGAAAAACTACCAGCCAAAGCCTAACGTTTTTTTATGTGCATATGAAAGCTAAATTTGTGTACGAAAGCGAATTCTGGTATCCTTATGGCCCTGACCATATTCAGAAATGTTTGCGAACTCAAGTCAAACATATTTTTGTGACTATATGTATAAGGCTAACGCAATTTCTACTATATGCCTTCTTAACTAACCAAGTTTTCAAAAATAGACTTCTTTGATGCATCCTTCTAGATAATAATTGTAAAATTATATATTTTCAATATAAGGTGCCTCTCAGGAAAGCAATTTTCCTAAACATAAACCATATTATTGAAAAAATTGACTGATATTCTCCAACAGAAATATAAGTGAGTTTCAAAAAGAATCATTTGTTCAATTTAAGGTAAAATTTTATGTACATAAATCATACAAAAAGTATCTGAAGCGTGCCTCTCAGAAAAGCCATTCTCCTAAGCTTAAACCATATTATTGAAAAAAATAACTGACATTCTCCAACAGATATACAAAGGGTGTTTCAAAAAGAAGTTTAATATAAAATTTAATTAAAAGCATACAAAAAGTATCTGTCTCTCAGAAATGCCATTATCCACGCTCCCGAACAGAGCTGAATAAAATTAGCACTTCACTATTATAAATATAAGTAAACAACAAAAACGGAATGTAAAATAATTTTATGCATCAAATTTTCAAGTATCAATTTTATTAGTGTATTAATTGTTTTTTTTTTTATTTTTTTTTTTGTCAGATTAAAAGTAAATTAAGTAGTTTGTTTGACTTGGTAACAGTCCATAGCAGCCTCTGAAAAATGCTTTCCTTTATATTATTTACTTTGAATAAAATTCGAACTGGTAAATTTTTAAACAGAATAATTACAGAACAATTTATTTGCCAAGGGTGTTGAAAAAAAGAAGTATTTCATCAGATCTAAGGTAAATCTTTAATTCAATCATACAAAAACAATCTGAAGCGTGCATTCTTCTAGAAAAAAATTAAATATTAATTATTTCCAGGATTCTATCCTCTCGCTAAAATATGCTTACCGTTTTAAGATTAAATTGAAAAAATCGGTATAGCCAATATTTATAAATTATTTGTCATAAGGGTGTTCCAAGCTAAGTTTTTCCTAAGTTTTAAGGAAACACAAAATTTTATACATATCATTCAAAAAGCGTGTACTTCAAGAAAAACCTGTAAATTAAATATTTTCAATATTGAAAAACAAATTTGCAAACTTAATTCATGCGTATTATAAGTGATGTCAAAATAGGCACCCAATTTACTACGTCGTGTATCCGGAAGCTTTAAAAAACATCAGAAAATCTATTTTTGAAAACATCTTTCGATGAGATAGCCTTATTGAGCCCCGGTTTGTATCCCAACAGTAAACTAATTTTCATTCTCAAAACTGCTAGTCTATTCATAAATATAGAAATCTATTAATAACTCAATCCTCACTATAAATTCTAAGGCTTAAGCACGGTGTCCACTATTTTTCAAAATAAATTTCCCTGGGAAAATTAAAAAAAAAATATTGTTTAATGGGTAGGTACGTATTAAATAAATATTGCACAAAGTGGTAGAAAATGTACATATTTGAATGGAGTTAATTTAACCTTAGGCAAAAGGAACTCAACTTGTATTTTTCAAAGATCTATCTGAAGGTATACATTACCGATTGTATTGAAAGTGAAAAATAATAACTGCATGAATTAAAAAAAAAATAGTTTTGCTTAACAAAAGTGACGACTATGCCTATGCAATGTAGTTAAATTAAGCAGACCTTATCTCTTTTAACTTCCGTTGATACCAACTCGTTTTGCTGTAAGACAAGTTGCTGTGTTATTAACATAACTAAGTAACGATTTTTTTTTTGTATTATCATCTAACATCAAATAATTAATATAAGTGCCGATATGACTTGCAATCGTAATTGCTGTCGTACTCGGTGAAAATGGACCCCAGCGCGTGCGGTAACTGGGGGGAAAGAGGCGTACAAAAAAAAAAAAACAA
The DNA here is from genome assembly GCA_949320155.1 of Melangyna quadrimaculata. Classification (NCBI taxonomy): domain Eukaryota; kingdom Metazoa; phylum Arthropoda; class Insecta; order Diptera; family Syrphidae; genus Melangyna; species Melangyna quadrimaculata. The sequence goes on along the minus strand of OX439483.1, from coordinate 184,969,286 downwards.
AATAGTAATGAAATCACCATTTAAATAAAATCCTTTTACACTGTGATTATGTACGCTCTTTTGGTCCATTTGTAAAAAATGTGAATTAAAACAATATTATTCCATTATTTTCCCAACGTTTCGTGAGTATTCTTCACTTCTTCAGGGGTTATATGTATATTTTTTCAATTTGATTGTTAAAAAACTACATACTCTGCTTCTTGTATCCTACTATTGCATCATTCCCAGAGACGGCACTGACACAAAATTGAACATAAAAACAAATAAATAATATGTTAAGAACAATCTAGCAGGTACTTTTATTAAATTTAATAAAAGTACCTAAGCTCAACTGTGATATGTGTCATTGTAAATTTTGTATTTGATTATTTTTTGCTAGATTGTTCTTAATTTATTATTTATTTGCTTTTAAGTTCAATTTTGTGTCTGTGCCGTCTCCGGGAATGATGCAATAGTAGGATATAAGAAGCAGAGTATGTAGTTTTTTAACAATCAAATTGAAAAAATATATAACCCCTGAAGAAGTGAGGAATACTCACGAAACATTGGGAAAATAATGGAATAATATTGTTTTTATTCGAATTTTTTACAAAAAGACCAGAAGAGCCTAAATAAGCACAGTGGAAAAGTTACACAAAAAAATTGGTCAAATTCATAAAATAATAAAATCGTTTTAAATCATACATCTTTGCAATATTAAAATTTGACCCCCTTATTTATAAAGAAAAATAGTTAGTTTAGCTTTAGTTTTAGTTTTAGTGTAGTTTTCCTAAACACGGGAGCTAAAACAACTATATACGGGGTAATAGTTTGTTTTTTTTAAATAAATCAAAATGTATTAATTCAGGTATGCAGAAACAGTAAGAAGAAATAATCGTACTTGAAATATATAAACTTGGACGCGTCGTTGGTTGAATCTCAGTCAAATTTAACAGTTTTTATTTTTTGTCTCTTATTGGCCGCGATCGGAAACCTTTGTGATAGCCTATCTAAATGTCGATTCACAATGCAACGAGTAAACGCGACGAGAGCGTGACGTAATTCGCTGTCATTTTTTTCGAGTCATAAAATCGTTGCCTAATTTACAATGCGTTGAGTTTCTTGACGACGAGTTTTTTGGCAGCGTTAAATTTTTTATTGTTTTTGTTCTTGTTGTGCAGTGTGCGTTCAAAATAATGAAAAAAATCTAACTGAAATTACTTTTATTATTTAATGTCGGTTTTGAGTGGACGGTTCGGAGTAACTCCTTCTACTCCAGATTTTCCATATTCGATAGGAATGGAACATGGAGTAACTCCGAACGACCAATCGAAAACGGCATAAATATTATAACTGTGTTTGTCCATAGCTGGGCTGGGGAAACGATTTTCCTCTAAAAATCTTAATAAATTAAAACAATACAACATTATTATATTGTCAACATAAATAGATCTATAAATATAATTTCATTGTCAACAAAATTTATTTTTTTTTTTTAATTTCCAATTATCTGTTGTTTTCTTTATTCTTTTCTACAATTCACAAAATTCACCATTAGTCAAATATAAAAAACGTCGTCGGGAGCGTCTTTTTTTTCAATTTTCCCAACTTTGACGTGACGTGACGACGAGAAACGTTTCATTGTGCATACCTAGGCGTTCCCTCGTATACTTACATGGTTTGAAATCGGTTTGCCAACTACGACGAGCTATCGTCATGCTCACGTTGCTTTTTCTCGTCGCATTGTGAATCGATCTTAAGATAGTTTCGTATCCATAGGTTTTTGAACGGAGTGGTTATTTTTGACATTTCGCTTGGGATACAAACGTATATCTACCACTGGCGACGCGTGATTATAAAATGCAGTCGTTCACACTTTATTTGTTTTTATTTTCTGTAAGTTAACACATTCCTGTATACTTACATAAATTCTAACTCTAAATCTTCAAGAGTACTTTTAAAATATTTTTAATAAATTTTCATGAAAAGAATCTTCCAACTTTTTTTGTCGCAAAAGTTTTTTTTGTTGACACTTATTTGCTTGGCTTTGTCCAAAGGCAGAACAACCTACTCGCACTTTTGCAAACGTTTTGAACGCATAAATGTTTAGAGTAACTGTCACCTAAATTATCCAAATCAGAAATTTCAAATATTTGCATCCTTTTCCTGTCTAAATAATAAGCAAGGCCAGCAGAACAATTAATTTATGGTTTTAAAAACAGTAATATGAATATACCCTTTTTTCTGGGTAAAAATTACGAATACTTTCTTTAGTAACACTTCTTTTTTTATTGCAAAGTTTTGGTGTTAAGTCTGACAGAATGGGACCATGGGTCTTTCAGTCGCTATAATTTTATTATTTTATTAACATCTTAAAATGGCATCATTTTGTTTTTTAAATTTTACACGTTAATTATAAAATCAAAAGTTCAGTAAAGTGAAACCACTTCCAAGATTTAATTAACAGTTTAAAGAAAAATCTATACTTACGTCCACTCAAAAATAAACTCAATTCATTGCAAAAACTCCAAACGAAGTTCCCATTTCGTTCATATTCTTCCAGCACGAAGTACAAAATCAACATCCAACAAAACAACTATCCTGTATGTGCCTACACTTATTCCAATCGGTTGGTTGGTAAGAACATGATGCGAGGTTTTTGTTGTGTGTGTGTATGGTATACTTTCTGTGGATAGATTTCGTTCACAAATCATGTGAACAAAATGAGTGCTACACCAGTGTGAACATTTTTTTTTCTGTGTATACTTTCAATGGATACATTTCGTTCTGAGATCAGGTGAACGAGTTGATCTAAAAAGTCAAACGAGAAGGGATGTTGGTGTTGCTAGCAATGTTTGTTTTTGTTTTCATTTAAATTGAGTGCATGGAAAAGGTTGGGGCTGGGGAATAGCGAATAGACTACAGAGTGTGAACACAAATTAGGATTAAGGGGACAAGTAGCTAAAATAATTTTGTGGGTGTTTAGTATGGAGAGAAAATTTATAAAGTTAGGCGTAGAAAGTTAGGCGTTCATGAACAATATGACGCCTCGCCACTGATATCTACCAACATTTTTCAGATAGCATGGATAGCTATCCAACAGTAAAAGCTGTTTTGTCATCGGCTGTTTTTACACGGGATTCCAACAACACGAACCTATCTGGATCTTTAGAGATGAGGCCTATTTTTGGAGGTACGTGAATAAGCAAAATTGCCGGATTTGGGACGACACCAATCTACGCGAGGTTTACGAGGTGCCAATGCATCTAAATAAAGTTACTGTTTGGTGTGGATTTTGGGCTGGAGGCGCCATCGGTCCGTACTTCTTCGAAAATGATGCTGGCCAGGCCATCACCGTCAACGGCGATCGCTATAGGTCGATGATCACCAACTTCTTGTGGCCTGAATTGGATTATATGGACACCGAAGACACATGGTTTTAACAGGATGGCGCTACGTGCCACACAGCTCAATACACAATCGATATACTGCACGAGAGGTTTCATGGCATGATAATCTCGCGCCGAGGCGACGTGAATTGGCCACCAAGATCGTATGATTTGACCCCTTTGGACTTTTACTTGTGGGGCTTTTTTAAGTCGCAGGTCTATGTGACCACCGCGGCCCTCAAAGACAACATAATTGATGCCATCGGTCAAATTCAGCCTAATTTATACGCCAAAGTCATCGAAAACTGGACCTTTCGAATCCACGCCACCCAGCAAAGCCGCGGCGGCCATTTGAACAATGTTATATTTCACACATAATGTCATTGATAGGGCTCTCAAATAAAGATGAAACCTTATTGATATCTAATATAAAACTTGTTTTATTAAATTTTAAAATCGACCCGCCCTTATATCGACCTTAAACAATGATCTCGACTAAATTTTTACTTTGTAACAGCAAAACAAGCTTAATCTGAACCCTTTGAAAACAAAAGCTTTGAAATCACAAGGAAATTCTGCTGATATGACCAACCCTTTATTGTATGTAAACAACCGTTCCGTAGAATTTGTAAATAAATAAATTAAAAATTATTATTCGCTTCTGCTGGAATGACCACGCGAATCAAATTGTGTCAAAAATATATGGTATACTTCGGGGCCCTAGACAATATTTGACGTTTAGGTTAAATTATTTAGGACCTATGTTCTACCTTTAATACTGAATGGGTATGAATTTTTTTCAAATCTTGACTCAGAGTCAAAGAGAAAGCTAAATGTACATATTTCACATTAGGAGATTTGATCACATTTCGATTTTTTCAAGGCAAATTGTCCATTACAAGCTCTTTAGGAATATAGAACAGTCCTACCTTTGTTTAAAATTATCCAAACCTGCTGAAAGTTGTACACAATTCTTCATGTGCTAGACTATTTCCAAATAATTGGGAAGAATCAATAGTCATACCGGTTGAAAAAGTGGTAAAATGCAAGGAGGCCTGGTTAATATGTTGCCAACATTGGGTACGTTCAGGAGACATAAGGAATTTCATATTCAGCCAACTACATGCATTACACGAACATTTGACTAAAAACAACTAACTCGACATGTAAATATATCAAACTAACAACTTTTCTTCAATACTTTACTTCAAGTTTGTTTAGATAAAAAGAGAATTTTAGACACGGTTACAAAATTCATCTACTCAGAAATTCTCGATCGAATTGAATTTTCTATCAAATAGAAAAATTCATATAAATTTATAGTAATCTGACAGAAAAATATTAACGAATAGGTTTTTGAAATATCGAAAGTAGACTTTAAGTCTTTTTCGGCTTTTGAATAGACTCTCGCAATCACAGTACACATTTCCAAGGTACTATCAGGCGCAGCTTGTCAAATTTCAATATGGCTGCCCTTTGTGTAAGTACAAAGTAAACAAAAACAAATTTTTGGTGATTGTTTGAAATTCAATTTTTTTACTATTGATTTTGACAACATGCGCAAAACTGAACAAAAATGAACACGCTACTGATATTACCTGTAATATATGTATCCTGTCTCCAATAAGCTCCTTTTACTGAAGCAAATAGGAATTTGATACAAGAGCAATCTGGGTGGTCATTCCGTAACTCGATTATTGTTAGACGATATCGTTTGAGCGATAGCGTTTGGCTTATTTGCTTCACGTGAGTCAATAATCGTCAAAACGATATCGCCAAAACGATAGCGTTTGGACGATAGCTAAATAGGTATCGTCTTGCATTAATTTTGAATATTGTATGTGACTGTAGTGCAGTGATTGAGTAATTGACATATTTTGTTTGTTATATGTTGAAAAATTATGCAAGTTAAAATATTTCGGCGTAGCAATTTTCTTATTTCAGATAGTGAACATGAAGACTAAAATCGGAACACAAATACATACAATTAATACGAGTTCTTCGCACTGACTCTATATATATATAAATGTGTATTATAGAGATCAGTTCTTCAACGACAGTTGAGAGACAAATCAAACCTCTTTTATCTTCCGGGATGTTGTCTTATAAAATGTGTTAAATTCGGCAGTTGAGATCGTGTGACTGCCCTATATAATGTATATGTATAATGTTAAGTTAATTGCATTTATTTTAATTTGTAAAAATAATGCGATCAAATAACTTTTATTTTGTTGCCATAATTTTACTTTTATACAAAACAACAAAAAAAAAAAAACATTTTATTGACATTAGCTTTGTTCAGTGACGTTGTTCCGAACAGTTTAGAACAGAAAAGTACAAGTTTTTGCTGTTCAATGAGATTTCTGTTCTAGACTGTTCTGATTTGCCGTTCAGTGAGGCTGTTCCGAACAGTTTGGAACAGAATAGAACAGGATTTTCTGTTCTTACTTTTTAGGTAGAACAACGTAGAACATATTTGTGACAACTGTCAAAATCAGCTGCTGTCACTTGCAAGTTAATATTTTTTAACAAACATCGTGGCTCTTTATGCTTTTACTTTGGAAACAAACAAACAAATATTTAAAAAACAACACAAATTGAAATTAAACTGTGTAATTAAACAAATACTATTTCTAATTTTTTTTAATAAAAAGTATTTCTTGTTTATCCACCAAACTGAAAAAGTAAATAACAATTTTTGTTTGACAATTACATCTGTCAGACAGCTGCCTGTTCTATCTTCTCTGACGTTTCTGATCTACTCTGTTCTGATCTGTTCTAATCTGCAAAAACCTCACTGAACAATCCTATTATGATATCCAGTTTGACATTTCAACTACAGTTTGAGAGTACCAAACGCTCTCAAACTCCGAACGATAGATGACACGAAAGTGAGAGAGTTACGTGAAGCAAATTATGGACGATCTCGTCGACGATCATCGTTTTGACGATTATCGTTTTGAAAATTACGGAATGACCCCCCTGGATTCAGAAAAGGTCATTCTTGTGAAAAGGTTTTAACTGGTTGTTGTATAAATGGAGAAGAGAGATTGATACGAGGCAAGAAGTCAGATTGGTTCAAGTGGTACTTAACAGGAATGACGCAGAAGACAAAAGTTGGCAATTCAATATCTTGTCCACTAAGCGTAGACCTTGATGTCCTCCAGAGTTCTGTTTTGGGAGTGTTGCTATTTCTTTTAAATATAAACGATGTAAAATGTATGGTTTATATAAGTACTCGAATATATTATTACAGACTTAAGTAGCATAAATAAATGGCTTTAAATGAATAAAAAGAAATTAAACGTGAAAAAGACAAGGTGCATGAAGTTCTGAGCGTTTAAACCAGTAACTACATAAACATATGATGTAGACAATATTGAGTGTTGACAGTTTGAAATACCTTGGTGTGGCTTTAGATTCATATTTGAAATTTTAAGAGCATGGAAAGTATGTGTGTGCTAAAATCACTAAACAAAATATTGGGTTTTTAAGGAGAATTAGGTGTGATTTATATTTTAAAGTTCTTTAATTCTTTATAATGTTATTTTGTTACTTCACTTTAATTATTGTTTGACGCTGTTGTATGCTTGTCAACTAGAAATAATGAATCGGCTCCAGGTAAAAGTGAATGTTTACACACCAATAAGAGTGATGTTAAGTGCCTTAAATTGCAAGAATGTGGACCAAATACTAAAATAATAATGAAAAACAATTTGGTTCCGGTTAATGTTGATGAAGTGCAGACTTATAGCTTGCAAAACAATGAGGACTTACGACCAAACAACAGCCATCATTCTGTAATATATTTGGGATTAAATTTCTTCAATAGCCTACCAACTGAGTTAAAGTCTGAGCTTAGTATTAATGTTTTTAAATATACTTATTTGTTATTTAAAAAACAGTTAATTTTAAAATACGAATACATATTTGTATTTATTTCCATATTATTTTAAAGGTTTCTAATACCTCATAAATTGAGTTATTTTTCTAGCGGTGTAGGGCAAATATAGAGCCTAATTTTTGCAGCGCAGAGATAGGTACTCTCGGCTTAAGCCGACATGCTTGCTAAAACTCTATGAATTATGATCTTTTTGAAAATCTTAAAATCGTGAGCTCTTGGAGGTCATTTTTACTTATAACACCTAAATACAAGCACTAAGTATATGCAGCCACTAGTTTTGTATCCATGGAATTCGCTTATGGAACTAGCTCCCTCACAGCTTAAGAAGAATAAAAGCATTTAATAAATTCAAACAAAAACTTTTCGAACGACAGTAACTAGAATCCTTTTTGTTCCTTTCAATATCCCTACATTTTATCTTTATTTTGCTCCTTATAGTACGGGAGGCAACCGTACTATAAAAAAAATAGCTCATTTTACAAAAGTCCTCGGACTCGCCGCAACAACCAACAAAAGTTTGCCCGACCACTGGTTTTGTAAAGAGGACAGTCTAAGCTTGCATTTGATACCCCATTTATATAAATCCATCATGGTTTAGGTACCCTTAGCCAAAAATGCAACCGAAAAAGTGCGTTTTTTGCCCATTGGCACCTGAAAAACCTTGTCCGACCAGCGGTTTTGTTAATGTTAAGACTAAAGCTATGAATTGGCATCATTCTTTTCTAAAGCCGCGATGAGATAAGTAAACCTACGGTTGCCTCCCGTCCTATTAGCCTAAGGTAAAAATGATCGATGGGTTGGGGTTGTAAACTTGGAAACTAAATAATAATGGTGAAGATTTAAAGTAAGAAAAAGGTGAACATTTAAAAGATATAAATCAGTTTATTTGAGTAGGTTTTCCGACAATTTCCAAAAATTCCTACACTCAAAATCTCTGCAAAATCAAAAATTTGTATATGACAACTTTAATTTGGTTTTATGTATTTTGCAACCATATATAATTCAAATTTTTAGCGAACTCTCCTGATTTAATTCAATTTTTGGAAATAAGCCTATTTTGAGATAAAATTTTTAAAATAATTTATATCTTCATACCAGTAGGAGATAGACAAAAATCTTAAACTAGTAAGATTCTTAGAATTTCATTATCTATCCACCAAAAAAATTCAAAACTCTAGCATTCTAAATAACGAAATTAGAAAAGACATAAAAGGACATTCTCCCTTTTATCTGCTACAATAATATAGATTATCAAAAAATCCAAACTTATTGCAATATAAAATATAGGCTATATCAATACAAATTTTAACTTTTACTCTACCTCCCACCACTTAGGTAATCAATGATCTCAGCGTTGCACATGTTGCGTTACATTTTTTTGTTTCACAAAAATTCAACCTTGAAATCAACGCACCCAAAGAAGTTTCACTTCAATAATATTTTTGCAAAACCAAAGGTATATCCTGTATATAATCAAAAGTGTAAGATTAAATGTACAGAGTTGAATTGAATCCGTGAGTGTAAGGAAGTACATAATGTAGACCTACTTATGAGCAACATAACAGTACATTTGTGGATCATACTAAACTAGACTGCTATCTTTGTTGAGTGAGTGTAAGAACAATACAAATTCAGTACTCGTACTGTTCTTACACTCAATCGATGCGATTTCAATTTAATTTACCGTCATTAATTGTTTGATGCTAAACGATCAAGGTTTTCTTGAGATTTTAAGTTAAAATAATAAAAAAAACTAAATGACCATTAGTGACACAAAAAACGTTAACACGGAGAAATCAGTTTAAAGGAAAAGGCAAACAGAGAAATGGATGCAAAATAATTGAAGGTATGCTAGGCTACATAGTCAACAAGACGAAAATACGGCTCGAAAAAAAATGCAAACCATTTTGTAAGCATAGTTTACATATTTGCCATATTATGTAGTTAGTAGGTTTGAAAATAATTCTGAATTGCAGGAGTAGGGATGGTTGTGAAAGAAAATTCATACAAGATGAGAGAGAATCTATTCTATCGACTAACGATCTACCAGGCCCCAATTCGCGTAAGACTTAAGTTGAACGCTTGAACGATCGTCGCAACAATTTTCAAATGTGTTTATTTCATGAACATATCGCATGCCTTAAAATCTTCAAATCCTGCAAACATTCACCCCTATTGCGATATTTTGGATTTTTAAACTCAATTTACTGAAAATGTGATCAACTATTCATTGATATTTGTCATTTTTTTTATTATTCACAACGATCTGCATAATTTCCAATGACCAAAACATTTTTTGGTTGGTTGGTTTAATATCGAATTTCAATATTTATTAACTATCAATCAACAATCGCAAATCGCAATAGGGGTGATTATTTAGAAAAAAAGTTTATTGATTTTCTGTACAATAGTTTTTTTTTCGTTTTTCTCAAAGCTTAGATTTTGTACTTATTGTGTTCTTACACACACCGAAAACATTGACATATACGTTCATAATATGTACAATACAATAAAATGTATTGCAGTGAGTTTCTTAAGGTTCTATGACCATCAAAATGTTTCAAATGTTTACCATTGATAATGTAGAACGATTTGAGCTTAAAATTAAATTTTTGGCGCTTGTTGATCTGTTTTTTATTCACCTCACCGATTCAATCTGTGGTTATTTTTATCGTTTTTTTTTTGTATTGATAAAAAAAAGTCAAAATCGTAACTTCTTATTAACAGTTCCGTCACTAGCTCGAAACTTGACTTGATCTTAGTAGTAGCCTGTTTGTCATGACATCCAATTTTTGTCGAGTGTTGGCGGTACGGTTTCACATGTTTTGGCTTGTACACAAATTTAAAGATTGTTGAAACGTAAATAAATATTTACTAAAGTAACTAACATCGTACAATTAAATGCTTTTGAATTTTATAAAAAAAACTTAAAAATACCCATAACATATTTCATGTCTGGCCTTTACTGCTTTTCTCTATTTTATACAAAAAATGCTTAAATGAATAAGCCAGCTTAATTCTTTCCTCAAAAATTTATCCAAGCAAGGAAGTAGGTACTTGAAGTACAGTGATTCATTATTTAGCCGCGATACAATAATGTAAATAGCTTTACTTAGTTCGTAATTTACCCTATAAGTTAGCATAAACACACCTCTGTGCAATCTAAACAATTTGTATGTTGTCCCACTTCGTAAGCTCAAAGACAACACAAGAAAGTTTTGGGTCTAAAACGCATCCGCTATAGGTAGTGTAGTTTAAAACACCAAAAGTGTGCAACTATAATAGGAACAAGTCATTAAATAAGTTTATATTTTCGTCCTACTGCGCATACTCCTTCACTTCCCGCCACTCAAATCATAATCTTGACATAATTTGTATTAAAAAAAATAACCATGTTAGTATACATACTAAAGAGCTAAGACTATTTGATTCATTTTACAGTTCAACAGCTACAACATAAATTATGACAATACCATGTGATCCAAAAATAAATTTTGTTTTGCAAGAAAGAGGAAAAAGAATATAAATAAATGAAAAAAACTTTATTGGGCATTAGGTATCGTTTGTTTGTGTTTTCATTTTCTGGAATCAATGGAAAAAATACAACAATAATTTTCAGGAACCTTTAGTTATGCCTTATTTAGTTCAAGACTTCAAATCTGTTTGTAATATTTCGTTATAAAGTATCAAATTTCTATTTAATGTGAAAGATCTTACGCAAACATCAACAAACCCCATAGCTACAAGGCAAAGATAGAAGCAACATTTGACTTTTAACTATTTTTTGATTTGTCCAACCAAGTAAGTCTCTTGTTGATAAAACATAAATCCAATCCATAAATAAAAGGTTTCCATAGTTTAAAGAATGCCATTGGCTAACTAGCTAATCTCAATTTGTCAACTTAATTTATTGATCACAAAAGTAATGAGAGGGATTAGTTCTAGAAACGTGACATAGTTGGACGGGAATGCAGAACACTGCAAGCGGAACAATTTTGTCGCTTTTTGCCCGGACGTCATGAACGAAATCCATCTCACTGAATCCAAAACCCAAATCGTTTCGAAAGAAAAGTAAACATATTTTCATTAAACTAATATAAATTAAAAGAAACAATTAAAATTATTATAATTTTAATTCTCATAACCTGCCGTGCCAATGGTAGCAAAAAAAAAAATAACACAACACCAGTGTTTTAGGCCATGACAGCGACAGAATTAAGAGGACTCGCGCTTACCTAGAGTTACTTAATTGCCAAAGCCCACAATCTTCAAAAGCATTTTAGTGGCATTGTACATTTGATATTACAGTCTGAAAGAGCTGCATATTGTTTAACAATGTTTATATTAACGAATAAAATAATTACCTTTTGAAAAAATCAAACATTTAAGTCCAGAAAATGTAAAAAACAAAATGTTAAACCGCTGTAGTTTGGAACGTCAATGAACTTGCTCACACAAAAATATTCTGCAACAGCATATTTAGCGACCGAAATATGATTATTACGTCCAAGCAACACGCATTTAAGACATTTATAAATGAAACATACTAAATTGGGTATTTGTTTGTTATTAAATAAGGGTTATTAAGTCAATTTTAAATAAGTTTTTTTTTAATAATAAATTGGGCAAAAGCACTTTGAGATAAATATAAATAATGAACTACTAGTCCGACAAAAAAAATTTTTTCTATAAATTCAGTAGTGCCAACATGGAGAAAACCCAGTATATTGACAAATATGTCAATTTATGTGTAAGTTGAAAGCCTGTAGAAAATGTAAACATGTACACGAGGATGATATGGTTGTCTCGTTTAAATATGTGGTTTTTGTATTTGGGTCGAGAAAATGGTGGCGTTCAAGTGCGTTTGTATGGTAAGGTAGTGTTTCATCGATGGTGGAATATGGAATTGGAAGAGTTCAGAGACATTTTGTGATGAAATAAATTATACTGGGAATCCAAGTTACGGTTTTAAACGCACGTAGGCAAAATTATCGCACTTATATTTTATTTAAATGATTATAAGGTAAATTGTGGCTTTGGTATTCACAGAAAATATTTATCTCAACTGGTATGCAACATCAGATGTGTGGGTGATATTCATAATAAAATTTCAAGACGGAAGCCACCTTCAATGATGTTATTGGCCGCGTTCAACCAGCATCTCCATTAGCAATATTTGAGGCAATCAATTGCCTCGCTTACTGCCAATGCGTTTGTCATTGGAGGCAATTTGATAATGGCAATGGCAATATTGATTGGTAGGTGAAAGATAATTATTGCTTTCCATCGGCGAGGCAATATATTTTGACGTTTTGCTTTTTTCAAAATGTTTCATATCAATTTTTGAAAAGCTGTTCTGTCATTTTGAAAATATGGGAACACCCGACAAGATTTAGTGAATTATAGTATGCTATATTATCAAAAAACGGCGAACTGAATTGAAATTGATTGCAATGAAATGGCCACGAAAGCAATAAATTGCCGTCGTCCTTTCAATTGCATAACCAATTCCAAGCAATCTGTATTGGCTTGTGTTTTAATAATCCCTTGAGAAAAAACAGCTTGTTAAAATACATCTTGTTTTCAAAAAAGAAATCTTAACCTATCCCAAAATTTCTCGTATAATCTACTCAGCTATCCGATGAAAAATGTCAAGAACAGCTGACTTCAAATCAAATTTGAATTTTACGTTGAATTGAGTCACACCGGTTATTATTTGTGCAAAATAAATAAAGTTATCAGAACAATAATAAGTTATCAGATGTTAATATGCGTATTCGATTGTATTCATATACATGCCGATTACAGAATCCGCAAAACTCGATCCGCAGTGATTCACAATGCAGTCTTCTTTCTCCTTTTCAAGATACATGAGCAGATGGGAAAGTAAGCACTGCACTAAGGATCAAGTTTTGCAGATTCTGTAATTGGCATGATTGTTTTTCATTTTTACTTTTGAAATCAATATTTAAAAGACAAAAATGTCAATAGAAAAATAAATTTTAAATTGTTTGTGAGCTGTTAAAAGAAAAATTAAAGGCCGCACCAGGTGGAACCACAGCGCTGCTTCAGTACGCGGCAAATTGTGCTTCTTCTTTAGTAAACATCTGTCTTTTTATAATTAAAACATTTTCAATTTTTTATTAGAGTCCAAGGAAAAAAGTGTACCTATGTCGGGATAGCATACACTACATAGACCTGCTACTTTTACCAAAAAGTACAAAAGTGAGAAATAAATTTCTATGCTGAAGACACCTGACAAACCTTGTACTACAGTCTTATTCTGGCAAACTCGCTGATTCCTCATAAGTCGCAATAACCTATCATAACTTGCGGACTTGCGGTGAACTCGCCTCAAAAAAACTTTAAAATGATAGGTCTATTAATTTAGAGAAGTTTTAGAATTCGTAAAAAAACGACTTTTGTATGTGATTGTGTGGGGGGGGGGGGGGCTCTAAGACAGAAATTTGTCAGCAAATTATTGCGTCCACAGATTAAAGGTTAGACCGCACTAATATAATAATAATAATTTGTATGAAATTTTATGAAGTTCAGTTGCCGCTTAGTGCGATATAGCTCATACAATTTCATACAAATAATGTTTTGCCGCGTCGTGAAGTGTAGTTCCGCTGCAGTTGTGTGCGGTCTAACCTTTATACTACGTTTTCATTAGAGCCCAAATGAGGTTATTTCGAAATTTGGCAATAAAGTGTTTTCGTTATCAAATTTGTTAATTTCATTTCACATCCCTTTTTCATTTTGAATTTGGAATGGCAGTTAGCCGTTTATTTTTGTTGTTTTCTCTTTCTGTTTTATGTTGTGATTGATATTTCTATACAAAAGCTTTTAAGAGCTTTTGAAACTGATTCCCGCTGGAAGCATTCACCTAATTTCGTGCAAATGAGGTTGAAATTACCTCATTTCAAAATGTGATTTTCTATGGGAAATTATGTTATTTCGGATCTCATTTGGAAATTTGCAACGAAATTACCTCATTTGGCCCAGTGAAAACGGCATATTAGCCTTGATTTTAGCAGCAGAGCCGCTTGAATTTGAAGCCAGTCTAATTATCTTTCTTCGGTCTGCTTCTGTTGTGGCTCTTGATTGCCTACCTTACATATTTTTCCATAGTTTTCTTTATTTCTATGGTTCGACCAAACAATTTTCACACCTCTACTTATTTGTTTGGCAATTGTGCGTAGATAAAGCTTGTTTTCCGCGTGTACTTCTATTTTGGCTTTTTCATTGATCAAACCTATCATAAAAACCTATTGATCAAACAATTATTATTTTTAATCTACACTTCTATTATTATAACAATATTTTTTCTTCTTCCGTAATCTATAGAGACAAAACGCACACTGTTTCTATTCAAGTGGCGCAAAAAAAACAGTGTATTTTATGAAGTAATTATAAAAGTGGTAAAAAAATAACCTAATGGTATTTTCCTGAATTATTCTGTCCCTGCAGTTTTATTCGCAATAGATTTCTCTTTTAGGAACTAAAACCAAAAGGATAATGTATGAATTTACCAAAGCGCCACGCGCTCTGATAGTAAAAAAAAGTTTGTTTCTATTCAAGTGGAGCGTAGTGTATATAAAACCAAAATAAAGAGACAAAATATTTAATTGTGTTTTTAATACATATAAATTTATTAAAATTAAGAGAAAATGGCAAAAACAGATGGTAGATTGGATTATGGACATCGTTCATGGCCTGTAGAGTCCGGGTGTTACATTCGATTACTTTTTTTTACAATTCTTGGCATTCTAGGTACATATAAGTTTTTGAATTGATTCATGTGATATGTTGTTCCAGCAATCCAGGAGTGTATTCCATAACGCAAATTCCGATGATGGGCAGTGATCCCGGACACTTCTATCCAGCTCCTCCCACAACAGCTCTATGGGGTTAATATCAGGTGATTGTGGCAGCCATGTCATGATTTTTAATACGTTGTCGTCCTCTTTTTGTTTAAGGTATTCCTTACAGAGTTTTGACGTGTGTTTGGGGTCGTTGTCATTTTAGAAAACGAATCCTTCGCTAATCAATCCAAGGCCAGAGGTCACAGCGTTCTCTTCTTATATGATTTTATACGCCTCCTTGTTCATCTTTCCAGTTACACGAGTCAGATCTCCCACTCCATTGGAAGGGAAACATCCCATAACATACCATAACAGAACCGCCCCCATGCTTGAAGGTTGGGACCAGACAGTCCGGCGCAGCATCTTCTGTTCAGCACTGCATCGAACGAAAATTTGACGTTTGGTTACAAATACCTCGAACTTGGATTCGTCGCTCCATAAAACTCTATTAAAATCTTCTTCGCTCCAGTCTTTATGCCTTTTGGCCCATTTAAACCGTTTCAGCTTATTATGTGGTCGAAAAAGGGGTTTTTGAACAGCAACTTTCCCAAATAGTCCACCATCTCTTAGCCTCCGTTTGACCGTTGTCACAAGGACAGCGGCTTACTCCGTGTTTTATTTACTTCTGAACATATTTCGGGTGCTGTTCTTCGCCTATTAGCAAATCATCATGTTTTGTTGTAGCTCTAGGCTGTCCTGACCGTGGTTTGTCCTCAAGACTCCCGGTTTGAGCGTGATGTTCAATGGTACGTTGAACACAACCCATAAAAATTAATAATTATGATAAAACCCAAACCCTTCCCAATAATCAATTAACGCATTTTTCTCACTTTTATAACAAAACACCATTTTTTTTAAAATGTGGATTAGAAATCCAATTTTAACTACCTGAACGTGTTGTGTACTGTTCAGGTAAAAACATTAGGTAAAAAACCCAACTTTCAATTCATAAATTCAACCTCCAGACATGAATGAAGTCAGTTATCCAGGTTGGAATCAAACTGTTGGCCTGCAGTGTACATACATACATATTGTTTAGTATAGAGATTATTCTTTTTCTTTAGTCGCACAACAAGAATGTGAAATGCTTTACCTGGCCCTATTTGTCCACCCAATTTTGATATTCAGAACTTCAAAACCAATGTGCACCGGTATCTCCGTTCAAATTTTTTTTATCGAGCTGTGAACCAACCCTGATAAAAAATTTTGTACTCACCACTGCTGAAAGGTTAACATCATGTTTCGTGCCATAACAGTTTTCGTCTTATAACAGTTTAGACTATTTTATTCCAAATTTTTAGCAGAATTGGAAATTTTTTTACCCATTTTTGATTGCTTCAAAATCACCCCAGTTCTGTTTTCCGTTTCGTATTGAATCGGTATACAAAATTGATTTCCGTACGGATTCAAAAAAAGTGTTCTGAATTTCAATTTCGTAGTAGCCGATATCCAAACCTTTTTTTCTTTCGAAATTTGAAAAACAATTATTAAATACAACGAACTTTAAGTGGCATCGCGGATTTTAAGCTGCTATCATTTACAAAATAAAGGGACTTTAATTATTTAATTTTCACATTCAAAAATCAGATTAAAAAGCTCAAATTAATTACAAAATGTCAATTTAATTTTCAATCCGATCGAAAATGAAAGCTCACTTGTTCCACAAGTTTTGAAAAAGTATTTCCAAACATCTTGTGTTTGAAAACGAAAGGATTTTATGAACGATCGGAAAACAGAACAGGGGTGAATTACTTAGTTTCTCAGAATTTTTTTTTTAATTTATGGGTAGATAGCAACACAGATATAACATGCATGAATTTAAAATTGATGTGGTCTTGTAGAAAATTTTAAAACAAACAAGTTTATCTTGAACGGTTTTTTTCCTAAGTTGCATATTTTCAAAGTATTAAAGGAAAATGCCGACAAAAATGGGGTGATTTTAGCGTTTTTTCACTGTTGCATTTTTCCTGCAGCAAGCACAGGCTATAGACTACTCGAACATGCCCAAACAACATATCAAAAATGCAGAACTACATCGCGCTTTGCGAATTTAGCACTTTTTTTTTTGTAATTATTGACTTGGCTCGGCAAATCAGAATAAAATTGAAGCATATGTGGATCTAACATATAGCATCTTAGATTTTTATGGAATTCGATCGGAGAATTTGTAAACAACGAGAATATGAGTCCTCATTTATAGTAGAATTGGACCATTTTGTATCTGTCAGATAAGCGCTTCAAAACTACTCTGGTTATTACAGCTTGTTTTCTGACGTCAACGCTGTTTAGCAACAAAAATATAACACCAGAAAGTTTTATATAAATGTCATTTTATGAAGAATTAAAAAAAAAAACAAATTTTGTTTCAATGTTTTTTTCCTAAGATGTATGATTTCAAAGTTATATAGGAAAACTACAAAAAACAGGGAGTGAATAATGCACTTTCTTGTACATTTTGTTTTTGCCTGCAAATAGCACACCTTTTTGAGCGGGAGCAACCTCATATTCTCGTTGTTTATATTATTTCTGATCGAATCCGACTAAAATCTAAGATACTATATGTTACATCCATGCCAAAATCTAATTTGCTTGGATTATAATCTAATATACTAAAAAAAAAAAAAAAAAAATGGAAATGGAAATTATAAATTATTATTTATTATTTATTAACATTTATTTGTTTGCACAATTTTCGTTTGTGGTTTTGGGAAGCATGTGTCTTCAGCATACCTATGTACATGTTTACCTATTTCTCACTTTTGTACTTTTTTACAAAAAAGTAGTTGGATATAGTTAATACTACGTTTTCACTATGGTACAAATGAGGTGATTTCGTTGCAATTTCCAAATTGGATGCAAATTACATATCTCCCATAATTCTTGTTTCCAAATGAGCTAATTTCAACAAAATTTGAATGAAATTAGATAGAAAATTAGATGATGATGGCCTTATTTCGAATTTTTCTAAAGCTCGGGAAAGCTATGAATTATAAAAATATCAGAACACAAAGAGAAAACACCAAAAACAAACCTTTAACTGCCAAACCAAGTTCAAAATGAAATGAGATGGCAAACGAAATAAGCACATTTGATATTGAAACACTTTTTTTTTGGTAATTTCCCAACTTAACTCATTTTGGCTCTGATGAAAAGGTAGTATACCTAAGCCTTGAATCGAAAAATTGAAAGCATTGGTTCAGCTGCAAATGTTAAAACCGTGAAAACGATTTATCGATTCACTTTTTCATAAAATCTGAATTGGCAGCCGCTCAGGGTTTACAAATGTAAAACCAGTCGATCCAATAACAAAATTCCTATAACTTGAAATATACCAACCAATTTACCCTGTTTTTATTCCTAGGCATTAAAAAAGTATCGTTAAAATTTTCCTGAAATTTCAAGTTGCCAAACAGATCTAATTACATAGAAGAGTGACATCGAAATTGAAGCAATAGAACGTACACAAGGTTCGTGTCTTTGCTATTCTACAGAGGAAACATGGCTTCTATCGACATCCGTATCCGTAAGAATGTACCTACATAATTTCAAATTAAAAATAAATGCATCATTTTCGTTATTATTCAAAATTGTATTTTTAATAAAAGGAACATAGTCTTCATTTTAATTTACAAAATTACTTTCAACAAACATTTAACTTCACAATACTTAATTTATGTCTATCTTAATATTAAATACAGAGTTAAATTTATGAATTAAAATTATTTCTATCTTTCAAAATTGATTTTGAAACTACTACACTACGTAAATATGCACAGTTGAGTTTAACTCTAGATCACATCCATCTCATGTATTTATTTTGGTTAATAGCGGCTGAGTTACTCCGCCCGTTCCACCACTTCCACTTTTAATGCCATCAATCTCATTGGAGTTACATACATTATTATGTTTCATATTTTTCACATTGTTCGCCTTGACTATATTGTTATGGCTTAAACTATTATTACTGTTACTTGTTTTGATTAAATTTAAATTAGATCTATTACTGTTATGATGATTGTATCGATTACTTAGCTCTGCTGCCCTGGCAATATCCGCTGCGGTTTTCGTTGAGTTTCGCCGCGCCATATTGAAATTCGAGTAAGGAGAGAGCGTTGATGAGTGAAACAGCTCATTACGAGGGCTGCCGTTCTTTTGTTTGGAATTTTTTGCTCTTAATCCCTTTTGGTTAGACATGTCCCAGAGAGCTATGTCACTTGCATTACCATTTTGCTGCTCAGGAAATAATCTGTCACAGTTTTCATTAACGGCTCTATCAAAGAGCGTAAAATCTATTAAGCTATTTTGTTCATCAGTCTTCATTGAGTCTATGGCTCCACAGCCGTTAAGCTTGGGTGAGGATGAGGACATTTTTCGATGTTTTCGTAAGGATGATGCCGGTGATGATGATGTATACGGTGGAGGGAAATTAGAAATACTGCTTAAGAGGTGCTTCTTTGGCGCGAGTTCTGAACAGCTATCATCGGAAGGTTCTTCACCCTCCAGCCAGTAAGTCAGCATCTCACCTTTGCCCTTCATATTAACCAAACCACGTTCCTTCATTATAAATGTGCCAAATTCATCAAGGCAGGTTTTGGTTGTGTGACTTATGTGAATCTTGAGGGCTTCTCCATTCGACTCCATTCGTGATGCTGTGTTCACTGTGTCCCCGAAAAGACAGTAACGTGGCATTTTGAGCCCAACCACTCCCGCAACGCAAGCTCCTGTATGAAGGCCAATACGCAGTCGCAGTCTGTCATCTGGCCTGTGGTGAATTCGAAACTTATGCACCTCATCCAACAGAGCCAGGGCAAGACGGGCTATTTCTCTTGCATGCTGATTGCCATTTCGCAACGGAAGTCCAGACACCACCATATAGGCATCACCGATGGTTTCCACTTTGTAAACATCGAAATTCTCGACAATCGAATCAAAGCAGGTATAGAGATCATTAAGGAATTGAACCACTTGCATGGGTGTGCTTTCAGCCGATATGGCAGTAAAGCCTACGATATCACTGAAGTAAATGGTAACCTGGTCAAATGTTTCTGCTACAACTGGTTGGCCACTTATTAATTGGGCAGCAACACTCTGCGGCAGAAGTTGGTAGAGAAGTTTTTCACATTTTTTCTTCTCTTCGTGGTAATCTTTGGTGCGTTCATCTACAAGCTCTTCTAAGTTATTAGCATACTGTTCCATACGCTTTAATAGATTATCAACTATGTTTCCAGTTTCGTTGTCTCTGAAACGATACAAAAAAATTAAAGATTAGTGAAAAGTGGAAGGAGAAAAACAATTGATTATTTACTTGTTAATTTTTCGAATGGTTGACTTAAGGGCACTGAAGTCTGGTCGCTCATAAGGGTCTTCATGCCAGCATCTTACCATTAAATTATTCATATCTTCGTGCTTGTTATCCGATATATGTGGTCTAAATGGCTTGGAAAATTCACTGGGATGTGCCATTACCTTTTGGATAATTTCTAAAAAAAAAAAAACGAGACAAACAAAAAATAGAAAATTTAATAATAATCAATAATCATCATTCAGAAGTCGATACAACTTGTGTGTGTTTTATCATCTAAATTAAAGGAGAGAATTATAGCGGTGCTTGGTGGTCTTTAGTGCGTTAAATTTAATTTAAAAACCTTTTCCGTTATATTTCCAGTCTAGGTGGCAAACCTAAGGTTTGGACTTCCCTTTTCCCACCCCAAAATATTTTTAAATAAAAGGCCTGTAAGACCTAAAGGATATTAAATCAAATGAAATAAATCAAAACTAGCCAACAACTATCCGGCTAGGGGTCAACGGCTTTGTTCTTAGATCAAAAGTTATAACTAGTGTGACTAGGCCGCACAGACAAGGAAAAATGCTCAGGAGATTCGTTCACCAAAATTCATTAACAACCCTTAAGGCCAACTCCTTGTGGATGACGACAAAATTCTTCATAGATCGCAAGAGTATTGTGAAGGACTTTTAAATGAACAGTTTCCGAGGATATACTTTCCAATAGCTGCACCTAACAATGAAGAAGTCACCGATATCCCAGTCGAAGAAGTTAGTGATTCGGTGAAAAACACGAAAAAGGGAAAAGTGATTGGGCCAGACGAGATACCCTTTGAGTTCTGGAAAAAGATGGGAGACATCGGGTCTAGATGGCTCATGATTCTCATCTCCGACCGAATGCCTAATCAGTGGAGGGAAAGTTACCTTCTTCCAATCTACAAGGGGAAGGGTGATACACGAAATTGCGACAGCTACCGTTCGATCAAACTAATGTCACACACCATGAAGATCGTTGAGCGGATATTGGATGGCCGCCTACGAAAAATAATACGGCTATCTGACGACCAGTGCGGGTTTGTTTCGGATAAATCAACCACAGATGCTATTCAGAGTATAAGAATCAGAAAGGAAAAATATCGGAATTCCTCGAGAGATTTGCATATTGTATTGGTTGATTTTGAAAAAGCATTCGACAGACAACCACGAGATCTGATATGGGTTGCACTTAGGCAACAAGGAGTTCCGGAAGTCTATGTGCGGATGATCATGGACATGTACGAGCAAGTTAAGAAAAAGGTAAGATGCCCCGCAGGAATCACCGAAGAGTTCCCAATTAGAGTAGGTGTGCACCAGGGAAGGGACTTGAGTCCTTAGCTCTTTATTACTGTCCTTGACTTTCTGCTTTAGGATAAGGTGACGGACCCCAAAGTGAATCAGTTATTCTTTGCTGATGATGGAGCCATCATAAGTGAAGATCCTGTGTCCTTGCAACTAGCACTTGATGTATGTGTGGATGTTCTAGAGGGAAATGGATACCGCATTAGCGCGAAAAAGACCGAATACCTATGCTGTCCATTTTCTCATCCACACAGGCCTATTCCGGACATCTATTTGAATGGAACAGTGCTTCCCAAGTGCGAAATGTTTAAATATCTTGGACCAATGATCAATAGCAAAGGATCTTGTGATGACGACATCAAAGATCGCGTAAGCGTAGGGTGGATGAAGTGTCGGGAAAACTCTGCCATCTTCTGAGATATAAATATGCCCCCTAAGCTGAAAGAAAAGCTCTACACGGCAGTTGTTCATCCAGCGCTTACATACGGTTCACAGTGTTGGACAATGTATGAGAGTAAGAGAGTAAATTGACTGCAGCTGAAATGAAGATGCTTCGCATGACAGCAGGAGTCACAAAGCGCGATCGAATCAGAAGCAAGAGAATCCGAGGAAGCCTACACGTCAAAAATACCATCTTGGACAAAATACAGCATGACCAACTTAGCTGGTACTGTCATGTACAAAGAAGATGCCATGAGAACCCAGTTTAAAAGGCAATAGCACAAGACGTTCCAACACTATCACGGAAGAAAGGCAGGCGCAAAACCTCCTGGATGAAAAAAATGCAACGAGAACGACACCTGCATTTAGTTGGCCTCAGGCATGGAACAATCCAAAACCGGGAGGCCTATCAACGTTTTCTGAGGTCAAGCCCACAACCCTAGGCGAAGCAGTTGAGTGGGCGAGTTGTGGTCCCCCTGGAGATCATGACAATCGCCGGTTAAATGAAGAAGAAGATAAAATACCCGAATCTAATTGGCTCCGAGTCGTTTGGCTCGCTCGTGTATGGCCAGCTTTAGAGAAATGGTGCGGTGCTTTGCCTAGTGAACTAGGTCTAACTAAGCCCAATAATTGAATATTCATATGAGCCTGACTATTATGGAACTGTAATGTAATGTAACTTATGAGGTAAAAGCGATTTGACAAACTGTTAAATCGGCACGCTGCATCAACATCTTGGATCTTGCTCAATGTGCGACCAAGGTGACTGACGGATCACGAATGGTATGGTAAAAACCACTAAATTGTAGACTTCTATATATCCTTGTATCTATCTATGTTAGGTTTGTATTTTGGCGCGCAGATTTTGTGTTTTTTTTTTAAACTTGGGGTAATCTTGAAATCGCTATAAAGAAGATCTAGTTTTTTTTCTAGATCTATTTGTTTTGTGGTGAACTCGCGGTTTGCGGGAAATTGTTTAAGTATTTAAAATAAAAGGAAAAATAAAACTTAATTTAATGGATAAAAATAAAAGATGGACACGTTTGAAGTTGTAGATTGTGCAATGGGCGAATCCGTTTAACTCACAACCCCTGAGCTCTAGGGTACTTTTTGAGAACCAAAAGATTTTGTTGATAACTCTTGGGGTTTAAAAAAAAACCTGGTTAAACTTGGGTAAAGTTCATTCAACGATAATGTTAGTTTTGATACAAACAAATTCTCTTTTAAAATAAGCAAAAATTAACAACATTTTTAACATTAAACAAAATGGCGTTAGGTCTTAACGCCCAAAACCAAAAAGCCCAAATTGGAAATGTCATGACGCCCAAAAATGTTTGTTAACAATTTGTTTTTGTACAATTTGGGCGCAATGACATTAGCTTTGGGCCTTATGACATTTTTTTATCAGCATGACAAATCCACAAAGTTTTTGGGAAGAAGAAATTAAATATCAACGTTCGAGTCCTGCAGTACTGTTCAGTGACACCAATTCGTCAAGTGGGATCAGGAAAATATTTGAAACTGCTTGTCTCAGGTAATATACTGAAACATCGCAGCAAACACCGCAGCGAGGGGGGGCGCGGCGGTGGCTGCGACGCGTTGCGACGCGTCCGGTGCGGTGGTGGCGCGGTGGGCAGCGCGGTGGCGTCACTGCCCGCGCACCGTGCAACCACGCCGCGCACCGGCCGTGCCGCCACCGCACCGCACCGCACCGGCCGCGCCGCACCGCCACCGCACTGGTCGCCACGCCCACCGCCGCCGCCGCCCTCCCCGCTGCGGTGTTTGTTGCGTTGTTTCAGAATATTACCTGAGACAAGCAGTTTCAAATATTTTCCTGATCCCACTTGACGAATTGGTGTCACTCAACAGTAGGTACTGCAGGACTCGAACATTGTTTTTTATTTGGGCGATATGACATTTTATTTGGGCTTTGCGACGCATTTTTTGTGAGATTTTGGGCGATTTTTCAGAGGGGTTATTATGAAAAACGATAATCGTTTTTAATACGGAATATTTGTTAAATTGCGATTACGAGAAACGATGGCAGTAGCGCGTATTTGTCAAAATGCGATTACGAAAAACGAGAATCGTAAAAAAATCGATACTCGTATTTTTATTTACGAGTACCTTCAAGCTGTCGTTCGGCTTTCGTTTGGGTTGAAAATTTTTGTTTTGTAGGCAGTTAATTTTACATTTATTTATTTTTTTTTGACGTATTTATTTACGTTTCTATAAATACATGTGTGGTCAGTGACTGATTATTTCAATGTAGCTATTTTGGTTGTAGAATTAAGACTTGGAACATGAGGATCAATCGCTTTCAATACATATTTTAAAGCATCCTTGTTCAGACGAAAGTTGCTTGATCTTTAAAAATATTTTAGTAGTTTTTAAAGGCTCATTGGATTTTATGAGTCTCTTAAGAGTCCTTTTATTATTCTCATTTCTTCTTCGCTTTCAACCAATTCTACTTTTACTTTTTTACGCACACATTATTTGTTTGTTTTGAATAAATCTTTATGAAAGAAAAAAACATTTTACCGAATTAATGCAAATCATATTTATACTTGAAACTTTTCCAACATTCGTATTTTGACATTTGGAAATAGGTGTGAAGTTAGTTGCGTTTAAAAAAAAATACAATTTTTCAATTTTCTCTGGCAATATTTTCTTGATTTCATTTTCGTTTCTCATAATCGCTCTACGCCATGACTATCGTATTTCTGGGTTTCGTTTCGTATTTCATAATAAGGGCCCAGTTTTTGGGTGTTATGACATTTGATGATTTGGGGCTTATGACGTTGGGCGAAAAGAATTAAGAACGAAAATAAATAAAATTGTTGCAGCAACCAAAAAAAATGTCAAAACGCCAAAACTGTATGTCATAATGCCCAAACTCAAAATCAGAAAATATTTTGGGCGACATGACAATGTTCGATTTGGGCATTTTGACATTTGAGATTTTGTTTGGGCGTAATGACATTCCTTTTGGGCTTTGTGTCAATTTTTTGTTCGGTTTTTGGGCGATATGACAGTTTTTGGACTTAATGACATTTTTCAATTTGGGCTTTATGGTTTAAGGCGTTAAGACCTAACGCCAAGCAAAATAACGTATAATATTTCATAAACATATTTATGTAATTTTCTATTTTTATTATCAATCAATATTAAAGTGACAATCAATTAAAATCATTCTAAACAATATTAAAAACCTTTTTTTATTCATGTCTTCTACGTGAGCATATTTAAGCTGAACGGAAAGCAGCACATAATTTCTACAAGATCCTCTTCGCAACATTGCTCTCTAATGCAATGGACTTCCTGTCGCCTTTCCAGGTCCAACAACCATTGAATTCGTGAATTCTCCCAGCCACTCGAATTCTTGAGAAGTTTCCTTGCATTTCCAAAGATGATATCACGATCCGAAGGAGTAGTTTTTTCAGAAACTTTAAAATTTAAACACAGAATGACTTCTAGGTACTTAAAAAAAAGCCTTAAAAAATATGTCACTTCTTACATCTTTTGAAATAGTTCAAGTACTCCGACTTCGTTCTGTCGCAAGTATGGGGCTTATGAAAATTTAAGTTCGAGTTCACTCCTCCCAAAATGAAAGCGGTTTGTATAATCATGTTATAAGAAGGATTCTTTAAAAGTAACGTCTTGGGAGAGTTCTGGTATTTCACAATACTTCGATCAGTTGATTCTCGGATGGGAAGCGAACCAAAGTATTGATTCCGTCCTAAGGAATCAGTATTGAAAATAAAAGCCTTCATTGATGTTGAATTCGAAGAAGAAGTGGATGCTGAAGGGCCTCGATTATGTTGGTTCTTGTTGATCGAAGAATATAACGTTGATAATTCCAGGTTTGGTGGCTTAAGAGATCTTCCATGATTAATGGTATTTTTTCGAGCCACATTTCGACGATGAGTTTTTAATTGCCTTTTGCGATTTTCCATTTTAATGTTGGGATTTTTCTTTAAATTATTTTAATTATGTATATCTTAATATTTTCTTGGTGATCACCGTTAGTTTCTTTTAAATAAATGCATGCTTTCAAAATAAATTGATTTCAATGATAAATTAAACTTTGATCTCTGATCGTTTACTAATATATTCCACGAATGAAACATGAGTTTAAACTCTGACGGTACGTTTTTATTCGACAAACAATTTGGTTTGAGTTTTATTAATGTAGGAAATGTAGGACAAAAAAAACAATACATTCCAGCAATCTATTCTAGGTGAATTAGGACAAGTGATTTTATCGCAAGGGTTTTAATACTTCAAGTGCAGACTGCAGACATAAAATAAAATAAAATAATTCGCATTGATAACAACAAATACAATAACTAATCAACAAAGTGCTGGGATACACGAGCGCAAAAAAGAATTAATTCACGAAAGAGAACGCTTGGATTTTAGAAATAAAGAAAGGAATGGCATTTTTTTCCGTTTCTTTCTTTCTTTCTAAAAATCATCCGTTCTCTTTCGGAAGTTAATTCTTTTTTGCGCTCGTGTATCCCAGCACAAATAATGGTTCTGCGCATGTTGTCCAAATCAATAGTAAAACAATTGAATTTCAAACAATTACCAAAAATTTGTTTTTATTCACTGCGTACTTACACAAAGGACAGTCATCTTGAAATTTGAAAAGCTGCGCCTGAAAATACTTTAGAAGTGTACTGTGGCGTATGAGTACTTTTTTGAGTTGTTAATTTCGGGTTGGGGTCCAAGGGCAGAACGATAGTTAGACACTAATTAAATTGGTATCAAATGAAAGGTGATGTTTAGTTTCTTACATATTTAAGTGCAATATTTTCAAAATCGTACATGAGAAATTCGAGAAGTTGGCGATGCAAACACCATATTTCAGTTTTTTACTTGCGATATACGTAGTATAGGGTAGTATAGGGCCTCGCAATTCTGTCTGTCTGTCTGTACCTCAAACTGCAGCCTTAACGGCTGAAGCGATTTTCTTTAAACTTTGGACTTAAGGTTCTCATGTGATTGCCTAGAGGAGGAATTGATTTTTTTTTTAGCTCAAAAAATAACGGTAGGTACCTGTCATACAACCAATATACAAAAACTGATTTATTTCAAAAACGGCTCTAACGATTTTCAAAAAAAATTACGAGGTACTAAAATAAATATTTTGTTAGAAAAAAAAAAATTTTAACGGTTATTAACGGTACCTGTCATACAACCGATTTTTTGGTTTTCAAATTTCTCGTTAACTACTACACTGATTTCAACCGAAATTTTTATACGAAAGGTCGCTTACAATTTTAACAATTTTGCATATAAAAATTTTCGAAAATATAATTTTTGGATTTTTAAAAAAATTTTGAAATTTTTTTTTTGAAAATTCAATATCTTGAAAACGGGCTAGTGTTTTTTTTTTTAATTTTTAAAAATTTTATTTTATTAAATACTAAAATTTGGCATACCAATTTTTTTTTGTTTGAATTTGATGAATTTGTGTTGGCCCAAGGAAGGACAAAGAATAATGCAGGAAAATCTCGACAAATTTACAGGAAAACTGGAACGGGAAGATCCAGTTTCAAGTACATAATACCAGAAAGGATCGTTCGATTTTCACGATTTTTGAATTGATGGGTTCGTGTTGGCGCAAGGAAGGAATGTCCTTTTTGTTTCGTCATTCAAATTGAATTGGACTTGCTATTGCGTGCGGTCAGATAAAATAAAATTTAATCAATTTTGTTTTAATTTTCATTGTGTTCAAAGTATTTTGGATAGCGACTAGGTTATTGTAAGGCGGACGAACAGCTAATTCTACATTGAAATTGCCATTGAACCTGCAAGTGGCGGAGGAAGCAACATGCTACTTTTCAAAGAACTTTGCGATGGCGAAAGTATTGCAGCAATGTGAAATTATCATCTGGAACGAGTGCACAATGGCTCAATAACGCGCATTTTAAGCCTTGAATCGCACGTTGAAAGATTTACAAAGTGATAATGTACTAAGTTTCGGTGGTGCAATAATTGCTGTCAGGAGGTTTTCGTCAAACGCTATCTGTCATTCCAAGATCAATAACCAAATAACCAGTTCGCTGCAGCCGTTGGTTTTCCAAACTATCATAAAATCTATGGGTTTTTCGGCAAACTTGTCATTGATTTTAATTTTTATTATTGTTACATTCATTCAAAAAAAAAAAATTATTAATCATTATGTTTATTACACATTTTATGGAAAAAATTGATCCCAAAGTCAAAAAATTAGCATGGGCTGGAAAAATGAAACAGACTAGAAACTGGATATCTTAAAATTGAGACAAGATAACAAACTTATTTAAACGCAATTACAAAGGCTGGTTGTTGCCGCCAGCAGCAACAAAAGGGGTTCTTCGATTATCAGCAAACCAACAACTATGGATAAGGATCTCCCAAGGAAGAGGGTTAGGTTGGTTTGAAGAAGAATTTTACTTTGTATTTCTGTTAAGTTATTTGATTTTAAAAATTATTTTTTATTTTTATTTCCTGTCGTTGTTTATATTTTGATAATAATAATATTGTTCTCTTAAATTAAAAAATAATAATAAAAAATATATGTATATATATATTCAAGATATAAGATTTGGAAGTATGTTATACAGTCCAACTAAACTGCATTAAATACAATTGTCTATCGAAACACTGGTATTTCTTCGAAAAATAAAGGCCCAAACGAAATTTCTATCATAAGTGTTAACAGCGGGTACACCAAAGTAAGACTTTTCTTAAATCCCTGACAAATGATATCAAAATTGGAGATAGGCCCTTACTGTACATCAATTTTTTTCTTAGAATATACCCCAGAATCATGCCCTAAAATACTATTAACGAATTAAGTGACTCCCTGATGTGTCCCATGGAAAAATAATCTAGTACAAAAATGAAGCTACAAAATTGACTGACAACACAACTAGTTACATACATCCAAATTTATTGTAACTTTCATAGTTATAACTTATAAAGTTATTTGGCTCCAAAAAATGGATTTCCTTTTCAAACGCCTAAAAAGCGTAATAGATTATTTTTAATAAGACAAACTGTTTCCAAGATAAACGTGAAAAATGACGAAAATTACGTGTTCCACTTAAATGCCGCTAAAGCTAGTTCAAAAATGAGCCAGTGTGTGTGAAAATAATTCATATCGTCATATACCAATATAGAATACTGAGGTAACAAAATTAATTACAAATTTCAAATCTACTATACAGACCGGGTAGCAACCTCAGGTTTACCTATCTCATCGCGGCTGTTGATAAAAATGATGCCCAGTCAAAGCTTTAGAATTAACATTATAAGAAAACCGCTAGTCGGACATGGTTTTTGCAGGTTGCTATGGGTACAAAACGCACTTTTTTGATTGCATCTTAGGTTTAGTATACCTAAACTAAGATGGATTTTTATAAATGGGGTATAAAATGAAAACTAAGACTGTCCTCTTTACACAAATCTAGTAGTTGAACAAACTTTTTTTAATTGCTAAAGCTACTTTTTTATACTAATTGCATTTAAAATGCATCAAAATGGTTGAGGCTATTTTCTACGCTATATCAAATATTTTGCGTAGTTATTCACGTGTTAAACGCATAATGATGCAAAAATAGATGTTTTTACAAAAGTTGTCCGACTCGCCACAAAAACCAACAAACGTCTGTCCGACCACTGGTTTTTAAGCACCAGACTCATTTATGAAAACCCATCTTAGGTTAGGTATACTAAGCCCAAAATGCAACGAAAGAATGCGTCCGACCATCGGCGTAGGTTTACCTACCCCATCGCGGCTGTTGATAAAAACGATGCCAAGTTAAAGCCGCTGCTACGGTCGCCTACCGGACAATATTACAGGCAGTGATGCCGGAGAAAAATATTAGAAGGTAGTACTGCAGCCGAAAAAGGGGAGTATTTTGAGAAAAATAGTCGTACAGACATTTCTTAGTCTTCTAAAAAAATCAACAAAAAATAGATTCAGTAAAACAAAACATAAATAAATAAATAATTAATTCTAATAACAAAAGTAGTATAACGCAAGTTTACTTTAAATTATTCTTATAAAGAATAACAATATTTCAAGCATTAATTTGACAAACTTTTTCATTTTACTAAAGTACACATACAAATTCACGGAGTTCAAACAAAAAAAAAATAGAACCCTCGAAACACAATCTCAAGTAACAATAAGAGCCTGATTATACGGTTCGTTTTTTCGTTCATTTCGTCTTTCGTGCTTTTGACAGGCACGAACGTTCATGATTACATGGTTCGCGAAAATACGGACGTACTTCCTTTCGTTATTTTGACGTTAATGGAATTTGGGGTTGTTTTGTGTGAAAATAATCAGTAGTAATAATAACATATAAAAATATTTTGTAATCACTTCTTTCTCAAATTAACTCGTATATTATGTACAGTCAACTCCGCTTAACTAAAAACATTGGTTATCTGAAACAATAAATTTATTCCGGAGGCTTTTTGCCAGTTTTTCACACTAACTGCTTCGCATAACTGAACTCCGGATAATTGAAACAAAATTGTTTGCCTCAAATGAACATTTTTCACTTATTCAACTCCGCATAAGTGAAACCACCATTTGTTGTTTTTTAAATACGTTATATTTATGTTCGTTTTGCGATTAAAAATGTAAATACGTTCGTTGTTTGATTTGTTTTATATGGAAGTATAACTATTTTGCCACAATACAAAAATCATATCTACATTATTTTTTTGATTTGCATGCTAAATGAAATTTAATTTGTTTTGACAAAACTCCGCTTATTTGAAACAAATTTCAGTTATCCGAAGTTCGATTAACTGAAAACTCCGCTTAACTGAAACAAATGGTTATGGTGTTTCAGTTAAGCGGAATCGACTGAATCACTAAAAACAATTTTCCCAATCATTCATTTTTGTTCAAATCGTTTTTTGCTTACATGGAGGAGTATTGTAGTTGCCAAATCAGAAACGTCAAAGTTCAACTAGAAAGTCTTGAAATTTTCATTTCCGCTTTCGTTATTTCCTTCCCTCTACATTTCTACTCTCCTCACCCAAGATGTCAAAAAGACGAAACAACCGAAAAAACGAATCGTGTAATCGGGCACTAAAATAAATACCGAACTGACAGATGAAAATTAAATGAAGCCAACGAAAAACAAAAAAAAAAAAAAACAAAATGAAATGAAAATTCCCTTTTAGACGACAGTTTGGAAGGTAAAAGTTCTGTCAAATTTGCATTGAATTTAAAGTAAATTAAATTTATTTAGGTTGACATTACACTTTGCTGCAAGTGTAAGATATTTTGGGTTTTTAAAAAAAATAGGAGTACGAATGTGAAAGGAGGAGTACGGGGGTGTTAAAAGTAGTACAATACTCCTATGGGAGTACTTTCGGCAACACTGATACAGGTAACGAAATTAGAAAATATAATTTTCTCTTTTTATCTGCTAATTAGCTGGTCATCAGACGTTGTTTTGTCATTTACAGTGTTATAGGTAGCGCGAAGTCCTAAAAATTTGAGCTCAATCAGTTGAGAGGTTCAGAATACATATTAACAAAAAATCCAAGCTCATTCTTTCAACCAAGTTGGAAAACTTTCAAGATCGTCCTGAAGTTTAAAAAAAAAAACATTACAAAATGAAAAGTAGACCAAACATTTCTTATTCCAAATAGTTTCTTAGTCAAACGATTATTAAAGACCAGGGTTGCAATTTTTAATTACATTTGTAATTTAATTACATTTTAGTTACCGATTACCTTTGTAATAAGTAATTAAATAAAATCTTATTACCCATTACATTTGCAATATGTAATTAAAAAATATCTAATTATCCATTGCATCTTCAAAATGTAATGGAAAAAATTTAATTACCCATTACATTTTCAAAATTTCCAACCTTAAGTAGGTCAGCCAATCAAAATAATTGAATGAAAAATATTAGTGATTTTCGGAGCCCTGGCCCTGTTGACCTTTCTACCCAACCCTTGGATTTTGCTAAACTCAAAAAAGAAATCATCAGCTCTAGGGAATAGCTTTATTTACCAAATATGAAGCAAATCGATCAATCGGTTAAGGCTCTAGCTCTGAGAACGTGCAGGGGCACCAGACGAACACACCTACACAGACTGACTAGAATGACTTCTCAATCATCGTAAAGTGTTAAATTTGATTAAAACCTCGAATGCGTTGCTTACACGAAACCATTGCATGCCCTGCCTTTATGTAAAGTAAATAAAAAGAAGGTGCAAACCAACGCAGTATAATCTTAAATTACACACTGCGATATTTTAAATAGCTTCCAGTTGACTTAACTTACTCGTCACATTTTTAACAATATTATTTCTGTCTATGATGTCTATGGAATTTATAAATTGTTTGTTCTTTCCCTCCTCGGCCCCTGTTGATTCATTTTTATCAAGTTAGCTACTTCATAAACGATATTCTATACCCAAGGTCACAGAGATAAAAAATCCTTTTGATGGGTTTAAACAGAAAAGTATAACACACATGAAATTTCTTGCCGTTTGACCTTGAAACTTTTACACAGCACCATAAATCGTCGGCTATAAATAGCTCCATTCTGCACTAATTCAACCCTTTAAATGTGTCATGCCACACTTAAACTTTTTGATTCATCACCAGACACCGGAAACTTCTTCCTCCTGCCATAATCCTTTCATGCGACGGAAAAAAAAAAGTTTCTGGAAAACAAATCACTTGTCAAACTTACCTTGAGGTGATTTATCTGCCGTCTCTCCAAGATAGAAAGGTCCTTGTCTGGTAGTAATTTCATGCACTATAACACCAAATGAGTAAACGTCTCCCTTTTGTGTGCCTTCAGGTGGTCTATTTTCTAATCTCAATAATTCGGGAGCCGTCCATAAGAGATCTGTCAAACACATAAACAAAACAGAAATTCAATTTAAAACAAAATTTTTTAAACCCAGCATCTATAAACTTACTGCTCCAATAGGCGTAGTGATTGCAATTCTCCTCGTCATTATCAATTGGTTTCCTCATTAACGAATTCAATCCAAAATCTGTGATTTTCAGCACAAATCGCGAGTCCACCACACAATTGGATGACTTCAGATTTCCATGGGATTTTATATCGGAACTATGAAGAAAATGCATGCCCCTTATGATGTCATGCATCAGGGACATTTTGAACATTAGATCTAGTTGGTATTGCTGGTCGTCTTCGAGAATATCACGCAGTGAACCCTTTGGAGCGTATTCGGTCAAGATGAAGCTTCTCCTGGGATCCAAACAAGCACCAAAGAACTTCACCAAATGGTCATGTTGGAGATCCTTCATCCTTTTTAATTCCAACATCAAGGACCTACTTAGATTCTCACTGATTCCATCAATTCTCTTGATGGCCACTCGACAGCCCTTGTATGTTCCGACTGGAATAAAAATCTGACGATCCCCACACAGAGATCCCATATCTTCGGACATTAGGGTCATCTGACTGTTCTGCTTGACCAACGAATGAAATGACCCACGGAAACAGCGACCACCCGATTCGTGCCACAGAACATCGTCAATGGACACCTTCCATGTCATGGAGTTAATCTCAGCCTCAGATTTGTAGTGCCGATAGCCCAGAACAAAGAATACAATCATAATAAGGACCAAAACGCCAAGTACGGTGGAAAGAATTGCATATCCTGGAAGAGCTATAAGAATAATCCATTAGCAATTCAGATAGACAATTTCGAATACCACTTACAATTATCCGGACACAATGAACCATCATAGCCACACTCAGGCTTATCTGGTGGTGGTTCGAGCCGGTCGGCTGCCCAATGAATGACTTTTCCTTCCACAAACTCCAATCGATTGTACATAAAATGAGCAACAATTTCAAATCGTCCTGTCTCCGGATTCATATCGAGCAGAGAATATCCAGAAATGCGGTCACCATTCGAATCGATTGTCACGTTGCCCGTTATACCAGGAAAACTTCGATTCCACATCCGGCGAACCATGTCGGTGCCGTTAATGGGACGCATCAGCACGCTCGGATCCTCTCGAATGCTTTCGTTTAGGGCATGTGCATAGAGCAATACTCCATCGTAAAATGATGTCACGAACGTAGAAAGTGGTTCGTTGTCGCGGAATGTATAATTGTATTTGGCTGCAGCAATGCTTTTAATCTAGAATAAGGAAGAAGAATTTTGTGATTCAATCTCATTTGCATTAAACGGTCTTTTAGTAATTTTTATAACAAGGTTTTGAATAGCACGATTGCCGTGACAACAGAATACAAACAAAAAAAAAAAAAAGGAACTTCGAAATTATTTCCTTATAGTCCGGTCAGGAAACCAAAACCCGTGTGTTTTTTTTTTTTGGGGGGGGGGGGGGGAGTGTTTTTTATGATTGAAATTTATTTATGACATGATTTAGGTGAAATTTAGCCTGGGAGTCATTTCTGAAATTTTGGCGTTTAGCCGCAATTTTGAAAATGGCGCCCAACGTTCCTAATATGAGAAAACTGTCAAACTACTTGGACAATTTAGTTTGTGTTAAAGGTGTCTATGTGTTGGTCTAATAAAAAGACCATGACCCTTCCCCCATTCCACCCAACCATTAACCCCCCCCCCCACCCACCATACAAAAATTAAAAGATGTGATTTTACATTTTTTTATTTTAAGCAGTTATAGCTTGATAACTGACTGATTATCCAATAATAATGAGATTGACATACTTTGTATGCTGAATTACTGTAATGACATCAATGTGATAGATAAAGCTACGTTACATATCTTGTAATCAGTCATTAAACTCATCTTCTCTGTCGCTTTCTTCAATGGATGTATCATAGAGAACCCCATTAAATTCTTCCTCGGCTTCGACCAAAGATTCCTTTTCAAGGGTTTCAATGGATTGAGGCAA
Source organism: Melangyna quadrimaculata (assembly GCA_949320155.1). NCBI lineage: Eukaryota > Metazoa > Arthropoda > Insecta > Diptera > Syrphidae > Melangyna > Melangyna quadrimaculata. The sequence goes on along the minus strand of OX439483.1, from coordinate 184,934,185 downwards.
TTGGATTCCACTTAGAAGTTAGGGCGTGGTGTGGGTAATAATTTCCCATCCGAAGTCAGTTAGAAGTAGGCACTTTAAAAGTCTTGCGTTTTTATATTCATAAGTCTGCAAGTGGCTTCGGAGGCAATGTTGTTTTAAATGCATCTTCGTCAGGGGGTAACCTAGTAGAATCATAATGGTGCAACTGCTGCCATTTTCGTGAATTCTAACTGTAAACAACTGCAGTTAAATGAACATTAGTCCAGGCAAATTAGATTTTTGCATGTATTTAACATATAATATCTTAGATTTTTGTGGTATTCGATCAGAAATTAATAATATAAACAAAGAGAATATGAGGTTGATGCCGCTCAAAAAGGTGTGCTTTTTGCAGGAAAAATCAAAAGATGCCATAAAGTGCATTATTCACTCCCTGTTTTTTGTTCTTTTCCTTTATAACTTTGGAAACATGCATCTTAGGAAAAAAAAACATTGCCACTAAATTTGTTTGTTATAAAATTCTCTACAAGAAGACATTTATTTAAAACTTTCTGGTGTTATATAAGTGCACCGCGAAATGTTTGCATCAATGCTGTGGTCAAAGTTAGACATTTAAGCTGGCGCAAATTTTTGTACACATAATTGTAACCCTTAACTATCGTAACGTATCGTTATAGTATTTATTTTATTTTTTTAAAGTCTCTTTCTTAGCGATTTTAAAAGAGCAAAAATTGTATGAAAAATGCTTTATTAAAATAATTATTTAATGGAGGGGGGGGGGGGGGGGGGGGGCGGTTCATGGTCTTTTTGTCAGACCAACACAACGACAATTTAAACACAAACTAAATTCTCTAAGTAGTTTGACAGTTTTCTCTTATTAGGAACGTTGGGCGCCATTTTCAAAATTGCGGCTAAACGCCAACGTTTCAGAAATGACTCCCAGGCTAAATATAACCTAAATCATGTGATAAATAAATTTCAATCATAAAAAAAACTTCCCCCCAAAAAACGCACGGGTTTCGGTATCCTGACCCGACTATTAATTTGTAAATGCTGATTTGCTAGAAATCTACTTAAAAAAGTTTCACTTCGACCCTTTTAAGTTTAAAGTTTTGTGCGGCGGGCGCGGCGGCGGCGGCGGGGTTTCATCTTAAAGCATCAAAGGAAATTCTTGAATATTTTATTTAATGAAAAGCAAATATTTGCTGAAAACAATTGATGGGTAGGTATTCTCTTAATGTTTTTAAACTATTTCAATTTTTTTTAAGGCTACAATTGAAGGACGTTTTCAATTTCAATGGAAAAAGGTAGTAGAATAATAGTTTTTAATATAAAATCTTAGATGACAGAGACCAGTCACTTCAAATGGTTTTGTCTTTTTTATGGGTATTCTTTATGCGTAGATGTAAGAACCTACTCTATGTCTAAAAAAGGTTATCTCATATAAAAAAAATAAGTGTCACGACGCACGGCTAATGGAGAACTAGGGCCTTTTGTGACTTTTCTCAACCATTTATGTGGAATAATTGCGTTCAAGGGATTATACTGCGTTCAAGGGATATTACTTTAATTTTCTGTGATTTCCTGTGCATTTCTGTGATTCTCAGTCCACAGCCTTACTTGTCTAGGACATACATACATACACAAAATGCCTTATTGTAGATATGTGGGCCAAACGCATAAACGGACCAAAAAACGTCTTTTTATAGACACAATTAAGGTTGTACGGGCTGGGCATCTGCTCTTCTAATAGAGGAGTAGTTAATCTACAAAAGACAAGTCGCCTCTTTTCCCTCACATTGGTTTGGCAAATGCAAACTCACATATTTTTGTAAATTTAGGACGTGGCAAAGTGACGACTATTTTTTAGATATGAAATTTCTTCGGTCAACTTTTGGGAAACATTTTTCAAGAAAAGCTGATTCTTCAAATAGCATATTTGAAACGCGTGTCGTTATTAAAATTAACATAGGTTTCTGTTATATCGTTAAATATTGTAACTGTCCCCAACCTTATAACCATAGGAGAAGCTTAAAAAATAAAAAGTCAGGACAAAATCGGGACATTTTGTAATTTGGGACAGATATCGGGACAGGGTTCAAATATCGGGACTGCCCCGTTAAAATCAAGACGTATAGCAGCCCTATGCTCACGCGACTCCGTCGCTCCGCTTAGGATCAGGGCTGTCGTTTTACTTTTTGATCTTGCAGTACTTTCAGAAAAATATGGCAGTACGGGACAGTACAGCAAATAAAACAGGAAATTTGTTAATATTTTTTGTATTAAATAATAACAGCCATATTAATAAAACCAGCGCTTAACTCATCTGTTACTTTCGAGGTCTCTTGTATGCATGGATTAAGAGATAACTCGTGAATTAAAACGTATATTTACTTTTCTTAGATAACCCTTCGTTAAACCACCTTTCTTGTTAGTTCAGCTAGCTCGTAAGTGGAAGAAATCTAACGCCTCCTAATCCGTTTATTAATATGGCAGTAAAAGATTAAAACAAAATTACCAAAAATTCAGTGTTTTGATTCAATGAGTTCATTTAAGTACATAACATACATAGGTATATGTGGATGTCTCAATTTTAAAACTGTGAATGAAAAAAGCTTCGAATTTAAAATTAAATAAAAGAAACCAAGTTTTGACAAGGTTTTTTAAATGCTTTACATTTTTTTATGTTTAGTTCGCTCCTTATTCTTTGCTTTGATTTTTTTGTATTTTATGGACAGATAAATAAAATTGAACTGCGAAATTCAGTTAGTTATTAAAGGTATTCATGCAACGAGATAATTTTCCGCTTTGCAGAAAAACAGCCCCTTAAGAATGCTTGCGTTAACATGGGAAATATCAATATAACATGGAATAATCAAATTAAACATCACAATTGACTTATCCCAGTATATCAGGTTAATAGGTGATAAAATCATCTGTTTTGCAGAATATTGTTCCCATACAAATTTTGAAAGTTAATTTTTACCGAGATAAAGTTATATGCACGACCAGGTTTCTCTGGGGTTAAAGCGCGCCGCGCCGCCGTTGCATGAATACCTTTATTATATTTATTTACTTCAATAAGTCATTGAATATTTTTTTATTAAACTTTATGAAGGTTCTCATTGATGAGTGCTATAGTCACCTTAAACCGCTTTCACACAACGAAACTGAGTTGCCGGAAACTATGTAGTTTGTAGGCGAGAAATGTGTGATGTGAGGGGAGATTTGTTTCCTTCCCCTTACTTCCCCTTCTCGCCTACAAACTAAAAATAGCTAGCAACTCAGTTTCCTTGTGTGAAAGGGGACTTGCCAAGTTTTTGCTGAAAGAATTTTACATACGGTGGAAACATTGAGGTATCAACAATGGTTTTTTAAATTGAAAAATGAAGTTTATTTTTTTAAGTTTACCGAGAGAAAACGGAATGACGATAGCTAATAGAGTGATAGGTATTAATATTAATCGGACTTCTCTTTTTACTTAAAATGTAAGATTTTGTTTGCGTGCGTTTTGTTGACAGAACAAAAATACTGCGAATTTAAGATAGATGCGTTCAGCAATCAAATCATTTTATTAAATTAAAACAAAAGCAGTACTTTTGACATGTGCGCAGTACGCAGAAACAAATTGCAGTACAAATACTGCTATTGCAGTACTTCGACAGCCCTGCTTAGGATATTCAAAATCGCCTGGGGAGGCGTCTTCACTAGAAGCGGCTATTTCACTGAAATGTTTATAAAAATAACGGTAAAATATTGAACGAAAAAAAACATCGTGGCAGCTGAACTGCCCAAATGTGAATTGTACTAGAGTTTTGGACGAATAAAGGCATTTCAGATTACAACCTAAATTTCTTGCATCGCTGAAGAAAACTTATATAAAGGGTTTTTCAACAAAAACGCTACAAAAGTAGAGCAACAGGGACAGCAAACGACGCCATATTTCTTGCCGCTCTCTTGATATTTCTCTTCAGTAAAGTTTGCCATTTTTTGATGGAAAGATATACGAGCCAACAATAAGTCGAAATTATTGAAATTTACTACCGAAATTCGGAGTCAGTGGCCTCAACGTTAAGGGCACTACGTCCAATTTATGGTCTTCATTATCGTCCTAGCAGATCAACAATTGAGCGTCTAGTGAAAAAAATTGAATCCACAAGCACAGTAAAAAATGTTCGCGTGCCAGTGAGACAAAGAAATGCCCGTAGTGTCGAGAATATTTCTGCCGCTGAGGCTTCAGTTGCAGAAAGCCCAAATGTGTCTGTCACACGTCGTTCTCAAGCGTTGGGCATCTCTTTGACGTCGTTGTGGCGAATTTTGCGAAAAGATCTTGGCCTACATCCTAACAAGATTAAATTGACGCAAGAACTGAAGCTGCTTGACCACCAGAAGCGTCGTATGTTCGTGAATTGGGCTGAGCAACAACTTGAAAATGATTCGAATTTTCATCGAAAAATCATCTTTAGCGATGAGGCTCATTTCTGGCTGAATGGCTTCGTCAATAAACAAAATATGCGGTATTGGTTAGGCAGCAATCCACACGTACTCCATGAGTCATCATTGCATCCTGAAAAAATTACGGTTTGGTGTGGTTTATGGGCCGGCGGCGTCATTGGTCCGTACTTCTTCCGTTATGATCAAGACCGGCACGTTACTGTGAATGGGGATCGCTACCGTTCAATAACCGAATATTTTTGGCCCCAATTGGATGATATGGACTTGGAGGACATGTGGTTCCCACAGGACGGCACCACAAGCCACACAGCGAATGTCACAATCAATTTATTGGAAACCAAGTTTGGAGAACGTGTTATCTCAGGAAATGGTCCAGTCGCTTGGCCGCCTCGGTCGTGCGATTTGACGCCGTTAGACTATTTCCTATGTGGCTACGTCAAGTCTATGGTCTATGCCAACAAGCCAGCGACGATTGATGAGCTTCGTACGAATATCGAACGTGAAATTGCAGCAGTATCGGCCGATTTATGCTTGAAAACCGTCGAAAATTGGGTTCAACGTCTGGACTTCTGCAAGCGTGCCCGTGGTGGCCATGCAAAAGAAATCGATGGCATTGAACGTACTTTCACAGGAAAAAAGAATTTCATTGATATCCAAAACCGTTTTTGTTTTATTTAAGAAAACTTTTGTAGCGCTCTTATTGAAAAACCCGATACTTAGCTAGCAGTATTTTTAGCGACGGCGCGCGCGGCGCGACGGCGGCGGCGTTGAATATGTGGTTGTTTCTCTGAAGGTAGTCTGCAAATAAAATATTTTTCACCTGTCAACTGTTTTCCTTGCAAAGTTTTATTTTCCCTTGTAACATTGTCTTAACGGTTTTATTAATTTGGCTTAAATTTTTGAATCTTTCCATAAATTCCACTTTGACCTTTAATAACTTTGGGAAAAAGTACATAACTAGATAAGAAATACGTTTTTTTTTCAAAACATTCATTTACTTTTTAGAATTTGTCATTTCCGTACGGGTACTGATTCTATGGTTATAAAAAAAATTCCTATACAATTTTTATGGAAAACGGAGGGTAGCGATGAAGGACCTTACGTTTGTTTTTGATATTCAATTCTTAAATGTTTTTAGTCGAAGGCTGATTGAAATCTTTAGCAAATTGAAAATTACGAAAACTACTTATTTCTTCAAAAAACATATCGGTTTTTTGGGTATCTTATGTTTAAATTTGGGATCTTTGAAAATTCAAGAGATTGCATGATTGTAGAAACACTAAAAAAGAGCACTGTGAAATGAAGAATTGACTTCAAACGAAATGAAATTTATTTAGCGTTGATCAAAGGTTGTTTTTTAGCCGACCCAGAACTGAAGACCAGTAATGGTCACTGGCTTCCCATACAATTTTATTGTTGTCTCGACCTCCATCCCTACATGCTCTTCATAAAACGCATCTTTTTCTGTTCGAATTCATTGAAGTTCATCGGTAGCTTTATTCAAATGTTTCACATTATTTTCCGAGGTTCTCATTTCAAATAGAGTTTTGTAGACAAACGTGAATAATTCACGAATATAGTCTTAAGCTATACACACATTTTGACAATCAATAGCGAGACAGATTTAATCTTTTCAAAGTGATTGTTCTTGGATGTCCATCAGAACCCAGCGAGCGGCTCCACTTAGCAATATTGGAGGCAATAAATTAAAATTATTGCACGGTAGATGAAAGGCAATTATTGATCTCCATTGTAGAGTCCATAACTTCGCCTTTTTCGGCAATTAGCGAGGCAATTTATTGCCTCAAATATTGCCGATGGAGCCGTAGGGTAAGTAAATAAAGTAGACAATTTTCCATTACTTTTGAGTTGTAGACTCATGATCCCGTTTGACCTCCCCTTTATTTACGGCACGGAATAGATACCTTCATTAGAAAATGAATAATAAAAGTATTTTTGCAGACCAATCCATTGGTTTGTTTAAGAAAACACAAATGTTGGTACCTATACGAGTATGTATGTACGTAAAACAATCTGCATGAGTGTATGGGAAAGAAAGTTATAAGAATTGGTTTATTATGGAAATTATTCGATTGGCGTCTACTTTTCATCTGTATCAACCTTAAATGTGTTGAGTGTTGACGTCAAGTTAAAGCATAAAATAGTCTTTAAAATAAAACTCGACGGATCTTATTAAAACACTATAAGAAGTTAGAAAAGGTGGAAACATTAAATGAAGTAATTTTATGTTTATTTGCCTTTATGTTAACATTATATGTCTTATCTGTGTGTATTTTGAAATAATCTGGCGAGACTGATTGGTTAGACGAGAAAAAATTGATTAATATATTTGATAATTCTGGAAACCGATAACAGCTTTATTTTTCAGCGACGCGATGATGTTGGGTCTGTAAGTGTTTTATTTTCCTAATTCATTCCCGAATGATATCAATCGTTTTTTCTTTTTTTGTGAACAACAGAACCGTAGATGGACCGCTGTGCAGATACTAAGGATCTTAACTGGGATCTTAACTGCCATTCAGGGACCTCTGTCCAGTCGCCAGACCGGCGCACAGTGGTCCCATTTTTTTAATTCTTTGAACAAACATCATTTCCCACGTCAATTCTTTGTTTTAATGACTCTGGTTTTTGGCATTCTCTTTTGTGTTTGAAATATCTTACGGAATATGCCTGATTGTGAACTAAAATATAAATATAATTCCAATATACATGGTCAGTCAAATACAAGTTTCTTTTTAAAAATGCAATAAAATTAACAAAATTAAATTTTGTCCATGTATTATGTCTTTATTAGTAAGAACAAACATTCACATTAATTATGGAACACAACGTCGTTCAAGTAGCTGCCTCGGCTGGGTTCGCAGTAGCGCATTCTGTCACTCCATCTACAAATTTCCAAGTTTCGGACTGTAGCTCACGGATTGCTTGGATGATACTGGCCTTAAGTGCTTGAATCGTTTCCGGATTGTTGGCATAACATCGGTCCATAACGGTTCCCCACAAAAACAATCTAAAGGGGTCAAATCGCAGCTCCGAGGTATAACACAATTTGGTGCGCAAAAGATCGATAATGGCATGAGCTGTGTTTTAGTAAAAAAAAGTCGGTTAAAATGGCCCTGTAACGCCCACCGTTGACCGGAACGTTGTTCCCAGCCTTATTTTCTGATCCTCAGATGCACCAATTTGGTTAACACTGCAGTGCAACATTGTGTGCTTAATTTCGACCAAAACTTATTTTCAAAAAACGCACTGTTCGGGCTACACAGCATTCACTTTGGAAATAAGTTTTCAATATTTCCCAACACATTTCAAGCGTAAAGCGACTCATTTAGTTCCGCGGAGGTATGATACTGACTTTCTGTCAATATTTCGAGCGGGAAACAGCTGTCAGTGTCAAAATAACCTATGATATAAAATGAAACCACCTTTTAGATATGCATGATTTAAATTTAGAAAATTAAGTCCAAAATGTTCCATCAAGTTCATTAGGGATTAGAATTAGTTTGTGTGATATGCTTTAATTTTTGTATTGAAATTTCTTTTTTGACCAAATTTGATCAAACCTCATACAAATCTGAGGTGATAAACCAAATTTTTGGTCAATTAGTCCTTCTTCTGAAAAGTTCGAAATAGTGCACAATAATATCTGTACACAAATTGTTATTTTTGTTCATTGCGTCGTTTGAATCTGACGTCAAACTAAAAGTCCAGAATTAATTATGAAAATAAATCATTTGGGCATTTATGTTCAAAGTTTTAACGATTAATTCTAGAATTTACAAATTTTGAGAGTTTACAATGAAATTTATAAGCATTCATGAAGTAGCGGATAGTTAAGCATATTCAGAAATATTTGTTTGTATTTTCCAATTAAATTCATACTATGATGTTCAGAAACGGCAAAAAAGTGAAAGATAATTTGACACCGATTATCCACGCAATGTTTCTTTCGGCGTCGACATGCCTTTATTCTAATCTAAAGTTATCTACAGTTCAATGTTATCAAGAAGCAAGCAATTCAAACCCCTTTTCGTCGTGAAGATGAGAAGGTTTGCTTCAGTTTGTTTATGTAGTTCTTCAAAACATCATTCAAGACTAACACTCCCTGGTGTGGTGATAAATCTTCTTTCTTTACATAAATATTTGTACAATAATTCAAAATAAAGCTTACCTCATTTGACACCCTTATATAATCCTCATTGTCAGGCTGTTTTGGTGTAACTGTCAGCAGAGCTGTGTAAGCTTTCCGTGCTCTTGCGTTATTTTCTGCCGTGTCATTTTCATCGAACCATGGCCTTGACAGAACATGTGGAACTCTAAAAAAAAAGAAAGAAAAAAAGACAAATGAATCAAAATAATAGAAACGTATGCAAAACAAGAGAAATAACTTAAATTGTCAGACTAAAAATTTAAATGTCACAGGAGGAAGCCAAAGAAAAAGACAATGTAGGCACCATTTACTAATTCGACTTTGAATTGACGATATACTGACACTGACAGTTCATTGAATTTTGCCCATCAGAGATTTGATTTTGATTTATAAGAAACGTATCTCATGGTAATGTGAGCGATATGTTTTCTTCTTCTTGAAGTTTAAAAATCATTTGTATAATATAATGCAATACATTTCTATGCCGACATGCAATGACGGCTGATGGGAGGTGGGTGGAATTTCAATTAAATAATAACTACTACATTACTGTGCTGTGCATTGCAGGTGCATGCTTCTATGAGACAAGACGAATTACCTATATATTATGAGATCGTGATGATAAGTTAATCGACTTGAAAAATACTGATGACGATGAGGTATATGCAAGTATAAAAATGATGGAGTGATTTAATGCGCTTCATGGAGAAAATCAGAGTTAATTATAAGTGTAAACTACACTTAATCAAAATAAAGGAAATAGATAGATCGTGAGTCTGAATTTTCGTAATTAAAATCGTGATCGATATTATATGGGATGGTGAGATATGCAGTAATATGTCAATCAATTCGACAAGAAACGAACAATGATTTCTCTTGCTTTTAGAAGAAGTGATTTATTATACCCCAAGCAGTGATCATTCGTCTAGACTGTTCAATGTACATACATTAATGTTAAAATGTGGAAAATTGATAGGTTCAACTTTGGAAGGAAATTTCATAAAATTTCTGTAAGTAATAAACGAACTTAGAGTCGAATTTAGCTTAAATTCGATGTTTTGGTATGGGCTTAACTTGAATTTAGGCTAAATTCAAGTTTAAGCTTGTTTATTACTTAGGGTCCATGATTCTATTTGGAATCTGATGAAACCAAAATCTACAAAGGCGATACAGCCACCCTATAAATAGTTAAAGTAATTTTAATTTAAGGATGACTAAATTTTCACAGCAAGACGACGCGACGTAAATATAACCAAAACCCCCTTGAAATTATTGGTCTATGAAACTTCACAATTATGTTTTATTTACTATGAAAAAAGAATCAAAAGAGGCCATCATACGAATTTCTACTTTAAAAGGATGTTTTATTTTTAGGGGAGCGATGTTTATCCAAAAAAACAGTGTGAAATAAAATACACTACTAGATTGGATGAACTTGTTTTTATATTTATTTTTTTTATATTTTAAGCCTAGTACTTAATTCGAGTGAAAATGAAATTTCTATATAAAAGTGACACTTATTTCACAACGTTGAAATTCAAAAAGAGAGGTGAGTACCCAAATGTGAAATTGGAATATGAACCGGTTCAAAATAAGTTTCATTTCATAATTTTCATTTCCCAACGTACGACCACTAGGAAAAAATAACAGAAGTGTGGCAAAGTGTGACATTTTTGTCAGTAAATTAAAATAAAAGTTATAATAATTGAATAAAAAAGCCTAGAGAATTATTTTGGATCCAACGATCGTTTATTTTTTGAATTTTAAGTGTTACCGACAAGCCAAAACCCAAAATATGGAATTAAGATAGTCTTCTCAAGCATTTCAAGATTCTGTACAAATCAAATTATTTTTTTTCATTCAAAGTGAGTACTAAAAATTTTCAAACAGGACTGAAAATTCACGTGGATAATTATTTATGGTTCACAATGCTCATTCACGTGAATTTCAAACCGCTTTTATTTTTCATTTCCCTCAGAGGTGAATACTGGGCAAAATATTAAAAACAGTTTCAAATAACCGTTTTTCCCTCAGAGGTGAATACTGGGCAAAATATTAAAAACAGTTTCAAATAACCGTTTTGAAAATTTTTGATTTAATAAAAAAAAAAGAAGAAAACTTGGTTCAACCGAAATCGTTGCATTATTAAAAAAGTTTCAAACAGAAGAAAAATGATTTTTTAAATCGATTTGTCAACATTTCCATGGTAGGTACCGTTAGTTTTATTTAAAAAACATAAAATGTATTTTTTTTAGTATTTTAGAAAATGTTAGAAAATCACTATATGCCAATTCATCAGAAAATTGACCGATTCGTTGTCGAAATGGAAATCTATGTATTAACTTTCAAAAAACAAAATTTGTTTTTAAAAAGTACAAGTGATCACTCCAGAAATTAATGTGTTTTGCCCAGTGTGCTCTTCAGCTAGTCCTTCTAAGACAAAAATGTTGGTCGATGTTAAGTGACTGTTATAAAATCGCAGCAAGAATTTAATTGAATTATATTCATCCACTCCGCTCTATAAATAGAAGTACATATTTTTAATATATTTTTTTTTAATTTATTTTGGTATACATTCCCGCGCAAAAAAAAAAATCTAGTTTTCGACAAGTCACCAGAGATTTTTACATAGATTCTGGCAAGGGACTAGCAAGGGCTAGAACAAGTGCCTTGACGATTATGAACCCTTTTGCCTCATAATGCTAAAAAAGTCGACTTATATGGGCCTTGATCTCGTGATCTTATGCTTGTCATTCCAATGTAATACCCACTGGGCTAACTCTTTATATACAACTTCAATGCCAAAAGTGAATAAGTTTCATTGTTTCACACCATATTGCATAACAAATACATATAGAACAGAACAGGATTTTATGTACTTGCTTTTATAGGTGGAACAACTTAACAGGTTTTCTGTTCTAACTTGTCTGGATGTTTCTCACTCATCTGTGCCCTTCTGTTCTTATCTCACTTTTTCCTCACTGAATAATTCTATAATATACAGAGATGTCTCACACCCATTGTAAAAAGTGTGATGTGAAAAAGAAGACAAGGGTAAGGACAAGGTACAAGGACATTCCTGATGGGGCAATGAAACATGTCCCAAACGCTTTAACTAGGGAGGGCCCCACGAGTATTTGAAAAGTTTTCCTGGTCTAAATTTTTGTAACTGAATCCAGCAAGGCCATGTCAAGTATCTGACAAGTTTTCCTCGTCCAGATTTTCCCTACTGAAAACTTACTAGGGCCTTGTCCAAACTAGACAGAAACTCGGATTTTTTCCAGCCGGGTTACTTGTTAAAAAAAAATTTTAAAGCTTTTCCATACAAAAATTAGGAAAAAAAATCAACGGAACCGTTTTCGAGAAAAATCACAAACCAAGGTATCCAAAATAATATTCTTTTTTATCAAAATCGTTGAAGGGGTTTTTTGAAGAAAATAAGATTTTCCGATTTAGCGAAAAAAGTTGTATGTAGGTACAGTTATTTTTGGTCCTACCCAACTAACATAATTTAACTTGTATAAGGTCCAATTTTTAGAATTGGATAGGCTATTGGTGACATAGAATAATTTTAAGGCTAAATAATGCAAGTCAAGCATTTAACGATTTATTGATTTCAAAATAGCTTGTTTAGTGCCTTTAAGTTTGTTTCTATATGAGACTTCATGTAATGAGTTCTACGGAGACTTTTTTAAGGCCTGTCGAAATTGGTTGCTTTAGCTAGAAAAATAATAGCTTTTATAGAACATTCAGATGAAAGTCATTACAGACAACTTCTTTACGACTTGTTTAAGAAAGTAATCGCGCATCAAGAAAATGTCAGATAGATGTTTAAATAGTTTGCTTTTAGTGAATGTTGTTATATCGTTTTGAAGAACGGAATTTTCATAAATTTATAAAGTATATTATAAATCTTTGAACATACGCTTACCTAAATTTGTTAGCATGGAACAAAAAAAAACTATAAGATCTGCTTCTGCAATTTTGTGCATGAAAATATCTTAGTTTGAGTTCCTCAAAAGTGAAGTCACGCAAGACATTTGTTTAATGTATATAAAACTCCAACAAGTTAAAAAAAGTTGTTCTCATATTTTTTTCCTAATAGCCTTAATTCGTTTTTAAGAGTAAACTCTAGTATCCTTCGTTTTCATTGACCACAAAAAAAAACGCGATTCATTTTTGAAATCGGTGTATAAAAGGACTGATGACGGTAATCAAACATTTTGCACGAGTGGGACTTGCACTTTATTGACTTACGTAAGAGAACATTACAGCTTCTGCATTTTGTTAATAGCGAACTTAAGGAAATCAAAAATTAGTTTAATATAGAGCGGGAATTTTGCTTTGGTTGTGACCTCTATATTGGACTCTCGTAATGAAATTATAGCTTTTGCATTTTGTAAATAGCTTGCTTAGGTTAGGTTAGGTTAGGTTATAGCTTGCTTACAGAAATCAAAAATGAAAGCTTAGAAAAAAGAGGAATTTTGTTTTTTTTTGTTTTTACATTTATTGCCTCCCCTTATTATATCTTTTGTATTTTGTGATTAAGAAAATAAACTTGGGATATCGGAAAATGAAATATTATACATACCTAATTGTCCCCTTAGGTGAGACTTTGATAGAATTAAGCAACTTAATTACACTACTGCGTCGCACATATCTACTTGCTTGAAAAAAAACTATATAAGAACTTTTTTCAAACATATGGTACGATAAAAAAGGTCATGCATACCTTATGTTAATGTGAGTTTAAAATATAATACTTAACTTATGGTATATGATTTTCAAATATTTAAAGAATTTCATGATTGATACTTTAAATTCAATCTTCTAAAACCCTGTTATGGGTACCAATGTTTAATGAAAATTTAGTTTGATTTTTTTGGGCTTGAAGTATCAACTCATTAAAATTTTTACACGCGTTTGGTATATTGCCAATTGGCCTGGTGTGTTGCGTGGTGGCCTACTAATAGAGAGGAGCTGAGTTCGATCCCTGGATTTTGAAATTTAATGTGAGTAAAAGTTGAATTTTTTCAAATAAAATAAATTTCTATACATTTCAGAATAAATAGAAAAGCGGTTCTAACATCCGAATGTCATGGGAAAATGGAAGGAAAAATAAAACCAATAATAATAATAAAATTTAAAGCAACGGTTTTTTTTTAAATAACACACTGCTTTACTAGGCCTTTGTAAGGCCTTACAATGTGAGTCATTTCATTTATGCGACCTGAAAGTTAATGTCTTTTAAAAGTCAGACAACTTGTTTAGTGGAGCAATAACACTGTTTTGCTTTGTTTATTTTATCAATAAGACTTTCTATGGAAAAGTATTTAATTATATAGAACTTCTGGTCAAAGTTCTTTAAGGAAATGAAATAGCTTGTATAATGTGCGCCAAACTGATGTGCATAAGGTCTTTATTAGATACTATACAAACTAGAAAATAGCTTGTGTAGACACTTAAACAAGTTGAATTGTTAGTTGGGTAAGGGAAATCGTGTTGGCATATTACACATAAAAATAACAATAAATATACTAAGTTTGAAGAAAGTCCTTCCAAATGCTTAGGCCGTAACTATAGAAGCGCGGACAGACATATAAACAGACAGAACTGAGAAAACCACTTTCTTCGCGTTCTCTTCTCTATCATCATTGTAGGCCTGATTAATATCTCGAGATCGATTTTTTTACGAGTCCTAAACTTTCTTTGACACCTTTCTAAACATCTCAATCTAAACAAAAAAAAAAAAAAAAAAATACCCTTAGAACATCACAGATGTTATTTTGGATTCTTTTAATTTATTCTTATGGTAAATCCAACGTTCGCATCATATTTCATGAATGTAATAAAATGTCCATCTCGAATGATTTTGTGTGTGTAATATGTTACCCGTATAATTTGTCATTTAAACAAACACAAAAATTATAAACAATCTTCGGGCAAGAAGAAATAATAAATAAATACATACTTTCTATTTGAAGGCGAATATTTAGTATTTCAAACAAAATCTTATCTCTACCGCAATAAAATATATACAAAGGTTCTTAGCTGTATTAAGTAAATATCACAATTGTATAGGTGCCTACTATATTTATAGCAATGTTATCTAAAATCAGCCTTTTATATAAATGCGTTCCTTTTCGATATACTTAACTAGAGCTTCCGTAAGAATGCTATGGGAATTCCAATAAAAAAAAAATTATTACACAAAGAACGTGCTTTATATTGCGCTTATATGTTTGCAATTTCTACACATAAACTAAAAAAAAAACATTTAATAACAATATTCTGTCAAGAAATGATCAACTCACACCACATTATTTTTTCTTCACATCCACACGATAAGCACTATAAAAAAAAAAAACACACACACAAATTTGTACTCAACTCAAAAACTTACCTAGAAAATAGCTCAATATTAATGAAAACATATTCTCCACTGTCGATCATGTTCAGCTCATCAGCCGTTAATAATATCTGGCGGATAGACTTTGGATCAGCGCACATTATCACAACTGTAAACAAAAAATAGGAAGAAATTACTAAAATATTATAAACATACTTAGTAAGATAGGTAGGTACTATTTCGAGTAAACAAAAGTTATCTTTAAATAAAATAACGAAAGAAAACAATTTACTGAAACATTTATAGTCCATGACTGTGACGTTAGTACCTAATTTGTCTTCATACCAAATCAAAACTAATAGTTTTGATTAAACAAAAATCAAATAAAGAAAATATTTATAATGTTTACTACTTATTTCTCTTATGAACACTACAGATTAGGTTAAGAATTTTTTATTGAAATCAGTTAAGCTGTTAACGAAAAAATGTGTTATTTAAATGTGTTTATAAAATTAGAATTTTGAACGAGTTCAATAACTTTGATCGCGCAAAATACTAATGAATTATTGTAGTGATGGGACAGGACAAAACACAAGGAGTGTGGTATAACTAAGGTGACCACCTGTACCGAAATGACCGGTACAGTACCGAAATTTAAGACTGTGTACCATGTACTGGTGAAAAGTCTCGGTACTAACAAATATACCGAAATCCAATTAATTCGTGTACCAAAATTTTCAAAGTAAATTGAGATAAAATGGTGGTAGGCCACTCAAGGGGTTATTGAACATTCAAACATTCATAATTTATATTAAATTGTATTTATTAAATTTGTATTCATATAATCCTTAAGTATAATATAATCTTAAGATACCTTTGTAATAGGAACTATTTCAAAGATGTCTTATAAGATTTTAATAAATGAAACTAAGGGCCTTATTGGGAGAGTCTACTCCGAAAAAATCTACTCGACTTAAGTTGATCAGAAATTCGTGATCTAGTTTAATTTTCTATCAAATAGAAAAAATTCATATAATTCCATAGTAATCTGACAGAAAAATATTAGCGATTAGATTTTTGAAATATCGATAGTAGACTTTAAGTTTATTCAACTTTAAAATAGACTCTCGCAAAAAGCCCCTAAGATTAAAAAAAAATATATTCTTGTGTACCGAAATCGGCTTTGGGAAAGGTGGTCATCCTAGGTATAACTCTCCTCATTTATTCAGGAGGGACAATCTTAAAAAAATGCAGTAAATGAATAAAAAGTTATATTTAAAATCAACGCCAACGCCCACAATAAAGTTTTAGGGCATATTTGGTGGGTATTTATGTGGTTTTACTTTTAATCATAATTGCTTAATTAATAGGTTATCTCAACTCATAGACCGAGTTCATGCAGCAAATTTTGGTAGTGGAGGTATAATCGAAATTCATTATTTTTTGTTTTTATATTGTTTATAATTTTAAATGTATTTTTATTTATTTAGAAAATATTGGTGGAAAACTTAAGTCGATTTAGTATTATGTTATACTTTGTTAAAAAATTAATTTTGCTAATTTAAAATGACTTCATTTCTCCTAGCATTTTACTAAAGTTAAAATAAAATAAAGAGCTTGTTTAACAATTGAAATTCAACAACTTTTTAAATTTTGTGTAAAACAGAACAACAAGTCTAGGAGAACTATGACGATTCCCGGCTGGAAAAATGCCAAGTTCCTTTCTAGTTTGGACAAGGCGCTAGTAAGATTTCAGTAGGGAAAATCTTTACGAGGAAAACTTGTGAAATAATTAACAAGCCCTTGCTAGATTTCAGTACCAAACCGGCTGGAAAAATGCCAAGTGTCTGTCTAGCTTGGGCAAGGCCCAATAGTAAGTTTTCAGTAGAGAAAATCTAGACTAGGAAAACTTGTCAGATACTTGGCAAACCCTTGCTGGATTTCAGTAACAAAAATTTAGACGAGGGAAACTTTTCAAAAACTCTTGAGGCCCTCCCTAGTGAAAACTTGTTGAACATGTTTCGGTACCCTATCAGGAATGTCTCGTGTACACATCACCATCATCTCTCTTTCCTGTCTCTTCTTTTTCATATAACACTTTTTACTATGAGTGTGAGACATGTGTATGTTATAGGATTGTTTAGTGAGGAAAACGTTGTTCTACCTAAAAAGCAAAGTACATAAAATTCTGTACTATTTTGTATGTATTTGTTATGCAATATGGTATGAATATGAAGTATATGAGGAACCTGACCACGGGTATTTATTTTCTGGGTGCACGAATTTAAACAAATTCCCCTAGAATAATAAAATTCACAGTATCTTTTTGCTGTGGTTTTTATAAGAGTCGGTAAACATCGACCAAAATTTGTGTCTTAGTAGGGTATAACAGACTGACTGAAGAGCCCAATGTTATACCTTGGGTGAAACACAATTATTTCTGGAGTTGAGGTCACTTGTACTATTTAATTGAATTTTATTCATTCACTCCACTTAAAACAGACGCAATTTCAATATTTTAATATTTAAATTTCTTCATCTTCTTATTGAATTGACCAACGAAATGTCACTTTGTCTTTAAAAGACAAAGAAAATTTTTGTCCAACTTGTTTTATCCCTTGTCAATGAAAGACACTTATCTGACAGCTATAAAGCTTAAATAGAAGTGAATATTATTTTTAATTTGAAGCTATTTTTTTGTGGGTAAAAGAAAATTAATTCCTTAAAATGAGTGACCTGAACTAAGTTATTCCAATTCAGAGGATGATAAAATTTTGTATAGACGCTAAAAAAAGAATTAGGAAGTCTACTCCTGGACCTTGGAGTGGACAACGAAGATGACCCGATTTTTAATTTGAAAAGTGCTGCAGTTCAATAAATTATGAGAGTGCGCTAGAAATGTTAATTAAAAATGGTTGGAAAACAGACGAATATAAATTTCATGTGTCATATGCTAATTTTTTATTTTGCATAGAACATTATGTAGTTGAAGTTTTTTTTACTATATTTATTTTTATTTTAATGAAAGCGGTTAGCAAAAATAAATGAAAATTCGGCGCAGGGTCAAAAGTCCACAGGCCAAAAGTCCATAATGGACTTTTGTCCCACTTGGGTGGGTCAGAAGTCCACAATTGTGTTGTGGAGATTTGACCCACTCAAGTGGGTCAAAAGTCCACAAAAAAAGGGTCAATATTCCCTAATTTTAGAAAGAAAGTGGGTCATAAGTCCACAATAATTTCATATTATAATATTGAAAAAAGCAGAACAATTAAGAATTATTTATTTATTTTGTTAAGAATTAATTTGTATACTTTTCACTATCGTAAATTAAAGCACACCAACTGACAACATAGGCGCCTGTCTGACGACTGAGCATACCCTTAGCAGAGCGACGGAGTCGCATGAGCGGGACAGAGGACCGGAAAAGGAAGTTAAAATCCTTAAACCCGCGAAGCGGGCCACCCACAGCAGTCTTGTTAAAGAAAACTATCTATAAAGTGGTCCACTGAAGTGGAGCAGAAATCCACAATCAATGGGCCAGAATTCCACAAGATTTTTGTATGGACTTTTGGCCCATCGGTGTGGGTCTAAAGTTCACAATTGATTTATGGACTTTTGGACTATGGACTTTTGACCCTGCGCCGAAAATTCGAAGAGAAATTTGTATTTCCATTTCTGATTTTTGATAACAAAATAATTTTGTTTTAATATAGGCGTAGTAGGTACCTACTGATAAGTGATGGCCTAAACAGTTATTTTGGAATAACTGTTATAACCGTTACTGTTATTTTACAGTAACCGTTATTCTTAGAAGTTATTCAGTAACTGTTATTTTGAGCAAGATATTTAATGAGCTCAACACTTTATTTTCTTGTAAGACTCTTTTTTTTGGTCCTTGATCCATGTTGAGTTTAGAAAATTGAGAGATTAATAGTTCTGATTTATTTATAATTGTTTAATCGATATTTTTTTAAATTCTTTTATTAATTAAGTTCAAAGTATCTTTTTTCATAAATAAATTAAATTAAGCAGGTTCATAAATAGGTTCATAGATAAGTAATAAAAAACCCAAGATATGAAGTTACTTTTGGGTTGAATTCAAATAAATTATTAAAGTAAAATATGTAAGTTTTACCTTTCCAAGAAAACAATAATGAATTATGTACCTTCTAAATACATAATATCTTTTCAATTTTTGAAAAAAGATTTAAAAAAAAAAATAAATTAATTAATGATATAAAAAATAAAATATGCATAATTTAAAGGAAACATTTTGTTGAAAAGCAAGACAAAATAGGAATACACTTTTAAAACTTACATTTTAGTTAGGTAAAACACATTTTTGGAAAAAAAACTTACTTATTTTATTAAGATTATTGCTATTAAAGAGAAAAAAAAAAACGATTTCAGGGCTAATAGCTAACCTTTGGAACGAAATATTTGCTACAAGTCAAAAACTGGTTCGTCCCCCATCTGTGAAGCCACCAAATGTCAAATTCCATCGAAGGATTTCTACAATGTCGATGGATTAAAATTCCTCCAAAAAATCCACAAGAACCGCGAATTTTTATTTTGCTCTGGAAAATACCATTTCAAGGCTATTGCATTTTTTTGGAATGAAATATTTGCTATACGTCAAAATATAGTTCGTCTTCCATCTTGTGAAGCCACCAAATGTCAAATTCCATCGAAGGATGGCTACGATGTTGATGGATTAAAAAACTTCCGAAAAATCCACACAAAATGCGAAGTTTTGTTTTGCTATGGAAAAATACGTTTTCAGGGCTATTGGCTAACCTTTGGAACGAAATATTTGCTACAAGTCAAAATATAGTTCGTCCCCCATCTGTGAAGCCACCAAATATCAAATTCCATTGAAGGATTGCTACAATGTCAATGGATTAAAAAACCTTCAAAAAATCCACAAAAACCGCGAATTTTTATTTTGCTCTGGAAAATACGATTTCAGGGCTATTGGCTTAATTTTGGAATGAAACATTTATTATACGTCAAAACATAGTTCGTCTTCCATCAAGCCATAAAATGTTAAATTCCATCGAAGGATGGCTACGATGTCGATGAATTAAAAAACTCACGAAAAATCCAAAAAAATTGCGATTTTTTGCTTTGCTCTGGAAAAACACGATTTCAGGGCTATTAGCTAACCCATGAAACGAAATATTTGCTATACGTCAAAATATACTTCGTTCCGCATCTGTGGAGCCACCAAATGTTAAATTCCATTGAAGGATGCCTACGATGTCAATGGATTAAAAAACCTCCAAAAATCAACAAAAATAGCGATATTTTGCTTTGCTCAGGAAAAACACGATTTCATGAATATTAGCTAACCTTTGGAACGAAATATTTGCTATACGTCAAAATATACTTCGTTCCGCATCTGTGGAGCCACCAAATGTCAAATTCCATTGAAGGATGGCTACGATGTCGATGGATTAAAAAACAGCCGAATATCCACAAAAATTACGATTTTTTCTTTTGCTCTGGAAAAAATACGATTTCAGGGCTATTGACTAACCTTTGGAACGAAATATTTGCTATACATCAAAATATAGTTCGTCCCCCATCTGTAAAGCCACCAACTGTCAATTTCCATCAAGGAATGGCTGGGATATCGATGGATAAACTTTGTAGTTTACTAGATATTAAAAGTTACTAGGTAACTTAAAAACTTAATACTCTACCAATTAGAAACCGGTAGCACTTAGAACTTACTCGAAACTCGATATCAAAGTAACCAGTTAACCGAATTACTAGTTATCTTAATAACCTGTAAGAAATAACTCTTAACGCCTAAAGGTTAATCGTTATCAAAGTGACCAGTTGTTTTAATAACCGGTAAGAAATAACTCTTAAGACCTAGATGTTATTCGTTATCAAAGTTACCAGTTATTTTAATAACCGGTAAGAAATAACTCTTAAGACCTAGATGTTATTCGTTATCAAAGTTACCAGTTATTTTAATAACCGGTAAGAAATAACTCTTATGGCCTAAAGGTTATTTTAATAACCGATATAAAAGAACTAACTAACGACTAACCTGTTATTTATGTTACCCATATGAAATAACTTTTAACAGATTTAAGTTACCAGGTTCTAGTTATTAAAATAAGTTACAATTTTCAGATTTTTCAGAGGTTTTTTTAATCCATCTTCTTCGTAGTCATCCTTTAATGGTATTTGAGAGTATTGCTAGCTTCACAGAGGTGGAACGAACGTATGGTAAATATTTCATTCTAAATATTATCCAATAGCCCTGAAATCTTGTTTTTCTAGAGCAAAACAAAAAATCGCATTTTTTTTGGATTTTCGGAGTTTTTTTAATCCATCGACATCGTAGCCACCCTTCAATGGAATTTGACATTTGGTGGCTTCACAGACGGGGAACGAACTATGTTTTGACGTAAAGCAAATATTTCGTTTCAAAAATTAGCCAATAGCCCTGAAATTATATCTTTCGAGGGCAAAGCAAAAAATCCAAATTTTTGTGGATTTTTCGGAGGCTTTTTAATCCATCGACATCGTAGCCATCCTTCAATGGAATTTGACATTTGGTGGCTTTTTAGATGAGGAACGAACTATATTTTGACGTATATCAAATATTTCGTTCCATGAGTTAGCTAATGGCCCTGAAATCGTGTTCTTCCAGAGCAAAGCAAAAAATCGTAATATTTGTGGATTTTTCGGATGTTTTTTAATCAATAGACATCGTAGCCATCCTTCAATGAAATATGACATTTGGTGGTTTCACAGATGGGGGATGAACTATTTTTTGACGTATAGTAAATATTTCGTTCCAAAGCTAACTCAATTGCCCTGAAGTCGTATTTTTCCAGAGCAAATAAAAAATCGCAATTTTTGTGGATTTAGGATTCTTAATCCATCGATATCGAAGACATCCTTCGATCGAATTTGACATTTGATGGCTTTACAGATATATATATTTTGGCTTTTAGCAAACATTTCGTTCCAAAAATTAGCCAATAGCCCTGAAATCGCATTTTTCCAGAGCAAAACAAAAATTCGCAATTTTTGTGGATTTCTCGGAGGTTTTTTAATCCATCGACATCGTAGTCATCTTTCAATGGAATTTGACATTTGGTAGCTTCACAGGTGGGAAACAAACTATTTTTTGACGTATGGCAAATATTTCGTTCCATAGGTTAGCTAATAGCCCTGAAATCGTGTTCTTCCAGAGCAAAGCAAAAAATCGCAACTTTTGTGGATTTTCGGAGGTTTTTTAATCCATCGACGTCGTAGCTATCCTTCCATGGAATTTGACATTTTATGGCTTCACAGATGGAAGACAAACTATATTTTGACTTTTAGCAAACATTTCGTTCTATAGGTTATCCAATAGCCCTGAAATCGTATTTTTGTAGAGCAAAAGAAAACATCGCAATTTTCGTGGATTTTCGGAGGTTTTTTAATCCATCGTCATCCTTCGATGGAATTTGTCATTTGATGACTTCACAGATTGGGGACAAACTATGTTTTGACTTATAGTTGATATTTCGTCCCAAAGGTTAACTTTTATCCCTGAAATCGTATTCTTATATATATTACGAATTTTTCGCAGGTTTTTTAATCCATCGACATCGTAGCCGTCCTTTGAAAGAATTCGAAAATTGATAGTTTTTTAGATGGGAAACAACTATTCTTTGACGTCTAAAAAATACTTCGTTAGAAATTTTAGTCGGATTTTTTAGAGGTTTTTTATGAAGCGAGATTCGACATCATAGCCATCTTCTTAAAAAATTCCACAGTTAAGCCTTTTGATATATTTAGAATATTTCGTTCCAAATGTTAGCCAAAATCCACCAAGTTAAAATTTTCGGATAGTTGCTGTCTTAATGACATTAATATGCATTTTAAGAAGTAGTTTCTATGCATTATTCTTTTTTAGTTTGTTTTTTGTTACCTGTTATTGTAATAACTGGGAACTTTGATATCGGATAACCTGTTATAACAGTTACTAACGAATAACTTGTTCCTAGTAACAGTTATCGATATATCGTCCATCACTACCACTGATGAGATAGTGAATTTTTACAAAACTGCAAATCACTTTTTTCTTTATGAATCTTTACCTATGTATCTGTTTTATAAAAAAAAAAAACTCCTTCTACACACATCTACTCAAATTTCATCGAAGATCTCATTGACTATGAGTGTCAGTTCGGAAAAGACCAATCCAAGTGGAAATACTTGCCATTGAACTGGCAAAGGAATCTGTCAAAGATTATTTGTCTTTGAAAAGACAAATTAATTTGTGTCAATAAAAGATACAAGTGGAAATGATACAAGAATTTAGAAAATTTTAGTAAACTGTTTTAAAATTAGAACAATTTTAAGAAGTAGGTAAATAATACATAAACCTTACTATTAAAACGTTAAAAATTGTGCGCTATTTGTGTTCGCACAACCAAACTATGCGAAAACAAATATGAAGTGATTTCGTATCTTTGTTTTTGTCGTTTTCTTATATTCTGGTGTCCCGCGAAGAAAAATATATCTGCATTTTGCAACCCTTACGGAAAAGGTCTCCTTGAGTAGTAGATCATTAAAGTTATGAGGTGAAAATATTTGCCACACTTGGATTGTTGTCAACTGCACATGCACAGTTTTATTTAATATCTGAATAAACAAATTCACTTGAGGTATCATATCATTTCAAGCATTGCCTTCAGAGGTAATATGAATTAAAATTACTTTGTGCATAAGTTTGCTTGAAAGAATAGGTATTTTCTTCATTGCATATGCATATTTTTAGCATCTTGCAAAAAATGAATAATTTATTGTAGGATAGCTTTAGCATCTTGCAAAAAATGAGTAAATTGGTGTATATAATTAAAATGATCTAAATCATACGTGTCGTTTGTCATGTTTTTTTTTAGAATTCCAAAAAAAAAAAACTCAGTTTATTTAGGTATGTTAAATAAGCCAGTATAAAGTGTAAGAATAGTTATAGAAAAGTAAAACCCACGCAAAAGTGCAAGTAAATAAACATCATTGCAATTTTATTACATCATCATGATGAGTGTATTGACTTTATAGCTTGTAGAATGCCCATATTTTCTTGCGTAATTGTCACATTATGCATATTTATTTTATAAAAAAAAGTGCCTTAACAATATGTCAACTATAATAAGTAGTCATCGTTTATCAAATATACCTACGGTTTTATTACAAATACTTAATAGGACGTCGAACGCAAATCTTACAGAAGTCTATATATGGGGACCAAAACAATCGTAACTAGAAAGTATTTATTTATTTTAAGGCTCTCCCAAATCAACGCGAAACATTCAGCACGGTTGAGAAACATTTGCCGTTGGTGTACGCACTCTCATTTATCACCCTGTAAATAAATTTTGAAAGTCGAATGTTTCTCCGCCGCGTTGGTGTGGGCACCCAGGCTCCTAACCTTTAGCACCTCATTTATGGGATATTCGCAAAACAGTAAGACCATTTGAAAGGCCACCGACTCCTGATAAAAGGTCAGCTAGTTTCAGTAATTGGTCAGTTATAGGTTTTTTTGTATGAATTTTTGAAGTTTTTTTGTTTTTTCAAGGCCGTATAAGACTTTTAGCACCTCATTTATGGGATATTCGCAAATAAAGTATACCAATTAAAAGGCCACTGACTCGTGATAAAAGGTCAGCTAGTTTCAGTAATTAGTCAGGCATAGTTTTTTCTTAATGAAGACTCTTATACTGTAACCTTGAAACAATCTTTTAAAAATCATTAAAAAAAAACTTATGGCTGACCAATTTCTGAAACATGTTGACCTTTTATGAGGATTCAATAACTTTTCAAATGGTATCTTTTTTTTGGAAATTTCGGTAAATAAGGTGCTAAAAGTCTTATACGGCCTTGAAAAACAAAAAAATTCAAAAAATCATATGAAATAACCTATGGCTGACCAATTACTGAAACTAGCTGACCTTTTATCACGAGTCGTTGGCCTTTCAAATGGTATACTTCTTTTGCGAATATCCCACAAATGAGGTGCTAAAAGTCTTATACGACCTTGAAAAAATAAATTTTAAAAATTCAATTAAACAAAAACTATGGCTGAACAATTACTGAAATTAATTGACCATTTATGAGGTCTAGGTAACCTTTCAGATGGTGTATATTTTTTTCGAATATCCCATAAATGAGGTGCTAAAAATAGTTTTGACCTTGAAAATTAAAAAAAAAAAATATTTAAAAATATCTATTGCTGACCAATTCTTAAAACTAGCTGGCCTTTTAGATGGCATACTCATTTTTTATTAATTCTGTAAATGAGGTGCTAAAAGTCTTATACTGCGACCTTGAACCAAACTTTAAAAATTCATTAAAAAAAACCTATGGCTGACCAATTACTGAAACAAGCTGACCTTTTATTACGAGCCGGTGGCCTTTCGAACGGTATACTTGTTTTGCGAATATCCCATAAATGAGGTGCCAAAAATAGTTGGTGACCTTGAAAAAATGTAACCCTTGATTAAAAATTTTCTATGGCTGACCAATTTCTGAAACTAGTTGACCTTTTTTGACCACTTACTGACCTTTTAGATGGCATACTATTTTGCGAATATCCCATATATGAGGTGCTAAAGGTTAGGAGCCGGGCACTTATGTAAGTAAATTGGGAATGGCGAATGTTTCTCCACCGCGCCGAATGTTTCGCGTTGATTTGGGAGATCCTTTATTCTATTTTTACAAAAATAACGCATCAGAGAAAAAAAAAAACCCAATTGGGACCATTTTTTTATAGAATTTATTGAGCCACAATTTGAGCCAGCCTTTGTTAATATATGTATATGTACAATTGTACATACATATGCATTTATGTTTGTGTTGTATTGATGTGTGTTAATCCATATAGGTTAACTAATGATTCTAATGATTTCTTTCAAATTAAGGGAATTTCTTTCTGGAATTCAAGAAATTTAGTGAAGTTGAAATACTAACCTAATAGGACGGGAGGCGACCGTAGGTTTTTATAAAAGTGGTCGGACTCGCCACAACAACAAACAAAAGTCTGTCTGACCACTGATTTTGTAAAGAGGGCGGTCTAAGCTTTCATTTGATACCCCATTTATAAAAATCCATCATGGTTTAGGTATCCTAAACCAAAAATGCAACCGAAAAAGTGCGTTTTCTACCCATTGCCACCTAGAAAACCTTGTTCGACCAGCGGTTTTGTTAATGTTAAGACTAAGACCTAACTATAATAGCTTTCGCCCACTATGACATAAGCTTATGTCAAAAATCCAACAAAAATTTGCTTATGTTTGCGAAAGTACTCCGCATAGTTATCCATAATGCAATTTTGCTCGCGTATCTACCTGTCTCTCTCCATTTTGCTTTTTAAAACGTTTGGTTTTTTTTTTTTTGAGCTGTCAAATTCAATTAAGTGCCGAGCGACTGGAATAGCTCTTGCAAAATTTTAACGAAACTTAACAAATCGCACCTGAATTGCATTATGGGTTATGAACAGGGATTGTGTGTATTCGCTTGTTGCTTATGCGTGCATAAGTGAGCCAAATTCTATTATAGTTCGGCCTTTAAGCTATGAATTGGCATCATTCTTTTCTGAAGCCGCGTTGTGATAGGTTAACCTACGGTTGCCTCCCGTTCTATGATATGCCGTTTTCACTGGGCCAAATGAGGCAGTTTCGTTGCGAATTTCCAAATGAGATCCGAAATAACCTAATTTCCCATACAAAATCACATTCCGAAATGAGGTAATTTCAAACTCATTTGCCCGAAATTAGGTTGGAAATTAGGTAAATGCATCCAGCGGGAATCAGTTACCCCGTTTACAAGCAGAATCGAGAGCTCGAGTTGGATTATGGTCGGATTTTCGACCCAGGTGTTTCGTCACGTGAGTTGAAAGCCCCATTTGAAGTTGAGTTGATATGGTGTTGAGATTACATTTAATGGAATGGCACCAACATAATTATTTCACACAAAAACTGTTAAAATTTAATGAATTTTAGTACATACTTCACATAGTTATCAAAACAAATAAATAATTTTACTCGCACATGTGCAAAAACACTGTGGTCAACACATCCTCAAGACCGACTCTTCGACCCAGGTTTTTTATCAACAATTTCGACTTGACTCCGCTCCTGAAGTGGAATCGAGTCGGTTGAAGCTTATTTCAAGTCAACGCAGGTATACAAAGGGGCCAAGCGAGCTTGAAGCTCGCTCGAATACCTCATGTAAAGGGGGTAAGTTTCAAAAGCTCTAAAAAGCTTTGGCATGAAAATATCAATAAACTATACTCAACAACATAAAAAGTTTTCTCTTTCTAAACGGCTAACTGCCATTCCAAATTCAAAATGAATTGAGATGTCAAATGAAATTAGCAAATTTGATAATGAAAACACTTTTTTGCCAAATTTCGAAATTACCTCATTTGGGCTCTAATGAAAACGTAGTATAAGGCTAGGCGCTTATTAAGACGCGTTCGATACAAGTGACGCTACACAGCACAGCACGAGTTCTTGTTAACAATATAAATCAATCAAACAACGCATATTTATAGAGCGAGACGACATGACCTGACGCGCGTTTTCCCAAAATCGTGTGACACAGACACAGTGATACACAGTTTTCTTGCGATCCAGCACGTGTTTGTTTTTTTTTTTCTGTCAAAAAATAAAATAATAAAATGTCATTGTCAATGTCAAAATCGTTTCCTTTTTAGAAATGAAATGTTTTTTTTCTAAGTTAATTTGAATTTTCAATGTCAGACGATTTTTGCTTCAATTAACATATATTTTGAAACGCGACACGCGAATCAGTTTGCGGAGACCCGCATGACACGATTATATAATCGTATCGTGCGACACTCGTCAGGTCACGTCACATGCGTCGGACGTGTCTCAATATGCGCCTAGCTTTAATCTTGAATGATTTTATTTGCCAATATCTAGTGTATTTTTATAATCATTCATAGACGTAGAACTGAAATATATAAAAAGGATAAAATTAGGTTCTTGGCAAACAGACTGTATGCGCCTACGTACGTATCTACTGATACTGAGTTAATTGCAACTCTTCAGACACACTCAAATGCAAATGTTTTATTTATAATGCACTTTTAAATCAATAAATATTTTATGAATAAACAAAACTAAAACAAATGACAAATGCATTTTTTGTTGTTGTTTTAAATTGAAATGAAGGCATTCGATTGTTTACCTATGTATGTACATTTTTACTTATAAATATATTTTACATTTGTTATGATGATTCTTGATATTTTAAATGAAGTTTAATACATACCTATTGAAATTTTAAAAACGTACATACTTATGTTGTATGTATGTAAGGTACGTTTAATATGTACCTATCTCAGATTCTTAAACATATTTTTGCCGTCTCAGATAGTTTTGATTTTTTTAAATAAATAGATAATGAGAGTTGAGAGTAAAAGCGAAAGTTGCTCTGGCAAATTTAACTATCCGGTAAGTAGGTATACGTCAAGGCTCTACCCATTTGCCTGTATCAGTCAATTATTAATTTAAGCATTTAAGTACAGCTAACAAACTTTTCAAGAAATATTTGAATGAGGTTTTATTAACCAAACAAAATGCTTTCCAATTAAACTTTTATCCGTTTTATATAGAAATTGTGGTGTCTAAATAATTAATAAAGAAGAAAATATAGAAATATGTAATTACATTTGTTATTTGAAAATTTGTATAAGATTTATAAGTTGTATTTGAGGTAAATAAAATACACGACTAAATCGTATGAACGTAACTAACCTCTTAAATAAAATTAGATATTAAAGACGAACTTTCGAGAAATATTGAAAGAAATCAAAACAGTTATGTGTGACTTAAAACTACAGGCAAATTGATTCACCCCTTAGGATCCAGCTTTATGTACAGAGGACTTACAGACACACAGAATGAAATATTATAATATTGTGCATAGGTATATCGAAATTCTCAATTCACAAATTTTCTTTATAATGAGAAAGTCAAAAATATGAAAAAAAAAGAACGGGTTGCTATTCTGTATTCCAAAATCATGTAGGACTAAAATTCTGTAAATGTCTCAAAAATTCTGTGTTACTATATTGCTGTATTCTATTATTCTGTAAACTTTCCAAGACAGGGTGAGTTATAGTTGCTCGCTTCTACTACTTTCTTTGCTTTTGTGTTGGCAAAAGCCACCCTGTCCTGGAAAGTTTGTCAATTTGCGTCTTTTCAATGACAAGTGGAAAATTGAATTAAATTGCGTTTTTGTGAATTTTGTTGCAAAGTTATAAAACTAATAAGGTATTCAAAATAAACAAATCGATTTATTCCTTCTTATTTGTTTATTTGTAAAATTCAATATGAGAGCTGAAAACTAACACTAAAGATCGCACCTAAAATTTGTTTGATGACTGTTTTATGATAACTAAGATGTCATTGGTTGCGATTAAAAACCTATGTAGAGCTATCCAGATAAGTTTTTGGTTGTTGTAATCACATGTAAAAAACAGCTGATTACAAAACAGTTTTTGCAACCAAGCGGATAGCTATCCATGCTATCCGAACAAATTTGGTATACGTTTGTATCCCAAGCGAAATTGTTAAAAAAGCAAAACAGAATGCAAAGTCGAGATTTGTTTGCCGTCATTGTATTGTATTTTTGATTTTTTGTTTTTTTCAGAAAAATAATTAAAAGAATAATAATAAAATGCAAATTACTGTATTGTATCGAAGAATTTTGCCAACCATACTTTTAATCAACCTATCTGGTTTGATTGATCAGAAACCTACATATATGGATATGAATCTATCTTAGGGGCCAGTTATAGCTATCATTGAAAACCATCATTGAAAATATTAATTCTCAATTTTGAGAGATTTTGAAGAAAAAAAAAAAATTATTTTGATGCCAAACCAAAGCTTATTGACTTAATAATTATTTCCAGGTAAAATAAAATTCAATTTGGCACAACTTTTAATTTTTCAATGATGAACTACCTTACCAATGATCATTGAGAAATTAAAAGTTACGTTATGGGGAAGATATGGGTCAAAATGAATTTTTTTTGGGGGAGAAATAATTTTGAAGTCGTAAGTTATCTTTCTGCATTAAAATATTTAATGATTAAACTTTCGCAGGGTCTCAAAATCAGCAGCTAACTTTTTCAATGATGGTTTCCAATGATAGCTATAACTGGCACCTTAGATAGGCTATCGCATCAATTCTTGATCGCGGCCATTTCCATTCACAGAAGCTGTCTGTTTTGCAACAAATTAAGTATATAATGTTATAGAGCATTTCTTCTTCTTCTTCATTTAACCGGCGATTTTCACGAATTCGAGGGGGACCACAACTCTCCCACTTAACTGCTTCACCTAAGGTTCCACTTGTGGGGTTCGCCGGGTTGACCTTAGAAAACGTCGACAGGCCTCCCGGTTTTGGTTTGTTCCATGTCTGAGGCCAACTAAATGCAGGTGTCGTTGCATTTGTTCCATCCAGGAGTTTTTGCGCCTGCCTTTCTTCGGCGATAGTGTTGGAACGTCTTGTGCTATTACCTTTTGAACTGACATCTTCTTTGAACAAGACAGTACCAGCTAAGTTGGTCATGCTTTATTTGTGCAAGATGATATTTTTGACGTGTAGGCTTCCTCGGATTCTCTTGCTTCTGATTCGATCGCGCTTTGTCACTCCTGCTGTCATGCGAAGCATCTTCATTTCAGCTGCAGTCAATTTACTCTCTTACTCTCATACATTGTCCAACACTGTGAACCGTATGTAAGCGCTGGATGAACAACTGCCCTGTAGAGCTTTCCTTTCAGCTTTGTGGGCATATTTATATCGCAGAAGATGGCAGAGTTTTCCCGACACTTCATCCACCCTACGCTTACGCGATCTTTGATGTCGTCTTCACTAGATCTTTCGCTATTGATCATTGGTCCAAGATATTTAAACTTTTCGCACTTGGGAAGCACTGTTCCATTCAAATAGATGTCCGGAATAGGCCTGTGTGGATAAAAAAATGGACAGCATAGGTACTCGGTCTTTTTCGCGCTAATGCGTTATCCATTTCCCTCCAGAACACCATCCATACATCAAGTGCTCGTTGCAAGGACACAGGATCTTCACATATGATGGGCCCATCATCAACAAAGAATAACTGATTCACTTTGGGGTCCGTCGCCTTATCCTTAAGCAGAAAGTCAAGGACAGTAATAAAGAGCTAAGGACTCAAGACACTTCCCTGGTGCACACCTACTCTAACTCTTCGGTGATTCCTGCGGGGCATCTTACCTTTTTTTTAACTTGCTCGTACATGTCCATGATCATCCGCACGTAGACTTCCGGAACTCCTTGTTGCCTAAGTGCAACCCATATCAGATCTCTTGGTTGTCTGTCGAATGCTTTTTCAAAATCAACCAATACAACGTGCAAATCTCTTGAGGAATACCGATATTTTTCTTATCTGATTCTTATAGTCTGAATAGTATCTGTGGTTGATGTACCCGAAACAATCCCGCACTGGTCGTCGGATAGTTTTTCGTAGGCTGCCATCCAATATCTGCTCAACGATCATCATGGTGTGTGACATCAGCTTGATCGAAAGGTAGCTGTCACAATTTCGTGTATAACCCTGCCCCTTGAAGATTGGAAGAAGGTAACCTTCCCTCCAAAGATTAGGCATTTGGTCGCTGCAGATAAGTTTGGAGATGAGAATCATGAGCCATCTAGACCTGATGTCTAACATCTTTTCCAGAACTCAGAGGGTATCTCGTCTGGTCCAATCGATTTTCCCTTTTTGGAGTTTTTCACCGCATCACTTACTTCTTCGACAGTGATGTCAGCGACTTCTTCATTGTTAAGGTGCAGATATTGGAAAGTATATCCTCGGAAGCTGTGAAAAATTTTGTCGTCATCCACCAGGAGTTGTAATAGGGTACTGATTAGTTAATGACGTGTTTAATTTGGTTATTGGTTAACACACAAATTAACTCCTCTCTAATGTTTAACGTGGCGTTTATCTAAACGCTTGTTTAGTCATTAATTTTTGGTAAGGCCCAAAATATTTGACAAGATATGTCAATTGACATTATAAATAAATAATTTTGAACGTCATAGTGTGGGCGCAGCTTAAAAACGAGTATTTTCTTGTAATTTCCTGCGTCCCCTGTATGCCACACCCACCGCCCGTTGAGTACCGTAGCAAACGTCACACTGACAAGGATAAAAAAAAACATAAATCAAAATCCACAAATACTTATTAATGGCTACGAATTGTAATTAGAATTGTTGAAACCATGATGGGTCGGTCGCTTTGTAGCTTAGCTGATGGGTAAATTAATTTTTAAATATTGTATTGAACCATGGAAAACCGCTACCCAAACGCCATCCTTCCTATTAGGTATACTCTGTATAATGAGGTTGAACAATTAAAAATTCAAATGCAAATATAAAACATCCAACTGGATTGAATAACACCCTGTACCTAATGATGTAATCCATGCCATTGAAATTCATAGAAATTAATTAGAGAGTCGAACATTATTATAACTTATCTACATATTTCAGTTTTTCTATTCTTTTTATGAACTTTAATAACGATACTAATAATCCAAAGCATCGAGGTATTAAATATCTCATAAGCGAAGTTAATTGCGGAAACAAAGATAACTACACACATCTAAACACTCATGCTCATTTCAGTTTTCCGCCGATAATTTTGAAGAAAAAACAAACAAATATTATTATTTGTTCACGTTTAGGGGACGCGCAAGCTATCTCGTTGGAGGTGTGCCCATCAAAATATATCACCAACGATTTATCGAGCTATTAGCACTATCTGAATCTGACAGAAAGCAGTGGTCACCTTATTTAGAAAAGGTGTGCATTACATTGATTGAATATGCAATTAGTATTGATAGAGTGATGAGTAAATTTGATGTTAATTTATGTACATGTACTGTTGTACATATGTGTATAAATCTTGTGTAACATGCGGGTTTCGTTTGAGAAAATGCAATCAATCCATTGATAAAATAAGAAAAACAAATTAACACAACAGAACATCAAGAAGTAATGGAAGCTAATTTATAGCTTAAATTTAATTAATATGTGAGCCATTAGCAATAAACTGTTGAATGCTTAAAAACTTAACATGATAATATTGAGATAGTAAATTTCGCTTCATACTTCCGTAACTTAGTTCAGGGTGGTAAAATGTGATCATTGATCAATTCCAAAATGAAATAAAGTGTACGACCGGATGGCACAAACTTAAACGGCCCTACCAATAATTAAATTTAGTAACGACTTAAATATTTAAGTAAAATGGACCATAATTGTATGGGCTCTAAATAATAAACCAACCATGGTATGACTTAAATATTTAGGTGAACTCTTAGTAATGAATGTTACATGGTATGGACTCTAAAATATGAAACATAACATGTATGGTTCATTTTTTTATAGATCATACCATTA
Organism: Melangyna quadrimaculata; assembly: GCA_949320155.1. NCBI lineage: Eukaryota > Metazoa > Arthropoda > Insecta > Diptera > Syrphidae > Melangyna > Melangyna quadrimaculata. The sequence goes on along the minus strand of OX439483.1, from coordinate 184,900,736 downwards.
TGGTCTATTTTCCTTAAATATTAAAGTCGTGACTAAATTTGTTTATTGGTAGGGCCCAAAGAGAAAAAGATTTTTGTAAAACTTCGCCATGCAATTTTATTTAAACTAGAAAAAAACTAATGTGTTTCTAGCTTTCAGAAAAATTGAAACAAAAACTGGAGCAATACAAAAATATCTAAGAAACCTAATTTTTCATTTAAAATCTGAAATCGATCAGAACGAAGTTATTTTTGATTGTAGATTACCTAAAGGGGGCAGATCGAGTAAAAATGAAACATTTTTCAGATTGTAATTTTTCAGGTGTAATAGACTAGTAAGTCTATCCATCCGTCCTTCCCTCAGTCCGTCTGCCCATCCGTCCACCCGTCTGCCCGTTCGTCCCTCCATCCGTCCATCCATCGGCATCTTTGTCCGTGCATACGTGCGTCTGTCCATCCGTCTGACAATCCGTCTGTCCATCCGTCCGTTCATCTGTTTGTCGTCCGTCCGTCCTTCCACCCGCGCGCCTGTCGGTCCGTCTGTACGTCCGTCCATCTTTACGTCCGTCCATCTGTTTGTCCGTGCGTCAAAAGAAACTGATGCTATACAAATAGACCGAAATGGTGACTGTCTTTAGGCTGAATTTATTCAGTATTGCTCAACTTTCTGAAAACTCCAAAGTTGGCCAACTAACAAGTTGACTTTAAATCCGTAATTGAACTGAAAGTTTAAAAATGTCTTTATTCACTACTTTGAATCTGAACTCTAGAGTAGAAATTCAAAAGTTGACCAACCTGCAGTTTCTTAAATATCCTTGGGATATTTGTGCCACATGACACAAAAGACGTAATTTTCAACTCTCGATTTGCATTAGAATAATTTTGCATTTGAGTGTGAATAACATGTTTCTTTATTCATTTTGGATATTCAAAATATTTGTAACGGGTGATTTTTTAGCTGGTTTGTTTTGGCAACACTGGTTTTGACAGCTGACGTGTGTTTAGTACCTTGTGTCACTGTCAAACAGCTTCAGTTTGGTTTGCAATTTAACCATGGATCGTCTTACAAATGAACAACGCTTGCAAATTATTGAATTTTACTATCAAAATTCGTGCTCGGTTCGAAATGTTCATCGCGCGCTGCTTCCATTTTATGGTCGGCATTCTCGACCTTCTGAGCAGTCAATTCGGAAGATTGTGACCAAATTTCGCACCAAATTTACTTTGTTGGACATTAAACCACCAACACGTTTAGGTACTGTGCGTAGTGAAGAAAATATTGCGGCCGTATCAGCTAGTGTGACAGAAGACCGCGAAATGTCGATTAGGCGCCGTTCCCAGCAGTTAGGCCTTTGTTACAGCACTACGTGGAAAATTTTGGGGAAGGATTTGGGCGTAAAGCCTTTTAAGATACAGCTGGTGCAAGAACTAAAGCCAGCCGACCTACCACAACGCCGAATTTTTGGTGAATGGGCTCTTGGAAAGCTGGCCGAGGATCCGCTTTTTTATCGAAAAATTGTGTTCAGCGATGAGGCTCATTTTTGGTTGAATGGGTACGTAAATAAGCAAAATTGCCGCATTTGGAGTGAAGATCAGCCAGAAGCATTGCAACAGCTACCAATGCATCCCGAAAACGCCACTGTTTGGTGCGGTTTATGGGCCGGCGGCATTATTGGGCCATATTTCTTCAAAGATGATGCGAATCGCAGCGTTACTGTCAATGGTGAACGCTACCGAGCGATGATAACAAACTTTTTTTTGCCCGAAATGGAAGTTCTTGACTTGCATGATATGTGGTTTCAACAAGACGGTGCCACATGCCACACAGCACGCGAAACAATGGCGCAATTGCGAGGCGAGTTTGGTGAACAGTTAATTTCACGTTTCGGGCCGGTCAATTGGCCGCCTAGATCGTGCGATTTGACACCATTAGACTATTTTTTGTGGGGGTATGTCAAAGCTAATGTCTATAGGGACAAGCCCGCTTCGATTGACGCACTGGAAGCCAACATGCATGCATTCATTCGTGAGATACCGGCCGATATGTGTGAAAGAGTATGCCAAAATTGGACTCAGCGGATGGGCTACCTGAGACGCAGCCGCGGTCAACATTTGCATGAAATTATCTTTAAACATTAAATTGCAAGGTTCAAACTATCGATTCAAATAAATATTTCATTCATTTTTTCGAATTTTTTGTGTTTTTTTTTTTAAAAAAGTTGTAAGCCTCTTACAAAATCACCCATTAAAAAGAATTTTGTGTTACCTTGTTCAATAAAATATTCAGGGTAAACCATGATTGTTGATTTTGTATTTATTCCAAATAATTAGAATGTAGTTTGTATTCCATGTGAAGTGCGGAATCAAAAGAATGCCAAGCGAATTACAATTTTTATTTTAAAAATAAATATGTATACATCTAACAATAAGTGTTGAGTTTTCACACACTAATTAATAAGTTTATAAGTTGTTTCTACTATTTTGTTTTCCTCAAATGAAATTATGAAGGAAGAAATACAAATTTCCCAAAAAGAACAATAATGCAGGCGCAGGGTCAGTCAGGAAAAAACAAACCCCGAGCTTGAACCATTGAGCTTATACACATAGAGGAACCACATCAGAGTTATGATATCACCAATGTAGGTGGCACCCTTATTTTCATCTAGAACAAGAACCAGTGACAGGCAATACAAGAACCATTTTCTCCTTAAGGTAGACTATTTCCTCACTATTTTCACAAATAGTCTACCTAAAGGTGGAAATAGTCTACTTTAAGGAGCAAATGGTTCTTGTACTGCCTATCACTGGTTCTTGTTCTAGATGCAAATAAGGGCGCCACATACATTGGTGATATCATAACTCTGACGTGGTTCCTCTATGTGTATAAACTCAATGATGAAACGTAAGAACTTTTACTGTGGAATGGAATCATGAATGGATCCATGTTCATGAGTATATTTTTTCACTTGTCCGGTGAAATCGCCAGCCACTACTTGAACATCACAAGACCAGCAAATCGTTCCGTGTATAACATGGAACACAATGCTGAAGTGTTCTGTTTATTGAAATTGTACACACCTGTTCTAGTTTTTGGTGGGGGAAAGGCACCAGTTTTATAAACAAATTTCAATTATAAAAAAAAAAAAAAATATGAAACCAAAAAAAAAACTCTTGCGGTCCTCCATCTTAGTACTAACTCACCCGACAATGCTTGATTCCGGTGATCGGTCAAGAACTGAATAGTATGAATGAATAGACAGAAATGAAGAAAATCCCAAGTTTGCTCGCTAAATTCTACTATTTCAGGGAGTTGAGAAAATCCAAAGTTGATCAACTCTAGAGTTGAAAATCATAGGTTGAAAACTTCAACTGAGAATGAATAAAAACTATTTTTCAAGTTGAATGTAAGAATCCCAAAGTTATATTCAACTTTGATTGAATAAATAAGGCCTAAGGCCTACCAGACAATCTTCGGGGACTAAGAAGAACCAAGTCTCATTACCTGATGGTCTAAAAGCAATAGGAAGGTTTTCACTTATAGCTTCACTTTGGCAGCAAAAGTCTTATGACCATCAAATACAAGAACAGCAGTGTGCTAATCTGTCGATTCTAAAGTGGAGTGCAGGATTGGTGCTCTATTTATTTGACGGCCCTTAATAATTGTTCTGGCTCTTAGCAAAGTTTTATTGATGAAGAGCTGGAGTTAAAACATGCACAAAAACAGGTTAAATCTTTGGTGTTTCTAGCTCTTCCTGGGTACGCCTTTAAATGAGGGCTAAGTATGTACCTTTTGTCTGTATTCAGTTATTCAAATGTTTGCTCGTAAAATCAGTTGTAATAAATTTAACCTCAAGAAACCTCAAAAGCATTTTACTGAAAGTAAAGTTACTCTTTGGAAAGTGTGCGCAGAATTTTGACCCAAAGACAGCAAATTCAATTAAGCTCAAAATATTTCTGAATTTCATTTTCAATTCGAATACACGATAAATAAATTAATCGATCCACCTAAAAATAGAATGCCATCGAAATGATAATCAAAACATTTGATATCTGCCAGTTCTTTATCATATTTTTCTGTGTACCCAAAACTTTCACACCGTCATTCTGAATATGCACACATATGAATTGGTATCGTTATATATCAGGTAATGTTGAAATTCCTAGGAAGCTTTAATAAATTTCACTTTTTTTAATCTTAAATTCGTTCACCTATCTAAGGTACTTTGAAATGTCCAAAAAAATAAAACGTGATCTTATCAACTTTATATAGCTATTTTAACTTGCAGATAATGACAAGGCAATTCTGTTTTAATTACCTACTCACAATAAATACAAAAATAAACCAATTTATAATTATTGTGATTTTAGCAAAGGAATTTAAAAGACATAAAACAGTTTTTACAATAAAAGTTGAAACGGATACAATTTATGAATTAAGTGTTGGTAATGATAATGAATAACAAGTATGGAACTTGGTACTCAAAAGAATTTGTCATAAAAAGTTTAACGAAGCTAAATCTTATTTTGTTATTTAATCTTTTAATGAATTTTTGAATTACATATTTAATTATTGTCCAAGGTTATAAATTTAATTTAAGATTATATTTCTTAAAATACTCTCCAAACGTCAGTAAGCTCTGAGAAATTTAAATTGGATTAACGAATAATTCGTCAAAAAGTGAAGCACATTACCCGAAAAATGATGTAGATTGCCAAGAAATAGTAGTTGATAGTGAAATTAAAATTAAATACAATCTGATTTATTTTTATTTTATTTATTATTTATAATACAAAAGCCCAGTCAAATTCAACAATAAAATCGCAAAGCGCGATGTAGTTCTGCATTTTCGATTATGTTGTTGGCGCATGGTAGAGTATAGTCTGTAGCTTAGTTTGCAACTTCGAAAAATCTATGCTCGCTGCAGGAAAAATGCAACAGTGAAAAAAACGTTAAAATCACCCCATATTTTCCAACATTTTCCTTTATAACTTTGGAAATATGCAACTAGGAAAAAACCATCCACTATAAACTTGTTTGTTATAAAAGACCACATTAGTTTTGAATTCATGCATGTTATATTTGTGTTGCTATCTAACCATGAATTAAAGAAAAAAAATTGAAAAACTAAGTAATATTGAATCACTCAAATAATAGATCAAAAATTGTCCAATTCGAGGACAAAAATTAAGTGAAAAAGAAGCTTACCAAATAAAACGAGCTTCTGAAGAACCTGATACTAGGAACTCCCGATGCAGCACGAGACTATACACGTGTAATATTAAGAAACGGAAAAAGCACTATTCAGATTCATATCCTTCGCGGTCCGGATTCGCGGTCCGTATAAGTGCACTGCGACCTTAAGATCTATTGTGCCCCCGTCTAGAGCTAGATGAGAACGCTCATTCTATAGCTCTTCCTCCAAGTTTGTTCCTTTGAGAAACTTAAGTATTTGGAGGACTTTCAGAGATGGTAGTTCGCTCTCTTCTATCTGGTGCCGACCCAGATACCAATGTCTTTGTTGCACGAGTGCATCGCATTTAGCTAGTATATGGTCAGGTGTTTCCTCATGAGTGTTGCAGAATCTGCATGTGTCACTGCTCACCAGGCCAAGAATACTTAGGTGTCTTTTCAGTTTGCAGTGACCAGTGAGGAAGCTAGTTATCATTCTGACGTTATTCCTGCTTAAGCCTATACAGGATACAAAGCGTTCTTGGTTGTAGCTAACAAGGAGTAGCTTCGCTTGCCTCAGATGGGGGAGTTCTGTCCATAATTTGGATTTTTTGGCCTCCTCTTCTGTTTTGATTTTATTTTTAATGTCATTTTCTCCTATACCACAATAGGCCCAGGACCCGTTGAGGGCGTTGTTGCTCCTATTTTTGCCAAAGAGTCTGCCTCTTCATTTCCCTGGACACCTACGTGCCCAGGTACCCAATGAAGTGTTACAATATTAGTTTTGCCAAGGTCGTTTAACCTATCTACGCACTCCCATACCAGTTTTGAACTAATGGCATAGGAGTTCAGTGCGTTTAGCGCGGGCTGGCTGTCCGACATAATGGCAATGTTTTGGTTACGGTAGTTTCTTTCGAGATTTCGTTTGGCACATTTTCCTATGGCATTTACCTCTGCTTGGAAAATGCTAGTGGACTGTCCCATTGACAGAGAAAATTTGGTCTTGGCCCAAAAATTCCTGCACCCGTCCCTTGAGACGCCCTTGATCCATCAGTGTACCATTTGATGGCATTTGCATTGAGAGAGTAGTTTATTGTTTTGCCTACCCACTCTTTCTTGCTACTTAACTCCGTACTGAATTTTTTTTCGAAGTTGTACTTTTTAGTCATGCCATCTCTTGGAATGTCAAGTAATTTCGATACTGAGGACCTGGAAATGGATTCCCTTTCTCTAATTCTTATACATTTACCCTTACCAGTACCTTCCCTGGCGAATCTTAGGATGGCTCCCTTTGCTGCGCTTTCTACCACCACATAAAGTGGGGTTAGGTGAAGGATAACCTCCATTGCTGCAGTGGGACAAGTTCTCATTGCTCCAGTAATGCATATGCATGCGAGCCTTTGAATTTTGTCTAGTGCTTTCCTAGTTGTTGCTAATTCGGTTCTTTTGTGCCATGCAACCGCACCATAGGTAATGATGGGCCTTATACCATCATGATGTACAATTGTACATCCATCTAATGATGTTTGGATTGCAACCCCATGATTTCCCTGCAAGCCTTTTGCATATCATTAGGGCTTTTTTGGCTTTCCCGACAGTTATTTCGACATGCTTGTTCCAAAGGAGTTTGCTATCTAGTGTAATTCCTAGATATTTTACCTCCTTCTGGATATCAATTACTTCACCAGCTAACCTAATAGTTTTCATTCGTGGCAGAAGTCTTTTCTTAGTAAATGGTATGATTGTTGTCTTCGTAGGGTTTATGTTTAGTCCTACCGATAGACACCATTTCCTAGTAATTGTCAGTCCTCTTTGGATTATATAACAGGGTTTCTTCGAACTATTCTAAGGCTGTTATAACGATGTCATCAGCAAAGCCAATGCAGCGTATGCTTTGAGAAGTGAGACTTTCAAGTAGTTCATCCACTACAAGACTCCACAGCAAGGGTGACAGTACCCCTCCCTGCGGGCATCCTCTTGTTGTGACGATTTTCTGAATATTTTGTCCTGCGTGTGTTTCCGGCGTTCTTGTGCCCAGCATCTCACCTATCCATCTGGTTATAGTGATGGGAACGCATTTCCTAACGAGTGCTTTGTTGACAGCCTCATGCGAGGTGTTGTCAAAGGCACCTTCAATGTCTAAGAAGGCACATAAGGCCGTTTCTTTGGCATCTAGGGCTATTTGCACAGTATTTGTGAGTTCATAAAGGGTGGATCTGCCCACCCTATATGCATGCTGGCGATGGTTTAGAGGCATTTTTATTAGTACTTCTGATCCTATGAAGTTATCAATTACCTTCTCCAAAGTCTTCAGTAAAAAAGATGTTAAACTTATCGGCCTGAATGACTTTGGATGCGTTGTATCTTTTTTCCCAATTTTGGGAATAAATATGACTTTTTCTCCGAACTATAGATTTGCATTAAAATATTCAATGAATTCACTTTGGAAAGGTGTACAAAACAAAAAAAAAAAAAAACAATTTAAATTAGATAGATTCCAATTAAAGCTATGACTAGACCCTAAATAGGTATATCATTGTCATGATAATAATTTAATTAGTTTTATTTTATAGATATTTAAAAACCGAGGTAAAAATTAAGTCTCTAAATACCTACATAAATTAACTCATTATATCTTTGGATGAAATTACCTTACATCCATTTAAACCTAATCAATCCACAATTTTCTACAAATTTATTAAATTGTTCAATAATGCAATTATTTTTTTTAATTAAAATCAAATAGGAAAATAAAAACTAGGCATCAGACATTTAAATCGACTATTATTAGAGTGATAATCTATTACCTATAGTTAATCAATCGAATTGTAATTGTTACCTATAGTTGTGGGATACAGTATGTAAGTATTGTCTGTACCAATAGGTTTAAAGATCACATCCCATTTCAACGACACAACTAAGACAATTTAATTGCTATCGAATATCAATAGGTACCTACTTGAATGCATATAGGAAGTCGTATATATGTATGTAGGTTTGTAGTATAAAGTGTTCAGATCATTAAATCTATTACTGTTGTCAGTTATTAACGTCTAAATTGACAGCTGAATGCTTCATTAAGAAGATATTTCACACTGAAATAAATAACTAATAAAAGAAGGTATTTTGTCAGTGACACGAAACAAAAATTGTTCATATCTTCATATTTGTGTGTGGTTAGAAAATTCAATATCTAATAACCAGCAATCTTTATCTATGTACCTTATTTGTGTACAATATACATTCATATGTACATACATATGATAAGGAATATGAAGCTGTCAAATTATTTTTTTACCACCCAAGATGACAAAAAATTGAAAACAAATTATTAATGTTCAGATAATAATTAATATTTTTGATATTGGTAAGTATGTAAGTATCTTGCGTTCAATCTTCAATTTACAAAAATAATATAAAATAAAATCAATAAGCAGAATGTATAGCTAGTAACCACTAAAAGTCATCTGTATCGTCTGCATCGAGTTCAAACAGAACATGAATTATAAGGCTTATGTCAGGGACAAGGTCGACATAGCCTTACATATGTACATAGGTATATATAAACAAAAGTTTGAAAAAAATAATTATGGAGTGATTATTAGATAAACCTTTAATGTATGGTCATTTATAAAAAAGCAAAATGTTAAAGCCTTTTGACATTAAGGATTACACAAGCTACGACAATTACTGTTTACTTAAGCAGTGGCAGGTCCAGGGGTGGCTATAAGGGCTTAAGCCTCCCCCCAACCAATTCCTAAAATTAATTGAAATATTGTTAAGCTGTTAAATTTGATGGGAATCAGACAAAACAACGGGGTTGGGGCGCTGAACAATTTAGGTACATGTTAAGTAATTTTTTTTCTAAGCCCCAACAGAATTTGGGGATAAAGCCTTAATAGAGTAAGAGCCCAGGGCCGCCAGACATACGTTATTTTATCAAAGCTAAGATTTTTTCTGCGAACAGGTACTATGGTAGCTAAGAACAAATGGATACTAAGAATCTTCAATCCGGGTGCAATAAAGAGGTAGCGAGTGATAAAGTTGCAATACAAATGTTGCAACATTGCGTTATTTTATCCAAGCTGAATTTTTGATGTATCTTAGGGGATGGTGTCATTAACTTTATTGGACACTTGCCAGACATCTACAGTAGAGAATAACGTAAGCCAGACACTTAAAATATGTTAAGCTAATCGTGCCATTTACGTTGTAGTTTTAAAGCAAATATTTATATGTTTTATGGGCAACTGTTTAAAAATAATTCCCCATCAGCTATACATCTACAGTGGGGCGTATTCATCAGCCAGACATTTGAAAACAGCTAAAATAAGCGAAAAAATCATGTTTTATTAACAAAGAACTATTATTTTGACAGTTTTAAGGTGATGAAAAGCCTCGCTGTAGGTGTCTTACTGATAAGAAAATATTGTAGAATATTTGTCCACAGAAAACATAAAATCTTGATTTGATTCTGTTATGTAAATGACACGATTAGTTTGACATATGTTATGTGTCTGGCTCACGTCAGGTCCCACTGTAGATGTCTGGAAAGTGTCAAATAAATTAAATGACACCATCCCCAAACACATATCAAAAATTCAGCTTTGATAAAATAAAGCAATGTTGCAACATTTGTATGCAACTTTAACACTCGCTTCTTCTTAATTGCACCCGGATTGAAGATTCTTAATATCCATTTGTTCTTAGCTAACATAGTATCTGTTCGCAGAAAAAATCTTAGCTTTGATAAAATGACGTATGTCTGGCGGCCCTGGGCTCTTAGTCTATAAGGGAATTGATGAAAAAGTAAGTTCGGGGTTACGAATAATGGACATCTTTAATGCAAAGATAATTATTCCCTAAAAGCAAAGCCCAACAAATTGGGACGAAAAAACCTGCTCTGGACTAAGGCCTGACAAAAAACGTGGTCGGAGTTAAACAAACAATTTCTTAAAAACTTAACTTATTCCAGAGAATTTTTGGGGCTTAACTCTAAGGACTGTCAAATTCCGAAGTCCGAGCTTGAAGAGATAATTGAAAAATGGAGGTCGGAGTCGAATTTGAGAAAAACGAGGTGTCAATGTTAGTGTAATTGTTAAATCACAACAAAAAAATAAATGTTAAAAAAATAGCTACGCTCTTCTATATACAAAAACACTTTTGCGTAACAAGTCAGCCGTAAAAAGGAATGAGATCTAAAAGTACACCAAGTTCTAAGTTTATTATTGTTAAATATCAAATATTTTAAGTAGAGTAATAAGGAAGAACCTCAAAATTATCAGAGAAATCTGTTATTTAATGATTACTGACTTAAATTGAGTTGGTTTACTTGGCAAGTTTTCTTTTTTTTTTAGCTAAATACTCAATTTTGAAATGAAAGCTTGACTAGTAAACCAACTCAATTTAAGTCAGTAATCATTAAAAAAACAGATTTATCTGATAATTGTGAGGTTCTTCCTTATTACTCTCTGTACTAGCCCGTAGCGTAATGGTTAGTGCGTTCGACTGTCACGCTGGAGGTCTGGGATCGCTTCCCAGCCTCGTACACCTAAGAACTAAAAAGTTTTTTTTCAGGGCTACTGCCTCTTGCGAGGAATTGACAAATCCTCCAAGAGTATCACTTGTCACGAATAAGTGCGTCTCGTCTAGCCGTTCGGATTCGGCATACAATTGTAGGTCCCTTCCATTGCTGTCGAAAGGCGCACACAGGAATGGTTGCGAGTTGTTAGTCACTAGGCCCTGGTTCTTCATGAGCCGTTGTGCCACTCGATTTATTTATTTATTTTTTTTCCTTATTACTCTACTTAAAATATTTGATATTTAACTGAAAATCCTTAAGTGGCTTTAGGTCAGATTTTGAAAATTCTTATTTTATTTGTTGTAACGTTAAGGATTTTCATTTGTAATTGAAGAAAGGTCACAAAAAGGGAAATATTTGATATTTAACATTAATAATCTTAGAACTTGGCGTACTTTTAGATCTCACTAATTTTAACGGCTGACTTATTACGCAAAAGTTTTTGTATACAGAAGAACTTAGTAAGTTTTTTAATATTTATCTTTTGCAAAGATTTATTTATCTTTTGCAAAGATTATTTTTATCAGGAAAAGTGGATGGAATAAACACCCAATGTGAGCCTCATAAGAAAAAGTAGGTTTTTTAATGTATGCCTTTTGAATGTACTACAAGTCCTACCCCTCTTCCAATTTTCATAAGTTAGAAGTGCTCTATTGAAATGATAATAGTTGATAAAGAAGTGGGGGGATGAAACCCACCTGCATACAAAATTTCATGATTTCAACTTTTTCTTGGTATACACCTGAAAATTAACCGCCTTACCAAATTTCATAATCCTGCACCTATATGAAGTGCTCTCAATATATTAAATATTAATTCTGTGAAAATGGGTGGTTGCCACGCCCACTGAATTTAAAATCTCAAATTTTTAATTTTCCCTTTGCTTGCATGACAAGTCATAACGCTCTACCAAATTTCATCATTCTACGACAATCAGAAGTTCTCTACATAGTTGATGTCAATTCTGAGAAAATGGGTGGGTGCCACGCCCCTGAATGGATAATTTAAAATTTACTAATATCTCCTTTTTATTGACCACATGATCTTTACCAGTCTCGCAAATTTTATTATTTTGCAACAATCCGAAGTGATCCATATAAATAACAACACTTCTGAGAAAATAGGCGGATGCCACGCCGCCTGAATGCTTAAATATGGAATTTTAAAATTGAGCCTTTATTTGCAGTTCAAGTTCTACCGCTCTACCAAATTTCATTATTCTACGACAATCATAAGTGCTCCGCATAATTGATATCAGTTCTATTTAAATGGGCGGGTGCCACGCCCATTGTAAATGTAAAATCTCAAATTTTAAAATGTTTCCTTTGTCATTGCCTGCACTTTAAGCCCTCCTGCTGTTCATCATTCCACGACAATCAGAAGTGCTCCAAATAATTTATATCAATTTTATGAAAATGGGCGGATACCACGCCCTCTGAATGAAAAATCTCAAATTTTAAAATTTAACCTTTGCCTTCACTTTAAGCCCTATTAAATTTCATCATTCTTACGACAATCAGAAGTGCTCCAAAAAATGTATATCAATTCTATAAAAATGGGCGGCTACCACGCCCCTTGAATGCAAAATCTTAAATTTTCGATGTTTCCCTTTGTATACACCACAAGGCCTACAGTTGTGCGAAATTACAAGATTCTACGAAGGTTTTTGCGAATTTTGCAGCCTTATATATCGGGAACCACTAATGCTAAATAACTGAAGTTTGATGAGTTGCCTAAACATGTTAAGCTTAGCAAATGCTGCGAGTTTGAAGTTTCACACTTTATTGGTACAGAAGTTAGGGGGGTCGGAAATAGCCTGAGTTTGATCCTGTAAAAAGGGTCCAATGCCAATACTTGGCTAAGCACTACCGTGCCCTTTGATTTGTTAAACTTAAAATAGGTCGCTTTTAAGATATTTGAGAAAGACACAAATTGCGGACCAACATTTGGAGCAACATTTTATTAATACACTCATTTTTATACATTTCTACAACTCTGTTTAAATGCTTTCACTTGTTTTTTGTCTCCGATATCTCGTTTTCATGATGTAGGCTTATAGCTGGATTATCTAATGTGTATAAAGTAAGCATGGCATTCCCGGAAATTCATATGAAAATTTACCAAGCAACAAGTTGCTAATTTTGTACGCAAAAAAAATCTCAAAAATTTAGGTATAAACGACCCGAGAGTGGATAAATATTTAAAGATAATTATTATTTGCTAATTGTCTGTACGCTGCTGATGCGAAACGACATTTTCCTGTGGTCTCAAAAAAAAAACAACGAAATGTTTACGAAAACACAACGGAAAAATATTCATGGAGAGTTTTACAAATTGCAAATAAATAAATCATAATTTAACGAAAAAATCAAACAAAAACAGTGCTGTAATGAAAGAAACAACAAATAAAAATACGAACAAAGCCAAATGTCATTTTTTCGCACACAATTTATTGTCCCGGCAATTAATTCTGTGCGAAAAGAGAGTGGAGACTTGTCAAAACAATTTGGTATAATCACCAATTTCGCTGGTCGAACAGCGTACCACAGAACGAAAAGCACAACGAAATTTTTCGTTTACGATTTCGTCATGTCATTTTTGTATGGGATTTGTCGTTTCACATCAGCAGCGTACTGGAGAACAAATATTACTTTTTTGTTTCGTTTGGGAGATACAGGGTTACCTGCTTACTTTTTGTCAATTTTCTAAAAATGTAGATAAACGAGTGGATAAAAATGTATTTAAAGAAAATTATTTGCTAATTTTATGGTGAAAAATATTACTTTTTTGTTTTGTTTGCGAGATACAAAGTTACTTGGGAATTTTTTGTTTTAATTTATTTATTCACTCTCGGGTCGTTTATCTTCATTTTGAGAAAATTAAATTAACGTCAAGTTAGCAGGTAACCCTGTATCTCCAATTCCAACAGAGCAAACATTTTTTTTGCGTAAAAAATTAGTAACTTATTATTAGGTATATTTTCATGTGCATTTCCCGAAATTTTCTACTAACTTTATACACATTATTATCTACTTTATTTGCACATTTTACGTAAAAAAAAGGATTGAAATGTTACAAAATATTGCCCGATCTTCGAATTTTGGTCAAGACAAGATTTTTGTCTTTTGATATGAAGCGCGATTCAGTGTGTGAACAAAAGTCCATTTATCAGGGTTGAGACCCGCAGCACTTGAGAATTACATTGATTAGAAAAATAGTAATTTAACCAGTCAAATTGATATTCTTCCTAAAAACTTTCGTTTATTTTAAATTCTAACACTTAATTTTCAATTATTGATAATAAAATTTTCTATAAAAATAAGTGTCAAAAATGACGAGACTAACGTTTCTTAAGATATGGCGGAAGACTTCTACTGGGCAACTTAAAAAAACAAAACGAAATGTCCCATTAGAGGCACCAATTATCCATATCTAACCAGGAAAGTCGGTTTAGCGTAGCCTCCATAACGTTTTAGATATATTTATGCATATATACAAAATAAATCAAAATATAAGTTCAAAATTGACATGTATGTATGTATGTATATAGTAATGTATGTAAATTTAAAAACTACTTACTTCTTGAATGCCGTGCTATTATCTGCAACTGCATTGTAATGTTAGCCTTATGGAATGCTCGTTCGTCAAATCCAACCTGATACACCGAACTTTTTCCCAGTTTACTGTGCAATGTTGACATACAAAAGAAACAAATCGAATTACCCGACGTTACGGTATCCGTATTCCCATACATTAAAGCTGCACGCGTCCAATTGAACACCTCCAACATTCCCTTGGTATCATTACCAACTGCAGCTGTCAAACCGCCCATCAATCGTGTCAGCGTCGGATATTGACCCTCTTTTAAGTCGAATGAACTAGAGCGTCCGGCAGTTGACAGCACTGGAATCTCCCAAACACCAGAATACCGTGAAATCGGAGCCAAAACATAATCACACGACAATCCAAAGACAGCATTGATGTCATGCCAGCGGGAGTAAATCTCAAAGAATCCAATGGCACCGTATGTGGACGAACAAAACGTATCCCGCGAAATGAGTGTCACATCGAAATTCACTCCCGGAAATCCAAGACGCTGCACATCACGAATGGCCAATTCCAGAGCGGGCATAACTTTTGGCATAATACAGTCATTTTGATTTTCCGCTTCCTCGGCTGTCAATAAAACGGTTAATGTGAGATTTTTACGCAGAATAGCAGGATCGTTATTGAAATCGCTAGCGTTGAAAAACTGTATGACTTCGGTGTTTGAGCTTTTTGTGCGTTCTTCAAAAACACTAGCAGCTGGAACAGTCACTGACGATACATGAAGAGCGGCGGCAATAATTATCAGTACTACTATTCCTAGTATTCGATTCAAGCCCATCGCTTGACCAGAGCACAACTCTAACTTTAACTTTAAAAACAAACTTAAGTAGGGTGGGGATGTTTTATTATGTTTCACTATTGATTTGATGCACTATTTTGAGAATCATCAATTTTTATCTGAATCAACTCATATTTTTGGTATTTTGAAAAAAAATTTGATGGTATTTTTTTTTTTGTAATATTAAAACACTAGATTCATCAATTAATTTCACATTTATTTGCTGGCATCACTTGTTTGTGGCCAATTCTTTAGCGCACTGATGTGTGTTGATTGCGGTGGATTCTCTGTCTTCTAGCAGGTCGTTATTTTGACAGAATTCATTTGTATGATGTCACTGTGCTTACATTTTTAACTTCAATTCGATTGTTTAGCTTTAGTTAAGACTTTTTTGGCTTCTGACAGCAGCGAAAGAGTATACAGCGATCTTCTAAACATTGGGTTAAGAAAAATTGTTGTTTTTTTTTTGTTTTATTTAATAAATATAAACACAACAAAATGATTGATTGAGTTTGCCGTTTTATGTTGGGTGAGTGAGTGTGTGTGCGTAGATAATTTTGTATTATTTTGGATAGGCACTCAGTGGAAATACTAATCGGGAAAATTCTAATTAATTAAGACGAGTTTTTTTTTTGTTTTTGTTTTTATTTTTTTTTTTTTTTTTGGTTTGTTTTGCTTTTCATTTTTCATGCTGCGTTTTGTTTGAATTGGATTTCTTTTATAATTTTATGTAAGATTCGATTATAAAGAAATTAATTAAAACAATCTTAAGACAAAGCTAAAATATACTTGTGTATATACCATTCCTATTTCATATACCTGCATACATACTAGGTTGGGAGCTTAAGGTCGTGTATAAAAATAGAACTTTGCGTAAAATGTTTTTTTTTTTTATCTTTTATTTTTGTTTGTTTATTAATTAAGTTTATGTAAATTGCTGTCTGGTTTTGGCACGTCTTTTGATTGTATCGATTTTTCAATTAAAAGTTATGGGCAGGTTTATGCTATAGACCCCTCATTGATTTTATAATTTGTTGCTTATTTATTACAGAAGCATAAAATGTTGAGATCTGTTAAGAATTTCAAAACTATTGAGCCTGAAAACGTATGGGCAAGATGATAAAAAAAAGAATAAAATTAAATGTTTATTGTTAATTAATAATAAAAAAAACCTGCACATGTAGGTACTTTATTTTGATAACAAATAGACGATAGTGAACACCTGAAAATCTAAAATCTCAGTGCTTGTTTTTTTGCTGAATTACACCCCAATATGTTATGCGTTTTAGAAACAAATTTCAGGAAAAAAGACAAACTTAACAACTAATTAGTCTCTATGGAATGTCCATTGAACTGGAGCATGAAGACAGGTGTATTAGAAGAATGTTTTTGTTCGACCGGAAATCAATTAATAACTAAATCAGTATTCCGACATATGTACATATACTTAGGGCAGTTTATTAATACAGATGGTATTTCTTAGTTTAATCCTTTCAGGTTTTCATAAAAAACACGCCGCTGTAAACAGTAGTGTATCTAGGATTTTGATTGGGGGGGGGGAGGGGGCTTGGAGATCCAGTTTGAGACAAAAATGAAAATGATGTATAAGAGCTCTCACTGGCAAAAGCTCATGTGTGTTGACAGTATAAGCCCTCTGGAGATATCATTTTCATGAAATGGCTAAATCAACTAGTTTGTTTTGTTTGAACTGTCACCCTGGAAAGCACAGAAAACAAAATTTTGCCAATTAAAGAATAATATGTCAAAACTTCAAGACTTTTAGTCGGACATAAGACAGAACTGCTCTAAAAAATAGAATTCGGCCTATAGTCCAGGAAAATTAGACTTTTACTTCGAAAAAAATCGGAGAAAGCTGAAATTTGGTATACACGTTCTGTGAACTTTCCAACATCCAACACGTTCGAACATTTTTGAATAAAAAAAAAAATAAAAAATGATATTGTTTAAAATGACGTTATAAATATTATATGATTAAAAATACCTTACCTTTGTCATATTTATGTTTGTCTGATGTAGGTATTTTTAGTCATATATATAGCAACAAATGCCCATAGGGAGAGGGGAGAAAGGTCCCTCCCGCCTCCAAGAGATTGTTTCACTTAATAAGCTTCATACAAGCAAAAACTTACATACTAACTTAAAGATTAACATTAAAAACTTACACTAACTTAAGATTATAGCTAGGAGGGGTGCGAGGAACGGTAAAGGGAGGTTTTGAGGCTTTCTTTGGTTAGATGGAAGTCGAATAGGTTGTGCACGCTGTTAGAGGTACGTAGCATATGGTTTATAGGTTCGTTGCTACCGTAATTGGTTCGGTGAAACTTGATTTGGGACAGAGGTATGGATCGGAGATAATTGGAATTTGTTTGCAGGGAGATTTTTTGAAGAAGAGCTGGACAATCGATATTGCCAGCTAAGAGCTGATGGGTGAAGACAATATCAGCCAATCGGCGGCGAAATTCGAGGGAGTCCATATTAATTAACATTAGACGATGTTGGTAGGGAGGCAGGTTATGTGCATCAGAAGGCCGCGGAGGGCAAATCGAAGGAATCTACGTTGAACAGCTTCAACTCGGTGAGAGTGATTAAAGTAATAAGGTAACCAGACTTGACTTGCATATTCGAGGAGTGGCCTAACAAATGTGTCATAGAGAGATTTAGTGACGTAAGGGTCGGAGAATTCCTTTGACCATCGTTTCACAAAGCCCAGTGCGGAGTTAGCTCTCTTGATGGATTTATCAATGTGAGAACGAAAATTCATTTCTCTATCGCAGGTAATTCCTAGATCGCACAGTGAATCAACCAAAGGGACTCACATTGTCGATGAAATACGTCCTAGGAGGGAGTGGAAAGCGCTTACGGGAGAGGGTGATAGCTTGACATTTGTTAACATTGAGCTCAAGAAAGTTTTTAAGGCACCAGGTTGAAAATCGGTTAAGGTCATTTTGTAGTAGAATAGAGTCGGCAGGGGATGTTATGCACCTAAAGATTTTCTTATCATCGGCGTAAACTGATATAAAAGAGTGTTTTATTATACAGTCGACGTCGTTGACAGTCAAGATGAAAATCAGTGGGCCAAGGTGGCTTCTCTGCGGGACGTCAGAAGTTGCAAGGATGGGATCAGATTCAGAGGATCTAAAGATTACTTTACACTGCCGATCTTTTAAGTATGAATGAACCCATGAAAGGAAGATGGGTTGAAATCCTGGGGCATTCAACTTGAAAAGGATCAAAAAATTGGAAATTTTGTCAAAGGCTTTGCTAAGATCGGTTGCAATAACATCGACCTCATTACCGTTTTCAAGAAAGCATAAGTTTTCTGAAACAAATTCTACTAGTTACTAGTAGTAGACCTGCCCTTGACGAAACCGTGTTGGAGACTATATGCTTGCAGTGGAACAGCATTGTATCATAAACGATACTTTCAAAAAGCTTAGGGATACACGATAACTTAGCAATAGGGCGGTAGTTGGAAATTTCTTTCTTGGGTCCTTTTTTATGGATAGGGATTATAAAAGAGTTTTTCCAAAGAGCAGGAAAAACTCCAAGCGAGAGTCAAAGTTGAAAAAGAGCAGTCAGGGGTTTAACTAAGTGTAAGCAGCACTTTTTCAAGATTATGGCTGGGACCCCATCAGGACCAGCAGAATTATCGTCTTTTAGATTATTAATCTTGCTTTCAACAACTTCTGATGAAATGGTAATGGAGTTTAAGGAAGTATTCTAATTCAGGCTGAAGGTCGGTATCAGAGAAAGATTGCCGTTTAGTTAAGGGATGTTAGCTTTCCGAAAATTGAATGTCAGTGGATTTTCAGACAGATTGGGTTTTTGGGAAAACTCGTAAGAAAAAGAAAGGAAAAGAGGAGGATGGTACGAGTCTAAATGATCACATGCGGATACCACACAATTGTCAGCATCAGAGGAAAATATGAGATCGAGTTGGCGACCTAAATTATTTTTAACACCACTTAATTGGTAAAGATCTAAGTCTGAGAGGCAATCGGTAAATAGAATTCCTTTGTCGGATGTGCGATTTAGGGCTATGTAGTAAGATTCTACATCAGACAGGACCCATTGAAGATTGGGAAAGTTGAAGTCACCAACAATTATGACGACGTCGGAAGGTTGAGCAGCATCAAAAATGGAATCGAAGTCATCAACAGCTAGCTGATAGCATTGAATAGGCTGGGAAGATCGGATATAACAGCAAATGGTGAAGAGTGAGGTTTTTGAAATATTTGATTTGACACAAACAAACTCAAAAGAGGTAGAGAGGGAGGTTTTAAATAGTGTTGAATCATTACGACTGTGAATTGCCAGACACCACGGCCATAAGTCTCAGTATAATTCGAGGAACCATCGACACAAAAGATATTGAAATGTGATGGAAAAAGCTCGTTATCGTTTATATCAGCAGACAAGTTTGTTTCAGTTAGCGCAAAGATGTCAAAGGGGAGCTTATGTGAGTTGAGAAAGACGGAGGAGGTTTTGGAACGAAGTCCTCTGACATTTTGGTAATATAGAGACATGCATTTCGGAGGATGATATTGGGGTAAAAGAAGTCTATTTGAAGGGATAGGAGCAAAATAGGAATTAGGTTAGGGTCGATAATATTTTTTCAGGGTGTTTCGGGTACTTTGAAGGTGAGAAACGCGTTTAGAGCCAATATGGGAAGCATAAGCAGCAAGATCCTTAGAGACTGTAGCAGGAGAAATATCGAAGCCTTCATGGAAGCGGGTGTAGATCTTATGAAGGCTGGTAGGATCTGTTGGCAGGCCTTCTCTTTGAATTGATACAATCAGGTTGGTTTTAGTTTTGCCTTCAATGCAAATAGAATCAGGTTTGTCGTATAAGTACGCAAGGTAAAGACGAACGTTATCGAAAAGTTTATTATCTCGTAAACGAGATATCATATAACGTCCATCTAAGTCATTTGAAGTAGGTGGAAGGTCGGCAAGTCGAGAGGTAAGTTTCACAGAAGGGGGAATCATATAATATTTATAACGTCATTTTAAAGAATATATTTTTTTTATTTTTTTTTTATTCAAAAATGTCCGAAATTTGGCCATTTTTGAAGTCGCAATATCTTGCAATTGATGATGATATACGCAAAAAAGTGTAAAAATTTTTTTTCTAGGGAATATCCAAATCTACAAGATAAGTATAAATATTTTCCAAAAAATTCGTCATTTAAGAGAAAAGAGCCAAAAACCAGTATTTTTAACTTTTGGTGATTTTTTTAAAATAATGACGCTATCGAAGTATCTTGCGACTTATGACTCTTATGGAAAAAAGTGTGTAAGATTTTTTTTCGACTACTTGTTGTTTTAAGAATAAAAAGCAAAAAAAAAAACATAAATTTGAACTTTTTGTAAAACTTTAAAAAAAATTATATCTTTAAAACCGTTGTTTTTCAGAAAAAAATAATAATGTTTTCTTATATGGTGTTACATAATGTATAAACTTTACATACAGATGTTTTCAAAAATTTGACCTATATGCACTACAAAAAGACTTTGAACGAGAAAAAATGGGAAAAAGAAAAAATAGAAAAAAAAAACTAATTTTTTAATGCTTAATAACTCAGGAACTGTTATAGCTATAAAAGTAAAGTTGTATGGACTTTTTTATTGTGAATTATGGTCTTTAATTTTGAACTTGAGTTTTTTGGACTAAAAACCGTAAGAAAGGGAGATATATTGGTATTTTGGAAAAGAAACAATTTTTTTTGTCTTTTTACCGTTATAAAAAAGCTAGCACCCAACATATCTTGGCGGACATAACGTGTATACTAAAATTCAGCTTTCTCCGATTTTTTCCGAAATGTGTACCTGCCTTATTTTGACTAATTTTCCTGGACTACTTATTTTGCAAGCTTGAATGAGTTTTCGTGTAAACGCTTTATACTCCTGCTCACAAAATATGTCGATAAATTTGCACGTCACTAGAGTCTAGAGCAGCGATTCACAAACTTTTTAAGCTTTGGAACCCTTAAAAAGGTGCAAATATATTTCACACCAAACTCTTAACGACAACAAAAAATGAAAAACAAGACAATCACAATTCAAAGTCAATTTATTGTTTATACCTACTTCATGTGACTGTGACTTGTAATTTTCTTTGGCAAATGAGGATTGTTGAATCTGGCCAATGAATGGAAATTTTTTCTATTTTTTTTGTTTCTAATCTTTTCAGATTTCTTTGTAAATATGTATAATTTATTAAATTTAGAATTATTTTCATAGCTTCATTAGATTAAACTAAGAAAAAAAGTTATAAGCTAAATAATTAATATTTAAAAGTCTTAAAAACACATACAAATGTTAAAAGGTTTCAATCTATTTTAGAAATACTACACCAAAATAATTTTAAATTTCCAAATGTCAAAGTGACAGATGTTAAAGTGACAGATTTCAAAGTTACAGATGTCAAAGTGACAGATATCAAAGTGACAGGTCAGATGTCAACGTGACATGTCAAAGTGACAGATGTCAAAGAGACAGATGTCAAAGAGACAGTTGTCAAAGTGACATGTCAAAGTGACAGATATCATAGTGACAGATGTCCACGTGACAGATGTCAAAGTGACAGATCACAAAGTTACAGATACCAAAGTGACAGATTTCAAAGTGACAGCTGCCAAAGTGACAGATGTCAAAGTGACAGATGTTAAAATGACAGAGATCAAAGTGACAGATGTCAAAGTGACAGGTGTCATAGTGACAGATGTCGCAGTGACAGATGTCAAAGTGACAGATGTCAAAGTGACAGATGTCAAAATGACAGAGGTCAAAATTACATGTTAAAATGATAGATGTCAAAATGACAGACGTAATAGTGAAAGATGTCAAAGTGACAGATACCAAAGTGACAGATTTCAAAGTGACAGATGTTAGAGTTACAGATGTCAAAGTGAAATATCAAAGTGACATAGAGAACTAGACCGAGAAATGGATTTGATCGAGTCGTATTGAGTCAAGATGTTCAATTAATTGATGCAAGCATTTGATAACGGCAATGGTGGCATTTTTTTTCTTGATACTTTCAGTGCCTTTTTGTCTCTGTTTTCACTGATTTTGACTACGATTCGTACCAGATCTGAGATTCCTTTGGCATTGGCCTCTTAGGGGATTCTACATTGTAAGAAGGTGGTCGAACCATTCTGCATTGAAATTGACATTGAATCTGCACGTGGATGAAGAACCTACATGCAACATTTCAAAGAAGTCTGCGATGGCGAAAGTATTGCAACAATGTAACATTACCACCTACGAAAAGTGCCCAATAGCTGACAAACGTGCATGGGAAGCCCTGATTCGCATGTTGAGAGATATGTACCTATACGAAATGATGAAAGACGTTTCAGTGGTGCAATGATTATGCTGTCAGGTTATTTTCTTCATAAGCTGCCTGTCATTTTAACATAAAATCTGACAGAAGAAGAAGATGAAATTGCAATCGAATCCTTGATGGATGAAAACGAAGCAACAAACTATATCACGAAATTTGCTATTCGAGCGACCTGCCATTCGTATTTAAGCGTCTTGCTTTCGCTATGAAAATTATTAAGTCGCAAGGACAACTGCGGGATGTTTGTGGCATTTATCTCGAATTCCCATGTTTCTCACATGGTCAATGGTATGTGGCGTGCTCACGTGTAAACATCCCGCTTTGTACGTGTACCCGGCCGAGAATAGAACGCAAAAACGTTGTTTACCATAAAGCACTTCAGTAATGAAGCGGGTTGACACGTCAATTACTGTGGTTTGATCCAAACACGTCGACATTGTTATACTTCAGTTATTTCCATTGCATTTTTTCGAAAACAGAGTATGAATTGAACGAATAAAGTAAACATACATCAAGCCGAATGTGGCAGGCTC
This sequence comes from Melangyna quadrimaculata, assembly GCA_949320155.1. Classification (NCBI taxonomy): domain Eukaryota; kingdom Metazoa; phylum Arthropoda; class Insecta; order Diptera; family Syrphidae; genus Melangyna; species Melangyna quadrimaculata. The sequence goes on along the minus strand of OX439483.1, from coordinate 184,877,719 downwards.
GGTATTATTATTCTTATAATATTAACAATTTGGGCGGAACGGAGTTCGCTGGGTCCTGGGTCAGCTAGTTGCTTTCTATATTTCAATTAATTTTATTTTGTGGGGGGGGGAGGCTTAAGCACCTATAGCTATCCGCCTGGGCCAGGATCCGCCATCGGCTTAACGATTTATAAAAATGTTTGCATAAATTCATATTCGTTCAAGAAATCAAATGGCTCCTTTATTCTTCTTCTTCAATGATCATAGTATATAAATATAAATATATATAAAATATAGACATAAGTAGTCTCGCACGCTTCATTAGAAGCTCCAACTGGTTTTAACGAGTGGGGAGAAAATTTCTCTAGATTCACGTGGTATCACAACGGACCAACTTATGGTCTAAGTGTGTCAGTTCTTTGCTGGCAGCCACTTCAACCTAACCTAGCCTAACCTAACCTTTATTCTTTTAGCTCAAACTGCTATATAGCTTTTAGGAATTTCAGAAAATCCACCCAGTCGCGTAGGATACATCCGAATGGAGAGAGATAATTTAGAGATCAATATTATCGAATTTAACGAGCCCATAGCTCTTCTCTAGCCCGTAGCTTAATAGTTAGTTCGTTGGACTGTCACGCTGGAGGTCTGGGTTCACTTCCCAGCTTCGTCCAATTAAAACTTAAAAGTTTTTTCGGGGCTACTGCCTCTTGCTAGGAATTGACATATCCTCCAAGAGTATTACTTGTCATGAATAAGTGCTTCTCGTCAAGCCGTTCGGATTCGGCATAAAATTGTAGGTCCCTTCCATTCCTCTCGACACGCGCACACATGAAGGGTTGCGAGTTGTTAGTCACTAGGTCCAGGTTCTTCACGAGCTGTTGCGCCACCTAAATTATTTATAATTTATTATATAACTCTTCACTATTATGTCGAGTAAAACTACATATGTATATCGCAGGCCAAAAATTAAATTGCAGAAAATCAGTAAATATTGACGAACTTTTTAATGCTATACACTCAAAATCTGACAAAGGTCGCGGTCACAGTTGTCGGTGGGTGCAGAGATAGCGCTTGACGACTTCAGAAAAAGATAAGCCACCAGTGAAATAAATTATCAACGCAAACGAAGCTAAATATTGAATTTCTTTCAGACTTTTATTTGGGAATATAAATATATCTACCTGCCTAATATAACCTCAAACATACAAAAAAACGACGTACCTACAATTAAAAGGTAGGTACCTACATTCATACAATTTGAGTTCAAGGGTATGAAAACTTTTCAAAATATTGTCTGGTTATATATAAAAAATGTGTTCCAATTTGAATAATATATTTTTTGAACAAATTTCTTATTTTAATTTAACTTTATTTCAATCCAAGTGTCAGCATATTGTAGGGACATTGTGTTCCATATGTGAATATAAATGAGTATAAATCAAAATTCAACGAACATAACCCTAGTTTATAAAGAAACTCTTCAAGGCAAACACTTGTTTCTAATAATTTGTTTGTCTTGCTTAAAGACTTCAGACAGCCCAAAAAAACGTGACTAAATCTAAAACGAAAATAGTATGTAAGTAAGAATATTTATAAAGCCTATGTATGTATGAATGAACCTTATTGTTTTTGTATTTTATTTTGTTATTTCGATGATGATTTTGTATAGAAATTCTTTTTCAAATTGGATGCGCAACATTTTATTTAAAAAGTGTATAAAATCAAATTAAACTAAGCGAATCGAACTGTGTCAGTGGCATTATTTCGTTGCCGCCTAATAAAATTGCCTCGTTGCAATTTTGTTCATCTTACTAAAATAGAATTTCGAAAATAATGTTTATATTGTTATATTGAGAATAAATGAAATATTTCGTATGATTTACACAAAGCGATATAATTGTATTTTTTTTTATTGCTAAATAAAAATAAACAAAACTAAAATATTTTTAATTTTAATGAAATATTTGAGTGCATGTATGAATTTGCTTTATCAATGCAAAAATTTCGACAAAAAAAATGATTTTATTCACATTAGATGCTTCAAAAGACAAGGAGGTTCAAGCTGATCCAAGACAAGAAACAAATTGTAGGAATAAAGCCGGGTGGCAGTCAGTATTCCGAAGATACTTAAAATGAAAAATGCGATTTAACTTCTATGCCGTTTTTTTTAAAAAGGGGTTACAGTCTTTTCACATTGAATTCAACCTTTTGCAAATTAATTTCACCCTTTCACAAAATTTTAGCAAATGAATTTCAACCTTTTGCAAATTAAATTGATACATTTGCAAATAAAATTCACCTGTTACATATTTTACATTTAAGATGCATATGATTTTCCAAAAAGGTGAATTCTATTTGCAAAACGATTAATTTAATTCGGGAAAGAGTCAATTTAGTGTTAAAAGACTATCCAGGGTACTTAGCATTTAAGGTGTGACAAAAAGCTAGAGCGTATAGGTTTGGTCAAGACAACACAAAAGTCGTAATGGGGGGAGGGTATACTCCCCCTCCTCAGGGCATTTTTTAAATTATTGTTTTGCTTTTCGATAATGTAAGGAATTTTGTGAACAATTCTAAATTTGATTTTAAGAAATTGATGGATTCTTTGAAAATTAAGATTTGCCAACTACGTACGATTTTTTCGCAGGATTTAACTGGTGTTAAAAAATAGGGTGGCACAACGGCTCATGAAGAACCAGGGCCTAGTGACTAACAACTCGCAACCATTCCTGTGTGCGCCTTTCGACAGGAATGCCGAATCCGAACGGCTAGACGAGAAGCACTTATTCGTGACAAGTGATACTCTTGGAGGATTTGTCAATTCCTCGCAAGAGGCAGTAGCCCTGAAAAAAAACTTTTTAGTTTTTAGGTGGACGAGGCTGAGAAGCATTCCCAGACCTCCAGCGTGACAGTCGAACGCACTAACCATTACGCTACGGGCTACTACATGGTGTCTAACTGGTGTTAGATTATCATTTTTTTTGAAGTAAAGCACTGAGAAATCTCGTAATTTGGGATTGTTTTGGAAAAAATGATAAGCGGTGAAACGAACCACTGACTGCCTTGGTATCGTAATTTTTAATTAAAACTTTTTAATTTATTTAAAGTGAATACCACTGTATAGGTATCTAAATTTAAAACAAAAACAAAATTGTTGGTAAGTGTTGTTTTGTTTTCAATCTATTTTTATCATTTCAGGTGATTATTAAAACCTGTTTTTCTTACAATATTTATTTCTGCTACCAAACTTGTTTTTGGGGAATATTTTGGGATAAACCCTTTAAGTAAAATAAAAATATAATAAATTATGAGCAATTAAAAAATTAATTCTCGAAATGAATAAATTATTGCTTGTTAATAATTATTTTTGTGTTTAAAAATAAAAAGTTTAAACTTATTCTTTAATAAGTTGACAGAGATCGATCTGTTATTAAAAAAAAGAGGTACTAAGAATGTTTAATTCTACAGGGTGATTCATCTAAGGTGTGACAAAAAGATAGAGCGTATAAGTTGAGTCGAGACAAGATAAAAATCGTTACTCTTTAGTAGTTAATTAGCTGTGAAAAGAAAAAACTTTCAAAAAAATTGATTGCCTTACATTTTTTGGAATTTTATTTCCCTAGCTAATTCACTATACATATACTAAACTGCTTTATTTAACTGCGTTCTTAGGTTTTTTTTTACTGATAAACCTATATCAATTTAGCACTACGTACTCCTTTTTTTTAAATAGAAGAGCTACACTACTAGAAATCTACAAGCATGGTTACTTTTTTGAATTTCCACACAAAATTTATAAGGCTAACTTGATACACGTTAATAGGTCCCCCCTTCGTCCCGACCACTTAATAGTTTCAAAATGGTCCAATAAAACTCCATATTTTTAAGTTTGTCGTTTTTTGTATACAAAATGACACGAAAACGAGATTTAGTACTAAGAAAGAAAAAAAAAATATTTGCGAACAAAAGTCATAACTATATGGACAGTTATACCTAACCGTGATTGACTTCGAAAAGGCTTTCGATAGTTTAAATCGAGATTTCATTTGGTCAGCTTTACGTAGGAGAGGAGTACCCGAGAAGATTATCGCCATTATAAAGGCTACCTACGAGGGTGCATCGTGTCAAGTCTTACATAACGGAAAGGTATCAGAGGACTTCGATATCCATAGCGGAGTTCGTCAAGGATGTTTGCGCTCTCCACTACTTTTTCTGGTGGTTATAGGGGATGTCCTTCATGCAGCTCTAGCCGAGCAAGCGCGTGGAATTCGATGGACGATGTTTTCGTTCCTGCAACATCTTGATTACTTACTTACTTACTTAGGTCCTCGGACCTATTACGTCCGTGATGTTTCCCTTACGGGACATAGGGCCTCCACTACACCTACGCGCCATCGTGTACGATTTCTTGAAATACATTTCATATATTTTTGCCAAGAAAATCACTAAACAGAAATAGGGTTAAAGGAAAAAACTTTAATTTGAGATTTTACTTTCAGGGTGCGTGACATCTGTCCATTTTCGCAGAATTGATATTATTTACACAAAACTGTGCACTGAAAGTTTTCCACTCGAGTAACGTTCAGTTTGAAATGACATCACAAAATCTTACTATTTTACAGCTATATGATTAAAATTTCCCTTTGTAGTTCCTATAATTTAGTTAAGGTGACCATCCTTTATCTTAATTTTACAAACTCTACTTCTAGGTATATGCGGAGTGTAGTTCTAAGTGAATTTAAAATTCAAAAAATTAATTAGGTTTTTTTTTGTGTTAATCATTTAAAACTCTCTGGGGCGTATTCATAGTCATTTTAGACCTGGGTCTAAGTTAAAAACACAGCTTTGGTGGAATTTTCAGACGTTGATTCTATTTTTTTAAGTTTATCATTTCTAAATATTTGAAGCTTTTTGTGTAGTTTACCAAGTTAATTATCTTATAAAAATATAAAACCAACAATTTGTAATTAAAATCGGTCTGTATTCATTGAGCCAAAATTGTCTTAAACTGTAGTTTAGTTAAACCTGGGTCTATCTGCGACTATGAATATGCCCCTCTCTCTTTTAGGATAGCATGTGCAGAGGAGATGAGGAATAGATTCTTCCTCCTCTCTGCCCATACAGCATAAATAAGCTTCTGCAAAAATCACTTCTTTTGAATTAATCATAAAATTGAATTAATCATAAAACATTTAGTAGGATTCCTGTAGGGATAGTTATGAGTGCATGGATATTGCTCTTTTAAATTCCGAAAATTTGTATCAAATTTATAATTTAGGCCGTGTGTCAATTCCGTTAAAAGTGCGTTAATTTGATTCCATGGCTCAATTTAGAATAACTGAGGTGAATACAGTCGCCAAAATTTAACCTGCTCAGGAGCTCGATTAAATTCTAACTAGTGGATACATTTTGACGTTTGTATTGAACTTCTTGCCCATTACTTACACCATCGACCTATTATACCTGGACTGTTAGGAGCCAACATCATGATGCGATGGTTCCAACACTAGCCTACTGTGTTTTAATACATGTCAAACAAGTGGGAAACAAATCATGTAGAATAGTGTGGAAACAAATTATGACAGCCCAGCGTACACAACCCGACATTCTATCCCACACGATTTGACAAGTGGTAATACATGAAGAATTTTAGGAATGGTTCTAATTCTATCCCACATTCTATCACACTTTTTTTAGGTTAAGGTAATGTGTATTAATACAAGAAAGTGTGGAAGCAAAATATGAAAAGTCATTTCTCTCCCACAAATTTGGCAGTCGCTTGGAGTTCTTTCCCACTTTCAATTTGACATGTATTAATACACAGTGGGCTAGTGTGGAAAGGCTATTAGCGATATCAATGCGATTAGGAACTCATACTTTGGATTTTTCGACAACAATTTGATAAAAAATAAACACATGCGACGATTTCCCAGTTTCAATAATCATGTATTAAAGTGGGGTACATATTATCAAACCTGTTTGGTGTCAAACACTCAACAGTATCAAAAAAGTTTGTGAACAAGGAACGTGTTTGTCCAACAGAGAGAAAATACTATCAAACGTGAACAGATTTGTCAAACAGGTTTGATAATGTGTATACCGCTTAAGGCTCTTCAAAGCCAACGCCAAACGTTCGGTGCGACGGAGAAACATTTGCCGTTGCTTGGGCACTCTCATTTATCTTAACGCAAATAAATTTTGACTAGCGAATGTTTCACCTTAAAGGCTCTCCCAAACCAATGCGAAACATTCGGCGCGGCACAATAGGCACTGTTGTCGCTTTTAATAGGTGAAACCATCTTCAAAGCAACGTTTGTATGAGAATGACGATCGACTAGCAGTCCAGGTATACTAGGTTCATGACTGCCACTGTTAAAATGCAATTTCCGCATTCAAGATCGTATCCGAAACGATTTGGATAGTTTTGTGTTGTAATTCATTCTGAAAAAGCTATTACAACAACAAATCAAGTTATCTGAACATTTTAGGATAGGTTGACACCGTCTCGTATAGATTTCTTAACGCAAGAACGTCAATGGGAAATGATTGTTTTAAAAAATTCCATTTAATGCAATTGAAACAGCAAAACCCTTCAATTTTATTCACCCAAAAAAAAAAACGGATCAAATTTAACATGGGATCAAATTTAACCAACGTTTTAACGCAATTGACACACGGCCTTATAATGGGTATACCAAAAATGATAGCGACTTTTCATAGTAAATAACATTTATATGTATGATTGCGAACAGTTTGCAATCATTTTAACAATGCAGGTCGCAAAAATTAAACTTTAATTACATACCTCGATCTTAAAGATCCGTTAACTGAAATTAAAGTGCATGCATCTCAAAATCTTAGCTAAATGGAACTTTTTTTTCAAGAATATGTTTTCATTTCATAATGAAGTTTGTTTAAGTTTACCAAAACACGTTTGCGAATTTTATCTAAGGGACCAGTTATAGCTATCATTGAAAACCATCACTGAAAAAGATGTCTGTTGATTTTGAGACCCTTCGAAAGTTTAATCATTGAATATTTTAATGCAGAAATATAGCTGACGACTTCAAAATTATTTTTCCTTCAAAAAAAATTAATTTTGACCATATCTTCCCCATAACGTAACTTTTAAATTTTCAATGATGAACTACCTTACCAATGATCATTGGAAAAATTAAAAGTTACGTAATGGGGAAGATGTGGGTCAAAATTAATTTTTTTTGGAGGAGAAATAATTTTGAAGTCGTAAGCTATATTTCTGCATTCAAATATTCAATGATTAAACTTTCGAAGTGTCTCAGCTGACTTTTTCAATGATGGATTTCAATGATAGCTATAACTGGGGCCTAATTTCCCATACAAATTTTGACAGTTTATTAACTAAACGTCAAACTTACGCAAATGGTAAAGAGTGATTTAAATCTTTTATGAATATGGTATGAATTATAAGGGAGGGAAAATGCTCTCATAGAAACGAAAAATATAAAGGAGTTGTTTGTAAATTGCACATGTCCACCATTCTAGTATTAAGTTATAGATTTTTCGGATGAAAACAATTTACTTTCATCAAATTTTATGACACAATCACTAACGTACATTAGTTGGGTCTACATTTTTTCAAGAAGAAATGAGGATTTAAAAAATACAATTTCAAAAATTTCGGTGGGATCAGATCCCTGTGGTCCTCCCCAATAGCTATTCTTTCTAAAACTATTCTTAAGTGTCCAATAAAATTGAATGTACATTTGGAGGGCTCACAGCTGTACCGAACCAAGTCACTTTTTTCTTCGTTCTTTTGAAATGTTTGTGCATTTTTTTTAAAAATAGTTCCTCATTTAAAAATCAAAAGAAAATTAGAGGATACATTCTATGGACAATTGAGAATTTATTCTCTTAATTTTCTTCTGATTTTATATTAAGGAACTATTTAAAAAAAAAAAAAGTGACTCGGTTCGGTACAGCTGTGATCCCTCCATTTTAAGTCATAAATATTAATATAACCCTCAAGATGAGTACAAAATTTGTAAATAGTATTTCCGACGACGACGAAGTCATTCACTGAATGTGCGATGCTCACTCTGCTTCAATTATAAAAATCGAAAACCATAACTGACCACAAATCATTTGACAATTGGCAAATTTACTGTCACTAGAAACAGTAGAACTGTTTGTTTACTTCCCAAAGTGCTTAATTTCTACAAATTTAGGTCAACCATCAAAGTTAGCTAACAAAAAAAAAAAAAAAAAAACAAATATCTGTTTTGGAACATAGGGTTGTTAGAAGTATGTCCTAAGAGCAATTGTAGGTACATACATACAAATCCATGTATTTAAGTCTATTATGCATACCAATACCAACTGGAAAACCTATTTGGAAAAGTGGAAGACTTAATTTTGCGTTTCATTATTTAAATTCTAAATAGTAATGTTGGTCACACTATTATTAAGTATTTATGTATATTAAATTTATTATGGACACTGAACAGGTCTACTGAAGACTCTATATTTAGTGTTTGCATTTCAGGTTTTGGTTCTTAATTAGCTAAAGCATTTACACTTAACACTTCCATAAAATATGCTAATTATATTTATATACTTTACTACTTATGTCGTTTATTTTAAAAGAAGACAAATTAAATATTTGCATTTTGTTTTAGTATTTCTGAGATGCCCACTTGGTTTAATATTATGTAATAGGAAGTCTAGAAACGTGCAATGATTTCTTAAATTAAAAAAAAAAAAGTGTAAACAATAATAAAGTAATATTGTACTTGATACATACCTACTTAATGTAAAGGAAGGCAAATTGATTGCTTATGTTTTAGGATATAGTTAACTTAGAAGTTGTTTTTTTATTTGTTGAAGTTTTGTTTAAGTTATAAATTATTTTATGCCTAAAGTGTTATACTACATAATGAGACTAGAATGAAATAATAAAATTAATATCAAAAGAAGACATTATGCAAATTTGAGACTTGGGTTTTAAATTAACTATATGTGTATACATTATGTAGGTTTCTTGTTATGGTAGGTATGTGTATGGTTTTATTTGTTTCAGAAGCGTTTATTGGATGATGTTTTATGTGGATTGTGAATAGATTGTGAGTCATTCTCATTGAGCATTATGTTATTTTTAATTTCCATTGTTCAATCTGATCGTATTCCAATGCCATTAAGTGAGTCATTAAATGTGGAAAATGTTCATGTATAACGATTAAACGGTTTTTAATTGGACACTCTTAAAAATTATCACATAACGATCACCGCCAGCATAAATGCATGACCGATATGTTTATATTATGTGTATGATGTTGTTGTTGTTGATGATGTTGTTGTTATTAGTTAATCTGATCACAGAGGTACTATATGCCTATATCAATATGTACATTTGTATTAAAAAATATGGCCTTCTGGCTTGCTAGTCCAGTCAAATTGTGGTTAATCTTCTTAAATGGTTATCAAAACTAGATATGGTTGCTAAATATTCAAGGGGTTTTTTAAGCCCTTTAAGTGTTAGATAAAACACAGTGCATAAGTAAAATAGGGAAGGATTTAAAAGGGGACATTGATGCACATTCCTTTTGAACCCTTGAATATCACAATAGAAGGGAAAAATAGCAGGTAAAGCATTCCACATTCGGCTAATGCGGCTTAAAAAAGAATTTTTTAAGCTCCAGGGGAAGCTGGTGTGCATTTATAAAGTACGATTATAACGGTTAAATTGTTTTAGGGGAGGAAAGCAACTAGCTATTCCACTGGAACACTGTTTGTAAAAATAACAGTAACGCTATCAAAGACAAGAAGCATTGCGGTGGTGTTTAAGAGATGCAAATTCGTCCGTGGTTATTCTATGGCCTATCATTTTAGTTCTATCCAATAGACTCTCTAGCGGGTTGTCGGAGCACCTGTCTGATAGAGATTATATAGCTAGAAAAGGAGACAAATTTCTTGCATCGCCAAAGTAAACTTAAGCACTTAGGCGCCGGTTATAGCGATCAGGAAAACGAATCAGAAAAAAACTTTTAAATGGATTTTTTGTACTATTTTCATTCGATTTAAAACGCAAATGCTACACTAATCAATGTCAAATAACTCGTAGATTTTTTTGATCAAATACAATTTACAATTAAACAATTATCTTTTGTTTAAAATGTATTTATTTATTTTTTTGATGCAAATTCATTTTTCGTGCCAGCTGATCGTAATTTCCCACAAAATGAATTAAGTTCCGATTTCACTCATTCCACTGACAGAATTGCGGACGAAAAGTTTTTCGTGTGCATTTCAATCAGGAAAACTTGGTGGAATGCCGGCCAACTGAAAGTTTTTTCCTGTTCGCTCTAAACGACCATCAGGATACACTGCCGTTCAATGAATATGAGAAGCTGAGGGTACTGTCGTCAGCGAAACAGTTTAATGGATAAGAAGTTTCAGACAAAAGATCGCTTATGAATATAAGAAAGAGAGTCGGAGACAAAATGGAGAGCTGGGGCACACCAGCGTTTATTTCGTGATTTTCAGACTTGCAAACGTCCAATACAACTTGTAACGGTCCGAAAGGTAGTTACTAATCCAGCAAATTAGAGATTCATTGAAACCAAATGCACGCATTTTCGATAAGAGAGCTTGGTGGCAAGCTCTATTGAATGCTTTTGAAATATCAAGCGTAATAATGTTACTTTCTTCTAAAGGATGTGAAGATTCGTTCAACTGAGCGGTGAGATATACCATTAGATCACCAGTGTACCTATTGCTGCAAAAGCCGTACTGCTGATGGTCATTAAGAAACTTTTATTCTTCGAGGTATTTCTTGAGCTGAAATTGATTGAGCTGAATTTGATCAGCATTTCCATTCCCTTGGAAAGAAGGGACGTAAGTGGGATTGCTTGATAGTTTGGGGTAGAAAGATACGTTTTTTAATGATTGACTGGAAAAATGCTGTTTTCCATCCACTCGGAAGGAGACCAGTAAAACAGGATAGATGGAAAAGCTTACGCAGTGGTTTTTCCAGGGTTGAAGAACACATATTCAGAACAATGGGATGGATACTATCCGGGCCAGTGGATTTGTGTATATCAAGATCTTTTAGGACGCTGGCAACTGCACGAGTGCGAAAGAAGATTCGTCCCATAAAATCGTTTGCGCTCTCAAGTACGGGAGGAGTCATAACACTTTCTGGCAGCGTCGAATTAACAGCAAACTGTGCTGCTTGGCTTTATCTTACGAGCTGATAGCAGCTGTGTCGCTGAAGACGAGCGTTGGAACTGAAGACAAAGTAGTGCTTCGAATATTTTTAAATTTTTGCTTCTATTGGGACAGTGTAGCATTTGTTGCTTTATTTTTTGGTCATGCAAATGTTTGGTTTGACGAATATGAGCCCTACAGAAGTTTCTGGACAATGTCTACCTATGCTAAAAGCTCATTTATGTCAATTACTTAAAAGATTAAAATATAACAACTGAAAGATTGACAAATTGATTTCTCTATGGCCAGTGGCGTAGCGTGCCTTTTTGCCGCCCGGGGCAGAGCCCATTTTGCTGCCCCTAATTTGTTTTTGCTAGTGTCAATAAAATTAGAAATTAATAACAAAACAAAACATGAAAACAAAAACGAAATAGGGCGACTTTTTACCGCGGGTGCAAGGATAGGTAAGTCTGTCAAGTTGCCAGCAACTTTCATCTATACTCTGTTCAGTTCGTATTTTCAGTACAGGGAAGATAGGGTGTTTGCCTCTCACCCTTACCTTTATGGATTTCAATAAGCTATCTCTTTTTTTATCATTCAAATGTCAGTAGGGTTACCAACTGCTAATTTTTGTATTTTTTTTTTGCCAAGGGCTCGCAAATTAAACTTATTTCCTTTTCTGTCGTTTCGGAAGCCTGAACGGGTATTTATATCCGGGATAATACCACAGTTTTTTGAATGCACACAGGTCAGGTTAAAATAAAAAAAAGTGTTTTTTTTTTATATGGGGTTTTCCAGGTATACTGGTATACTGTTGCGATTTTCATATAAATAAAAACCAAACAGTGTTTATTGTTCCTTAAAGTTTTATTGCTTTGTTTGTGTTGTGTATTCTTAATTTTGTATGACTTTTAAGGATAAGGTAAGATTATATAATACGATTTATTTCAGGAAAAAGGATTAGTAATGCCTTGTTTGAATTTTTAGAAAGGAAATAAATTTTATTTTATGAACCCTTGGTAAAATATTACAATAAACACGAAACCTTATTCTTTTTATTTGTATTTTCATGAAGAAAAAAAATTATTTGGCAATTCAAATTGCAGTTAATTAATAAACCGAACTCCATCAAAAACTTCCTCAAATAGTAATTCTTCCTTAAAAAAAAAAAATACCCAACAAATATTGTATAGCAGCAGTAGGAAAAGATGTAACCAGAAAAACACGAAGTGACAACACTTAACACACACACATAAAATATATGCTCTCAAAAGCTATTATAAAGCTATAATTCTAAAAGCTACATAGCATAAACCGAAGAAAAAGGTATTAGAATTTCCATCCCCCGACGTATGGGAACTCTGAATCAATGTGTTGTTTTTAATAAACACATTAAGCGAGCGAGAGGCAAATTGTGTGTATCTTGTTCTTTCCTGTTTCAGTCTCCTCACAACCACGGAGCAGACATTTCTTAAGTTGAGTGCAATTCAAACACCAGCCAGCACGTGTATGTTTGAAAAAGCTCCCCCATAAGGCCTGTACTGAAAATACGAACTGAACAGAGTATAGAGAAACGGGACCAACGCAAGTATTTGCATTTTGTTTGCAATCGATTTGCATTTCTATTCCCGATTTTGCAGTTCACCAAATAGTGGATGTAATCAAGTGACCTACTAATAACTTCACAGTAAAGTAAACAGGTAAAGTAAATCGTGTATCTCGAGAACCACGCATGAACAGTTACATATAAATATTATCTAGAACCATTTGATGGAAGAGTCACTTATAAACAAACTTAAAAATAAATTACATATATAGTAAAAGTTGAAACAGGTGAAAACTGGAATTTTTTACTTACGGGCGGTTATAGCAATCAGTAAAATTATATCAGTAAATTACACAGCCGCAATCTTTTATTTATTTTTAATGATGCAAAATGCTTCAGTAATTTTTTTACTGATGAATGGAACAGCAAAAAAATGAAACATAGAAAACTGAAACGAAATGTTCCAGTTTTTGTAAATTTGCAATCAGCTGTTCAGTAAAACGAATTTCCATCAGTAAAATAAATAAATGCTTTTTTTACAAAAATTATTCATCCTTGGGATTATTTTTTGGCAGAAAAAAATATTTTTATTGATTTGCCATCGATTCGTACCATTTTAATGTTTCAATTCTTTTTTTAACACAGCAAATTATCCAAAAGAAAATTTTTACTGATGGTTTTTAATTATCGCTATAACTGGCGCCTAAAACAGTATTTGGCGCCAGGTTGTACAGTAGCATTTGATTTGGTTTGTGGTATTTTTGTTGCGTAACGTTTAATACAATCAATGTCCAATCAGTAACTATGACTATGAAGCATTTTTACTACTGCGACAATTCTTGATTGGATTCTTTCGACTCAACAAATTAATTAATTTGAAGAATAATTAATAAACAAAAATGAAAAACCGAGCAGGTAAGTAATTTTTCTTAATAATATATTGTCAACCGATTTGACGCCCCCGGCATAGTGCCGCTGGGGTCCTGGGGCCTGTGCCCTCTGCCCTCTGCCCCTACCCACGCTACGCCACTGTCTATGGTCAAAGTTCATATAAAATTTTAAATAATATAAAAATTATAATTAGCCAGAATTAAAATTAGGGTCTTTTGTATATATTTTTGCGCATTGTCTTACATCATTCTTAAAAATATTTCGTCATTCTTGCGATAAAATGATGAATATGTAAACAAAAATACCACAGTATAATATTCTTAATTAAAAGAATCTCTTTCTAGATAAGATCAACCTTAATAAAGAATAAACTGTCAACAAGGTCTTATAGTGAAACTAATTTCAATTTTCTTCATTACTATATGATTTGATTTGTATATGTAAATATTTACTTTGCATATATGTCTGAATATATGTATAGTTGAAAAACTCAAGAGATTTTCAGTAGCTTTTCAACATGAAGACAAAAAAAAATAAACAAAATTGTTGGAATTTCTTTAACAACTATTAATCATACTGAAATAAGAGAAACGAAAATAAACTCCTGTAAATTTAATCTGTCAATTTAGTATGATTTGTTTGTTTATAAAGAAGAAAACTAGTTTTTGAACTCCCAGCCAAATTCAATGTCAAATGTCGATGTGTCAAAAAGTTCTACGTTCATACATATGTATGTATATTAAAGATCTATACGTTGTTAGCAATAATTGATATTGAAAACTATTAAAATTTTTGTGTGAAAAAGACGATTGCCTAAATTACTGTATATATACTAATTGAAGCGTTGCATTAATAAATTACCGAATCGTTTGGAAAAAAAACTCAGGCACTTACTCTTATGTTTAAAGTAGTTAAGGATTGATGATGGACGGTTTTGATTGATAAATAATAATAAATATATTATATAAAGACTTTTTTCAGAACAATAGGGATTAAAATATGTAAATCGATTTAACAAGTTAAGACGCTAAAATGGAGGAGAAGAGCTCCCGGGAGGGAAAATAAGTCAAATCCATTATGGAGGCTTTTACTGTAAAAAAATGTTTGTTCATATCAAATTCTAGTTTGGCTGTACGATAGAGAAAATTATAAAAAGAAGCTAAGCAAGTACCTACCAGAATTCATTTTTTACTCCAGAAACTATGTTATGCTTTATTTTAAGCCAAAGATGGTAAGCCTGATTTCGAGATAAATTTCGATTATAAGACATGTAGGTGTATGTAGGTACGTGAAACAAAATAAGAGTGTGGTTTATTGTTTTTTTTTTTGTCAGTATACCCATGGACCAGTTTTTAAAATATTTTGAATATTTATTACCAAAAAGTAAACAATTTTTGCTCAAAAAGGTAACTGGGTGACACAATGTGGTACACTTGGGCGTATACGTACTTTTTAATTTTTTAACACTTTTTTTACAATTTTTTTCTTGTGATCGCTCAACAATTTTATTATAATGTATTATAATTATAGAATAAAAAATGTTTGTATAATGTATATAATTATACGAGTACATTTACAATCATGCTTTTATTGTAAAAATGTAGGAAATTATTTAAAATAAGAAATAGTAAATCGATATTTTAACGGAAAAGTTATCAATATTTTGGCTTTTATTGTGTTGAAAGAAAATATAAATTGCAATTTTGAAGGAAGCAGCTATATATATATAAAAGAGTTTTTTGATTTAAAATCTCGTTCCTGAGCGTTCAGGTTAAATGTGAGACAGCTTGTGTACTTCAATTCATTCACTCTCCAGCTACTCTCTTTATTCCTTTATTCCCTTGTGTTAAGATACACTAGAACACACAAAATAAATTCTGTTGGCTTATCTCAATTGGAGGTCGATGATAGCTATAAATTTAACGACCCCTTAATCTCCGAATAAAACCAAAAACAAAAGTATAAAGCTGTTGAAGCAAACGAAAGAATGAGCCCAATTCACTAGTAGATATATTAGGGTGGTC
Organism: Melangyna quadrimaculata; assembly: GCA_949320155.1. Classification (NCBI taxonomy): domain Eukaryota; kingdom Metazoa; phylum Arthropoda; class Insecta; order Diptera; family Syrphidae; genus Melangyna; species Melangyna quadrimaculata. The sequence continues at coordinate 184,862,095 of OX439483.1, read as the reverse complement.
CTTATAAATGTCATTGTCTTATTTTGACTGACGCACCCCCTTAGGTATTTGTTCTAAATAAATAACAAAAATTCTGCAAAATTTTAGCTCATTTTATTAACGTTAACCCGGCCCGAAGATGTCTGAAGTTTTATATGGGAAATCCCATGTATTTTTGTACATCCAACTTTAAAAATTCATAACTATAGTAATGATTGATAAAGAAAATTTAATTTTTGCACACATGTAGTAACTTTTGCCATGTTTAAAAAAATTTATTAAAAAAAATGTTACAACATTTATTAAAATTAAAATTAAATAAAAAAATATTTTTGTTTAAATGGCTATAAGTAGGAAAATAACTGTTTTAAATTTTTTTCTGAAAATTGAACACAATGGCCATAAAGTCAAGTTAATTGCATATCAAAAATCGAACCTAAGCTCGATTCGACTAAAAATTCATTTATTACTAAGCGCCAATGTGTTCCAAATTTCAATTTTTTTTATCAATCATTACCAAAGTTAAGATTTTTCAAATTTAGATTTACAAAAATACATGCGATTTCCCATATCCAACTTCAGACGTCTTGTGGGCCGGGTTAAAGTTAATACAATGAGCTAAAATTTAACAGTATTTTTTTTTTAATTCGTTTAGAACAAATTAGTGGGTGTGTCTATTAAAATAAGACAAAAACAGAACAAATTAGTGGGTGCGTCTTTTAAAATAAGACAATGACCTTTATAAGGACCATCCTAAGGTAAACATTTCTGGAAATTGACCGATCATGTTGCAAGCTACATCTTGGTCAAGATAAATTCTATCAATTTATCTATTTTATTTATAGTTAACATGTCGCTGTTTTATTTATTTTTTTATCGCAGTTAAAAAAATTAATATTAATTAAAAACCAAATACGTATCCTCGCCCCACACAAATCATTGGATTTCCTATTCATCTCATTTTTGTTTATTAAAATTGCAAAATATTAATTTCCAAAAATTAAAATTCCTGTTATCTGTATGGAAATTCTTTTAATTCTTTAGTTTATAGCTACTTGGTAAAACAATATTTAAATACTCAAAATCGACCATAAGCTGAATGAGTTAAAATAGTTTCGGAGGTTTCGAGCACGACTCTATAGGCAGCATTCTTTTCTTTATTCCCCCGTTTCAACTGAATGCCACCCCAATCAAATGTGCCAAAAAAATATTCTAATATTTATTGTATTTAATAAAAGCATTTAATACAGGCATATATGTTTAGTTAAGATTACATATTATTAAAACAAAAAAAAAATATCATACGGGAAATATTACCCATTTCACTGTGAAAATATGACTGGAGTGAGTTAAAAGTTCACATTTAATTTAATTAATTTCATTTAAAATCAATGAATTCATTAACGAATTCAAATTTGATAGAGCATTTAGGATATTTGTAAACTTTATATTGTTGAAGCATGAACTATTATTATTGGTTTCTGGAATGTGAAGACGCTTCTTGACAATGGAAAAGAAGGTCCTCAGAATGCCAGATTCCTGCAACTAGAGAAGGAATTCATGCGGTATAGGATGGACATCTTAGGGATAAGTGAAGTTAGATGGCTGGGTTCGGGGAAGTTCAAGTCACCAACCCGTAACACTGTACTATTCTATTCCGGAAAAACACCTGGAAGCGCTCGGGAATCTGGCGTTGGATTGCTGCTTTCCAAAACAGCTCTCAAAAGCCTAATTTCCTGGGAGCCTTTAGGTGACAGGATCCTGAAAGCCAGGTTCCGGACTAGAGTACGTCGCGTCACCATCATACAGTGTTACGCCCCAACTTTGCTCTCTTCTGACGAGGAGAAGGAGGCCTTTTATAACCGGCTGAGTGCTGCTTATGATAGCGTTCCACGAGGTGATATAGTTATGGTGATGGGAGACTTAAATGCCAAGGTTGGCAATGACAACACTGGGCTAAGGCATGTCATGGGAAAACATGGTGTTGGTAACCGAAACGACAATGGCGAACGATTTGTCGATTTCTGCAACGCCAACGGCCTTGTTATTGGAGGGACCATGTTCGAGCGTAAGACGTGCCACAAAGTCAGTTGGGTGTCGACTGACAGACAAGCAACTTCCAACCAAATTGACCACTTCGCGATCAGCCGGCGTTTTAGAAGCAGTCTCCAGGACGTCCGTAACAGAAGAGGTGCTGACATGGGAATGGCCCGGGACCACCATCTGATGGTTGCTACCGTAAGATTGCGTACAGCTGCAGTTCGGAGATCCCAAGGAAACACTCGAATGCCCAAGTTTAATACAGATAGACTAAAGGATCCTGCAGTGCGCCAACAACTAGGGGACCACCTTTCACAAGGATTGAACGCAATCAGCAGCACGGAAACCACATCCATCGAAAATCATTGGTGTGCTGTGAAAAATGTGTTCATATCCGGTGCTGAAAGTATAGTCGGCCGGGCGCAAGGAAGAAATAGTGCTTGGCTTTCCGACGAAACTTGGGCAAGGATCGAAGAAAGGAAACACCTTAAAGCTCGCATCGCAGCTACCCCAGCAGCAGGGAGAAACGAGCTTGAGTCTACGTACCGCATGAAGATGAGGGAAGTTCACCGTAGTGTGCGACGTGATAAGCGTAACTACATCAACGCACTGGCTACAGAAGCAGAAGAAGCCGCTAGTAGGTGTGACAGTAGGACCGTCTACAGAATTACCAAAGAGCTCACTGGTGTCCAGAGCTCTAAACAACACCTGGTTAAAGACACAAACGGATCCCTGCTAATTTCGGATGAGGACCAGCTCATAAGGTGGAGGGAACACTTTTCTGCGGTTTTAAACCGCGTTTTCGCAAGTGAAGTGAACCCTATTCCCACTGAGCTACCCGAAGTAACAATTTCCCGAATACGCACCGTACCCCCCAGTAAAGAAGAAATTATCACCGCCATCAAAGCACTGAAGAACAACAAAGCGGTTGGACTTGACGGTATTCCTGCAGAGCTCTTAGGAGCAGCCCCAACGACATCGAGCGAGCTACTGCACCCACTTATTAAGAGAGCTTGGGAAGCAGAGAGCTTTCCTGAAGAGTGGAAAAAAGGAATGATTGTCAAGCTCCCAAAGAAAGGAGATCTCACACAGTGCGAAAACTGGAGAGGAATATGCGTTCTGCCTGCAGTAGCCAAGATAATAGCAAGGATAATATTGGACCGAATTAAAGACCACCTCGAAGACACACTCGACGCCGAACAAGCAGGTTTCCGCACTGGATCTTCCTGTGTTGATCACATCAACACCTTGAGGATCATCATCGAACAGTGCGTTGAATATCGATCACCACTTCACCTGCTGTTCATCGATTTTGAAAAGGCGTTCGACAGTGTCAATAGAGAATTTATTTGGCTTGCTTTGCACAGGAGGGGCATCCCAGATAAATTGATTGCTATTATCAAGGCTACATATGATGGATCCAGGTGTCACGTTTTGCACAAAGGTAGGCTGTCAGAGGAGTTTGAAATCCAAAGTGGAGTTAGGCAAGGCTGTATACTGTCACCAATACTGTCCCTGTTGGTGATAAGTGACGTACTGCACGCAGCTTTGTCAAATGGAAATGGGGGAATTCAGTGGACTCTGCAATCTCACCTCAAACATCTGGACTACGCGGACGACGTATGCTTACTCTCTCATAGGATCATGGATCTCCATCAAATGACAACAAGGGTGGAGAGAGAAGCAGAAATCGTAGGGCTTAAGATCAACTCGGCAAAAACTAAAAGGATCAGCCTTGGAACTTCCTCATCAATCCAAGTAAATATTTCTGGACAACCGGTAGAGATGGTAGAGGATTTCCAATATCTTGGGAGTATTATCTCTACGGGTGGCGGAACTGAACTGGACGTAAACAGCCGAATCAGAAAAGCAAAGGCTGCGTTCGGAATGCTGTCCAAAATATGGAGAAACAACTCTTTTAGCTTAAAGACCAAGCTACGACTGTTCCGCTCCAATGTTGAATCCGTTCTGCTTTACGGCTGCAGCACTTGGAAAGTCACTGAAATTGTCACTAGAAAGCTGCAAACCTTCGTTAATAGATGTCTACGAAACATCTTGAGGATTTTCTGGCCCAACCGTATCTCCAATGCCGAACTTCATACGAGAACGGGTCAGGAGCCCATAGACTCCATTATACGAAGAAGAAAGTGGCAGTGGATTGGCCATACGCTTCGAAAAGGCGATCGGTGCATTGCATCTCAAGCAATGCAGTGGATCCCGCTCACACAGGAGGGAAGACAAGTGGGCCGGCCTAGAAGTACATGGCGAAGAACGGTCGAACAGGAATCGGCACGACTGGGGAAAAGTTGGAGAGAGCTGAAATATATTTCAAGAAATCGTACACGATGGCGCGTAGGTGTAGTGGAGGCCCTATGTCCCGTAAGGGAAACATCACGGACGTAATAGGTCCGAGGACCTAAGTAAGTAAGTATGAACTATACCAAGATTAAAAGGCCGATATATACATAAACGAGTTGAAATATCAAAGGAGAGCAAACGTCATGAGATCATGACATATAGCTCAGTAAAATTAGGCAATGACTCGGACAAATTTTTTTACAGGTATATTTTTTAATTGAAATGTTCACAACAGTGTCCTTAACCCGCCATCGGTGACGTGAATTAGACTTACATCATTGGTGACGCGCGCCGGTCTCACGCACCGGGGTTTTCAACTTACGATTTTTCAAATCGTGTTATTAAAAGTTAAGTTTTTGTTTTAAAAATTTTCTCTTTGACAGTTAAACAAAGATATTTCATCAATCTTAGCTCATTTATTTCACTTAAATAATCCATACAAATTTTGGCGTAGAGCATTACAAAAAAACAGTTTTATAAACTTATTTTTTTTTAAATTAAGAAAAAAATGAAATATCACATATTCGTGTAATAAAGTCAGTACTGTTCGTCTTACGACACTAGGAACATTCATAAAATATACAAAAACTGACATTTTCGAAATATATATAATATTTATATGTAATTCAACTATGGACTATTTGACTTACATAATCGGTGACACACGGTCTCACGCACCGGGTTAGTACCAAAAGTACTTAACGTGATCGCGTTTAGCCCTTTTAGCGTGAACGGAAGATGGGAGACGTTAAATGCGGCAGCTACTCGAAATCACGACAAAAATCATTGATGGGGGATAAAGTTATTCAAATTTTTAAAAACACCCTGTCTCTCAGACATATAGGTCACCGTTGGCGGGTTAATCAACTGTGAAAAGTCCCAAGCAATCCGCGTTGGCGTACCACCACAATCTTGACAAAAATGCAGCCATCTTTCACTCTTTGTTTGTAGCTATATCTCTGGAACTTGTTTGCCCTATAAAGACCATTCAAGTGACCAATTGATGGGCTTAGACAGCCAAAATCAGGAAAGTAAATACAAATTAGTTACAGGTATTGCTTGGCTACTGTTTTAAATTAAATGAATTTAACAGACTAAATTGCAGTGCGAATTCGAAAAAATTACCCATGTCCCATAAATATTTATTATAAAGCTGAAATTTTGTGGACATGTTCAAAACAGTACCAACAATCATATATGTAAGCTACCAAAAAATCCCTATTGGGGTTAGACCACCATTTAAAAAAAAGGTAACATAAACTTTATTTTTGGTTTATGGCTATATCTGGGGTATCGCAAATTGTCCTAGTAAAACCATTCAATCGTAAAATGGCCCGGCTTGAACTTCAAAATCAGCGAAGCATACACAAAATTAGTTATTAGTTTTATGGATAAAATGTTTTGAATGAAACTACTTTAACCGAGTGAAATGCACTACAACTAGATAAAAAAGATCAGGACGCTGGAGATATTGGTAAATACGAAGGTAATAATTGTAAAACATTTTTGAGGTAATAAGGTGTTTCATTGTTCCGTTGTTATTTCCAGATAACGAGGAGAGCAACCGAAACTGCTGAACAATTTTTTTTTGGAAACTTGGCACATATGATTATTGTGTACTTTTCTGAAAACGTCCACTAAATTTCAGCTTTTTAATAAATAATTCTGAGACATTATTTACTCTGTTATAGTAGTTTCATTCAAAACAGTTTAGCCATAAAACACCTGATTTTGTAGTCAAAGACTGGACATTTTGCGCTTGAATGGTCTTTCTAGAACACTAATTTAAAACACTACCCCAGATACTTTTTTTTTTAACGGTGGTCTAACCCCAACAGGTATTTTTTGGTAGCTTACACATATGATTGTTGGTACTGTTCTGAAGTTGTCCACAAAACTCAGCTTTATGATAAATATTTATGGTACATGGGAATTTGCACTACAATTTAGTCTGTTAAATTTATTTAATTTAAAACACTAGCCAAGCAATGCCTGTAACTAATTGGTATTTACTGTCCTGATTTTGGCTATCTAAGCCCGTCAATTTGTCACTTGGATGGTCTTTTTAGGGCAACAAGTTCCATAGATATAGCCGCAAACAAAGAGTGCAAGATGGCTGCATTTTTTCAAGATTGTGGTCGTACGCCAACGCAGAATGCTTGGGGCTTTTCACAGTTGATAAAGGATACTATTATGGAAATTTCCATTAAAAAATATACCTGTACAAAATTTTGTCCGGGTTAGGGCTTTTTTTTGTCTAATTTGACTGGGCTAATATGCAAAATAATCTAATAAAAAATATCATAATTTCCATTTAAATTGACTACATTCTATACAAAATTATAATACTAACAACCAATACCTATTTACAATAATAACCCACAACGAGTATTTAATAATGAATTCGTTAAGTAAAATCAAAAAATGTCACAAACGTCAAACATGTCAGTTTCGTCTAACTAAAACTAAGTGTTGAATATGTTTCAAAAATCAATAAATCTATTAATCAGTGAAAAATACGACCCACTATAGCAAAAACTATGTATGTACATATAGGGAGGTGTTGCTAAAAATAACACTGAATTTGTAAAGTAAAACGAAAACAGCTGATAATGGTTATGCCAACGTTATCAGAAAACAAAATTATTTAATTAAAAAATATATGTATGTAGTATACAAATAGCAAAGAAATTTGTTTACACTTGAAGGTTGAACAAAAATAATGATTTAGCGTTAAAAAACTACATTACACTCCCGGATTTGATTTTGAGGAATTATGTAAGGCACCAACAAAAAAAAAAAAAAAATAGTTTTGCCTTTAGTTTATTATAGTATGCATGCAGGGGCGTACTGGCCCACCGGGCAACCGAAAATTTGCCCGGTGGGCCCCTGGGTGAAAAAAAAAGTACATACAATCCTCTGCACAATTGTTTGTTCTTTAGGGAAAAAAATTGTTCATACAATTAGTCGTTTGAGGTTCCCACGGTAAATATGGAGTTTTCGTGGCCCCAAAACGATCTTGCAGAGCCTCTGGAGCTCTGTTTTGGAGGCCCCTAATCATCTCTTGAAAGACCCTAACTATCAGTTGGAGCCCCTTTCTGCTTTCTTAAAGGACCCTAGAGCTCTGTTACAGGCCTCTATAGCTCTATTGGAGGTCTCAACACTTCTACAGCTCTGTTGGAGGCCTCTACAGCTCTGTTATAAACCCTAGAGCTCAGTTGGCGGGCCCTACAGCTTCCTCGATGGTCCCTAGAGCTCTGTTGGAGGCCTCTAAAGCTATGTTGAAGGCTCTACAGTGCTGTTGGAGGCCCCTACAGCTCGGGTGGAGGCAGTGTTGCCATAATCTCAAATTTCATAATGCTAGATTTCAAATTTTATAATGCTAGATCGTATGGGAGCTCAAAAAACAAAATGCTAGATTTGAAAACCCATACAAAAACGTCCATATCGATGAATAAAAAAAATCATTTCCAAGAATGCAAAATAAATATTTATTTTCTCATAAATACCTAACATATGTACATGTATTCAAAAATAAAGAAAATTAAAGCTTTATAATTTAAATAGGTGTAAGGAAATTTTACAGCAAACTATTTTTAAGTAGGAACATGTCTTAGTAGTTAATTATTTAATTTTAAATCAGTCAGACTTATCACATTCTTATTTTTATACAAGACATTAGTTTTTATAAATAAATATACTATCTATTGTATGATTTTAATTAAATAAAGAGTTAGCCCAAATTTTTCATACAAATAATCTTCTCCACCGTTAGGTTTTTCATACTTTGCCGAGAATCCAACTTCCTCTATAACACTTCTTGAAATCCTGTAAGAAAAGTAGTATGAATCTTCTATCTTCAGCCCTTCGCATATTTGGACAATGCTGTTCAATAATTCTTTTCCAATTTTATAACCAATTTTTGTTTTATTTATATTCGTTTAGCTGAACAGGCGCTCAACCTCAGCGTTTGAAATGGGAAGTGAAAGCAGTCCAATCACAAATCGACCTAATTCATCAAACTTATTTTCCCCAGCCCCAGCTGAATCTTTAAAAGTTAGTACCTGGATCCAAAACGCATTTTTTGAATTTCGAACTTTTGAAATCTCATAGATTTCTTAACAGTTTTAGTAGCCGAATACCTACCATATTATAATTCATAGAAGATTTTTTGACAGCTCAAACTTTTGTATTGAAATTGATAACAGAATAGCAGAATAACAGAACAAAAGACCTCGCTAAATAATAATTGACTTTCCAGATTCCAATATGGAACAAATGCTTTAATTAATTCATTTCTATTAGAAAAAGTCATGAATTTTGTGAGCTTATGTGTGAATCTTCGTGATTTGACGTTATTAAGGTTAAACCACAATGCTTTCTAATTTCCAAATATGATATCATCAAATCAATGATTTGAAATCATTTTTGGCATTCAAGAATGCAAAAAATTAAAAGAAAAATGCCAGAAAAGCCTTTAGCATAATTTCAAAATTTCATAATGCTTTTATCTTCTCTATAATGCTAGATCTAGCATTGATAATGCCGTTATGGGAACACTGGGTGGAGGCCCTACAATGAATATTGAGTTATAAGGGCCCAAGGGTGGCCAAAAGAAATGTCTTCAATAATCTAGCCAAATAAATAGTTAAGAGGCTGGTTCACTTTCATCACACAAGGCTTGCACATTTCTTGAAATGCCACTTTAAAAAAAGTTTTGTTTTGGCCGCAAAAATAAAGCAATTTTTTTTAAAACTCGTCCAGATGTATTGCAAAGAAAAAAAAAATAAATTGGGTGGCACAACGGCTCGTGAAGAACCAGGGCCTAGTGACTAACAACTCGCAAGCATTCCTGTGTGCGCCTGTTGACAGGAATGGAAGGGACCTACAATTTTATGCCGAATCCGAACGGCTAGACGAAAAGCACTTATTCGTGAAAAGTGATACTCTTGGAGGATTTGGCAGTAGCCTTGAAAAAAAAAACTTTTTAGTTTTAGGTGGACGAGGCTGGGAAGCGAACCCAGACCTCCAGCGTGACAGTCGAACGCACTAACCATTAAGCTACGGGCTACTACTAGACGTATTTCAGATATCTTCAAAAAGATGTCAAGAAAAGAATTTCTGTGTCCCAAAGAATGAAAATAATTATAAAAGAGAATTTCGAACTTCTCAAAAAAAATCTAACTTTAAAAATAACATTTCTTATTCAAACATCAACTCCAAACCAACCTACACAAATAATTTTTTTTCGGCGCCCAATTTATGGCGAGTTCCTTTGAATTGCATACATATCAACATTATTTGGAGATCACAAATTGCCTTTCCGACTAGTTCTCCAAATCTCAGTATGACAGAATCAGGAAATGGAAGCCTTATTTGGCGTTTGCAACGAAAATCGAGGCCAGATAAATCCTTTGCAAAAACGTAGTAAAAATTAATATGCCCGCATAAAAGGAAATAAATAAATATTTGCTGATTCTGCAAATAATACATTTTATTAATTGCAGAATTTTGGAAAACCAAAATCTTATATCCCTCAGAGTTTTGAAAGAAGAATTAGGAAGCAGTCAGAATTTCAACCCCAACCCCACGTTAAAACTCCGAAATTACTTGCAAACATGATTTTAAAGTCTTTGGAAAAAAATCAGTGAGGTTGCAATGAGGTAATATTTCAAAAAATTTAAAATTCACCTTTTAAATTTAGAAATATAAAAAAGCTCTTCCTTTGTCATTTAGAAAATTAGTTAAATTTCGAATAAAAAATACAATATTTACAATAACATCCTTTTACCCTTTTCTGTAAAATTATTATGTCTCTTATTTTTTCGTTGGAGGGAAGAAAAATTTTCAAAAATTTATAACATTACTATTTAAAAATAACGTGTGTTTTGGTTCAATTTGAAATTAATTTAGAAAATAGGTTAACCTACTCTTGCACTACAGAACACGTTCTCAAGATATCATTTCACATGCGTTTTTCAAAATAGCGCCATTTTGTCTCTACACTGAGGGACTTTCCGATTCTGTTCAAAAAATTTGATAAATGGTATATTTTTGCTATGAAATTTGCTTATCTCTGCCGATTGTCCTTATTAGGAACACCCTAAAACTTAAGTGCTTAAGTCTGTTAAGTATTCTCAAGAAATCATTGACTTAATGACAAAATAGCGATTGAAAACATAAGCCGTAGTAAAGTGTTATGGAATTCGCCTAATTTATCTATGCATGAAACGGTTTACATACCTATCCATTTTAAATCATTTTATCAATATGTATATTGTAGCCCTTTTTATAAAAGTCCCGGGAGGCCCTTTGAAACCCAGTCCGCCCCTGTATGCATGTATTTGTATTACCGATTCGCATACATTAACATAGTACTTTAAATGAATATTTTATTATCTGCGCTGAAAAGGTTAATTTTTGATACATAATTATGGCTACAAACTAATAAAATTTATAGTTGCATGCTTCCCATCAAAGAATTTAACCGAAATGATCTTGCTTTGAGGAATGCACATCAATTTACCCTTGGTCCCAATTTCCAATGCAATGTCAACTACAGGGATTCTTTTTTTTACCGCACTACACAAATGGGTGTTTTATCTTGCTCTATTTTTCCCTCTCAATACGATATTCAGAAATTCAAAACCAATGTGCGTCGGTGTATCCTTTTCAACCCTATCCTATTTTCCTATTGATCGTACTATTTTTTTGGTGTTGATATTTTTATTGGTCGTCTTGTTTTGTAAAACAGCTCTCCAGATGTATTAAATTTCAGGAGAATACGTGATTTTACAAGAAAATCCTGTTTGGAAACTTGAAATTTTCAAAAAGTTTCACAAATTTGGGGATTTTTCGTATTGTTCTTGAAAGGAAATTGTCAAAATTTGTGAAAATTCGGTAGAAACTTCACTTTAACAAACAGACCTTTATATACAAAAAGATGCATTCATAAACGTCAAGTTATCTAAGTAAGGTCCCAGTTATAGCTATCATTGAAAACCATTATTGAAAATATTAATTGTCAATTTTGAGAGACTTTGAAGACAAAATAGGCGATTATTTTGATGCCAAAGTAAAGCTAATTTACTGTATATTTATTTCTAGGTAAAACAAAATTCAATTTGGCACAACTTTTCTCATAAAATGACTTTTAATTTTTCAATGATCATTGAGAAAATTAAAAATTACATAATGGGGAAGATATGGGTCAAAATGATTTTTTTTCGGAGGAGAAATAATTTTGAAGTCGTAAGCTATATTTCTGCATTAAAATATTCAATGATTAAACTTTCCAAGGGTCTCAAAATCGACAGCTAACTTTTTCAATGATGGTTTTCAACGATAGCTATAACTGGCCCCTAGCCAGATTAACCATCGAACTAAATAAACTCGACTCTTATAAAAATCACAGCAGAAGATACTGTGAATTTTATTATTCTAGGGGAATTTGTTTAAATTCGTGCACCCAGAACATAATTACTCGTGGTCAGGTTTTTTTTTAATAAAGAAGAAAAAACCGAGTTTATTTACATAAAGAAGAAGAAATTTAAATATTAAAATATTAAAATTACTTTGGTTCTAAGTGGAGTGAATGAATATAATTCAAATAAAAAGTACAAGTGACCTCAACTCCAGAAGAATGTGTCTGACTGAAGAGCCCACTGTTATACCTTGGGCGAAACACAATAATTTCTAGAGTTGAGGTCACTTGTACTTTTTATTTGAATTATATTCATTCGCTCCACTTAAAGAAATTTTAATATTTTAATATTTAAATTTCTTCTTCTTTATGTAAATAAACTCGGTCAACTGCATTACCTCCTTTCCAAAATTTCAGAAGATATAATATCGGCGTTGCGTCATTGTCGTATCGGTCGGGCACATATGGACTGGACGAAAAATTACAAATCATTTTTTTACAAGATATGTTAAGCGGGATATACACCTTCATCAGGGTTGTCGTTCTAGCGACTTTGTCGCTAGATCTAGCGATTCAATTTCTTCCGCGACAAAAAATATTTTGATGTCGCTAGATTATTTCTAGCAACTATTCTAGCGACTTTTGAAGGTGAGCATTTATGAGTTGTGATACGTAAATACTATTTTTGTATGTAGTGGCCCTGGTGATTTTACATTCCTGTCATTTAAATTAACTAAACATTTTCTATTTCCAATAATTGGATACTTAAATTCACCACACAGGCACACACACATAAAAACATGTGCAACGTTGTAAGTGGGAATGAGGGCAGAAGTGTGATTTAAGCAATTCATCTGTTTCAAATTTATTATAGACCTAAGTTTTTCGTTAATTTACTTGAAATTTTGGAACAAAAATAAAAAGTAACACTTATTTACCAATTTTTGTCTAGCGACTTCTAGCGACTTCTAGCAACTTTTTGTCCCCCGAATTGCAGCCAATCTAGCGACTTTTGGAGTTTAGTCTAGCGACTTTTCATTTCGGCTTGCGGGAACGCTGACCTTCATGTCTATTACAGAATCCGTAAAATTGTATTCCCGATGAGTTGACTCCATCCGCAACGACTTTGGTGCGGATTTTAAATGTCAAAAGTTAAATGGAATGTCGGTATCGTAGTTTGAAAAGCCCATCTGCATTCCATACAACTTTTGACATTTCAAATCCCCACCAAAGTCCTTGCAGATCGAGTTAACTCGCCCGGAATACAATTTTGCGGATTCTGTAATCGACATAATAATTATCAACTACACATGTTTCACAAATCTGTTTGATTTGTCAACTAGTATCAACTCGTTTTGTGAGCAACAAGTTTGATTGTCAAACGTACACATAATCAAATACGAACAACTTTGTTAAACATGATCGATAATGAACCTACCTCCCTTAATTTTATTCTGCTTTTTAAATAATGTCGACAAAAATAGCGACTTTCGTAAGAAATTCTGAGCGGTTGAGTGTAAAAAATCGTTAAAATTTAAAAATTATTTCTACAATTTTGTATTTTGATGTAAGCGCTTATGAATGATTTTCAATTTAATTGATTTGTGTCTTTTTAACGGGAAGGTTAAGAAAAGCTATCAAAATTTTCAGGGCTGATGACTATATTTCGTTTTTTGTGTGTTTTGAATTTTGTATCCACATTTGTTCCATATTTCCTATAAAATAAAAATTGTTCAAATTGTTTGTATTATTTCATAATTAACGCCTACCAAATATTATAGAACCATTGTCTGGCTGCATTCTAGTTGCTAACTACAAAAGCAAGTCCGTGCGATCCTGTTGTGAATTTTTTTTTTTTCATTATTTCATTGATTTAAAAGAAAAAGATCAGCGTGAAATATCAGTCAAATAAAATTATATGTTCCTACTTTTTACAAATTTTAATACAAATTGTGCTAGCTCCGAGTTTTGAAGTTTATGAATACTTTGGTATTGGTACTGAGTTCGGATCCCATAGCAATTATGTTGTAACATCGTAATGTCATGATTGATTTTTGTTTCAATATTAGCAAAAACGCAAATTTTAGGCCCCTTAAATTATTTAAGGCTTACGAACAAAGCTACAGGTACCTACATATGTATCTATTGCCACGATTGTCTATAAAATAAGAATATACTAAGTGGACTTAATACTAAAAGTGCTTAAGGCGTCAATGTGTCTAAATCCAATACTGTTTTTTTTTGTTTTTATTACATTTCCATGAAACAAAGAGAGATACGAATTAGTGTAAGTTGTTGAACACATTGCGCACAGAACAACCTTATCTTCAATAATTCAACTGGAAATTCAAACTCTATATATATATATATATATATAGTATATAGTTGTGTATAGGCACATACATATGAACATACATACATACATACGTAATAATAAGAATTCATTCATATATCGAGAGCTGTTTTCTTTAATAAAAATGTGTTAATTTTTTTTTTTTTTGTTAAGAATGCATAAATGTGGGAAACCGCTATTTTAAGATTATTATAAAGGCTTATTCCACATAGCAATTTAATAATATTTTAATTCCTCAGAATTCATGTATTTGTATTAATTCCAACTTCAAGTTTCAAGTGTGAGAATTCTGTTTAGCTGAATGTTCTGACACTATCTATTTTAAAACTAGGTAGGTATACCTCGCCTATCTTGAAAAAAAAACTATTTCTATACTTTGTTTACACATTAAAATGCAGAAATTGCATTAAACAATAATATTATTCTTTGTTTTAGGTGTAGCTATTATATAGGGTAGTATAATGGAATGCAAAACGATCTGCGAATGTTTAATTTATTTACAGTGTCAGATATGAAATATTGCACATTTATTTTGCGTATATACAAACGAGGATTTAAAACAAAAAAGACATATTTATCACTTTGTTTAGAAATTATTTTTCACTAACAATAGATAGTGTAGGGAGTGCATATTTGTTGTCTGTCAAGGTAGAATATGTAAGTTTTTCTTTTAATTAATAAGCACAAATGTTTTTATTTTAAGTAACTTACAACTAAACAAGGATTAGAAGAATCAGGAATAAATGACACAGTTGAAGAAATGTTGAATAACTTTTGAGCTAAGGGTGGAAAAACGTGTATTTTTTATGGATAATAGTAAGCAGCCGGTGGACAAACCAACGTACTTAGATTCATTCGCGTAAGTTATCATTTGGGGTGTTGGACAAGCTTTTTGACTTTGGGGGTTTTGCTATAAAAACAAAATGTTGAATAACTTTTGAACGAAGGTTAAAACATTTTTTTTTGCTGCACTAACCTGCACAAACGGTGGACAAACGATAGGGATTAAAACGATTTTGGTAAAAAAAATTTAAATTTTTATCGTTCTGCTATAAAAAAGAAATGTTGAATAAATTTTGAACTTAGGGTGGAAAAAATACTATATTTGGTGAATAATATTTAACAGCCGGTGGACAAACGAACGCACTTAGTCTTATCCTCCTAAGTATTTTATTGGGGCAGTAGTTGAGTTTTTTGACTTTGGGGAGTTGCTATAAAAAAAGAAAAACTTATATCTTTTTTCCTGCGGGTGGACAACAATTTTTTTGGTTGGACAAACGTCGACAAACGATGGACAAACGATTCTGATAAACCCTACCTAAAAATTTTTACTTCGGGATTCCCACTTCACACAGCTCGCCAAGACGGCTGATAACACAATTTGGGAATTTGGTGCGCAAAAGCTATTGGGGCATGGGATGGGCTGTATGGCATGGTGCGCCATGCTGCATGAATTAGAGATCGTCCAAATCCATGTCTTCGATTTCAGTAAAAAAAAGTCGGTCAAGATTGCTCTGTAATGTCCACCATTGACCGAAACCTTGTTCCCAGCCTCTTTTGAAGAAAAATGGTCCAATTATGCCACCACTCCACCACTTTTGTTGAAAAATAGATATTCTATAAAATAGATGGTTAAAAAAAAATATATATTAAACAATTTAAGCTGAAAAAATAATAAAAACCGATCTAAAAAAAAAGTCGAAAAATTACTGATATCAATTTATTTTGTGTGAACGCGATTGTTACTTTCACATTCAGGTACTACATTCCACAACCAACAATTTTGTGCAGGAATTGGTTGTGAACGAAAAATTTCCACTTTTTGCTACACACGGCTTCACGAGCACCAGCACGTTCACGGGTGAAAAAAAATTACACGATATGATCCATATTCGGTGAAGTAGGAATACAAAAAAAGAAAGATTATCAATTTCGCTTGAGTGCAATTATACGGCTAATTGGCTACCTTTCATCAGCTTATTACATTAGCTTCAGTTTCTGTCAGACAACTATTACTCCGGCTTTAAGCCTAGTACATACTTCCTAGTGAAGTGAACATTCGCCTGTGGAGAAAGTGAACGTTTGACATTTATCACTGGTACACACTTTGGAATGCGTTGTGAACGGATGACGTTAGAAACCTCAATGCATCAAATGCCTAGCACAAAATTAATGTTTGGTTTTTAAATTCTAAAAGCACACTACACAAAGAACAAACAGAAAATAAATTAGGAATGCGCACAAATTGAAACTGTACACAATTTAGTTTCTTTTATCCAACTACTATCAAAGCTTCACCAAGGGTTCCCGTGCATTTTCGTGAATTGCCCGTGAAAGAAAGATCTTCACTTTGTTCTCCACTCAGCTTCAGGAGCACGTTCACTGGTGAACGAAAAAGCAAAATTTGTATTTGAGATGGTTCACAAGTATGTACTAGGCTTTAGACTCAGTGATCGAATAAAATACAATAAGCCCAACGACTTGTCACTTGGATATATACTTGTCACTTGGATATATACATATAGGAGAATAATTGTCTTAGACCCCGATTACACGATTCGTTTTTTCGGTTATGTTGTCTTTTGTTGTCCTTTTGACAGACTGGGTGACGGTGAGAGGTGTAGAAATATAGAGGGAATGAACTTAAATGTCGAAGACGAAACGAACGAAGAAATGAACCTAAGAAAGGTTATTCAAGTGTCATTTCGACTGCCAAATAACCAACAAAAAATTGAAATCATCTGACAGCTGTCAAAATAATTGACTTTAAAGTTATGTCCCTAAGTATTAAGAATTTAAAGTCGGATCTTGCGTAAATTCGATTTGTTTGTATGGGATAAACTCGGCTTTAGGCTAAATTCGACTCTAAATACTCTTTATACTTAGGGCCTTAAGGCTCCTCTGTGGGCCTCTGTCTGATTGGATTGGGAAATATTGTTAAAAAGTTACATACCCCAAATAGAATATAAGTATAGAAATTAAATTTAATACCTACTATACGGTAACGTAAATGACACAAGAGGTTTTAGGGTGCCTGTCCTGACATTAGGTGTCTGACAGATGTCAAATAAAGAATGACATCAATAATTATTCCTTCTTCGTGACCTTTTTTAAAAATAATATTTAAATCCTAAGTGGGCTTTACGTTCCCTAGACACAGGTACTTCATTTACATGGAGAATTGAATAATACTTGAATTTGGATTAAGCAATTCAACTCCATGTAGGCCTGGATGGGATTCAAACAGGATTTCTCGGTCCGATTTGACTTTACAAGCTAAATCGGATCGAAAAATACAAGAAGACCTGGATTGAACAATTAAAGAATCGAATTTTAGTGTGCGTGTATTTTAATTCGCTTTATTTTGATTTATTGTTTTTTTTTCGAAGTCACCATACTCAAAATCTTAATTTCGCATTCACACTGTAAAGTTAAAGTTTCACTTCAAGTGTACTTCGATTCTTTTTGAATTCGATGCAGTGAGGTCGTATACCTAGATCGAATTCTCAATCTGATTCGATTCGATCGTCGAATCCTCTCATGTAAACGGAGTAAAGATTCGCAGTATTTATTTGTTATTAACATTCCATAGTAGGCCTGCTGTCAAAACTCCCAAAACCAAACACCTACAAATTGAAAATGTCAAATCTCCCAAAAAACGATGTGGACTCTGTTTGAATTCCTAAAAACTGTAAATATCTAATCGTTCAAGACTGAAAAAAAAAAAATATAAAAATGAAATGACAAAGGTTTGAAAATAACTAGCAAAGATAACAAAAACAAGTTTCCGTTTTTTTAAACAAAAACAAAAATTAAGTTTGACACTGGAGCCAAACACTGAAGGCAGTCTTGAGATGGTCCCATTAGAGTCAAAGGATTAAATAGAATAATTTTAAACTGTCAGCATTTTGAATATTTTGCGGGATATTATTTCCCTGCGGGACACTTACGAGACAAAACTCATTTAGCCAGACAGCCCCACGCCTAGGGGGATGTCTGGCATCCCTATGGCCATCATCGAACGTACGACGCAAAAAACTAATGCTCAAGTAGTTTCGATTGTGAAATGTCAAATTTACTGTCTCTCACAGTGTTGACAACTTAAAAACAAAAGCTGTAATAAAAACACCCTCTACTAAAATATTTACACAATGTTACACGAGATTTGTCACAAACACAAATCGTCCAATGGAATTGAATTCAATATTTATTAACTTCCACTTCATACAAAAATAAAAATAATATTGATGTCAATTCCTGAAGCATTTCAACATCCTGTTAATATTATTTTTATCACTTTTTATAATTTTTCACATACTGTGTCGCAGTCATATCTACTGATTTATCAATTTCCTTAAAGCATACATTTTAAACATGATTTTATTTTCAAAAACCAGTTTAATTTCTTCCAGATAACTTTGGATATCCATCAAGGCTCAGGGGTTATTTGTGTCTAGTCACTGTGTTATAATGATTATTCGCAATTATGCGCTTGATTAAATATTACTGGCGCTAGATAATAAATAATTAACCAAATCAATGGGAGTCCTCGTCGAAGCCATACAAAAAAACAACATGTAATAATATCATTTTAACTTGGAAGCTTCGAATCATATTATGAACGTATGTATGCTTGTCTGGCTTTTAGTATAATCAATCAACGTGGTTTGTAAAGCCTTTGCCTGGTTGGGTGCCATTCTACAAATACCGTTGTTGGAACATTTTATATAGTCATTTCAAAATAAATTTAGGGAACCTCTATACGAACCATTATTAAACAATTCCTTACAGTTTTTATAAATAATAATAACATTACAAATATATAGCAACCCTGGCAGACGGTATGAGAATAATTCGTGAAGGGTTGCCATATCTTGAACTAGTTCGATAGCCCAATTTGAAAATTTTTGTAGCCCAAAATCGGAGCCGAAAAACTAGTCCGAATAGTAGCCCAATAGCAATAAAAAACATATCTTAACTTCAATCACAATTAATTTTAATTTTAAACAACAACGAAAAATAAAATACATGTTTTTCTTTGTTTGCTTGCTGCTTTTTACAGTTATGTACATTTTTTTGTTCTTATAAAATGAAAATTCTGGGAACAACAGAGAAACTGAATGAAATTCTGTTGCGGTTGATTTGAAATGTCAAAACCTACGAGTGTATTCAGTGAATAATAAGTAGTGCCAAATTGTGGACTGCGTCATACTACGTTTTCACCACACATACTAAACCGAGATTTAAATCTCCTTGACATCTCGAATATTTGCCATACAAATTTTAATCTTCTCAAATGAAGATTTCAAATAAAACTCATTCAAATCTTCTTGGAAACATTAGCTTGTCAAATCGAACAAACATTTTTTTTCGGAGAATGATTGTGGAACTGACCCATTTAAACGCCATTTTCGTTTATTGACAGATGAAAACGTAAACAAAAACTATCTATCTCACTTCCACTTCACATCATAAAAATGAAACACCATTTAAATGTTTTGTCATAATCCTCTTTTTGATTGAGTAAATCTGAATCTCGGTTTAGTGTCTGGTGAAAACGAGGTATTAAGGGTATATTTAGGGGGAGAACAGTGTTATGATTTATTTGTACGACAAAAAATATCGCCCAATATTAGATTTCGGCGATTTATAGCCCAATTACGATTAGGCTGTCATACTGAAATTGTTGTCGGCAATTTTGGAACAGATAGCCCAATTTACGATAAATAGCCCAATCTGACAAAGCCTGATTCTAAGTAGTCTATGCGATGCGAATGCGGTTTCATTAAATGAGAACTTATATAATAAATAAGAACACTTTTAATTGAATGTTTGTGAATAGTAGACCTAGAGTCATATTATATGAAATTAAATAAAGTTTAAATTGAATTTGGAAAGCTTCTGTCTTAATTGAAAAAGGAAGATAATAACAGAGAATAGAATATAGAGTTTATAATTGGCTTCATTTTATGAACAAACTGTTGAACTCTAGGCCCTGATAACAGACAAAAGTTTTCTCAATTGTATCTACTTAATTTAAGTTATACCCTTAGAAATGCCTGAAATTGGGCGGAAGGGAAAGTTTCGTTAAAACAAAAACCTAATTTCTAACTAATAACTAGATAACTACTTTAGAACACATAAACCTATGCAGCTTATTTATTTAAACTTTATTCAAAGTTAAAAGATTATACAGTTACCTACATACATTTTGGATATTTAAATAACAGACAGGTGATATGTTTCAATTAATTATTTTTTTTCAAATGCAAAATGTTAATCTTATAACCTCCCCCATCATCGGAATCAGAAAGTTTATGAAAGTTTAATTTTATTTCCAACCAAGAAATTTCAAATTTTAATATTCAAGATGGAAGGAGAAAAAACTTTTAAATTGGTTAGATAAATTTTAAATAGGATTAAATAGGTGAGCAGGTAAAAGGCACTTAGACTTGTATGCCTCATTTATATATATTCTTTTTCATCTGTATATTCTTCATGCATAACATAACTTAAGAGATAAATACTCGTATGTATGTACATACATTGTACAACACATTGAAAATTAAATTAGTTTTTAAATATTTCATTGCCTCTTTGGTTACTATACCTATCAAAGAAATTGATTAAATACAAATGAAACACTTAAATGTTTTGGTACTTTCCTTGAGAATTTCAATTTCCTGGCGTCATCGATGACATTCTGTTATCTTTATCTGTGTACCTACCTTATCAGTTATATTTATATCAATTTTATATTAAAATACAAAATTCTGACATTTGTACTATTATGACTTTTCCTCAAATTTAAAGTTGTACGCCTTTAAAGATTTGCCGCAGTTCGTGTTTGACTTCAAGAAATTTGAAATTATGGTGGGAATCTAATTTTTGTTAATGTTTGGATAGTTAAATTTACATTTTAATTGCTGAAATAAAAGAAATTTGATAAAACAAATTGGTCGGCATGAACTGCAATTGATTGTTGTGACTTGTCAAACCCTTTTCGCGTTCCACATACCATCCAATCGAAACTGCAACAAATGAATAATTGTTCGTGCGCTTCTAACCTCAAAATATTGGCCTCATTCACTAATCAATTGGAAGCAATCCGGATTGGTTTGTGTTGTTGTAATCCCCTGACAAAAAACAGCTGATGATAAAACAGCTGTTCTCAAAAAAGAAATCTCAACCTATCCCGAAAATTCTCTTATAAGGCTTGTTTCACAAACATTCGGTTTCATTCGGTTCGGTCTCTATTCGGTTTGTATTCGGCTGTGCCTGATATGTGTGAAACGATAAAACGGCAAAAATAAAAACCTGATAGAAACCGTAGAGCATCGTTTTATCGTTTCACACATGTCAGGCACAGCCGAATAGAAACCGAATAGAGACCGAACCGAATGAAACCGAATGTGTGTGAAACTAGCCTAACTCAGCTATCTGAAGAGAAATGTCAACAGCAGCTGACTTCAAATTTAAATTGTACGTTGAATTTTGTGTTTAGTTAACCTATCCGGTTCTGGTCGTTCACAAACTTATACGGATACTAGAGTATTCGAGATATCATATCTCAGCGTAATGTGAACGAGGCCATTTATTGTAATAGATGCCATGTGAAAGAAATGTCAAATTGGACGAATGTTCGTTTATTCGTAGTTCGGTGGTCGCTCTCATGTGAATAATACTTTAATCCTTTACCGAACTTGCAACGTTCAAAAACGCTTCAATTCCAAAATATTTTAAGAGCACAAATAATGTATCAGCTGTCAAAATAAATGTCACTAGAAAAAGTGTTGCCAATTTAAAAACCAAATCTTCACACATCGATAGAAATAAAAACACCCTTTACAAGAAACTAATCAATAGCGGAAATTTTCAAGTGCTCCACTTTTAAGTTGTCAATGATTGTGATAGAAGGTAATTTATAGTGAATCAAAATTAATACAAACAGTAAAGGTACATACACATACATACACAGGTTAAAGTCTGATTAAATTGAACTGTACTGATATCTACATACATACCTACATCTAAGATTCTCAATTAATAGACAAAATGAAATGCACAACTGGAGCGCACTTGTCGATCTTCTAGTTAATAACTCGAATATAGCTACACATTGACAGTGTGATGTTTTTATGTTGCCAATGACTAATGAGCAAAAATTTTTTGTTTAACACAAATCACATGCACGATGATTCAGACGAACTTGCAGTTATGTTAAAAAATGAATTTTGTGTAGTTACGAAAACTCTATGCATACCTACGACTATTTCTTTTTTTTTTTTTTTTTTTTTTTCAAAAAATGCAGGTAGGTACATTAAAAACAATTTGAAAAAACATGAAATTAATATTTTTAATAACCTAAATTAACTTCAAGAAGGGATGCACGTTGGTCACTTGAGGATTTTCGGCAAAAAAAAATATTTGAATCGGTTTGTCCAATAATGAGAAAGTCCAAGATATAAAAAATGGTTTTGTGAGAAGTACCTACTGTTAATAACACTGTTTAATAAAAACATACTATTATTTATCCAAATCGTTGGAGCCACTCTGGAGAAAAATAAGATTCTTTTTTACGAGTTTTCGGCATTTGTATAACACAAACCGATACATTTAGTTCTAGGAGCAAGATCTTTTCAATTATTCTAGAAATTTAAAAAATAAGAAATGTAGATACCAATTTTCAAAAAATAAAAATACTATTTTCTTATTTTATTTCCTATCAAAATCGTAGGAACAGTTCTTGAGAAAAATAAGTGACTAAATAAATTTGTATGGCAAATTTGAAGAAAATCCATCCACCCACTTAAAGGCCTTCCACATTAGCCCACTGTGTATTAATACATGTCAAAAAAGTGGGGAACAAATCATGTAGAATAGTGTGGAAACAAGATACGAAATCCCAGCCTACACAACCCGACATTCTATCCCACACGATTTGGCATGTGTTAATACGTGAATAATTTTAGGTATGGTTCTTATTCTATCCCACATTCTATCACACTTTTTTTTAGGTTGAGGTTATGTATTAATACAAGCAAGTGTGGAAGCAAAATATGAAAAGTCATTTCTTTCACACAAATTTGGCAGTGGCGTGGAATTCTTTCCCACTTTCAATTTGACATGTATTAATACACAGTGGGGTAGTGTGGAAGGGCTATTAGACTGGAGTCACACCGAAGACACAGACCGACAGACAGAATTGCAACACTCATACTTATCTACGTATTATTTCTGTATATGTAATGTATAGGAAGTAAAAATGGTGCGAAACGAAATTGTTTTGTGTCCTTAAACAAGCCAACGATACGAAATGCTTATGACAGCGGAAAAATATTCATGTAGAGTTTTGCAAATAAATAAACAAAAATTTAACGAAAATAAAATCAAACAAAGCCATGGTATTATGAAAGAAACAACAAATTATAACACGAACAAACCCAATTACAATTTTTCCGCACACAATTGATAGTCCGGGCAATTAATTCGCCGCAGGGTCAAAAGTCCATAGGCCAAAAATCCATAATGGACTTTTGTCCCACTTCTGTGTGTTAAAAGTCTATAAATCAATTGTGAACTTTTAACCCACTCCGATGGGCCGAAAGTCCATATTGTGGACTTCTGGCCCATTGATTGTGGATTTCTGACCCACTGCAGTGGACCACTTTATAGATAGTTTTCTTTAACAAGTCTGCTTTGGATGGCACGCTTCGCGGGTTTAAGGATTTTAACTCCCTTTTCGGGTCCTCTGTCCCGCTCACGCGACTCCGTCGCTCGGCTTAGGGTATGCTCATTCGTCTGGCAGGCGCCTACGTTGTCAGTCGATCTGTTGTCAAAGTTTTTTGTACATTGGGTGGCCCGCTTCGCGGGTTTAAGGATTTTTACACCCTTTTCGGGTCCCCACTTGAGTGGGTCAAATTTCCACAACACAATTGTGGACTTCTGACCCACCCAAGTGGAAGAGAAGTCCATTATGAACTTTTGGCCTGTGGACTTTTGATCCTGCGCCATTAATTCTGTGCAAAAAAAGAAAGAGACTTCTCTAAATAATCTGGTATAATCATCATTTCGCTAGTTGAACAGCGTACCGCAGAACGAAAAACACAACGAAATTTGTACTTATCTCTTATAATTCAAATTGCCTTAATTACTTACTAAGTATGTATCAAAGAGTAGTAGGTATTGGTAAAATAAGACTTTTTCCAGAAGCAGGTTAACTTAATCGATTAGCCTTGGAGGGAAAACATCTATACGCCGCACAGAAAAGAATTTCAAACCAGCTTTTAACTTTTTCCCTCAGTTTCACAGTCAAAGTTTAAACTCCAATTTCGGTTTAAACTTCAGTTCAACAATTTATTCAGTTTCACAGTTTCGTTTAAACCTTGAACTGAGTTCACATTGTAGTTTAAGTTCAACGACAGCATTGTTCCGTTCAACGCTTGGGGCTACTATACATAATACATTATGGAATTTATTTTCTTATTTTTCATAACTAATACCATTTTTTTTTGAATCATTTGAAAAAAATGTCGACAGATTATCAACAACCCAAAATAATTGTTATATGCTGTTTCGCGTGTTCTTTGCTCCAAAAAGAGAATGAATAAACAAGGAAAGCTACGAACTGTTTGCAATACGTCACTTGGCGGAGCAAAAACGTTCGCTGCCAACTCTTTTTCATAAAATCTAGTTAAACGAAGTTCAACTAAACTGAAGATCAGATTTCACTGTGAAACCGGACGAGTTAAAACAAAAATTTAAACTCAGTTAAAGGTTCAGCGGATCTTAAGTTTAAACTCCCATTGTGAAACAGGGGGTTAGACATTAATGTTTTAAATAAAATTGAATATCTGTTATGGTTTAAAAAAGATAGAGCCATTTGAAAGAAATTGGACCGAGTATCATAAAAACTTAACAAAAACAAAAACAAGAATCAATTATTAAAATTTCGTCAAAACGACGTATTTTTCGTCGGTGGTTGGTGATGGGAACCCAGTACCTACATAAATACAATAATTATTCATAATTGAAATGATAAGCTTTTTTTTAAAAAAAGGGAATGAATAAATTAATTTCTAACAAAGTTTCGGGAACCCCTATGCCCTATCTACAGTCTTCATAATTTACCTATTACCAATTTCTATGTAGACAGGTAGATTCTGAGGAAGAAGACTGTTCAAAAAAGAGCAAATAATTTTTTTCTAAAATGCAGGAAGCAGAATCCAACTGAATTATATCACATACTAGCTGACCCAGCGAACCCCGTTCCGCCCAAATTGTTAATGTAATAAAAAAAATAATTCCGAGCCAGGCGCAAGCTGCTTGATGTACTTGATTCGCTCAATTCAAATTCTGTATTTAAAAATTCTATTAAATGCAAAGGAAATAACTGAAGTATAACAATGTCGACATGTTTCAATCAAACCGCAGTGATTGACGTGTGAACCCGCTTGTTTACTAAAGTGCTTTATCGTTAACAACTATTCTACTCTCGACTGGGTACACGTACAAAGCGGGATGTTTACCGATACGTGAGCACGCAACATACAATTGACCATATGAGGAACATGGGAATTCAAGATTATTGCCA
This sequence comes from Melangyna quadrimaculata, assembly GCA_949320155.1. Lineage (NCBI taxonomy): Eukaryota > Metazoa > Arthropoda > Insecta > Diptera > Syrphidae > Melangyna > Melangyna quadrimaculata. Next base: position 184,836,349 of record OX439483.1, on the reverse strand, counting down.
CAATCACCCGCAATTGTCCTTGCGACTTATTATTTATTCTCATAGCGAAAGCGAGACGCAGGGGCAACTGAAGATGCTTAAACACGAATGTCAGGTCGCTCGAATGGCAAATTTCGTGATATAGTTTGTGGCTTCGTTTTCATCCATCAAGTATTCGATGGATTTGTATGAACGAAACCCTCCGGGGAATTGATTTTGACAGACGAAAATTTCTAATTTTTTTTTTCCTAGACCTTCGGAACAATTACAAACAAAAACCCAGAAGGATGTATCATATTTGGTCCAGCCGCTTTCAAGTTTTAAGCAGCCGTACAAACCAAGATTCATTTTTATATACATACATAAATATAGATTTAAGAGAACCTATAAATTATTTACTACTTAAATATCTTACTCATTGGGCCATCACACAATGGATTTATTTTGAACTTTTCAACTAACGCAACATCTGAGTAAATTTTACTTCAATCAGCCAGGCGAAAACAAAGCTGGCGGAAGATTAGAGTAGTACATTTTTTCAGTTTTAGGGATGCACATTTAACATCAATACATCGATGTTTTCTTATTCAATGTATCGAATCAACGGATGTATCGGATACTTTCGATGCTTATACATACATTCATCTATGTATTTTATTCGATACATCGAATAAACCGTGACCTGAACCTGAACTTCGCTTCAACCTTTAGCTGATTTGCGCTCCTATCAATTGAAAAGTTGAAATGAGTTTTCGACTCGATTGCACTCGCACAGTTAAGTTGAGTCGAAATCTTGCTATCAATTTCTTCAAATTTCAATTTCCAACTCGATCTCTTTATTACTCGATATATACCCCGTTTGTATACCTGCGTTGACTTGAAATAAGCTTCAACCGACTCGATTCCACTTCAGGAGCGGAGTCGAGTCGGAATTGTTGATAAAAAAAACCTGGGTCGAAGAGTCGGTCTTGAGGATGTGTTCACCACAGTGTTTTTGCACATGTTCGAGTAAAATTATTTATTTGTTTTTATAGCTATGTGAAGTATGTACTAAAATTCATTAAATTTGGACTGTTTTTGTGTAAAATAAATATATTGTTGCCATTCCATTAAATGTAATCTAAACACCATATCAACTCAACTTCAAATGGGGCTCTCAACTCACGTGACGAAACACCTGGGTCGAAAATCCGACCCTAATCCAACTCGAGCTCTCGATTCTGTTTGTAAACTGGGTAATAATCGAAACGTATTAGTTGGTTTGCAAAACCCAGATATTATGAACTTGATTGATAATCTGTGGCAAAAACACTAAATCTAATGTCGATGTTTTCATTCGATGCATCAAAAACATCGATGTGCAATCTATTGGTAAACATCGATGTGACGTTTCGATGCATTGAAACGAATGAAACATCGATGTATTTTTTCCATGAAGATCCCTAATCAACATCATTTGTTGACATAATCCAGAGTTAACTCACTGAAAAACTGGCCCGCCTTAGTAATAAAACTTTGTTAATCCAGTCGAAACAAGGAGGATCATTTTGCCCCTATTTATTCCAATCCAAACTCTTCAACTCCCTAACCCATAATCTTTGATATCCCCTAGTAAGTCTAGTTTAAAATTGAACCAGTTGAAAAACATCTTATTATAGTATTCAATTCATAATTATCTCCAAATAAAAAAGGGCATTGATTTAAGGCTATAACATCTTCATAACTGCAAAATTTAATTTATGTGTTTATACAAACTGTGTTTATACAAAATAGGAATATAATGTTAATCGACTTTCACTTAATTGGCAAATCCAATTCACCCACTCAATCATTAAACGGCATTTCCAAAAAAAAAAAAAAAAAACAAAGCAAACAAAAAATAATATTCAATCAGTTGAAAATCAATTTGAATTTCATTTATTAATTAAAGACGAAGAATTTAACCTTTCGTGAAATTCAAATTGTTTTTATTTTGTAGGTTCATAAACCGCGAATAAATCATATCTACGAGACAAAAAATTATTAGAAATTTTTAAAGACAAACAAAGTTCTAGGTAGTCTTGTTGAAACACTTTAATCCAAATTCGACAGTAGAATCTTCGATGGTTTATTTTTAAATTAATATTTTTTTTAATGAGTTAAGACAGCCCACACAAGTTTTAGTTTTGTTTTTTAGCTGGACCACTAAATCTTTTGATCTTCTTTTTAATCGTGATGAAAGTTCACTTCCATATTTTGCAACCGTTATTCACATCCGCAATGTGTTGTGAATAATTTTTTTTTTTTGAAAACAATAAATTTTAAATTTTCGCGCCATGTCATGAATGTAACGACAATTTGGTGTAGCTAAGCACTTTTTTTGTTTTAAATTAAACATAAAAAAAAACAGACAAATATATGAAATATTTTCCTAACGTCTAGTTGACACTGACATTGATATTGACACTACTCGATTTATTGCATTTTACAAAAAAATCAAAAACAAAACCAAGACACTTGACACAATTTATCACTGTCACTCCGCCGGCTGCCACCGTCCGGCAATATATTTAGGTTGCAACCTATGCACGGTTGAATTTGAATGAAGAAAACAAAAAAAGAACTGTGTTTACATTTAAATTGCATCGAAAATGTAAGGAATTTTTTTTTTGTATCTCCTGCGTGGTGCTCTTGAAGCTATTTTTGTATATCTTAAAGAATGCAAAACATCACCACAATCTTTATCCCCGTGCAATTAAATTCAAATTAATACAAAATAAAAATAAATAAATAAGACTCGTTTTTTTTTTTTTTTTCTCACCGATTTTTAAAATCGATTTTATTAATGAGGATGAATTTTATTTAAAAACATAAATACATTCCCGTTGATATTTCATTAAAAACGAAAAGAAACAACAAATAGAAAACGAATTCGAGTAGAATATTTTGTATTCACGGCAGCGGATTCCGATAAAAATATAAAAACAAACTTACGTCCGCTCACGATCGATCGCTAAAACAACTCAAACAGAACTGAGGAGAAGTGAGTCTAGTTTCCAGAACTTCTATCGATATCGAGTGAGGTGAATATTGTTTACGATTTTTATCGCTGTTTTACTCTCAATCTCGGAAAAATAAAACAAAAAAAAAATATATAAAAACAAGAATTTTACTTTTTGTGGTAGAAAGCAAAACAAATAAAAAAAAGTGGCTTTATCCGTCTGTCTGTCTGGGGAAACCGATGTGGGGTAAAAATGAGCATTCATTTTGGTGTCTTTATATTTTTTCAGTATCAACACAATCAGATCAGACAAATTGGCCACTCTCATATCTCATTGCTTGCAGAGCAGAACAGTGTCAGTGGTGAAATGCAAAAGAAAATTAATGTAACTCAGAACTCAGAAGTCACAATACTCAAACTCAGATGTAGGTTTTTGATGAATGGTTTTAGTTGTTCCAAATGTATGGCCTTGAAGGAAAAATACCAAACTAATCTATGACTTTTATTATAGGAGGATACCTTATGTTAAAATAATTTATTACGTTGCTGCTTATTGGTCTTTGTTTCAAGGCCATTTGACGCGGTTTAGCTATATAACGTTTAAGTAAATTGTATTCGAATATAATGATACAAACATTTTCAAATCAAATAATCTGAGTACCTAATCAATGATTTAGTTATACGACGGGAGGCGACTGTAGGCTTACCTATCTCATCGCGGCTTCGGAAAAGAATGATGCCAGTTCATAGCTTTAGTCTTAACATTAACAAAACCGCTGGTCGCACAAGGTTTTTCAGGTGACAATGGGTAGAATACGCACTTTTTCTGTTGTAGTTTTAGCTTAGTCGCTTATTTTACCTAAACCATGATGGATTTATAAATGGATTTATAAATGAAAGCTTAGACTGCCCACTTTAGAAAACTATCAGTGGTCGGACATACTTTTAAGAGTGGATAAGATAAAAATCTTAATTTATCCTTTGTTTTTTTTTGGTCACAACGGATATGGCAATGAAACAATCAAGTTTACATTTGCTTTTCCCGACGACGACGACACGACGTTTCGGCAGGGGATGCTGCCTTCTTCGGGGGAACTTTATTGCGCAAAAAAATATAATAAACAGAGTTTAATAACAATTATATAGCAACATTAAAATAAGGCTTAGTGCGTTTGACCCTCACGCTGGAGGTCTGGGTTCGCTTCCCAGCCTCGCCCACCTAAAAACTAAAAAGTTTTCTTTCAGGGCTACTGCCTCTTGCGAGGAATTGACAAATCCTCCAAGAGTATCACTTGTCACGAATAAGTGCTTCTCGTCTAGCCGTTCGGATTCGGCATAAAAATGTAGGTCCCTTCCATTCCTGTCGACAGGCGCACACAGGAATGGTTGCGAGTTGTTAGTCACTAGGCCCTGATTCTTCACGAGCCGTTGTGCCACCCAATTTATTTTTTTTCTTTATTAAAATTAGGCTTACATTATGTAAAAATATGAAAAATTATAGGTATCAAGTTTTACATTGAATAAAATCCAAACTTATTTTAAATAAAATTTCTAAATTTATGCACTTCAAAATGAAGTCAGTCTTTGTGCTAGAAACTTAAAAACAATAAACAAGCAATTGACGTTTAGTCATAGACAAGTGAGCAGTATACAGCGGATATGTTTTGTGTGTCGAGCTTTCCGTTCATGTTGTTGCTGTTGTTAATGATGTGCAACATTTCCAGTGTGTATCGCTTTGATACGTGCCGCTGCTCGGTTTGGAGAATTTTGACATCTTCGAAGTCTGGAGAATGGCTGGTTTCAATTATATGACTCGCTAATGCAGTTTTCCCAGGGTAATTGGATTTTATGTCATGCGTTGTCATTTTATGACGTGCGTTGACGGAGGTACTATTTTGTGGTGCCAATATAGGATTGATTGCAAGGATCGTCGGGTTTGCCTTTACAATTGATTTTATATACAGGGTAGCTGATGAAAGCCGCTAATTTAATGAATCTGGTTAATTTTGTTTTATTTTGCAGATTGATTTATAGATTTAACCAAAATGGATAACTGGGACACTCAAACAAGAAATTGGATTGTCCGCCGCCATCATGTACTGGAGTCCGTAGTTTTGGTTCAAAGAGAGTATAGGCGCACGTTTGGCAGCAATCCTTCGAGCAGATGGAACATAATGAGACTTGTTAACAATTTGGCCGAGCATGGGACAGTCGTAAGAAGATCTTACCATCGAAACCCTTCAGTTCGGACGGAAGAAACAATCGTTGCTGTAGCTGCTGCCATACAAAGCAATCCAAGAGTTTCGACAAGAAGCTTATCTGCTCAAACGGATATAAGCAGACAGTCATTGCAGTCAATTATGCACAATGATTTGGACTTATTCCCATATAATCAAATGGCCAATAAACTGAACGCAGCAGACTTGCCGATACGCTTGGAATTTTGCCAGAAGATGCTTCAAATGGTGGAAGAGGACGGAAACATGTTGAACTGTCTTTTTATGAGACCCATTTCGATTTCAACGACAACATAAACGAACAAAATTGTCGAATATGGAGTGTTTCCAACCCACAGATACTCCATGAGACGGAATTGCATCCACTTCGTGTCACAGTGTGGTGTGCAGTTTCATCACGCTGCATTGTTGGGCCCTACTTCTTCGAAGAAAACGGTCACACCGTTGCGGTTACTGGAGACAGTTACTTGAGCATGTTGAGAGAGTTTTTCTATCCAGAATTACGCCGAATGAGAATTTCTTTCAACTCTGTGTGGTTTTAGCAAGATGATGAAACTCCGCACACAGCCCGGCCTGCTATGACAGAATTGCACCGAAAATTTCCCAATAAGCTGATATCCAGAAACTCCACATTCCGTTGGCCCCCAGGTCGCCTGACCTTACTGCACCTGACTTTTCCTTGTGGGAATATTGCAAACAGGAAGTCTACAAAGCAAAACCAACAAATTGGAATGAACGAAAGCAATGCATTCCAGAAACAATTGCGGAAAAATTCCATACCCTGAAAAAATAAGTTATTTGAATTTCTTAATGTAGCAATATTCATCAGCCACCCTGCATATCACTGGAGTGGCTTTGTCTTTATTTAGTTTAAATGTAAGCTTAGTGAAAAGGTGGCTCAGTGTTTTGTTGGATTTATAAGCCAAAAGAATATCTTTGGATTTGCTGACGATAATCTTTTTGATGTTTTCAGTTAAACCAGGCACATACACAAAACTTTTGTAGTCGTCAATAGGGCATTCCTTTTTTAGGTTCTGTGGAGCTTCGATTTTGTGCTTTTGTATGAGACCACGTATAACCGAGCATTTTGGTGACTTTAATTACGTTAGTGTTATGAAATTTCTTATCACTCAGTGTGAATACTTTGCCAATAAGGTTTGAAGCCGTGTTGATTATGATGTGCTTGGCTTGGTTGGAGTTATAATTAATTAATCTTCATGACGCGGTGTCCTGGTGGTGGTAAACACGAGAAGCTCGTTTGCCCGACGAATTTTTACCTCAAGAAATGCTACTTCACAGTTCTTTTCCATCTCAATTGTGAATTGGTTCTTAGGATGGAATCCGTTTTGGGATCTAAGAACATCTTCGCTTTTGTCCTGGTTTATGATGGCCAAAATGTCATCCACATATTTTGCAACAAACCTGTGTTTCTCCTCCATTTTTCCAGACATTCATCCAGCAAATAGCCAAGGACCAAGTTAGCGATTGTCGGTTTCAGTCGATTACCCATAGGCATTACAAAAATCTGCTTGTAAACGTCATTCTTGTATTGCAAATAGTTGTTCTCTTTTAAGCAAAAATCGAAAATCTCTAGGAATTTTCCCTGGTTCAACGGTGTGTTTTCGCTTATTACATCCGAGTTTTTCTTAACTGGTAGTTATAGCTAATTGTATGGGAATATTTCGAGAGAGAACGATAACGATAAAAACAAAAAAAAAAAAAAGCTCGAGATTTTGATTAAATTTGCTAATACTATTGCTCGGGGCCGGTTATAGCCTGCAGTTTTTTTTTATTTCTTACAGTTGTTCTTAAATTGAAATCTGCAGTTCTAAATTAACATTTCTGCGGTTATTATTTTTCACAAATATTCACACAACCCAAAAACACATTGAACGTGCAGGACTAAATACTTTAAAGCATTGAAGGCCTGGGCCTCAATTATAGACGGAAACAATAAATGACAATCTTGTTACATATAAGTCCTAGATGGAAAAGGAACTCTGTAGGTCATGCACAACTTATCAACAAATTTACGGAAGGGTATTTATGCACAGAGGAATGGGATGCTGGTTTACAACAATCAGATAGACCGATGGTAAAAATATACACCGACGGATCGAAGATGGATACGCCGGTTGTGGGTGCGGGATTATTTTTAGAGTCCCAAAATCTAGCCAACTCTTATAGACTCCCTGATTACAGCAGTTTCTTCCAAGCAGAAGTTCTGGCAGTGATTAAGGCTGCGCCGAACAAATATCAAGGATGACGATAACACAGGCTGATATCACCTTTTACACTATTAAATCCAATCTGGTTTCACGCTATCGTGAAGAGCTTAGAGTTCTTGCCACACAGCGCTACATCAGACTGTGCTGGGTCCCTGGACACTATTTAATTGTAGGAAATGAAAAAACAGATGAACTGGCAAGGACTGGTTCATCGTTAAATTCAAGCCTAATAGACTCAAGCGTTGAAATTCCACCCTGTGTCGTTATTCTTCTTCATTTTACCGGCGATTGTCATGATCTCGAGGGGGACCCACTAAACTGCTTCACCTAAGGTTCCAATTGTGGGGTTCGCCTGGTTGACCTCAGAAAACGTCGAAAGACCTCTCTGTTTTGGATTGTTCCATGTCTGAGGACAAATAAATGCAGGTGTCGTTGCATTTGTTTCATCCAGAAGTTTTTGCGCCTGCCTTTCTTTCGCGATAGTGTTGGAACGTCTTGTGCTATTGCCTTATGAACTGACAGTCAGATATGACAGTACCAGCTAAGTTAGTAATGCTGCATTTTGCCCAAGATGGTATTTTTGACGAGTAGGCCACCCTGTGCCGTTAAACAGACAATGATTAGAAAATATTGGAACTTACCAATGACAGGTGGAACTCACCTGGACCACTACAAAGAATCTGTGGCACAGCTACAATAAGAAAAAAAAAAAAAAAAAACAGATAAAATGATGAACCTGAAAAAGAGATCCCTGAATCTTCTGATAGGAATTATCACAGGACATATTCTCTTAGGGTACCATAAAAACAAAATGGGACTTAATACTGTAGACCTATATGTCACAGGCTGCGGAGACGAAGAAGTAGAGGAGGACACCCTTTACTACCTAGGTCACTGTCCGGCACGACGATTTAGCTGAAATCTGGAAGTCAACAGATAATAACATCTTAAATTTAATGAACTTCATCAACACCTCAAAATGGCTCGATGCTCCATATAATTCATTGGTTATATTCTTAAAGAGATGATCAAATCCATCGGGGTATCACAAGGGATCAACATTGATCTAAGTGTGACGGAAACAAGATCTACGGGCAGCCCATCAACCTTTTACTTTACCTAAAAGGATTACAGAATAAGATGAGTATAGAATAAGAAGTGTAATTTCAACTAAATTTTTTAATTTGCTTAAATTCACATGAATGCTATGAACTAGACAGAGAATTAATTGAGATATTTTCCATGTTTGATAAAATTTGAACATGACTGATCCTAGCAATTGCAAATTGTAGTAGCCCGTAGCGTAATGGTTAGTGCGTTCGACTGTCACGCTAGAGCTCCGAGATCACTTCCCAGCCTCGTCCACCTAAAAACTAAAAAGTTTTTTTTTCAGGGCTACTGCCTCTTGCGAGGAATTGACAAATCCTCCAAGAGTATCACTTGTCACGAATAAGTGCTTCTCGTCAAGCCGTTCGGATTCGGCATAAAATTGTAGGTCCCTTCCATTCCTGTCGAAAGGCGCACACAGGAAAGGTTGCGAGTTGTTAGTCACTAGGCCCTGGTTCTTCATGAGCCGTTGTGCCACCCGATTTATGTTTTTTTTTTGATCCTAGCAATGTATTCACCGGAACGGAATTTCTTAAAAATCAGAGGTTTATTTTTGCTTAGAGGTATTCTTCCCAACAGCAGATCCAAGAAAAAATTATCTAATTCCTGAAACTAGAGAATTTTCTTCTCTGACGGATACCCCGCCAGAGAGCTCGTTGACTGTAGACAGTTTGAGTGAGTTTTTGAAGTGTTAAATTCTACGTGGTTAACGATTCCCCAATAAACAACGCTCTCAAGATCAGATTGTAATGAGCTTATAATACGCTGCCGTTGAAGTTCTACATCCAAAGGACATAGATCTGAGGGTACTGTGTACTGAGAAACAGTTTAATGGATAAAATGTTTCAGACAAAAGATCGTTGATGAATATAAGGAATATAGTCGGACACAAAATGGAGTCCTGGGGCAGTCCGGAATTTATTTTATGAATTTAAGACTTAAAACCATTCAAAAAAACGTGTATTGAGCGGTCCAAAGGGTTATTTTATTTCTAATCCAACGAAGAAGATAATCATCGTGCACGTACTTTCGATAAGAGTACTTGATGCCAAACTTTATAAAACGCTTTTGAAATATCGAATGCAATGATCTTACTTTCTCCAAAACGATGTAAGGATTGGTTTGACTGTTCGGAAGAAATTTAGCTACCATCAGATCACAGTGGATCTATTGCTACGAAAGACGTTTTTACCTACCGCCGGTCACTAAGAAGCTTTCGTTCTTCAAGATATTTCTTGATGCGAAAATTAATTAGCGTTTCTTTGACAAGAGGCAGGTTAGTGCAATAGTAAGTCGATAATTTGAGGGTGAAGAAGATCTGTACGCCTTTTTTAAGCACTAGTTGGACAAATGCTGTTTTCCATCGACTCGGAAAGAGCCCATTAGCATAGGACAGATAGAAAAGATTACGCAACGGTTTTGCCAGGGATACTATCCAGGCCAGCAGATTTGTGTATATCCAAGTTTGAAGATCTTTCAGGACTCTGGCAACTGCATGAGTGCGAAAGAAGATTTGCCCCATAAAATCGTTTGCGCTCTCAACTACAGGTGGAGTCAGAGTCTTTTTATACATCAGAAACCAATATTGGCAGACACAAGGGACACTAGACGAAACAAAACTTAGGTACATTACATAATCCATATCCTTGAAAGAAAAAGTAGATTTGTGTCGACATTGTGTTGGGCTTCTTTCTTAAGAATTTAGTTGCGAAACTTGGTATTCTTACCTACTCTACGAGGTGTCTGTCAATTGAAAAGACTGCTGCCTTCCTGCTCTTGAACTAAGAAAACATATGAGTACTGATTTGAAGGAACTTCCTATAGATATAACGAACTTAAATTTATATTTACGTGTACTGAATGCAATTGACTTCCAACAAAATCCGTCTCCATTAAATACAGTCAACTGGAAAAACTTGTTCAAAAAGAGTTCATTTAAGTTCAGCCAACAATATGCATCAGGCATGTGGTATACATTATAATTTGGACATGATTTGTTACCTACCTTATCCTAATGCATCAACCAACAAACCAGAATTTATTTGGGTTGCAAACAAATATTCTAAAATAAACGATTTAAAATAAGAAATGAAGTCATACTGTTTTCTATTTATAAAAACATGAGAGCTTCTTTTTGTGGTGAATACGAAAAAAAAGGTTGTTTTTAACAGATTAAAATTTTGTTCAAAGCACTTTTGTATACTTAACACCATATTGACTATACAAACCTTATACAAGTTTACTTTAACCTT